>CM045714.1:3600000-4322242 GCA_024712875.1 Inonotus hispidus | reverse complement strand
TCCTCGTGCAGTGTCAAGAGATCAGCACCTAAGCCTAAGCCTAACCCTAAGCCTAACCCTAAGCCTAACCCTAAGCCTAACCCTAAGCCTAACCCTAAGCCTAACCCTAAGCCTAACCCTAAGCCTAACCCTAAGCCTAACCCTAAGCCTAAGCCTAACCCTAAGCCTAACCCTAAGCCCTAAGCCTAACCTGAATACCCATATTGACAGCTCTTTCATACATTTGCTTTAGCAAAATGATGAAGGAGCTGAAACAATCACCATCTGCTTCTTGTGCTGAATGGCACAAAAATAGAAGAGAAGACTTTTTCCTGCTCCAGTAGGCATTTTGATTAATGCATTTCCCATCTTTTTTAGAACAAAAAGCATGCCAAGCTTCTGTCCTTCACAGCTCCAAGTCATATTAGGCTTTTTGAGAAGATCACTTGCTTTTTTTAGTAAAAAATGGCAAGATCTCTCATCATTGCTATTGACTTGAAGCTTGGTATTAATGTGAGATGGCAAAAGAGCTTCAATATGATGTGACAGTGCTGCTTCCACTGAAGATTGAGCAGGAGAGGTAATTGAACCTGGACATAAAAGTGTTAGCTTTACACATATATGTAATGAAAAAAAAAGCACATACTTTCAACTTTGAGCCTTTTTTTAAAGTGACTACTGCCTGCAGTTGAAGATCTGTCTCTCTTCATATAGCTTTGGCCAGTAGTAAGAGTCTCTGGAGTGTCTAGGTTGCCAGAAGGAAAGATTGATTCTTGTCCATCATCTGCAGTGAAGCTGATAGATGGATGAATTATGGGGAAAGATGTAGATGGTTGATGAGTGAATAAAGAAGTAGAAGAAGGAATTGAGGTAGAATGAGATGGGAAAGAAACTTCACTATGGTCTGATCTATATGCCAGAGATTTGACTTGCTGCAGAGATGTTGACAGTTGCTGCTGCATAGAGGTAAGAGCAGATACTACTGAAGTTGAGAACTGAGAAAGCTCAGTTCTCAACTCTTGTAGGATATATGCTGAAGATTGCACAACCTCCTTTTGAGTATTCTGCTCTACCTTTTTCTCCAGCTTGGTCAACTGCTTATGCATTTCAGACTGAAATCTTGTAAAGACCTCTTCTGATGCAAAAGCAGCTGTTGAATGTGTTGAATGTGAAGTTGGATGAGATGGAATGGATGAAATGGAGTCATAAATATTGGTGTCTTTAATCAAAATCTCTGGAGGATTTTGAGCTGCAAAGGAGAGATTGACTTTCCTCAAAGGCAGAGGTGGTGTCATACCATCTAGCCCAAGGAATTCAATAAACTTGATAGAGAACTGAATAAAACAATACAGTGTCTCCATGTTGAGGTTGGCCATATCCTGTTTGGTAAGACCATAGTTTCTACTGGCTGTTAATGAGCTGTGACCAGCTTGATTATCACCAGCATCTTCCCAATTACTTCTTCTGAGGTAAATGGGAAGAATGTACTCTCTCTTGATTGCAGTAACCAACTGCCTCCAAATTTGAACTCCTCCATTGAACTCCACATATTGCTGCATAAACTTGAAAAAAGTGTCTCTGAAGGACTGTGCAGTCATCCTTTTACCCAAGATGGTATATAGGTAAAAGTGATATGTTTTTGCCTCTGTCTCTGAATATAACAGATAGGCAATAACAGTCTCCAGTGGCCTGACTATTATAAGATAATAGTCAAGTAGCTTGGCCAGACATTTTGGCAGCTTATGTGGGAGGAAGGAGTCAAATCTCTTGATGTTGGAGGTTTTGGTATAGCAAGTGATGAGAAGAGTTTCTCCATGATCTTTATAAATGGCCCTATTTCTCTCTGTATTTCTGATTCTTTGATCAATCACTTCAGTGGTCCTCATTGGCTGACCAGATGTGATCTGATTCAAACAGGCAAAGAGTTGCACCACCTCACTACACTTTTCTAAGAAACTAATCCCAGTGCTAGGATCAATTTCCACCCTTCCTTGAATACTTCTTCTCAAGAGTTTGCATCTTGGATTAGAAGTCAAGTAATGAAGGAGTGCATGAGGTGGTGTATAGGCTTGGTTGAGATAAGAAGCACCATAGCTGATGTCAGCCATGTTTTCTGAATAAGGTGGAGAATTAATATATGGAATCCACTGATTATCAGTTAGCTCCAATAACTTCTTCTCCAGAGTATTCAGTGCTTCTTTAATCCCTAGTCTTAGCTTTTCCAAGACTAAGACCTTTCCTTCATAGGAGATCTCTGTAAGAGATGAGTTCCAAGACATTCTAGCCTCTATCCTAGAGCTTAGCACTATTGTGCTAGTATAGGAGCTCAATGAACAAACTCCTGCATAGCTAGTATTTGACTCAATATTGAGCCAAGTACTACAATAGTGCAGTGCACAACTATATAAAGAAGATCAATAGAAAAATGAAAAATATAACATATTTTACTCACTCATCAAAGTCTCTATGCATGCTTGATTAACTTTCACATTCTTGAAAGATGATATTCTTAAAAAGGTATTTAGCAATAGCCAAGTAAGGAGTGACCTCCTCTGGCTTGCTAAATCCCTTTTCCTCTTTTAAAAAGAAGGCTGCAAAGAATATCTGCCAAGGACAATGATCTCTACCTTTGATGATCTCATCTTTTGAAGTAGTGATCATAACAAAGCAAATTTGGTGCAATGCATGCATGTTCAGATTATCCCTGTAAAGGTTTCAGCATCTATGATAAAATATGAATAAAATGAAGCACCTACTTTTTAAGTTCCCCCATGTCTTTTTGCACTAACATTTGCTCCTTGGTAAATTTGACTTGATATTCTCCTTCTTTGGCAGAAAGAGAATGAATGATGAGCTTGATGAACCTGACTAGTAAGAGGCTATATTCTTCAAGTGTATCCATATTATGGATAACTTTCCAAATTTGATTTGCCTCTCTATAATAAATAAATTAGTTATTTTCAATGAAATAAAATAAAAATAAAAGCTCACATTGGCCATTTTTGAAATGGTCTTAAGGAGCTGAATAGCTTTAAAACAGCTTTATCTTTAACACTGATCAGATAGACCAAGCAAAGATGCTTTAGAAAGTAAAAAGGATCATAAAGTTTTAGAAGCTCTATGATCTTTTTTATCTTCTCCCTTTCCTCTCTGTTGTCATACCAAGGCTGTAAAAGAAGATGCCACTGAGTCATGTTTAAATATGGAGTTAAGTCTCTGTCATGACTGAGAGTGACTTTAACTTTATTGAAAGAGGGA
This sequence comes from Inonotus hispidus, assembly GCA_024712875.1. Taxonomy (NCBI): domain Eukaryota; kingdom Fungi; phylum Basidiomycota; class Agaricomycetes; order Hymenochaetales; family Hymenochaetaceae; genus Inonotus; species Inonotus hispidus. The sequence goes on along the minus strand of CM045714.1, from coordinate 4,319,005 downwards.
ATATTTTTCAAGACCTCAACTAAAAAGTCATGAAAGACTTCATTAGAAGAGATATCTTGAGAGGTATCTAAAACAGAAAATAGAGGTAAGTTTGCATAAAACCTTTGTGCTTTGCATGACAATGGTGAAGTATGACCTGGCATCTTAGGATGTTTGATCCTAAGATGCTTTTGCATAACTTCATAGTTCATACAAACATAGCTGCAAGAAGAGTTAGAGCAATAATAGGCTGAATAAATAGTTAAACCTGAAATAGAATCTGAAAATGGTTTAGGAGTCATAGGAGGTTCTTTAGCTAAATACTTATCCCTTATAGAGTTGCAGTAGGTTTGTGCTTCTTTATAAGAACAACCCAAACTCTCAACCCTTTTCTTTAAGCTAGAGTGTTTTTCTTCTATGTGCCCCCAAATAGACTCTGGTCTGAGTCCAACTTGGCATGATTTGCACATAGGCCACTTTAGCTCTGAATGTATATAAACATCCATGGCTGTAAGAAGAGGAGTACTCCAAAAGTATCCATCTTTGTGGATAGACTCTATGTCCAGTAGAGTCTTCTTTTGCTTTTGTTGTTCCTCTTTTTTTTTTCTGCCTCCTGATCAGAAGAGCTAGATATTTCATAGCTCTCATCATCAGAGTCTTGCACAATCTTCTTTGCTTTACTTTTAGCAAAGATAGGCTTATCATCATCATCATTCTCACTATGCTCTCCATCAAAGTCCTTATGATGACTTATTTGACTAAGTTTCATCACTGGACTCTTCTCTTCATCTGATTCCTCACTCTCTATGAACCTCTCACTCTGCTTATTAAATGGCTTATCAAGTCTTTTTGAAGACTTGAGTCAACCAGAATATCTTCCAAACCTCTCTTTTCATTTTTGAACACTTCATCAAGTTGCAATGGCAACTTTTGAAGTGTCTGGCTTGAAGCCATATGAAAAGATGATGGTTTTTTAGAAGCAGAGCTCATAAAGAGTGATTCAATAGAATCAAGATGCTGAGAAGTTGATTGAGTAGCATCAGTAAGCTTCATTGTAGCAGACAATGATAAGCTTGTAGCACCTAAAATTTTTATAAAAGTTATTAGATTCTTACTAGAAAAAAATAAAAACTTACTTAAAGAATCTTGTTTTATAGACTCTTTTCCTTGAACTTTTCCTTTATGCTTATCTTTCCAGTGTGCTTGAAAACTATCTCTTTTAGGAGAAGAGAAGCCACAACTCTTATAGGGACAATGGAAGTCCCCAAGGTTGCCATTAGATCTCAAGAGTTCTTGAGATGAACCATCTGAACAATTTATCAATGAAATATAGTAAGCTTTGAAAAATAGCTAAATACATACCTGGATATATCAGCCCAATTGTAGAAGAGTGAAACTTATATTTGTGAACTTTAGCAGAGTTCACACTTGCAAATGTCTGCAGATACATGGAACATCCTTGTATCTCACAGACTAAACTGTAAAAATGTTAGATTATTAAACTTTAGAAACCAATCTTACTTACTTTGCTTGAGTGCTTGACATTCTTTTACTGAATTTCTGAAAATAACAAGTTAGTATAACCTGTAGATGCAGATAAAGTCAGTTAAGAGCAGTTGAGTGAGCTGAGAGCAGTTGAGTGAGCTGAGCAATGATACAAGATTGTTGCAAAACATTGGCTTTTTATATCTTTAAAGAGACTATCAGCTGATAGTATGTAAATAACTCAGATTTACAGGAAAACTTGAGGAAACCTACAGGAAAACTGCCAACTGGCATGCAGGCATCTCTAAGCTGCAAGGAAACTGTAGGAAACCTGCAAGAAAACTTGAGGAAAACCTGAGGAGAACTGCCAGCTGGCATGCAGGCAGCTCTAAGCTGCAAGGAAACTGCAAAAAACTTGTAGGGGGACTGCCAGCTGATATGCAGACATCTCTGAGCTGCAGGAAAACTGCAAGAAACCTGCAAGAAAACTTGAGGAAAACTTGAGGAGAACTGCCAGCTGGCATGCAGGCAGCTCTAAGCTACAAGGAAATTATTAAATAATAACTTACTTGATAAGGTAATATTATCTAGTTACCCAGAGGTTACCCAGTTACCCAGAGGTTACCCACTTATGTAATGAGTTACCCAGTGAGTTACCCAGAGGTTACCCAGAGGTTATCCAGTGAGTTACCCAGTGGGTTACCGGGTTACCCAGTTTCTCACGGTATAAACATGGAATAACTCAAGAACCGTAAGACGGATGGGTGGGAGAGTGGTACCGTTGGAAAGCTAGAGAGGAGGAGAACCCGAATCCATCGAGCAAAGGGGGTTACCCGGAAACGGATGTGGGGTGAGATCGGAGGGGCGATATATATAGAAACAAAATTTTCTATGCAACTGGTTTTGTTGGACTAGATGGCCAGTATGAACCAGAGTTTGGTGTGGGTGGCATTCTTTGATTCTTTGGTGGCTGACTAATAAATATCGTCTCTCATGCAGTTTCTGATAAACCACCTGCAGAGGAATGTGCAAGTGATTTTGAAATATTGGGTGAACATGAAGGTGTGTGCTGCTAGCAAGTTATAGAAGCGCTTCTGACGCAGTATTCCAGGGGATGAAGAAATGAGTGGGATAGTAGCAACATCACAGAAGGGGAAGTAGCCGGAACAAGAGAGTCTCTTCAACGGAAACGATGAACAAATTAAACTCACTTATAGTAAATTTATCGAAGACAGGGGTGGTGAGTTGTTTATAGTTTGCAAATTGGCACAGAACTGACTAGGTATCCTCAGAGTCAAAAGTTGACGAGTTGACAAAGGAGCTAACCAGTGCATTGGACAGGAGGAGCTCTGGAGGTTTGAGGACTGTTGCACAGAAGGCTGCCGAAGCTGCAAAGGATGCTGAAGCACGGGAAGAGCGAGCATTTCTATTCCTTGAAGCCCGATTTGGATAGATGGATGAGAGATTTGAACAGCTGAAAACACATGTGCTAGACAAGGTGGAACATCTGTCAAGCAAGATAGATTCTAGGGCAGATGCATAAGAGCGACCTCATGAAGGCGAATTGTACCAGTTCGATCGTTCACATTTGAAATTCGAGCTCGAAGCCTTGAAAATGGCCACAAAGCGGCTGGAAGAAAACTCACTAGCCGATAGGCGACTTTTAAGCCTCTCAATAGGTGCTTTAACGGGTGTAAGGTTCCTCTTTATGCAACTTATTTAATTCTCACATTGCTATTTTTTGTAGGACGTAACTTCAGCACAACTCCTGTATATCCGAAAGGTGTATGACGAAGGAAGACTTACTATTGCGCTTGGTTTCCATGTCGCAGAGTGTATTTTGGGGATTTGCTATGTATCAAGTGGCAAGGATTGGGATCAGAAGACTTATCATTACTTTCACCCACTTGACAACTTGAATTGGGTTATTGTTGATGGAAAGATCATGTCACTGAAAGATAATGGTGAGTATGATGGTCAACAAAAGGCGAGGTACGACCCAACAGAATTCAAGCGGGCCCTTCAGAAGCTGTGCGATAAATTGCTAAGCGAAGAAAACGTGGATCTGACTCTGCCTGACGATGACTTGGAAATGTGCACAATGGAGCGTCTTTACCTCACCTACAATAGTACCGACATCTTGAATATCTTCCAAGGCAAGCTCACGCACTTCGCTGCCATGCATAAACGACTCGAGTTCTGGAAAATGAACACACACTACAAATACACCCTTTACAGCGAACTTGCAGGGTATGGTGATCAGGTGTCTCTCCAATCCGTTATAAAGGTGGCCATTGAGAGAAACAGTCTGGCGCTTGATGCTCTGGTGGAATCGATGAAGATGAATCGCCCGAACCGAGGAGCAATCGAAAACACAACTAAAGGTTCTGATCTCGCCGCAGTTACTTGCACAAAGGCCGTGGCAGATACAAAGTCTTCCTTGTGGAAACGAAAAGCAGATGTCCAGCGTACAAATGTTTGGAGCTCACCACAGTTTGGCACTCGTCCAATCAGGGATCCCGAGAAATGTAGTATCCTCAAACTGGGTAGGGTGCACATTTTTGTACTAAGGGCCGCTTTCAGACAACGAAGGAAGTTGGCGGATGTTGTGTACGAACGCTATGGATTCGCTGGTTCAGTAGAGCCATACAACATCCCCAATGTGCTCAAAGTTTTGGTGGAAATCGAAAGAAACAATATCGGTAGTTCTGTTAAACAGCTGCTAACAAGGTCTGGGGCAGGGCTCAAAGTTTATCTGGCACTTGCAAAGGATACGTTGATGCTAGCGGCAGCTATTCAAGTCCTCGAATCTGAACCAGCTGTTGAATTCTTGGAGAAGAAAGAGGGCTACGAACCCTTCGTTGAATTGTTGCACAGGTCTGCTCATAGTATTCACGCAACATGGTCTGCCGCCGAACGTGCAGCATGTGATCTGGCAATGCGGGGGATTGATGATGGAAGGTTCAGGGACTGTACTATAGGATGTCGTGCAGTCCTGCAAGCAATTAGGGATGATCGAGGACCCCCGTCATTCGATAGCATTCTAAAGCTTGGCAATATCACGCTCAGTCTTAACCTCCCCAACGCGAGGGGAAGTACGCATTCATACTCTGAGGTGGATTCTTGGTCATCAGCCATCATAGATCCCGAGTTCCCCCCTCGAGAGTCCGTTCCACTCTCAGGATCTGTTCCGGGATCTTCGAGGGCAATGAAGCGAACACCCCCCATTCTTACTCGGCAGGGGGGAGACAAATGTCTGCACTCCAACACCATCCCACCAAGAACAGAAGTGGACAGTGAGGATGATACCTGAGGTCTTTCAGCACATACCTGTGCCCCGTTCACTTTGAATTGCATTCTACTTCGCACAGAAATTGATACCATGCTCTTCAGAAAAGGTGTTTGCATTATGTGTAATAACTTTTATTTTCTTTCTCATTATTGTATCCCTCCCAACTCTGTTTCCTTTTACCAGTATTCCCGTCTTTGGACTAGCACGGAACTGGAACTGTTGAACGACTAGCTACATGTAACTATCTGTATAAATGTGCGATTTGAAGTACTGTATAGGGCTGAGGGTAGGCAACCGTAATGCATAACAGTCGATTGGTTGCGTCGCTCCAGTTATACCTAATGCAGGGTAGGTTGCATGACTTTAGACAACAACACAAGCAATAAATGTTGTAATCTATGCTAAGTAGCACGTCGCTTGGTTCGTGGCCTGTAACGCAACACCCCAACTTGGTTGCATCAGTTTGGAGCGACGTGACATGTAACACTCCCTCAGGGGTTGCCTACCTTCAGCCCTATCCTATACAGTATGTGGTAGAAAAGCCTCGTCCGCCGCTGACAAACTCTAATGCCTATGCACATTAGTACACAATGTAGTGATTATCATTATGTTAGGCCGAGTTCAGTAGACCGTCACTAAGACGAGCTGAATCGATGCTAGAGTCCAGCACACTAGTACAAGGTGGTGGTAAGTAGATGTATTAGCGAAATGAGCGAACAGTTAGTAGCTATCTAGTACAAGGTGGTAATAAGTAGAAAAGCGAGACAAGGGGTTTCTACTCTACCGACCAACTACTTAAGCGCTTCGAGTGCGAGAAAAGGTAGACTTAACCAAACAAAAGATAAATGAATGACAATGAAGGTAAACATGGTGCACAGACCATGATGAATAATCGAGCGACCGGAAAAGGAAAGAAAGGAAAGGGAGGATTGGGGAGTTCGTGGGTTCGAGTCCGTGAGCGGCCATGACTAAAAGGAAGACAAGAAAGGAAAAGAAATGAAAGGGAAAAACCTCCTAACACATTACAAACAAGGTTTAAAAGCACCATCCGATGCCAACAAACTCGTTAGACAAGCAAATGCAGTACTAGTAGAGATAACTAGAATGATGATAGAAGGCACGACAGTCTGCAGTGCTGATAGACATCATTTTGCCATAAAGCTACGAGATGACCGAGGCCTCCCCACCCTTGTCGTTGATACTGATACGACAAAGACAGGCTTTCAGAAGGGAGAACACCAGTTCAATCGGGTTGAAGTCCAGGGAATATGCTGGAAGAAACTCAAGCTTCATACCTCTGTGTGAATAGGTTAGATTAGTAAGTACTGCTGCACCACAGCGCAATGGGTTCAGAATGGACGGACTTGGATTCAATGAACTCACAGACCTCTTGAGATTTGTGAATTGTGCAGTTGTCCATCACGACGACAGAATTTGGGGCCGGCCAAGGTTGCATGTGGTCCAAGAGATTCCTGATGAAGTTGGCGAAGGAGGCGGCATTGAAGGATCCTTCTAGTATCGTACAGTTGAGTACACCATTCTGGCTGATCGCGGGTAGGACAGAATACCTAACAACAATCAGCCAGACTCGCATCAACAGGTAACTATCGCACCTCTTTCCCTGAGCAAAAAATTGCTTACAGCTTGCTTGGCAACCTTGCAAGGCCCACACCTTCTTTCGCAAGTACGTACGTTGATCGCACGCACTCTCATCAACAAAGACAAGCTGTTCCACCTCATATTGGAAGCCGATCCTCAATCTATATTGTATCCGGGCGGACTCGCTGCGTTCAAGTGCTCTTCTTGAGATCTTGAGTGGAATAAGATCACTGATACTAGGTGATGAACAACTTCGCACCATCTTCAAGGTGAACCTAGCCCGTTTCAGGGATCTCCACACTGTAACGTCCGAAACACGCTTGCCAGATACCCTTTCCAGCTCTTCTCTCAACTCATCTAAGAAACAGTCCTTGTGGTGCTCTATTGCACTCAGGAGATACTACGGTTGATTATAGGTAAGCATAACAAGCTAGCATAAATCAAACAAGCAGACCTACCTGTGTGTCGGCATATTCAAGTAACCTCAGTCTCCCAGTCCTTGAGCTAATCTGTTGGGAACTCCCTGTGTGTTCGTACCGAGCCACTATTCAGTGAATGGTCACTCGATGAACCCCTGTCACATTTGCCAAATTATGCACGGTGAGGATTCGTGATTGGTGCAATTTGAAGATGATGCGTCTCGCATCATCTGAGAGCACCTTACCTGGAACCATCACAGAACAACATGAAGGGAGGAAGAAAGATAAGAAAGGTACAGTGTTTTTCAAAAGTCCTGCAGCATGTGCCTTTTGCGTAATTTTTGACGTGCGACAGAAATCTTCCCCGCAGCATTGCACTTCTCATAACTCACGCATTTCGACACCAAATAACCTAATTTCTTTTGGTAAATTAACATACTAATGACAGCTTTCAGGCAAGGTATAATTTGAGGCAATATTATTATGTGCATCATTGAAATACATATATCATTCTATCATACAGACGCCATTGCAGAAAATAGACATCGCTCACGCCAGAAGGTCAAAATCGCACCATTCACACCAGCAGGTAGTTCAGACGACTCGGGAGATGCTTGAGGGGTCGCAAGTGGGACTCAGAGGACATGAGATGATGATGATTGATCAGCAGGAGCGAAAGAGAGTTGGTTAGAAACGAGAGGTTGATGGCGCGGACGAATCGGTTGGAGCTGGTGCAGATAATGGACCAGTGTTGGTCGGAGGTTCATTCAGAATGGTGAGCTGCGATAGTGCGTGTGGTTGGGGTCTTGCAGTTGGAGGCTCTTCGTACACATGGAACATAGAATTGTGCAATGGAAACGGCAAAGTTAACAATGTACATAATTGAAGACTGAACAAATACACTATGCACCTGAATCTCTTCACCTGCAGATGAGAAGTTGGGGACTTGCTCTCCCTAGCACACCAACATGCAGCGACTGCTGCTGCTGTGGTTGCACGTGTGGGCCCATAAACTGGAAGCTGCTTAATGTATCGTACTCCATTTCTCTTTGCTACGCCAGCACCTGTTCATTCACCTATGCCTATTGCTCACTTGAACTTGTCGCGCTCGTAGGCAACCCAGTAGTCGACAATTGTTCGAGTTGGAGTTCGCCTTGAGCAATTGTGGGAGCTTGATGGTTGGTAGGGTAGGTGCACTAGTTGAATGATGGTCCTGAGGGAGAACGAAGCTGAGTGGGCCAGAAATGATGTTCTGAGCGGTCTGTGTAGAGATTTCTGTTGACAGCAAGGGACCGCGACTGTGCCCATGTCCTCCATGGTGTGGATAGGACCGTGCTGACCGGGAAGCGATGGCATTGAAAGGCTAAGAGGGCAAGGGAATGTACCTGACTTTGGTTTTGTGCATTCTCATCGCTCATGTCGAAATCTGCAAGATCCATTACTCGACCTCCAGTATGCTGCAGCACGTACCATTTGCATATCCATATGTGCCGTAGAGCGATCTACCAGCGGATAGAGAATCAAGTTCGCTGAAGTCATCTGAGTCGACGGTTGATGCCGAAGAGGACATGCTAGTTGTGCTCGCTGTGCTAGCCACTGAGCACGCAGAGCTGTTTCGAACACGACTGGACAACTTTGTACGTTCCCTCCTCTCTTTCTTCCCTTCTTTCTCTCTCCTCGCCCTCCCGTCATCCTCTGACTTCTCACCTGCATTTCTCTTCTTCTTTTCAGAACACGTAGGCTGATGATGTACCAAGGATACATCTTCTCGTGCTCCTTCTTTTGCTGCTTCGCCAGATCGTCTTAGTAATTCTGCTCCTCAGCAGATAACGACTGCCATTGCTGCAAAATTGTTTTGGACAATCTGGCTTGGCGCTGCCATCGCACCACAGGATCTTACTCCTGTGCCGCTGCAGTCTCTGCCTCGTCTGCAAGCAGCATTCGCAGCTGAACCAAATAAGTAGACTCTCAGGCCTCTTGAAGTAATCCTCATTGCCACGTTTCAGTCATCGCTCCGTTCCCGTGAGTGTAATACTGCATGCATGTAGGTTAGGAGGCAGAGGCATGTTTTATGTCTGAGATGATTGCAAAGCAGACTGGGCAAAATTGAGAGTGTGCAAGCATGTGAGGACACCGGGAGAGGAGATTGAAGAGCTGCGTCTTCACACTGTGAGAGTCAGGGGAGCACCGGGATTTCCATCTGGTGCATTGAATGAGCTAATTTGGGCCACCAGAGAAGCTGTGTGGGTATGCACACGCTGCACACTCTGGCTCCATCGAGCGATAGGAGGCACCGTGAACTGTGTTTGGCTCATCTGCTGCTGCTGGTTCTTTGACGCATTCTGGGACCATTCTGGCTCGAAAGGCGAAGGAGATGTTGATGGTGTGGACGAGCTTAGCTTCGAGAGTGAGTGATGGTCAGAGAAAGAGTTGCGACTTCTGGAATGGTCGCCTGCGGTAAATACATACATCACTGTAACATAGAGTAGACACATGTATTTCAACAATACACCCAGTTGGCTCATCTCAATTTATACCTTGTCCAAAAGCTATCATTAGCACGTGAATTTACCAAGAAGAATTGTATTTTTTGGTATTAGAATATGCGAGTTATGAGAAGTGCAATGCTGCAGGGAAGATTTCTGTCAGCAGGCATGAAGGAAGACCGTGGAGCTCAATCATGAACAACACAATAAGAGGCCACAAAAAGTTGGACATGGATGGACACTGGGTAGGCCCGATTTATCGTGCTTAAACTAGATTTTTATATGCGATATTGGATGAGCTGTAATTTTTGCATTCTGTGAAGGAGGAGGTGGGTCATAGCTTTGTCGATGTTGTCATCACTATTCTATTGCACACACTCGACATTTCTTAGACTTTTTTACATGTGCAGAATCGGCTTTTCGAGTAGTATTTTTACATGGACATATCATGTCTCTATGTGCTGTATTGACTGAGAAAATGGCCATTTTGTTCATTTTTGGCCATTTGGGGCACGCGAGTCAAAAATCACGCAAAAGGCACGTGTTGCAGGACTTATAAAAAACACTGTATATACTACCTCAATTTATACTTTCGACTTTAGGCCAATATTTTTTGTGTAATCTACCATACAGAGGGTACTGTTTTTAACTTTGCTATTCTTAATATTAATATATATACATAGAAATATTAATGATAGTTCTAGCTATCCTAGCTCCAATCTAGTGCCAGCCCTGCCTCGTCCTAGTTGTCCTAGGTCAGATTTATTGAATCTACCCTGACCTTTTCTGCCTAGGACCTCCTTATAACCCTAACCCTAAGCCTAGTCCGGACCGACCATCCCCTCAATAGGCATGTTGTCCAGGGATAAGATGCAGATGACAGGCTCCGATAGTAGGAAAAAGAAATGGCAACACATCGACCTCACAGACTTTGCAGTCGACCAACTGTACGTAAAATTCTATTTCTATTATAATGAAATATAAAAAGGAAAATGACTCGAAGTGGTCTGCAGGACAGAAAAAAGGCCAGTGGACAAAATGCTAAGCGCGGGTCTTCTTTGACACTTTCGTAGTCGGTGGTGTATTGGAGCGGGACCCTTTTGGCGTTCTTGAACTGGTACTCGTAGCAGCCTCCTCTGCAGCGCGTTTCTTTCCACGGGAAGGCGCCTTTGTCTTCGCTTCTTCTTCCTGATCCATTTCTGCTTCTTTCTCTATCAGTCCCAGCAGTGTCGTGCATCGCCGCTGCAGCTCCTGAGGAGTGCGACTTTTGAAGAACCAATCGAAACGGAACACAGGGAACTCCGTAATGTCCCGCTTTATGCGTTCATACACGTCGTCTGCGTTAAGACCGTAATAATGCAAGCGACAAAGGAGATACCGATCTTCCTCCTCGCTATACACTTTACCCTTTGTTGTTGGATAATTAAGCTCGAGCTCCTGCATTGGGTACTGCACGGCGGAGATCTTCTTTGATAGCATTTTCCATAGCTGGTCTTGCTTCTTCCGCTTGGCCTCGCCTTCTGCAATGCGCTGTGCGATACGTTGAGCATCTGGGCAAAAACCATACACATCAGCTACTTGTGTCATACGCATAGCGGTGCACAGTACCCACCAGATAACTTGCGCCAATTTTGTTTGAAAGCACGGTAGTATTCCTCCACTTCCTCGGGTGTTTTCTCAGTTATCTCGCTCGCAAGTAGCTCAAAGTCCTCGGTCCTGATCATCGCTTCACTTAGCATGTTCTCCCGCAAGTATACGTCGCACTGCACTCACCACCCGTGACCCTCCAGGGCCTTCACGAACTGTTGATAGTCGCGTCGGCTCCAGTTTTCGAACCCCTGGGCAGCTAATCGCTCCTTTTCTTCTTGCTCCTCCAGCGTCAGTGGAACAGCATTGTTGATCTTCTCTTGTTCAGCTGCTCGCTCTTCTTCAAGCTCTTCAGGCGCAAGTCCTGTGTTCGCTGGGGTAGCGGGAATCCCGTGCTCTTTCTGCAAGAAAACCCATAGTGAGTTTATTCAGAGTAAGATTGTACGTTGATGTAACGAACTCGGTATGCATTGTACTCGCGTTCTTGGAGTTCCTGCAAGCGCGGTGGATAGAATTGAAACTCTTGCCTATCGAAATTTACGATCAGGAAAGGGTAGATAGCACCAGCAATCTGTCACCACGAACAAATTCAATTGCTTCGGCGCACGAGGTAGTTTGGGCGCTTTCTCGATCTTTGAAGGGCCTGTGCGCATCGTCTCCTTGTAGTAAGCATCCACAGAGTAGTTAAGTTTGCGTTCCCGCTTAGATAGAGAAGACAGAAGGTCCAAGCTCAAGTTTTGTCGCTTTGCGCAGACACGAATGTCAGAAAATTACGAAAAAAGCAGGGCGCCTAACGATGTCACCTACGTTCTTCACGCCATCTTCCCCTTCCCACTGGAGCATCGAGTCGGACTTGAAGTTGTTGAGATCGTCAAAGTTCAGATCTTCATACTTGCTATTGAGTTCTGCAGTGCGCTCTTCACCCATCTTAATGATATTATCGATATCGTCATCTACAGATAGACTAATGCGATGGAAATGAGTGTGCCCGACGACAAAGGATGTATTACTTACGTCTCGGCCGAGTTGATTATTTTGTCGGCACCATGGGCAATCATCTCCATCAGTTCCTCCTTATTTGCAGCTATTGAAAAAATTCTCAACGATGCGAAGACCTACAAGTGACAACGGGGCTCACTCTTCTGGATTTGCTGCCGTCCCTGCTGGATGACCAGCTGATCAAGACGCAACTTCTGAGCGGCACGCTCAAGCATGCGCTCTTCCACGCTGTTCTCAGTGATGAACCGGAAGACATAAACCTGCTTCGTCTGACCAATACGATGCGCCCGATCCATTGCCTGCAGATCAGCTTGCGGGTTCCTACAGGAGACACATTTATTAACACTCGGCTTTCATAAACTACCCAGATGCGTACCAGTCGCTATCATATAAAATAACGATATCCGCTGTTGTAAGATTGATCCCTAGTCCTCCAGCGCGGGTCGTTAGCAAGAAAATGAATTTATCGCTGCCAGGCTTGTTGTATTCATCAATTGATGTAATTCGGTCTTCGTGAGCAGTTCCACCGTCAATGCGACAGTACTCTATGCAAACAGCATCGATTAACTTGCCATACCACTGATAACTGGAGCACGTACTGTAACCTCTAAACAAGCAGTAATCTTCGAGAATATCAAGAACACGGCTCATCTGACTGAAGATGAGGGCACGGGACCCCTTTTCCTTCATTGACTTCAGTAGCTTATCAAGGATGATCATCTTGCCCGCGTTCTCAATAAGATGCTCGTCGGTCGTATAAGGAGGCCCGGGTTCCTGGGAGGTGCATTAGCCAGACCTATGCATATAAGTAAAAGGCAGAACATACAGCGCCGTCAAATAAGTACGGGTGGCAACAAACTGGTGGCAGGTCGTCAGTGGACACAAGCACAAGGAGAACAACGTGTGGCATGCCTTTTCGAAGTTGCATCACGATGTTCATGAGTCGAGTCTTACCCTCCTTCTTACCGGTCAAACCTGATAGCATGATTCAATATGATGCCACCGGAGGAATGGCGGTAAGGCATACACACCGTTGACTGCGTCTATGTCCTTGGCGAGAACCGACTTATACCACTTTCGCTGCATCTCAGTCAAGCCAACATAGATATTGATTTCCTTTTCTGCACTTGTAGTCAGCGCGAAGTTTCAAACACGAATCGGGAAAGGCGCCTACTCGGAAGAAGGTTCTTTTCGACATCGGACTTCACGCGACGCAGCAGGAAGGGGCGAAGGATCTTGTGTAGCGCCTCAACTACCTTCCTACTCGCTTCTTGATCATCTGCAGCACCCCCATCATCCTTGTGCAGGAAGCTTTCGAGGTCGGCGTAGTCGGAGAAAATTTCGGGACAAATGAAGTTAAGCAGCGCAAAGAGCTCCTTCATGTTATTCTGGAGAGGTGTACCAGTTATGAGCAACCGGCCGCGACTTGTGAAGGCGCGGACAATTTGCGAGAGGATCGAGTCCACATTCTTGATACGGTGAGCTTCATCTATGACGATGTATTCAAACGACATTTTCTTGAGCGCCGACTTCTCGATGAGACAAATTTCGTAAGTTGTAATGCAGACTTCGAAGTCCAAGGGGATAAGCCTCGTCTGTATCGTTTCCTGACGCTCATCCTTCGTCCCGCTAAGGGTAGTTATGTTGAAGTCTGGTGTCCATTTTGCGAACTCTCGAGCCCAGTTCTGAAGAGTAGACTTTGGTACAACGATAAGATGTGGGCCGATAATGCCGCGATAGTGCTTAAGATACGCGAGGAAAGACACGGTCTGCAATGTCTTGCCCAGGCCCATTTCATCTGCTAGAATCCCGTTAAGGCCATTGTGGTGAAGTGAAACCATCCAGTTCAAGCCCTGGACCTGATACGGACGCATGGTACCACTGATGACTAGAAGGATCCCGAATGAGAACGTCGCAAGTCTCGCCATTATTTATCCACTCACAAGAAGGCGACTCCTCAAATACGAAAGGCTGGTCGTCGCTATCAATAGCTCGTTCTCCATCCTGAAGTAGCTCTTCGTCTTCTTCTTTCTCCGACTTCCTTCTTCGGGTGCCCAAATCGCTAGAGCGAGGAGTGTAAATGAATGCTACAGCAAAATGCACGATAACTCACGTTGGCTTCTTCCTCCCGCGCGCTTTGGGCTTGGGCTGAGCATCAAGCATGGCCGCATACTCAGGATCACGGGCACGCTTACACAATTACAAAGTCAGTAACGCGTAAAATCGCGTAAGTTAAGGCGAACCTTCGTGTCCATGAAATGCTTGAATAATTCTGTCTGTCCGAGAAGGTAGGAATATCGCTTCACGGCATCGGAGATCTGAAGTTCCGTCAGACACTGAAAACCTCTCCCGACAGACCGTGATGAGATACTTTAGCTTTATCCATTTCTTGTCGCTTTTGAGTAAGATGTCCCTCTGAATTCTTCCATTTCCCTCGCTTGTTCTTGCTTTGAGTCGGTGAGTCGAGCTGGTCATCCTCCTGCGTCGTGAAACGCAACGCGTCGGTCAAAGGTAACAATAACAGGCCGAACGCGTCTTACAGGTTCAACATTGTTGTTTCTCCATACACCATCTGTCTCCATAGCATCATCCGTATATTCGCTTTCCACATCCACACCCTCGCTGGGCTGCTCCATAAGTAAGCGTCTATAAACACCTCAGAGCTACGAAACGCGGTACCTGTCTGGAAACTATGTTACTTGGCACGACGTCACTGAGGATGTCTTCCTCCATTGGTTGAGGAGTTGCAAGGTGCTGAACTATGCTTGAGTATGCGGGTGGCGTGTAGAGTAGGAAAGACTTACACTCATGATTTACGGTTGAGATGATGGTCAAGGAAAGGGCTTGCCACACACACGGCTAGACGTGAGCCTCTCGTCATAATTGGTAATTAATTCCCACAATCACGTATACATCATACAAGCCCACCGAAAAATAGTAAAAAGAAATCGAGCAGGACGTTATTTCACAGGTCTAATACAGCGAGATCATTGAATGCCTCCAACGCGAAGTAAGCTCGTCAACCTTCAGTGCAACACCTGCCGCCGCTCTCCGAAGTTTCACTTCCTGAACTCCACCCTCCCCTGAAACGTGCACTCCTCTTTCCAGCGCGCTCAAAATTTCCCCAGCCCATTCACCAGCTCCCAACAACAGTACAGAGTGATCAAGACAAAGTGACCTTCCACCGTCCAGGTCGAGGGAGCCATCTAATACTACCACAGCCAGCTCCAGTGCACCGGTCAGAACAGCTGCTTCACACTCTTTCTCCTCTTCCGCTCCGGATATTGGGCGAGTGCCAAGTGTCATAGCTAACTGGAGTGCATCCGGTGCAAGAATAGCGAGAAACGCCGGAGAATGGCGGGCAGCGTGTATAAGAACTACGACAGTTCCGAGGAAATGGGCAAGGACCAGCGGACTAAGTATAAGGCCCGTCCCAGCACGATGATACGCCACCTTACGATGCGCAGTGCGGTCTTCCCGCTCTTGCTCGTCACGCATGAATGTCCAGAACTTTCCGACCAGTGGACCAAGGAAATATTCTGCAGCGAGCTTTGAGAATGTACCTTCTATGGGAACACTTGTCACCACAGGTCTGACTTCTGCGATTCGAGCGGGTTGTTTGATACGGAGCTGCTTCTCGCGAACAATCAGAGTGGCCTTTGCTTCTGAGGCTTCCTTTCCGCTTTCAATAGCACTGCGACCAATATCCTCGACCAGGCGCGGTACTTGGTCTGCGTTTGTTTCTCTGTATGCAATGTATTTCCCATGGAGAGCAGGAGGTAGCCGTCTGCTTGGAAAATCGGCTGGAACGGTGGAAGGTGGAATGGGCAAAGATGCAAGTTCCCGCGCCCCGAGAGCTAGAGCATTCAACATAACGAAACGCTGATCCGTTGAGTACTGGTTCTTGAAAAACTCGTCAATGATGACCCTATTCCATAATTAAGCAGAGGTTCATCAACCGGCGAGTATATGTACTTACGGTACTGCCTTTCTTGGACAACATGCAACGAGTGCACTCACAGCGGCTTGCCTTTTCCGGTCAAATCCCTCCAACTCATAGTTATTTTGGAGTCCAACGAGCAGATAGACCATATTGACAGCATTCTCTTCTACTCATAAAATGAGCACTGTGAGTCAGAAGCGAGGCGTATGAACCCTTACCAAGTTCTAGACCGAATCCCCTCTTCCTCCTGATCAGTTCCTCTGCGTAATCAAGCGCCGTTTGGATTCTTTCAGCATTCTGAGGATCATCGGGTTTCTTGCTACTCATAATAAGTTGAGCGAGATCGAACAAATACACGGGCCGTTGAACTTTCTTATTCCCGACATTGATCGTCGGATCCTCCTCCAGCTCCTCCAGTTCCGATGGGGTAGGAGAGGACGAACGGGAAGAGGTGAGAGAGGAGGCATATCCTTCTAGATCGTCATCCGAATCGTGCGCGGTCTCCGCCAGCTGGATGCGGGATGTAATGGTGGAGGACGTAGCAGCATGTGTCGGGCTTTCTGGAAACCGCTCATCAACCTCCACTGGCTCCAGCTTTAGAACCTCCGCAGAAAGCTCCTCAACGTCCGCATCGCGTTGCACGACCAACCGTCTGACGTCACGAGCCCACTCGCGACCCTCGCCTTCGCCTTCCCACTGCTTGAAATCGAGTTTCTTGTTCGTCCGACGTGCCACAAGCTCAGCGGTAAGCATTCCGCATCGTCGAACGGCAGGGTCCAGATGCTTGATATAATGGCTAACTGCTCCTATAAATGCTTCAGAAAATGCGAGCGACTGGAGGACTGGGTGGGAAATTGGGAGCGAATAGATAGCAAGTAGGAGGGTAGTCGTGAGATCTAGAAGAATAGCACGTGTAAAACTTCATGACACGTTGGGGGGGCAGAAAATGGCATACACTGTTGATGAGAAAGAAGTGAATGTTTGATGTGGTCTGAGGAGGACCAGACTTCCATGACCTGACTTATTAACGTCTCCTTTGCTCGAGGCGGTACAGCTGTCGACGAGCTCAACATCTTCAATGTGTGCGTGTGCGGAAGGGATAGCATACCTTCTTCATCACTCGTAATTGCCCAGCAAACCAATATCCTCGCCTTCGTAATACTCCATGTCCGAGTCAGCATCATCGAGGATATGGATGACCACTTTTCGTCCTCCGTGCCTTCTAGAATCCCAAAGATCTTTCGGATCAGAGTAGACTCTCTTTTCACTAGCCCTCTGGACTCTGTAGATGTGTCTAGGCCATCATGAAGTTCGGTAGTCTGTGCAAAGAAGGAGGCTAGGGCCTTGGAAAATAAGCTGGATGGCAACGATGTGAAGACGTCTCGCCAAACGCTTGCATAAACGTATCGACCTTCGTAAGACGAATAGGAGACATGCTTTCTGATGCTTGATAATGTCACGGCAGGGAAACTAGCTTGAGATGGCGTGACCAACGACGTGGCGGGGAATAGTCCGACGTTTATCAGCTTCGACAGGACTAAACTCAACGACTGGACGATCTCTGTATTCTGAGGTCAAGTGATGCTCATTCATAGATGTGAAACAAGACTTACCTGTGTCTGGAATCCGACGTATGGCTGCGATTAGGGTCTCGAACCGAATACAAAGTGCGCTGTAATACTCGTGGGGTTGCAGGTCAACAGGAACGTCCAACGCATCGATCGTGTTGGCGACCTTTGTCGGTACTGAGACTATGCTTCTCACCGCCTCTTCCCAAGATGACGCCCGCTTATGGATGTGAATTAACGAGTCCCGCCGAGTATAAATGACCGAGTGAATGCGATCTATCGGGTATTCGTGAACCAGCCGACGCAGGATCTTGATTGAGAACTGCGTCAAAGGAGACAGCAGTACAGATGAATAGGCGCATAGTGCCATGTATCCACTTAATCGTGCCGATGAGGAGAGTACATCCGGGCAAAAGTATTGGTATAGTATCGCGTCGTATCCCTGTTCTTGAAGAACTATCTCCCAGCTCGGTACGACGCTTTCCAGTATCGCAGCTTGTATCGAGGGAACGTGTTTAGCAATTTGGAAATCATGTCCTTCAGGAGAAGGAAGAGCGTTACTATTGAACTTCCGGAGTGCTGGAGGCAGGAGTCCGATCACATCCAAAGGACGGCAGAGAAGGGACAATAGTTCGGAAATGTCCGAGACCGGAGACTGAAGACGAGAGACTATCTCACGAATATGAGTCAAGGAATCGATTTCGTATTCAGAAGGCATAAATTCAGACCATGAAAGCCTTGCCCACACGGCGATGCGATGGTTTTATAGACTGGTGACTGGGAATCCCCTATTATTCTGCGCGCGTTCCCACAGGCCTGCCGAGGCGTGCCGGCGATCGACGCAACCTCGCTTACTTACCGGTTTTTTTAGAGATGAGTTCTCCTTCATGTACTGTACCTCCTTCCACAAGTCCAAATAAAATTACTTTTATGCATACTTTGACTATTTCATATCAGGAGAACAATTCATACAATTTATTTTCACCAAATCCCAAGTATATTGGGTATTTCAGCATCATATCTCACAAACCAAGCAATTTCTGCAATTTTTTTTCTGTATGAATTAAAGAGATAAGTGAAAAAATGCTGCTTGTGCACTAAGATAATCAATTTCTGTAGTGGTTAACAAGTGAGTCAGGTTGTGTTGCAGGCATACTGCACTATGTAAGTTACTAAATCGAGAAAGAAATTATCACGTGATGTAGCACTGGACTCGGTTCTTGGATGCTCAAAATATACACAACTTGAAGAGAAGATGACTCTATAAACAAAGGGCTGAATGTTATGTAAATAATGATAATATATATACAGATAGATTATTTTTAATCTGTTGGACCAAATATTACCCATTTCTTTAGACAGTTTCCAGCTAAATGATATAATAATCAGCTGAAAAAAGCAAAATTTATACAATCAGACTGTTTGAATACCACTGATGGCTTCCTTAGCTTAAATGTTATGCATTAGAGTAGAAAGTACTATGTTTTATCTACATTTATTAGTTGATTGTTACAACCTGCTGTCGTAAGAGACATCAACACATGGTTAAAGACAACTATGGTGCAAGAGGTTGAGCTACCAAGGCACATACAAGAGACAATAAGTCTGTGAGGTTGTGATAGTAGAAGAATATATTAGCAACTACTTATACTAGTACAAGGAATGAGGACTTTATCTGCAAGGTCGTAATAGTATGAGAATAAGAGAGTGGAGAACCCCAGCCCTCTGCTCTCGACCTTATATACATGACAACCATGGGTAAGTCTTACTCTACAAGAAAAGTCAGATGACGATAAAGGTAAAGTGGTGCCACCTGAGATGATATTACTAAGGGGTAATGTTATGGTCTAGAATCAAATAACATCATTGTTTATTGGCGGGTATTATGATGTTGGTTACTTGGGTAAAATACGCAAGTAACGTAATCCTGAATAACTATCTGGTAACAGATGGTTAATCCAAATCTCACGTTATTGATTTATGGAATCAGTAACCCTCCTAAGTCGTTGTGTCAGACTAACCTAGGCTGGCTACGACTAAACCTATAACTTACTTAACACTATTATCGATGGCGTTGAAGAGATCCGTCACGTGCTACGAGCGGATCAGTCGCGAGATACGGTTTAGGCAAGTGAGACCGATCGACGGAGTCACATGACAAAGCGTGCCACACAAAGGCTCAACGTCGTCGACCGCCTCCAGGAGTACCGAAGGAAGCTATCGACACAAGGTACCGGCACAAGAACCCCATAGAGCATCCCTTCTTCCTCCCTCCCCGCTTCCCGCTCCGGAATTCCGAATGGACAACTCGGAGGAGCCATCCGAACGTGCCCTCCTCAAGCCTCCCAAGCCAATGTGAATGTATGCCTTCCTTTGTTTCCTTTATCCCTTTCTACATGCCCGCCTGCGCGTCGCCTATGCCCCGTTCGTCGTGTTCCCCCATTATGAGTCCCCTTTGGTCAGTTCTTGTCAGGTCCCCCTCGGTCCGCCTTTCCTTTCGCCTTTGTTTAGATATGCACCCCCTTTTCCCCCGCATGCGCTCTCCTACTCGTCCTATGGCTCTGCTCCCCCTGAATGACGTACCCCATGCCCTTCATTTCCCTTGTCAGCCTTTGATCCCTTAGAGTTCCTCGACCCTTTCGCGTATGCACCCCCCTTTTCTTCCTATGCCTATCTATGCCTTTCGGCTTCGTCTCAAAGGCTCATGGACCACAGTATTATAAATAGAGCTTGGATGTAGTAGGGAGAAGGTCAGCGAATCCTATGGTACCAGTTCTATGTTCTATCGTTCGTCCCAAAGCTCTCTAAGTCAGTTACAGCTTGGGAAGACTTCGATCCTATCAACGACTCGCCACACCTCGTAATTCTCGAGTCTCTTAGCTATCCCATTGTCACTAGTCGTGGTCACGGCCATCCTAGACTGTCAGGAGGTGTCTGGTAAACGTTCCGGACGTTCCTCTAGCAGCACTCGCCGTTCCGAGCATCGTTTCCGTCGTTCCGCGCGTTCCGAAACAAAGGTCAGGCCTCGTCGATCCTGCCCCGCGTCTCAGTTCTAGTCTTCGAAACACAGCCACTTACGCTTCTCATCGATCCCCGAGTCTAATCCAGCTTCTCCCGCCGCTTCCGTGCCTGGCACTCCCCCTACCTCAGCTCCTGCCCTTCCTCCTCACCGGATCCGCCTCGGATCGTCCATCCCTCCACCGGTACTCCTCCGGATCACCCAGGTAGGCTCCTGCCAACTCACCTTCAATCCCTTGGCTCTTCGGAGACCACTGGAGTTTTCAGCGGACAAGGAAGAATATAATAAGATCATACGAGACTACGGAGGAGTCACTTATACTCTCGAAAATCACGCCAGCATACTGCGTGCTAGCCTCGAAGCACTACTCGACACTACTCTCCTACCTGAACAGCGACGCTTCAAATCTAAAGTAAGTAACGCCACCTAGTCAATAACTACTAAACCGACTGAATGCCCCTAGTGGATAGCTCAGCAGTTTACGCTTGGCTGGTCGCAATTTTGGTGGCCATCTTACTTTTCGGCAGGAAGATTATCCTTCATACGATCCAAACAACAGCAGGCATACTACGTCAACTGTTTGTTCAACCCGATTACGCCCAAGCCTGGTACACTTACCTCTGCACCCAATCCATTAGACAACAAATTCAAACCCTTGGTCAAGAACTCACCAACCTCGTATACGCCATCGAGACCACAGATACGGCACGTACGGTACAAACGACAGCGCACAGCAGAATCCTTGACACCGTCAGGAGTCAACAAGAAGAGGCACTCAGGATTGCGAGGACGCGCACAACCCACAACCAAGAACAACGTCGCAGGCAAAGGGAATTCCAAGGGCAAATCCTTACAGAGCTAAGGGAAGTCAGAAACGATCTTACCAGAACCAGACAACAGCTGGTGGACGCAAGGCTTGACGTAGCCGCATCCAACGCACTCCTAAATACGCTTCAGGAACAGGTTACAAGGATCCACGAGCGACAAATCCGACAAGACGAAGCCTGGGGATACGACGCATACAACCACCAGCAAGAACATGTTAGAAGGAAATAGACTGATTACCATTCTAGGACATATCATGGCTGATGCAGGATTGGCACCCGATCGACGATACCATACACGATTCCGCTACTGCCCATTTGGGTCAAGAAGGGCAGACCACCTACCAGTACCTTCCTGCAGGAATTGCCAATGGGCATGGAGACAAGCCTGGGAATGTGCACAAGACATACTGGAGGAAACAATGGGAATAATCGAACGAACAGAACCAATCACAATTCGAACCAACTATGGATACTCGCCACACAGAACACAGCATCAAGCACTCTACAACCACTACCTCACAGCATTCGAGAACGAAGTGGTGGTCTGGTCAGGAAACGAAGAAACATACTACGCTAATGCAACAGCCACAGCATGGATCTGTCGATCCCCACATGTTGAGGAATGCCACAGGGCAGCGGTACAGGTTACATGGCCGCTAACACTCGACGCCCCAGAATATCTCAGACATATAAGGGACACGACAATGGGACAGATCGTAAGCGGCTGGAGGGGCACACTAGAAGGGACAATCCTCATTAGTGGATGCTTCTCGAGCACAGGGATCGACGGAGCGATCGCCACCTTCTTGATCGGCAGGAACACCGAGACCGATGAGATCATCATCCCCGATGGATACGACCGAGGAATATTCTACCGGAACCCCACATTCTACCCCGGACTCAGTACCCGAGATTCAACGATCGAAGGAACCCCATCGGAACAGGAACGGCACGTCATTGGATGGATCCAGGAATAGAACAGAAGTGGATCTCCGATGAATACAGACAGCTCGGCATCGGAATGGAGCTACACCCGGAACCTTCGAGAACTCCGAGAGCACCGGGGACAGGAATAGCAGACGGGTTAGCTCGGAAGTGTACAGCCACAAGATTGGCAGAAGATGGCGTCATCATTAGCACTCGACAAGGACCATATGGAGAAGAAGGATCTAGAAGGACGGAACGGAACTCGACGGAATTGCGGGGTTCCGCACAGCCACTGGATTGGCTAGTGGCTGTGCCGAAGAAGCGTTGGGGGCTGTGCCGACAATCGGTTGGGGCGGTGCTGCGGATGAACGGATCAGGTGACGGACTTTTTAGAAAGTATATAAGTAGCGAGCACTGCCACCAGAAGTTCCTTAGCGAAATTCTTTTGTATTGCCTACGACTTCTTTGTACTGCCACTTAGTCGCCTTAGGCACCACTCTAATCTATCTTAGGTATCTAGTGCACGGCCGGTCCCCTGACCCCTACTAGTGCCTCATTGTTTACCCGACTATCCCTATCTCGCACTTCCCCACGATCAAGATAGCTTCTCAAGATCAGCGGAGTGAGTGGACTTGTTCTGGTGCGTCGATCTGAGGGATCTGCACTTGGCCTTTCGCTCGGCTCTTACCAAGCTGAGGGAATGCCAAGCGCCGATCCCTGATCTGCTTATAGCGATCCGCACTGGTCCTAACAGAACAAGACCACACGCAAGGACACCAGCAACCCACACCAGACGATTCATTTGGAACTAGCACAACAACTACAGGCAACAGACCGGAGACACCAGAAGTTCACGAGAACTGGGGCACCACGTGGAACAGTGCACCAGCCACTTGGGAAATAGACCCACCGTTCAGAGTATTCGAGGACTACAACGGAGACGAATCATACCGACACCCAAGATCGCCCACGGAATACGTACCTGAGCTACCAGTTATACCGGAAGTGCCACAGGAGCTGGAAGAGATACCAAGCGAATCGCCAAGTGAGTGGTCACATACAAGAAACCTATCACAAGCTAATTCAAACGGAAGTAATAGTCCCGCCCGGACTAACGCTGACGCAGGAGGACTATCAAGCAGCAATAACATTGGCGGAGCTATACAACAATCGGATCAGGAACCAAGTCAGGAACGAGCACCACTAGTAATAGACGGTGTATTAATAATATTCGGAGAATCTAGTACGAGAACAAGTAGTAACAATAACAGTAGCAGTAATAGCACCAGTTCACAAGAACAAGCAAGTTGGGAATTAAATATACTGGAAATACAGAGTGCACAAATTACGCCGAATATACAGGAAGAATACCTACAGTATCATAACGAATACGAACCCCTCACAAAGGAAGAAGAATTAACATACATTGAATATCTACTAAAACTCATAGGTGCAGTCGAAAAGGTACTTCCACCGGAACGACAAGAACTACCAGAAGACAAGCAGGACGCAATCAACGGGCTATACGTAGGAGACGATCAGGAAACGGAGGAACAAGCATATATAAGGTTAACAACATATCCGGCATCTCCATTTCACCACCCAAGAAGGGCACCCCAACAAGGTTGCGAGACCAGCTACGACGACTGGATAGACCTCGAAGATCTTAGCAGGAAACACGGAGCGCCAGTAGGAATACTTCCGGAACTCCCTAGCTACACTACAATTGAAGGAGAAAGGTACTACGCGTGTAAGTGCGAAATAGCAAACATAGGGTACGCACTCGAGTTAGCAAGAAGGCACCATAAGAAACTCTTAGAACGAAAGGAAGTTACAACATGTCGACCCTACAGTTGAAAATGGAGCAGAAGCCTCCTAAGTTCTATGGGAGGACTGGAGAAGATATTGATGTATACTTGAATAAAATGAAGGCGTATTTTGCATGGACAGATGACCAACTAACGGCAGCAAGTAAACCAGTGCTAACAGATAATATGAAAGCATTCCTAATATGCCAGACCTTGCAAGGAAACGCGGCACGATGGGTATCGTCTGCATTAGGAGGCGAACCTACCAATCTAATTGGAAAAGACAAGGCCTGGGAAACATACGCTGACCTAGTAATATATTTAAGAGTAAATCATAAACAATTCTACAGCGTAAAAGAAGAGGCCGAAAGGAGGCTACTGAACCTTAACTACGGAGATTCGATACTAACGTACAACAGAGAAATAGTTACGCTAAGAAGCGAACTAGAAGAAAAGGAATGGCCAGAACGAACGATGCTGGTAATCTATAAGAAAGGATTACCTAGGTCACTGTATCATCAACTGGCAGGAACGCCCGGAAGCTCCCAATGGAATTTGAAAACTTGGATGGAAAATGCCAAGAATATCGAAATGGGAAGAGCAACAGAAACCGCCAGACACAAACCATTCGCACCCTTCTGGGAAAAGCAACAAAAGGCCCGAGAGCCAGACGTAGTCCCCATGGATATAGACAAACAAACGTTCAGAAGAAACCAGAAGAGGAAAGTAAAAGGACAATACCGAAGCAGTAAGCCCAGAAGACAAGGGGCACCTGGGAAGAACAGAGGATGCTTTAAGTGCGGGAAGCTTGGTCACTACGCAAAAGATTGTAGAGTCAGCCCGCAAGGAAGCAAAGGAAAGGAAGGGTATTCCAAGAAACCAGGACAATACGAACACAAGAGAAGACTGCTGGAGGAAGACGAATGGAACGAAGAACAGGAACAACGAGAATACAGCGACGGCAACGAAGACGAAGAAGAGGAAAATTTTCGGGCAAGCGCCTGATCAACCCGGCGGATCAGAGCGCAAGGAAAAGATCGACAAAGAAGGAAAACACTAGGTCACGCGCACGAAGAAAATTTAACGATCTAAAACGCCGATGGACATCAACAGTCAAACCTAACCCACAACACCCGAAGATACGAGTCTACCTTAAGCAAAATAATAAGGAAATACCATTAATAGCAATGATCGACTCGGGATCAGTACTATCAACCATCAGTTCGAACACCGTAAAAAAGTACAACCTAGAAACCATCCAAAAAAGGGGAAACATTCAAATACGGAACGCCGACGGAACATTAACAAACGAAGGATGGAAGGAAAGTGTCAGAGCATGGATAGACACAGGAGCCACACAAGGCAACATGGAACTCGCAGTACTGGAAACTACCAGAGACAAGTTTATGTTAGGAAATGACTGGTTAAAACAATACACCCCGGTAATTGACTGGGAGACAGGAATGGTAAGGACAGGTAAAGGGGAAACACAATTAATAGGACATCGAAGCGCTATAACAATAAGTCGAAAGGCGTTGGTTAAACGAAAACCCAAAACGGAGAACAAAATGGAAAACGACCCCGAAATGGAGAAAACGGGATCCAACGGAAGACTCGGACTCCGACGATGAAGGAACAGAGTTCAAAATAATATGGACCGAACCCCCGGGAAAAGCTAGTGCATCGGGAAAGCCGGCGACGCCTCCTCAAGGGACCGTACAACCCTTAGCACAGGTAACGCCCCCAGTAGGGATAACTCCGCCTACACCACGGACGAAAGGACAAGCACAGCAAGTACCAGTAGCACCGCTTATGCAATACAGAAAGTCAAAAGAGGCAGATCCGATAAATTCGGACGATGAGGAACTACAGAACAAGCAGAGACCTAGACTAACAACAGATGATGAACAAGAAATGGAACAAGAGCTACAAGAAATAATGGAACTACCGGATATGCCGCCTCCATCACCTTTAGGAACAGAAATACTACCCACATGGGAAAGGATTGTGGAAGGAATGGAGAAACTCAGCCAACATGTGGCAGCGGCACAAGAAGCACCAAAATCCGAAGGGCACCGACCAGGAGAATCGTCAAGAAAGAGACCGAAACCCCCGGTAAAACCGCCATACCAGAAGCCGCCCAAAACCTTGGATAGGGCTAGTCGCGAAATTAATATTAATATAGTAACCAAGGAAAGAAAAGCGAGAACGACAGTAAAAGGGGGCAAGAAAACAACTCGAGACCTTAAGGAAGAAAAGGCAGTAAAGAGACTCAATAAATGGAGCACGGTAGCGCAACTGTACTCACAACAAAAAGCAAAAGCAGAAGCAAGGAATACTACCGGAAGGACTAAGAACTGGAAGGAATACGTACCACCCACGCTATGGAAGTTTGGTGACCGATTCGACGAAGAAAGGGCTAAACGACTACCGAACCCAAGTAAATGGGATATGGCAATAGAGTTTAAGGAAGGACAAGAACCAGTAACAAAACGAGCAATATATCCACTAACACCGTTAGAACAGAAGGCGGTAGAAGAGTTCATTACGGAAAACTTGGAAAAGGGATGGATACGGAGATCAACATCTAAATATGCGATGCCAGTCTTCTTTGTAGGAAAGAAGGATGGAGGAGCAAGAATGGTTATCGACTACAGACCGGTAAATGCAGCATGCGAAGTAGATCAGTACCCAATACCTATTATGTATACCTTACCAGACAGCCTGGGAAAGGCTAAATGGTTCACCACACTTGACCTTCGAGCGGGATACAATAATATAAGGATCAGGAAGGGTGACGAGCACAAGGCAGCATTTAGAACCCACAAGGGAGTGTTTGAACCATTAGTAATGCAGTTTGGAATGATGAATTCGCCAGCCGTATTCCAAAGGGCAATGAATGAATTACTCGGAGATATGCTAAACCAAGGAGTATTAGTATACTTAGATGATATTATAATCTACGCGCAGACTAAGGAGGAACTGGAAGGTAAAACTCGACAGGTATTGCAACGGATGAGAACGGCAGACTTCTACTTAAAGGCAGAAAAATGCTTCTTTAACAAGCAGGAGCTAGACTATCTAGGCTTTGTAGTAAACAAGAACGGATTAAAAATGGACCCATATAAGGTAAAAGCCATCATGGAATGGCCGGCACCACAAAATAAACGAGACATTAAGAAGTTTACTGGGTTTTGTAACTTCTATAGGAAGTTTATCAAAGGATACGCAGAAATTGCCAGGCCAATGAAAAGGTTGGAATCTAAGAAGCAAATATTCGTATGGGGACCAGAACAACAACGATCCTTTGAAGCATTAAAAAGGGCAGTAACCACCGCACCTATACTGATACGCCCAGACTATAATAAACAATTTATAGTAGAAACGGACGCTTCAAATTTTGCAATAGGAGCAGTACTTTCACAAGAATGCGAAGGGAAGTTACACCCGATAGCATACCTATCTAAAACACTAACTCCAACTCAACGAAACTACCCCATAGCAGATAAGGAATTGTATGCGATCGTAGAAGCATTAAAAACATGGAGGCACCACTTGGAAGGTACCAAACAAAATATCAGGATAGTTTGTGATGCAGCAAACCTGAGAACGTTTACCACAGCACAGAAACTAAACCGAAGACAAGCTAGGTGGTCAACGGAGCTAACACCTTACCGCATACAAATAGAGTACCGACCAGGTAGACACAATACAAGAGCAGACGCGTTATCCAGACGACCCGATTACGACGAGGGAAAAGAAGATAACAAGGACGTAATCATGCTAACCAGAGACAAGTTCAAACAACCGCAGATCTTTGATAGACAAGCTAGACAGATGGACCCAAACGCGTGGAATCTGATAATGAAGTGGTGGGGACCAGAAGAATGGATGGACCCACGGGATGTTCAAGGAGAATACGAACTAATAGGAGAAGTACTAACTAGAAATGGAAGAGAGGTAGTACCACCCGAAGATAAGATCGTGCCAGGGGCCAAGGTCATTAAGGAAATACTATACAACTACCACGACTCACCAATGGCAGGACACCCAGGGAAGGATAAGGTTATACCAGCCATAAAGAAAGTTTATTTCTGGCCACAAATGGAACAAGATATCACCACATACATAAATAGCTGTGATCAATGCCAACGAAATAAACCGAGACGGGGAAAGATGCAACCACCGCTAAAACCCTTAGAAGTACCAAAATACCCATTTGGACATATAACAATGGATTTTGTTACAGGACTACCAGAAAGCGGAGGGTACACGGCAATACTAGTAGTGGTGGACAGATTCACAAAAATGGGAATATTTATCCCATGCACAGAACAGATCGATAGCATACAAACAGCCAAACTGGTACGAAAATATGTATTCACCAAACACGGGGTACCGTACAAGATAACCAGCGACCGAGGACCGCAATTTGCAAGTAACTTTACAGAAGAAGTATACAAGGCAATGGGAATAGAAAACGCCTTAAGTACAGCACATCATCCACAAACGGATGGACAGACGGAGCGAGTAAACCAAGAATTAGAACAATATCTAAGGCATTACGTGTGTGCTCGGCAAGATGACTGGATCGACTATTTGGATATGGCAGAATTTGCATTTAATAATCGAACTAATAAAACAATTGGAATGTCACCATTTGAAGCCCTATATGGCAAATGACTGGACTTCACACCAATGGGCCAACCATCAGCACCAGATGCACGAACATACATCCAACAAATATGGAAGATGCAGGAGCAAGCCAGCGAGTCGATGGAACGGTCAAGGGAATTGATGAAGAAGTATGCCGATAAACACCGAAAGGACAAACTAGAATTCCAAGTAGGGGATGAAGTAATGATAGATGCTCGGAACTATAACTTAATATCACCAAGTCGAAAGATAGGGCCAAAGAACGTAGGGCCATTTAGAATTATAAAAAGACACGGCGAACTAAATTATGAACTGGAGCTACCTGCGCAAATGAAAATACATCCGGTATTATATGCAGGGAACCTGATTAAATATAAACGGAGAGAAGGAATAACGGAACCGCCACCAGGACCCATTATAACGGAGCAAGGAGATGAAGAATATGAAATAGAAGCAGTGTTAAACTCAAGAAAGACGCAAAAAGGACATTACTACCTAGTCAAATGGAAAGGATACGGACCCGAACACAATACTTGGGAACCATTGAAGAATATGCTCAACAGTATGGACGCGGTGCGGGAATTCCACGAACAACACCCAAGGGCAGAGAAACCGAATCTACCAATAGAACGATGGAAGGAAGAATATGAAGGGAAACTGCGCAAAGGGCATGAAGGATTTAAACGAAGATATATGTCCACAAAGGACAGGATCAAGGTGAGAGACTTTGCATACCCCGAAGAAGATGAAAAACACCGGAGCCCGATATATGCACCGTACCCGGACACCAGACAACACAAGGCCACTTATATTAAGGACGAACTAGAAGACGAATATTCTGATAGCGAAGTTAAGAAGATGATGAATGATCCGAATTACGTCGGAATACGATGGCAATATGACACCATGAGAAACCCGCGGAGGTAGAATAAACAATTATAAAAAGGAAGAAGAAGTCATGAGAAAGAAGAACCATCGTAAAACACCCACTATCATCCTCATCACCGCTCTGCCAAATGTCGCCAGCTGTCGCCGTCGCTTTTACCCTCTTCGCCCTCGTCATAATCTTCTGGGGCATTACAGTATATAGGAATCAACAAGGAACAACACAAGAAGTGAGTAATTTAAGGAATCTATATTGGGATACTAGCTTAAATAATCAATAGGAGCATGAAATACCTTTACAGGACATTCGCTTTCACCACACGAACGAGACAGAGCAACAGCAGCAACAGCTACAATTGACGGATGAAACGATACACCGACTCGAAGAAATCGAAACAAACTTAGGAAGAGAAACGACCGAGATAGACCGCGAACCGACAACTAACGACCTGCGAGGAGAAGAAGAAGAAGAAATTCAACCCGAAGGAGAATGGCATGCACACGACGAGTGGTGGAATCAAGATAACGGATGGGGACCGATAGAAGACGACGCACCACTGCCAAACTGGCAGTTAGAAGACGTAGGATGGCCAGGAATGGAGGATTCAGCAAGGGACTGGAACGGTAAAAGAATACGGAGCATTAGGGAAATTAATAATTAATAATAATAACAATATTATTGCTCCTCTTAAAACCAGTAACTGAGAAGAAGAATAAGAAAGGAAATTTGGCAACAAGAAGCTTATGCAACATGATGCTTAAGTAATATATATTGAAATTAAGTCATGCAAAACTCAATTAAGAATTTCGGTATGCATTCCTAGTAGGGGGAGTGTTAGGAAGTAATCTACAATTTCTATTACTAAGCAGTACCAGTATTACCAAGCGCATACAACCTAGTAATAATGAGCGGAATCATTGACTATATACAAGAATGCTTCGACGCACTGCAACGCGTATTGCTCACACCCATAGTACCACCTACGGCTAGAGAAGGAGTGTTACGTTACTGCACAGATTGTAGACTGGGAAATCAAATAGCAGAAAACCTACTCCGAACAATACAACAGAAGCTTATACTAAGCAAGACTGCGGAAGGACAATATAACATAATGGTAAGACGAAGGTTCGTAGAAATGCAACTAGATGGACAAGACTACAAAGGGTATGAACGAGAAGTACAGATGATAAGCTGGGACGCACGGCGTTATGCAATTAGTATAGGAATAAGAAATCCAGGACGGGAACAAAGACACAGGCACTGCGGTCTGACATGGCTTGAAATAGACATACCATATAATAATCTAAGAGACGGATTTAATGAAGGATATGCATTTCAATGGGCACGATTAATACATCGAGAAATAACTATACAATTACCAGGAGGACGAACCATCATAGAACAAACCAGATTACATAACGGAGGACAGTTTCGCATAAGAGGATTTAAGGACATGACGGGAAAGGAGTTAAACACATACCCAGGATACGAACGAAAGACGGACACATATAATTACTTTAACTTGCCACGAAATCGCAACGCGGAAGTACAGACAGAACACGTGATTCAAACATTACCTAGAATAGAACAACTCGATCAGCCGATCCCACCGCCGATCAGACAATGATGCCATACAACTACATTAGCACTTACTGACCACACGTACCGGCCGTTGACCTAAACTATCTAGCGCATGAGTCAGTAAGAGTCAGGAGGAGTCATAAGGATAAGGATGAGTCAGTAAGAGTCAAGATGAGTCAGTAAATGATTGGACAGGATTAAACCACGTACATAGCGTAACAGGAAATAACATAGGTAACATCACGCATGTAAATAGCATATAAGGAGGGTAAGGTAGGCCTCTCCCAGATAGTTTAATCCAAGTCTCTGAAGAGCCATAAACCGCTCCAAGGGAAGTTCAACTTAACTCTTCTGTTGAAAACGTGTGCACATTATAAGAACTACTGTCAGACGCCTACTAAGTTATCGAGGTGTATCGATACCTAAGTAGCCATACGGTACATAGCTTAAGGCTATTGCACCCTATTGTCGAACATAGTAACTATCGTGTGAATAAGTTTTCTAAATACCTACACACCTCTCTTATCGAACGCTAAGCGCGGAACCCTGAGATTAGCTACCTTGGCGGAATACGCTGAAAACTCCAGTGGTCTCCGAAGAGCCAAGGGATTGAAGGTGAGTTGGCAGGAGCCTACCTGGGTGATCCGGAGGAGTACCGGTGGAGGGATGGACGATCCGAGGCGGATCCGGTGAGGAGGAAGGGCAGGAGCTGAGGTAGGGGGAGTGCCAGGCACGGAAGCGGCGGGAGAAGCTGGATTAGACTCGGGGATCGATGAGAAGCGTAAGTGGCTGTGTTTCGAAGACTAGAACTGAGACGCGGGGCAGGATCGACGAGGCCTGACCTTTGTTTCAGAACGCGCGGAACGACGGAAACGATGCTCGGAACGGCGAGTGCTGCTAGAGGAACGTCCGGAACGTTTACCAGACACCTCCTGACAGTCTAGGATGGCCGTGGCCATGACTAGTGACAATGGGATAGCTAAGAGACTCGAGAATTACGAGGTGTGGCGAGTCGTTGATAGGATCGAAGTCTTCCCAAGCTGTAACCGACTTAGAGAGCTTTGGGACGAACGATAGAACATAGAACTGGTACCATAGGATTCGCTGACCTTCTCCCTACTACATCCAAGCTCTATTTATAATACTGTGGTCCATGAGCCTTTGAGACGAAGCCGAAAGGCATAGATAGGCATAGGAAGAAAAGGGGGGTGCATACGCGAAAGGGTCGAGGAACTCTAAGGGATCAAAGGCTGACAAGGGAAATGAAGGGCATGGGGTACGTCATTCAGGGGGAGCAGAGCCATAGGACGAGTAGGAGAGCGCATGCGGGGGAAAAGGGGGTGCATATCTAAACAAAGGCGAAAGGAAAGGCGGACCGAGGGGGACCTGACAAGAACTGACCAAAGGGGACTCATAATGGGGGAACACGACGAACGGGGCATAGGCGACGCGCAGGCGGGCATGTAGAAAGGGATAAAGGAAACAAAGGAAGGCATACATTCACATTGGCTTGGGAGGCTTGAGGAGGGCACGTTCGGATGGCTCCTCCGAGTTGTCCATTCGGAATTCCGGAGCGGGAAGCGGGGAGGGAGGAAGAAGGGATGCTCTATGGGGTTCTTGTGCCGGTACCTTGTGTCGATAGCTTCCTTCGGTACTCCTGGAGGCGGTCGACGACGTTGAGCCTTTGTGTGGCACGCTTTGTCATGTGACTCCGTCGATCGGTCTCACTTGCCTAAACCGTATCTCGCGACTGATCTGCTCGTAGCACGTGACGGATCTCTTCACCGCGGGTGTGCCTATTCCGCAATATATTACGGCTTGTCCGTTGTTCAAACTTCGTTTGATTACTCCTTGCCAATTCGGGTCTAGCGTGATCTGTTTCCAACAATCTGCCTGGAAGCTTAACCTTCCTAGTTCTTCCTCGGTGTTAGGACCAGTGCGGATCGCTATAAGCAGATCAGGGATCGGCGCTTGGCATTCCCTCGGCTTGGCAAGGGCCGAGCGAAAGGCCAAGTGCAGAGCCCCCAGATCGACGCACCAGAACGAGTCCACTCACTCCGCTGATCTTGAGAAGCTATCTTGATCGTGGGGAAGTGCGAGATAGGGATAGTCGGGTAAACAATAAGGTACTAGTAGGGGTCAAGGGACCAGCCGTGCACTAGATACCTAAGTTAGATTAGAGTGGTGCCTAAGGCGACTAAGTGGCAGTACAAAGAAGTCGTAGGCAATACAAAAGAATTTCGCTAAGGAACTTCTGGTGGCAGTGCTCGCTACTTATATACTTTCTAGAAAGTCCGTCACCTGATCCGTTCGTCCACAGCACCGCCCCAACCGATTGTCGGCACAGCCCCCAACGCTTCTTCGGCACAGCCACTAGCCAATCCGGTGGCTGTGCGGAACCCCGCAATTCCGTTGCGCTCCGTTCCGTCCTTCTAGATCCTTCTTCTCCACATGGTCCTTGTCGAGTGCTAATGATGACGCCATCCCCTGCCAATCCTGTGGCTGTACACCTCCGAGCTAACCCGTCTGCTATTCCTGTCCCCGGTGCTCTCGGAGTTCTCGAAGGTTTCGGGTGTAGCTCCATTCCGATACCGAGCTGTCTGTATTCATCGGAGATCCACTTCTGTTCTGTTCCTGGATCCATCCAATGATGTGCCGTTCCTGTTCCGATGGGGTTCCTTCGATCGTTGAATCTCGGGTACTGAGTCCGGGGTAGAATGTGGGGTTCCGGTAGAATATTCCTCGGTCGTATCCATCGGGGATGATGATCTCATCGGTCTCGGTGTTCCTGCCGATCAAGAAGGTGGCGATCGCTCCGTCGATCCCTGTGCTCGAGAAGCATCCGCTAATGAGGATTGTTCCCTCTAGTGTGCCCCTCCAGCCGCTCACGATCTGTCCCATTGTCGTGTCCCTTACATGCCTGAGATATTCTGGGGCGTCGAGTGTCAGTGGCCATGTAACCTGTATCGCCGCCCTGTGGCATTCTTCGACATGTGGGGATCGACAGATCCATGCTGTGGCTGTGGCATTAGCGTAATACGTTTCTTCGTTTCCAGACCACACTACCACTTCATTCTCGAATGCTGTGAGGTAGTGGTTGTAGAGTACTTGGTGTTGCGTCCTGTGTGGCGAGTATCCATAGTTGGTTCGAATTGTGATTGGTTCTGTTCGTTCGATTATTCCCATTGTTTCTTCCAGTATGTCTTGTGCGCATTCCCAGGCTTGCCTCCATGCCCATTGGCAATTCCTGCAGGAAGGTACTGGTAGGTGGTCTGCCCTTCTTGATCCAAAGGGGCAGTAGCGGAATCGTGTATGGTATCGTCGATCGGGTGCCAATCCTGCATCAGCCATGATATGTCCTAGAATGGCAATCAGTCTATTTCCTTCTAACACTCGGAGTACTCGGAACCTTCGTTCCTTATTTCGCTATCCAGTGTAACTAAGT
The DNA here is from genome assembly GCA_024712875.1 of Inonotus hispidus. Taxonomy (NCBI): domain Eukaryota; kingdom Fungi; phylum Basidiomycota; class Agaricomycetes; order Hymenochaetales; family Hymenochaetaceae; genus Inonotus; species Inonotus hispidus. Next base: position 4,284,499 of record CM045714.1, on the reverse strand, counting down.
TCGTCGGCCTCTTTACTTAATTTGCTGCTTGGTGAGCCTACTGACTGAGCTGGGTTTCTACAATCAGTATAGTTATGGATGACTAATCCTTAAACACAATTTACCTTCTTGACAATAGTCTGTGCCCTGGTCTTGAGCTTGCCAAAAGGGAGTTTAATCCAGATGTTTATTGGCGGGTATTATGATGTTGGTTACTTAGGTAAAATACGCAAGTAACGTAATCCTGAATAACTATCTGGTAACAGATGGTTAATCCAAATCTCACGTTATTGATTTATGGAATCAGTAACCCTCCTAAGTCGTTGTGTCAGACTAACCTAGGCTGGCTACGACTAAACCTATAACTTACTTAACACTATTATCGATGGCGTATTCCGCCAAGGTAGCTAATCTCAGGGTTCCGCGCTTAGCGTTCGATAAGAGAGGTGTGTAGGTATTTAGAAAACTTATTCACACGATAGTTACTATGTTCGACAATAGGGTGCAATAGCCTTAAGCTATGTACCGTATGGCTACTTAGGTATCGATACACCTCGATAACTTAGTAGGCGTCTGACAGTAGTTCTTATAATGTGCACACGTTTTCAACAGAAGAGTTAAGTTGAACTTCCCTTGGAGCGGTTTATGGCTCTTCAGAGACTTGGATTAAACTATCTGGGAGAGGCCTACCTTACCCTCCTTATATGCTATTTACATGCGTGATGTTACCTATGTTATTTCCTGTTACGCTATGTACGTGGTTTAATCCTGTCCAATCATTTACTGACTCATCTTGACTCTTACTGACTCATCCTTATCCTTATGACTCCTCCTGACTCTTACTGACTCATGCGCTAGATAGTTTAGGTCAACGGCCGGTACGTGTGGTCAGTAAGTGCTAATGTAGTTGTATGGCATCATTGTCTGATCGGCGGTGGGATCGGCTGATCGAGTTGTTCTATTCTAGGTAATGTTTGAATCACGTGTTCTGTCTGTACTTCCGCGTTGCGATTTCGTGGCAAGTTAAAGTAATTATATGTGTCCGTCTTTCGTTCGTATCCTGGGTATGTGTTTAACTCCTTTCCCGTCATGTCCTTAAATCCTCTTATGCGAAACTGTCCTCCGTTATGTAATCTGGTTTGTTCTATGATGGTTCCTCCTCCTGGTAATTGTATAGTTATTTCTCGATGTATTAATCGTGCCCATTGAAATGCATATCCTTCATTAAATCCGTCTCTTAGATTATTATATGGTATGTCTATTTCAAGCCATGTCAGACCGCAGTGCCTGTGTCTTTGTTCCTGTCCTGGATTTCTTATTCCTATACTAATTGCATAACGCCGTGCGTCCCAGCTTATCATCTGTACTTCTCGTTCATACCCTTTGTAGTCTTGTCCATCTAGTTGCATTTCTACGAACCTTCGTCTTACCATTATGTTATATTGTCCTTCCGCAGTCTTGCTTAGTATAAGCTTCTGTTGTATTGTTCGGAGTAGGTTTTCTGCTATTTGATTTCCCAGTCTACAATCTGTGCAGTAACGTAACACTCCTTCTCTAGCCGTAGGTGGTACTATGGGTGTGAGCAATACGCGTTGCAGTGCGTCGAAGCATTCTTGTATATAGTCAATGATTCCGCTCATTATTACTAGGTTGTATGCGCTTGGTAATACTGGTACTGCTTAGTAATAGAAATTGTAGATTACTTCCTAACAATCATGATGAATAATGAGGTTTAGAGTGAATGACATTATGGGTTGTGATTAGCTAAGCCTATATGACATAATGATAAAGGAGTGATGAATGTTAAAGGAATGTTTAATATGAAAGGGAGTAACTGCTTGTTAAAAGAAAGGGAAAGAAAAGAACTGATGAGTTAACTATACAGTGAAGATTGTAAATATCTTGCATATATGGATAAAGGATTTAGTAAAAAAAAGATAATAAACTGACATGTCATTCAATGATTATATATAGTAACTTTTTAAACTCTACCTAAAACAAATTGGCTCGCACATCAATAGAGAATTGCTAGTCACCATCTAGACTATCACCAGTCTGTTAGATAGGAGAGATCAGTCACATGATGAAACTAAGTTGAAATAAATACAGTAATTCAGCATTCCTTTGAATATCAATTGTATTTGCTTTGCATTAGCTCCCCCCTTCAATACTATACCCATTTTATTGCATATATCGAAAAAGCATATTGATATGTATCTATACAAATTTTTTAAGATCTGGAATGGACATGTTAGATTAATACAGAGAAGAGAAGAAAGGAGGAGTTCTGGACCAAACACCACTTCTTTAAATACCCCATCACCTAATCAATTTGTTACCTCTGTCTCGGTAAGTAACACTTTATGTCATCTAATTTTGTTACTTACCATCAAGAACCAATGACCTTCGATGGTTATATACTCTATAGAAATTGCAATTTATGTCCAAATCAATTCAGACAACATGAAATAGATGCACAAGATACTGGAGAATCTGTTACATAGCTTATATTTACTATAACATTGTAGGTTATTGTGTGAGGGGATTTGGACAGAGGAGCATAGGAAGGAATTGCTCAGATTCTTGCAATGTCAATTTGTTTGACATCTAGCCACTCAACCAAATTCCTACAAAAATACATCAGAGAGTAGATGCCATATGTTGGAGTATACAAGAATTTTTCAGGCAACTAGATGGTGAATTGTGGGAGAAAATGTCAGGTGGTTAAAGGAATGGTGGTGTTTAAGGAAGTGGTGAATTACTGTATTGGACACAATTCCCACAATTCCATCAATGGCTTGTAAATAATATTAATAAATAGGCCTCCGTTCATCACGTACTCATATCCCCGCCAGTAAACATCTCATTTCCAAACTTTTCCACATGGAGAATTCTACCGCACCAAGCCGTGCAAATGACCACTTTTCGGAATAAATAATAATTATCGTGTCGGGTCTCATGTGTGGTATTCTACTGTAACCGACTGTAGGTTGGTAACCGTAACGTGTAACAACAGGTGCGTTGCGTCGCTTCAGTAGCGTGTAACACAGTATTCGTTGCATGAATATCGGTTTCTGGCGTGGCTTACGGGTCACAACCACAACTTTTATCTTAATAATGTGCTATTTATGGAGGGGCTTGGTCGCTTATTTTGTGGCCTGTAATGGTGTAATCTGCCCAGGTTGCATGAGTTTCAAGCGACGCGAAATGTAACGCTCCCCACATGGTTTCCTACCTAGTCGGACACAGTATTTGTCAATGAGCGAGGGGAAGCGGCCTACCAGATATTACACACCACCTGGACCAGGTTTGCAGACAGTCTTGTACTTCGATTGACTTGAGACTCTGATTTCATACGGATGGTTTAGATATCGATTTGGAGAGCCAGTATCTGACCGTAATCGCGACATGAAGGTAAGAGAAGGGACGTCCGATCATCTACCATGGGGCTACAGCAGCGAAGCCTATGCGGACGACCTGTCTCCTCGCTCGCCTCCATCACCACTTCCGCCTAATGCGTTATCTTTCTTGCTTTTCTTCCGAGCCTTCCTTTGTTCCTTTAGTTGCTCTCGGTCTGCATGCGGATCTCGCGCGTAGGTAAGGGTTACGGGAAAGCCATCATCCTGTACATTTTGCCAAGGACGAGTGGGATCAGGCATTTTTCCAGCAATTGCCACATCACGAGGAGGCGGAGGAGTTCGTTCGGGCGATCGATCTCTTTCCGCAGGCTCGGACCGCGTCGACGTCTTAGCAGGTGTGGAGGCAGGGGTATATGATGCGACTGTGACGCGTTTCGTCTTTGAATTCAAGGAGAGAATTTTATGTGTCTGCGTTTGCGCCGGTTGCGCCTGCAGGGATTGACTAGTGGCCGCGCTATTTAGTGATGGAAAGGATCCAGCTGCTTGTCGCGCCTCTCCCCTAGCACGTTCTACATCTTCTCCCTCCTTCGCAATGGTATCAGCCAGATCAGCCCTGAGTCTATCTAGAAGTAAAATCTTGCAGGATGAAGAGAAGAGGGGTACGGAACAATGCGGACATGCATAGTGCGGAGCGTTAAGTGAACAGAGGATGAGGCCACAACGTAAGCAGATCGGAGAGTACGGCGATAAATCATGTATTCGTGCTATGTGCGATCATCAGCAAAGGCTAGAGTGCTAAGTGCAACGCAATCGTACCTAGGCAAAAACATCCTCCATTTGGATCCTTTTGAACTCCCGCTTCACGTTGTAACTTGGAGATGGTAGTTTCCAATGCGTAGACAGCGGCACTCTTCACAGGCTCCTGAGCGACTGAATCCTTTCCTTTCGCTCTGTTCTTCGGAGTAGCAGTCACGTAGTTTCTCGGTTTGACGCGGTCTGAGAGCAAGGACGATTGCGACCATGCCGTCCTGTTCGTCATTTGTGCTTGAGGGAATGAAGAGGAAATGTTTCGCACGTGATAATAGTTTCACTACGAACATTATGTAAGTCAATTCTGCATAGCAGACAAAACTCTTCACAGAGTACTAGTACTATAACTGTGTATGCATGTGCGAATTTTACCGGTCCGGGAGGCAGGTTATCTGCGGTAAAATGAATATGTTTGTCAGTCCCGAAAGTACATGTGCGTACTAAATCGATGGTGAAAACAGAACATCAAAATACGGCGGTCCAAGGTTTCTTCATTAATATTCCCCACAATTTAAATTTTAGATTTCCGGAAGACGACGGAGAAAAGGAAGTAGAGCATCAGATAATATGGAGAAATCTTGATTCCGAGCCACGTAGGTGGTCCGCTTCCTTCCTTTCTCAACTGAGTTCCTACGAGCTTGAATGTTATGACAGTGCCTGACAGGGCGGGATAAAAGCACTTGCTCTGATAACCATGTTAATGAGCCTCTACTAGACCCCTCCGACTGATGTTGAATCCCTGAGGTGTAAATCTCGTTTGATTCCCGCCCGCATGCAGAGGTCTAATTCACTTAGAATGTGCATACCCTTTAGAAGTATCGCGGCATTGGCGCAATTGATTATGTTTGAGTCATCCTCCGATGACACGGAACGGTTTCCGAGAGTATCACCGGCAGACGACGCTGCTTCAGGGAATGGAAGATAGATCATTCTGAGTCATGGACTGGGACTTGCTTTCAGAACAAATGGTATCTCTTAGCGGGTGAATTTGACGTTTTCTATGCTTAAAGGCGAACTAAGAAACGGACTGTATGGAAGTTGTGCAATAATTCGGGCGGTCGAGAGTTGCAAAACAGTCGAATAACCCCCCCCCCGCGGAAAGGAAATTCAGTGCAAGGATTCACGAAAGTGTGTGAAATAGGCGACCATATGATAACTCTACCATCTAGTATGTCGAGGCACAATCATGGTTCCTCCGTCCAGGCCTCTACTTTGGCTGCAGCTGTAATATCGGATTTTGCGTCATCTCCACATGAAGACCGTTTGCATTCGTCGGGTGATTCGCCATTCGTACGCAGCACCTTTTTTAACCGATCACTCTTCTCTCCTGAAGACTTCTCATTACCCTTGTGCCCCATCCCCGGAGACGGACGGAAATACGGTTGCGATAACCAATGGGGTAGTACTCGTAAGCCCGCTCCTTCATCGACAACTACAAGGTCGTTAAGTTGCAACTCCCCATTTCTCACCTTATCAATATCCGGAGTAACACGTTCTGCGACCTCACGGATGATCCCTTCATACTCATCCAATAGGATGTCCCTACCATTCTTCATGCCCACCTTTCCAAGCTTCGCACGAATATCTGTATAGATATTAAGCGTTGGTCGAAGTAGCTTGAATAAATGGCCCTTTATCGAACTCGGATGCGTTGGCGTACGCAGAGCTCGTACTATCGCGAGGTACTCGAAAGCGAGAGTTATGGAGGGGATGTAAGCACCTGCGTCGTCGGCAAACGTGAAGAATGTTGATGGAGGATGCTGATTATCGGTAACCATTGGTCGAACAGAAACAAGCGGAAGAGAAGTGATATCTCTGGAACTGAGTAATATGGCGGGATTATACAGATTACCCTCGGCAGTCATCACGGCATCGGCGCCAGTTGCGTCCAAGCAACGCTGAATGTCGTCGTGAAACAAAATATTACCGTTCGCAAACACTGGGACGGAAACGGCCTCCTTTACCGCGCGGATCTTGTCCCAATCTGCCAGTCCCTGTGGAAGCATCAGCTACAGGGATAAACATTTCCAAGGATTACGCACGGTGTTCTGCCCCCGCTGTTCCCGCGTCCGGCCATGGCATGTCAGAATCTGGGCTCCTGCTCTCTCCATCATCTTTGCATACTCCACCGTCTTTTCTGCTGTCGGAAAAACACGAAACTTGGCTGTCACTGGTATGGATAGATTCTCATGCAACGTGTTAACTTGGGAAACCCGTCTCAGAGACTCTCTGGGGCCATATTTGATGACAAAACGCACTGAGTTGGTACACCAAGTCCCAGTCATCCTGCAGAAAGCATCCGTAATGACCTCTCCTTGCAATATCCTGAGGGCAGCCAAAGTTTATATCTATTGCATCACAATAGGATTCCACCATTCTCGCCGCTCTAAGAAGCTGTTCTGGATCATTTGCTGCGAATTGAATGATGAGGGGTCGGTCCCCTTGACCCCCTTCTTCACCATGGGCGAGATTAAATGCTTGATCCCTGTATGTCTTGTGTTTGTCTCCCGCAAACACCTGAGATCCATCTCAGCACTGACATGTTAATGAGACGGAAGGAGCGCACCTTTGCATTGATCATCGGTGTATACACTAGCTAGACGACCGTTTAGACGTTCGTTTGCTTCTTAATCTGAGAATGGTGCGAGATACCGACCTGAGCACCATATCTACGGGACAATATTCTCCAGGGCTAGAGCGCGAGTTCAAAAGCAAACTCCCGTGTGGTAAGTGGCACACTCACGAGCTCACTCTGGTCCACCATTGGTGCAACGACCAGCTTCGGGCTACCGAGCGTGTCTCTGTACAAATCATAGCCAGACAGCCTTCGTCGCTTGGCGCGGTGCTCGTCATGCAGGATGCCGGGCATCGGTCTAGCCTTTTCGCGAAGCAAAAGGTGCTGAAGCCTCCGCGAGAAAGCCAGTGTGAAAGCACAAGATGGACGTGCCACATGTACAATGTAGCAACACAGGAAGGAAATATTCGGCAACCCCGAAATTGGAAGGTGATCGTCATGGTTCCACCCTGCGTCGATCATCGATCGACCCAACTTACCTGGAAGATAACTCGTATGTTATGAATGCGCTTTATCGTACTCTGTTATATAACACTATTTCTCGTTTTTATGATTATTGACAACATGCAGAGTTTTCTTCATGGATCGATAAGAGACAGAAAAGAGTATTTGCGTGCGCCATTGGACTTAGCGTCGATCGCCTTCCAAACTCGGAGGTGCCGAACACTTTTCAGCTCTGGTCTTGACTATAAAAAGTAATATTTACTCACGAGTACAATAATCTCAGTGTACTTCCTCTTTCTTCTCTAATCTCAACTCAACCATTTAATGTAAGCTTGCTTTCTGGTCCTGGAATATTCAATCCCCCCCGTGGCGCCGAAGGCCGTTTCAACTGGTGTTCCCTTCGTGTTCTATGCGCTGGCTGAGTGTTGACGCCACTACCTGTGGTGTTGCTTTTCTAGATCTCCAGGGCTCCGCTTTCTGGTCCGTCTGAATACCGGCCGACAACCACGTACCTCTTGCTACTTTGGACCTACATTCTTGCGGATATCCGTTTTCCTTCTACAGCCCAGCACACATCCAGGTACGCAGAACGACTGATGCATTCGTCATCCGTTGTTATCGCGCTCTCCAGATCAAGCAAATAGCATCAGGCGCTCTTCATAAAAGTCATCCTCGGTGAGAGTTTCGCGTTTATTATTGCGTGATACGATCATTTACCAACCCATCGTTCAAGGTGGTCTAAGTAATTGATCTAAGGTACTTTATTTGTCAGTATAATACAAGCAAGCGTGATCTTTGGGCGGGAGTCAGCTCCGATACACCCTCCGTCTGACCACATCAAACTTGTAAGTTTTATTTCAAAACGCTCTATTGCAGCCCACGTGAAAACGAAAGTTCTCCGTAATAATTGTTGAGCGATTGCATTAGATGGGTCCATGCTGCAACGCGTGCTAAAGTTGCGGCGCTCTCGCCTAAGTCCAATACGGGACATTGATCCTTGATGACGGATACGGTGTCTATCTCTACAGCGTTACTGCACTTCCGCTTGGCCATGAGGACTCGGCAAGGCGTCCGTAATATGGTGAAACAGAAGCCTGGATTCAGCATAAAAGGAGTCGCTCCAAGGAACAAAATGGACAGCAACTTCAACACCAACTATATTCCGTGCTCTCTTGTCTCTTGCAGCTCCGACATCGACCACCTCATCTCTTGAGCCACCTCATAATGCATTTCTCGACCATCCTTGGTTTCTCCCTGCTCTCTGCCGTCTTGCCCGTGGCGGTTTTCGCTGCCCCTTATGAAGTCAACATTACCACTTCCACCGCCGAGCTCCAGAAGCGCGCATTTGACAACGCTCGTCTCACCTATTATGATATAAGTGTGGGTATGTAAGTACAAAACTACTACATAGCCGATATCCGGAATGATCTATTGAGCAAACCTAGTACTGCCTGCGGAGGACGGTTCTCTAACAGCGACCATGTAGGTCTTACTTGACCTCCAACGTTATTTCCCTTATCTTTGAGTCTGTAGGTCGTTGCTCTGAACAGCCAGGTACTAGAAGCAATTCTTCCCCCATAAGCCAACCTGACTGTAACTCGACGTCAGCAATTCGGCTCTGGTTACCCCGGCTCGAACTGTGGTGGAAGCATTCGCATCACCGTTAATGGCAAGAGTATCAATGCTGTAATCCAGGATAACGTGGGTCGTTGGTTAATTAAACCGAATAATACTTACCAGAGTATAAAGTGCCCGGGTTGCCCCTTCGCTGGCCTCGACCTGACCGAAGGCCTGTTCAATGAGTTCGCTAGCCTCGACGTTGGTGTCCTCACCGGCTCTTGGGACTTCATCTGAACTCGAAGAAATGAGTATGGGCGGGCGTCTTTTCTGGATCCATAAGGGAAATAATAATAATAATAATAAAAAGGGTGTGATTAATATGTAATCCTGTCATGAAACTCTCGGTTTATGTAGAAAATCGATGGTATTTATGGTGTGCACATATGGTCAATGATAGTAATATAATGTGATAGATTGGAAGGCGTTCGAACATCGCCGATATGTGATTGTTGTTGTTTCTGATGCTCTTGCTTCTGAAGCCATGTCTTGTGTTGGCAATGAAACTCTCAAGATAACCATCAACAACATTTCTTGCGAATCACTGCAATGCAAGTCAGTTTGATAATGCTATTCACGTCGGTGAAGGTTTATGGGAAATACTCCTCATTTAGTAGAAACACTTGAACACGCTCCGAACGGTGATTACACCGCTAAGGTTACACGAGCAAGCATCCCTTGATTTACAGCCTTTCGTCAAGAGCCTTTCGAACGAAGCGGGAATGGAGCCGCGTGTGAACAAAGGAATATCAAGAATTAATGGCAACCAAGATATCATGGGGTGCCGCGTCGCTGATGAAACCGATAATAACAGTGCACTAGCACATCCCGTGCGAGTCCATTTAGATCGTGTACTGTACTGTATTGTAACAGAAAAACTAGTATCGAGTTCGCTCTAGACTAGTTTCCAAGCCCAGGTCTCGTGGACACGGTTAAGCAAGACTTTAGAGCTGGCAGCAGTAGTGTTCAACAGGGCGGTCACCCAGTTCCGAAGGAAGGATATTCGTTCACGACTTTGTTAGGGACATCCCTGAGTGGGAATCTCCGACTGTCCGGGGTCGAAAATGCAGTCTTTATGATCAATTTTCCAAACCCCCGACATTGTTGGGGCATTGCACATGACATGAGAATAAATGGAGGGGACATAGACAAAGGGTGCCTCGAATTCAGACCAGATGGGTCAAGTCAAACATTTTGGACCGAGGACACCAGAAAAATAAAAGAAATAAGTTTTTAGGGGGAGTCACACACGCGATTCGCCGATCGCGCCGATCCTCGGTCCTTGGACCTGTAAATGATCCCCCAGAACGCAAATCCGTGACCACAGGGGCTCCGAAACACGGAGACGAAAAAGTCGGACTGAAAGAAAGAAAAGAGGTGCGCGCATTTTCCTTGGCCTATGCATTGTCGCTCCGCACTGAACATATCTAGTGAAAAGATTTAATTTTCGGTGTTCTAGTGCCGCCAGGCACCTGCTTACAGGATATTGGCGATAATTTTTCTGGTGGCCGTTCTGGTACACGGGAGTCCTGGATAAGGCCTCGAACACTTACTGCCACTAAGTCCATATGGAGTCTTGCTTAAAGGGCTATAGATACAAGGGAGACAAGGAATGGGGGGACACAGTTCCAAACGGTATAAGAAGCGCCTCGAAAACCGCGAAAGTACCCAGGAAAAGTTCCCCGACCATCCTACATCTAAACCTCTCTTCTTCTCAGTTGCCTCACAATGCGTTTCTCAATCGCCCTTGGAGCACTCCTCCCTCTGGCGGTCCTCGCCAAACCTGTCCGTAGGCAGTTTGACGCAGAACGTATCACTTGGTACGATGTCGGTGCCGGAACGTGAGTATCGTTAAGCAATGCCGCACCAGCTATTACTGTGCTAACGGAGACAACTTCAGCACGGCTTGTGGAGGTACATATTCTAACAACGATCCGGTAAGGTCATTTGGCTCTACCACATCGTCTCGAAGCTTAGACACCTTGTAACCCAGGTTGTCGCACTCTCCAGTTCTGTAAGAACATTGTAAACGATGTTGAGTGCCTTCGTTAAAACATTTCTTGTGCTGTAGCAATTCGATGGAGGCGCTGCGTGTGGAAGCACGGTCTCCGTGAACGTTGACGGACAGACGCTCGATGCAACTGTAGCTGATCTCGTGAGTCCTCTTTAATCAACAACCGGGTTGTCATGGCTAAAACCTACGATGCAGTGTCCCGGATGCCCAGACGGCGGCCTTGACCTCTCATCCGGGGCGTTCTCGGAGCTAGGCAGCCTCGACACTGGCGTGATCTCGGGCTCCTGGGAGTTCTCCGAGTCCTGAACCAGACAAGCCGATTGGAAGAAAATGTAACAACAGCGCCTGTACTACTAGTCCTTTCTTTCGGGAAGTTGAAGTATGCTTTTTAGTGGGCAAATATGTATTCGGTATGCTATTAGAGTTGCGGTGGGAAGGAAGTACGTAGTAGTTTGTATCATGTGTGGAGTAACGTACTGCCTTTCTCTGCATACGCCAAAAAAGTAGCAGGGAGGTCAAAAACACATTTTCTCCCAAGTTTCATGTGATAATTAATCCTCAAATGTGTGCTCGCCTGAAGGACAGGAAGGTGAGTACCACAAAGTAATAGCGGGAAGAATGGTGATAGTAACGTCACGTGACACGACCTGAAAGTTTCCCTTTGATTGAGGTTGAGACACCTGCTGAACCAAGACAGTGGGTTTCAAATACGAACATGGTCTGCCATTTTTTTATAAGTAGACATTCCGAAGCGACGAAAGCGAACGATTTGGTGTAAGAATCCGAGAAGGTTTCCCTTTAAGCTTCCGTTGTTCTCCATCCACCCCCTCGAGGTGAAAGAAGTGAAAGGGCAACCAAGCAATTCGGTAGTTTGGTTCTCGAAACAAGATGAAGTGTACAATTCGCGAGAATAGATAATGGTCCACAAAGACTTCATGCTGTGAGACTGCCATGACTACAATACAGGTCCCTGTAGAATGCTACTGACAAAAGAGGGATTAATCAATTTGATAAAAGCGAACGGGTATGCGGAACCGATAATATCTATTTTTTTTTCCAGTTTCTCTTGGCTATGGATATCTGCCATCCAGTTACGCTGATTTGCCTCCAGCGGCGATGCCTTCACGTCTGAAACGTGATCCAGCTCCTCTGAGACTAGTATTTCCGCCGTCTCTTGTTCCGCCGGACTCTTCTGATTTCCTCTGCCATTGATCAATAAGCTTGCTGACACCCTGGTATGGTTTATCCTCCGGTGATGGTGTGCTTCGGCCATCATCCTTATTGGCGACATGAGCCCTGGGCCCAACGAAGTCCTTTGATACTAGGGTGTTCAAAGCCGGAGCGTGCGGCTTCCATTCGGTTCGCAAGGGCTCGGACGCTGATAGAGTGGTCACCTCTTTGGCCGCCGGTAATGATATATTGTGGCGCAATGGAGACGGTGGCTGCGAGCTCTGACGCGAACTCGGGCGAGAACCAGTATCACGCTTCCAGAACCCTTCTGCTGAAGATCGCACCGGTGGTTCCAATGTGCCTGGAAAGCCTGTCTTCAATGGTTCCTTTGGAGAACTTGTTGGAGAGATGCGAGGGAACCGCGTGCTCGCTACGGTCGGAGAGACCGCCGGGTCCGACACTGGAGCTTGTGATGGAGGACTCACGACGCGCAAGCGAGCTGGCTTGGCTGCAGGGGCAGGGGGAATAGAGGGACTAGGTTTGGTGCCTTTGCCGTGTTCGTCCATTGCCTCGTATCGAGAAACGAGATCAGAGATCGAGCTTCGTCGATGCGTGGGGCGACCTTTATTTGTTGGGGGTGAGAGTGAAGCCTTAGATGGAGTCCGAGGTGTTTCAGACGCGGCCTTCTGCACCGGAAGTAGCATCATGGATTGGGGGCGAGAGCGTGAAACTGAAGATGTTGACGATGGTTGTGCCGATTTAGAAGGCGAAGGCGACTGCTTGATATGACTCGAAGGTGTCTGTCGAGAAACCAGAGACGGCTTTCGTGATACCGATGGGGTAGGTTTCGTCGGCGACGATCGTCCCGTGGAACCTACGTCTTTCGTCCCTGAACGTTGATTTGACAACGGGACTGCAGAAGGCGATTTCACGCTTTCTACATACATAATGTTCCCTGGCTGGGGATCAATCACTGAATTGCGCTTGGTGTGCCTCGCAGGAGACGTTTTCGGTGATCCACCCCCTCCCCAAAGATCGACAAGGTCGTGGACAGACCCTTGCCTACCCTTATGACCGAATTTCTGTGCCACGGTAGCTCTCGCGGGTCCCTTTGAAGCACGAATGCTGCCTACTGCATCTTCAGGACCTTCATCTGCGTCATCCGATGACGACGAACTCCTGGGAGTAATAGGGCTCCAGTTCTCTGTGATCCGACCCGTGTGTTTATCCGATTTCTCTCCCCCCTTTCCCCTCTCGATAGTAGACTCTGCATTCTCAGACTTGCTGGACTCCAACTGGTCAAGAGGAACGGGTTTGCGCATTACCGGGGATGGTGCAGATTCTCGGAAGGATGCAGCACGTCCAATGTCAGGGGGACCTTCACTGATCAGCAGAGATGCGCGTTTCTCTGGTGATGCTCTGAGAACCGCAGCGTCGTCGATCTTCGTAGGTTCCCCATCACTAAGACCGGTCAACCAGTCCCTTGTCGGACTCGAGCCCATCGGTAAGCCAGAAATAGCCTTCTTCGGTGACGAGGCTTCTGGGCCCGTGCGATGAGATTGTTTGATGGAAACTGAGCTACGATGCTTGCGAGTCAGAACGGGCCTGCTGGGAGATTGAAGCTTTTCCCGTGATCCTGATTCTATCCTCGACTGCCGAACATGAGAAATTTCCTTGGGTCTATCCGATGTTGTGAAGGTGGCAGGACTCATTAAGGGGGGCTGCGTCCTTCGTGCATCGCGCATTGCGGTACCGGTAACTTGTTGCGATCTGGCACCTCCATTACGCGCTAGGGTACCTCTCGTCTCATTTGACGGCCGAAGTGCTCCTGCCACACTAGCAGGGTAGAACGACTGGGTCGAGTCTTGTCGAGCTAACGGACGAGGGGGTAGCTGTGGTGGAGCCAAAGATGCAGTATCCGGAGCAGATATGGCACCTGTATGGCCTGCAGGACCAAAGTTTCCGGCGTCGAGTTCTTCCAACGACGGAAAGCGCTGTTCCGCGGAAAGACCCTGATCTGATGTCTTTGAATTCAACAAAGGACTGTTGCCTTTCCTCGGTACGGCATCATCAACAGCGGCTGGTGAGGCTGAATGGAATGATGGTGAAGGAGATACAGAGCACTTCTGGTTCCCTGGTTGTGGAGAAGGAGATGGTCTATTTGATGCCACCTTCTGAGCTTCACCAAGCGTGAGAACTTGCTGCCTTGGAGAAGGGAACAAATTCAAACTCTCAAATGCATCACCACCGGACGGCCTGAGAGAGGAGTTTGTACGACTTGGAACCGGTCGGGGCGCTGGCACTGAGACAGGCACGGGGGACGGAGAGGACGACGGCGCTCGAGCATTGAAGGAATCGGTGAATCCGTTGGCTATATCTGAAGGCTGCCGCCTTTCTGGCTTTGCTCCCGGAACTTGCCATGCATCACCTAAACCAGCTATTGTAGGTTTTATTGACGGTGGGCTCTTGGCTGTAGAAACAGTAGCCAGGCCAGATTTGTGCGCTTTCGCGGGTCTAGAAGTCCACGGTCCACCTTCAACTGAATCAAGTAAATTAAATGCGTCATTAGATGATTGTCGACCTCCAGTGGGACTGGAAGGACGTCCGCGACGCATTGGAGCAATAGCCTCGAGCACCTTGTCGCGGGCTTGTATGCCGTTCATGGGCGGAGAGCTGATCGAGTCTGGCGTTTTCGTGGCCGGGGAAGGCGCGTCTCGGGAAGGTGCGGAAGGAAGAACCGGTCGGGGAGATATTGCTGGCATTGGTATATTCTATGCGGCCACTCAGGGATTGCATCTAGTCCAAGGCGAACAATATACTTACATATGTGAATCGCGACTTCGTTCCGCGCATCCGATGCACAGTATTCAGGACGTCAAACGCGGAAGGTCGATGAGCGTTGTGTTCCCGCAGCATGGATGCTGGTGTATGATTAGCCCTTTTTTCATTAGTCAATGTACATTAATAAACATACCTATTAGAGCGTTCAACTGCTGCGAGTAAATCGGATAAGGTGGGAATTTATATTGGACGTTCAAAATTGCAAGGACGCCATGTTCTTCAAAAGGCGTTGTATAGTAGCACAGTTTATAAAGAAGAACCCCAAGGGCCCAGACATCGGACTTCTCGTCAATAGGCCGGCGAAGGTATACATCGACCATCTCTGGTGCCCGGTACTGCAAAGTCGTATGCTTGTTTAGATCTGCCTCCAAGGCTCGCAATTCCTGCATAGACGAAGGTGGACGCTGGGCGACTGGCATCGTGGAACCGAAATCACAGAGTTTGAAAGACGTAATGGACGCCTGGAGGATGTTCTCGACCTTGAGGTCACGATGTAGAAGAGGCGGCCGAAGGTTATGCATGGCAGCCACACCCTCGCATACGTCAACAAAAATTTGAAGAATCTCAGCTTCAGTGAGACGCTCTCGCAACCTCCTGTTCATCATATCGATTATTCCGCCACCTGAGTATTCCATGAGTTCCCCAGCCGTAAAGAATCAACAATCACGCTTACCTTGGCAGAACTCCATCAATATAAATACTTCAAACATTCCATTTGACATCCTGTGCCACGCCGCGTCAATGAGATAGACAATATTCGGATGCCCCTTCAGTATTCTCTAACAAAAGTACGTGAGTAAGTTAGAATTCCAACGTAACACCTCCCATCATACCATTATATCAACCTCCTTTTTGACATCATTCAACATGGCCTCATTTGCTACCGCTATCCTTTTGAGGACGTGATGATGCGTCCCAAACACTGGCTCCGCTGTTCGAACGAGATAGACATGGGCAAAGCCGCCTACAACTGTGGTTAGCCAGCAACACACCGTGGTCGCCGTCGTCAACGTACCTTGGCTCAGATATTTCTCGACTTGAACATTATATTTGTTTACTGCAATCATTTGCCCTGGCATCAGAGTACCCTGGGGTTGTTGGGCGTACATCTGCGGGAACGCCATGCCCGGCGTTGCTGGTAAGCGTTAGCGATGGTCCAAGGAAGGGACTTTGGTTTCAACGCTTGCTTGCTGGACAGACTGCGTCACGTGCGCGAAGCGTATCTGTCCCCGTCTAATTCTGAATCTTTATTATTTTATACGTCGTTTGCGTCTTGTCTTGATTCACTACATCACTATCAGCTACTCACAAAACTTGTGCTTGTTCTAGCACGAGAATGTCTGATGATGATGAGATATCAATCCTGTCCTGGCCGGAATACACTGAAGAAGATTTTCGAGAAATTGATCGCCTCTGCGAAGCAAGCAGACAGAACGATGTCGGATTGGTTCATGGTGCTCCTGGCTCCTCCATTGAACTCCTTCGAGCCGCTGACGACGGAATCCATAAGATAAAGGAGGAAATTCAAGCGAACAGTGAAAGCCCCTTTGCCCAGTTTCGAAAGAAACGTGGCTACTTTTCCGTGACAGATCTCGTCTCTCCGGCTTGGTGAGTTCTCTTACTGCTGGAGCAATAATCGCTTTGAAACATCTTCAGGTGTGAAGTACAGTTTGATTATGGCCTACGGCAGTTGCGCAGTAAGCCGGTAGAGAAAAGGCCCGAATCATTCGTTTCTAGCAAGGGCAAGACAATCAATGTCAAGAAGGAGATTGCGGTTAAGAATGAGAAAGTCATGGATAAAGGCAAAGTTCGTTGAATTTAGGCCTTCATGGATACTATATTGACACGCTTAGACTGTCCATAGAAAGCTAGAAAGAGAGATCCATAAAGAGGAAATTCGGATTAAGGTCAAGACTAAAGAGGAAATGTGGGCACTACAGTGAGGCTAATTCCTAGTCATCTTTGCGCACACTACTTAGCTCGTTCACACCTCAGCCTAGTTGACTTTCTGGTCAGACTTAAGTCTGGTAAGACGGCATCCGTCTGTGTAAGTCTGACGCTGTTTTCTTACCAGGCAGGAGGAATAACCAGTAGATTGTTTCAGCGTGAAATACCTGTGTGGGGTATTGTTCGTGATCAGGCTGTCTTCGGCGTCATAGTCCGTCTTTTTCTCTCCATCGTCGCCGGAAGTGGTTCATAATCATTCTTAGGATGAGTTACGGGTTGAGACTCATGCAGACGCTAGAGTGCCGGACTCATCGTCAGGGAAGCGGCAAACGCAAACGAAACTGGATCCTTTCACTCTACAACCGAAAGGTATCATGCATGCGTCAACGAGCCCTCCTCGAGTTATATTGCACATCATTGATAACAAGACTCGACATTCGCAGTACTTACCATCACACGTGGACACACTTCCCTCGCGATTGCAGATCATGCTGTATTGGCTCTTGCTTAATCAGGCTCTTTCGAGAAATGGGACGGACTTTAGTTCCTTCTGTGCACAAACAGGCGCTGACCCCTCTCGGGAATTCTCCGAGAAATTCGTCACCAAGATGTCAGCCCTAGTCCTGGAAAGCGAACTCAGTCTGCATTTTCTTGACGCGAAGTGTCTACAAGATATGGACTTCCCGTATAGAGAAACTATTAAAGATATGGGTCTAGATGAGGAGGGATGCATCAGCAAACGTCTTTCGCTGGTCTATCGACTTCGAGGCCGCACCACGAAGAAGTCAAGGTCAGCATCAGCAGCGGCTGTGGTGAATAAGACAAAGGAGGCGCAAGATCAGTCAGAGAACTCTGTTGCGAAGGTAACAGATGAACCTATCATTGCCATAGATGAGAGAGAAGGCAAACTCCCTCCTCCCATGGATGGAACAGTGGAACCAGAAGAGACCGTACAACAGGATGGATCTCCCAAAACTACTGAAGAAGGTGGATTTCAGGTCGGCGCTGAAAGGTCTGAAGCGACTGCGTCCTCTTCACGGAAGCGAAAGCGACAAGAATCGCGCGAGTCTTCTGCGTCTAGACCGAAGTCGACCCTGGAGACGCTTGAGGGAACCTCTGTTGGTACGTTTATGACTTCATACGGATTTCGTTAGCCCATCTCACCGGTTCACATTGGTTTCTCAGAAGAAAGCGGTGTATCCAGTGATGACACCGATGCCGATTTATCCCCAAGTTCATCACCATTTATCTTGGGAACGAAGAAATTCCAGTATAACGAAATACTCCTCGATGCGCATCTTACGAGCATTCTGGCATGGTGGCATGGCAAGCGACCGCCTCATGGGGTATCAATTGAAGATGTGGGGAGATGCAAGTGCGTAAACATGCTGATTTATTGGATTCTTTTGCCTTACAACACTTTTCTAGTTCCTGTGAGTACAGGAGTGGGTGCGAATGGCGAGAGCAGAAAGCGCTCGAGTTCCTTGAGAAGGCCAGGGCAAAAACAACGAAGCAAATGAACGGAACAGTTGCATAATTAGTTCGGGTTGGAACACTGTAATGCCATTTCGTCCTTTTTCTCTTTTGGGTTTCCCGTCCTCATATTCGGCGGCGGATGACTTAATAACAAGCAACAACATTCACAGAATTCATAATTCTAATAATCGTTCCAAGATATAAAGAAGTCAGGCCCCCCCAGCATTACCTCAGCGGTGGAACGGGGAAATCTGCTGCTCTAGCATCCATCATCGCCAGGTCCAACGTGTCGCTCGAAACCATTGGGTCACGCGGGATAGTATTTCGGATAGTATCCGAACCAGGCTTGGGACCACCTTAGACGAGCATACCAGAGTCTGAGAAAGCGGTGGTGCCTGTGTGCATTGATGCAACACTCAAAGTGACGTGGATTTCCTATCTGAGCTGTTCGTTCCCATCTTGCACTCTTGAGTGATTCTGATTGTATGGAGAGTGTGATACGAAACCTGAGCGCATTTGCGCAACCACCCTCGCAGCTTCTTGACCGTAATGTGATCGTGCTCGGATGGACGCACCATAACGGAGGAAGATGAGAGGCACAGGTATGAGTCCGAGGGATAAAAATGCGAACAATGATACTACCGCAGAAAATAGAGCACAGAGAAAAGATGCAAACCCCTCACCTCCCCATTTCGTTCCGAGAGAGTTCAACAAGGAATTCGCCACGAGTGGGAATATCGACGCTATCAGCGATCGACAAAGGTATTACAGACGTTCGCACTGTTCGCATAGACCGTATAAGTTTCTGCGGTGCTGGAGAAGTTTGAGTAACTATTGAAACGTAAGAGGAGGAGGAGAGGAAACATACTAGGTTAAGAACACGAAGAATATTGTGATTGCTGCGAAGCCGAAAGGTATACCTGCCTGCGAGAATAGGGATGATCCAGTGGACTTCTCCGCCACTCGTCCTGGGTAGTAATACCATGCGAGCTGAGGTATCGATCAATTACTGGGCAAGACATAGCATACCAAGGCGAACCATAACATTTAAACTGGCATGAGACCGCTGTACGGGATCGAGTCAATACGTCAGAAGAGGTAAGGATTATCGAGTCTCTACCAGGCAAAGAGCGATAATTTCGGCCTAGCTTCAGGTGAATTTGGGTCTGTGCTTTCTGGTAGGGGAACTCCTGGGAGAGGCACTCGAATAAAAAGGCGAACAAGAGGCTGGTTGAGCGCCATTGCAGCCAGGAATCCTATCGCCATTGCAAGGAAGGGCAGGCCCGTAAGTTGAAGCGGGAACTCAGACTAGTAGAATTAGTTATGATGATTTATTTGCAAATGAGCACACACATGCTCATAGAACACGACGGGATACAAAACAAGAGACTCGATGCACCACACCATCAGTTCCTCGGCTAACACAGATCAGGGACAACGTCCACGCAGAAGCAGCCTGTATTATCGGCTCCCTAAGAAGCATATCTGATAAAATACTTCGTTTACGTTTGACTCCGATTGACAGGTTGATAAGGGCTCACAAAGTGGGCGACCGATTTGCAGCCTCAAGAACTCCCTGGATGGCTGCTGTTCCAGTTCATGAGTGGCCCATACATCCGAGTTACCACACGTCCTCAGCCTCTTAGACCGTATTGCAAGGATTGTGGGTCCGTGTGTTTCCAGGAGTAAGAATACAATAGGCAACAGTGCGGCAACAAAGAAGAGGTAGACTCGCAAAACCCATAGTCTTGGTGGCAAAAGTTCCGATGTAGGTTCAGGAAACTGACACTTCAGAGTATGGAAAGACTTGCTCTGGACCTGTATTGGCGGCGATGAAGAATCCTGTCGGAAGCGCAATGCATGGTCCCATTTAGTGGCAATGTACAGAAATTGATGGTCGCAAAATTGTTCACGTAAGCGCTGGGAGCACAAGAAGCTGCACTAGCCTTTTCAATCCGCGAAGGCTATCAGTAGCTGGAGCCGACGTACCTGTCAGGAGAGGCCATGAGAGAAGATAAGGCAGTTTTCGGCCGTACATTTCGCTTAAAGGACCTAATTAAGTATGAGCCGCAAGAGAGGACCTAGAAAGAGGAGAAACTCGCCCCCTATGCGCGACGTCAATTTTTTGATGTACTGGGACGCGAATATGACTGACAGACAATCGGCCCAAAGGAAAACCCGAGCACATACACGGAAATACCCAGGCTGACGACCACATCTCCGACGTTGTATTCCGCCCTTAGTTGAAATACAGACGCTGCCTAAGATTTTTGAAGGGGTAAGATTAGCCCACGGTCCATGAGTACAACGTCATAAATCAAGTACATAGATTGACGACCCGGAGACTCTGTGTTTGGTTCGTCAAGTATGCGAATTGCACGGTTATTTGAAAGGACTTACGCCGCAAAAGCCAGGAAACAGACTTGAAATGTTAAAAGGGCTTTCTTTTCATCTGACCAGTTCTTGGGGTCGTCCGGATCGTTTCTTGTGAAGGCTACAAGATATGGTTCTCTTGCGGACATCTCTCATGAACAAACAACTAAGCCATCCAGTTATAAGAGAAATGCCGGAGCGCCTCTTCCCCTGTGAGTTTCCAGATATCAGGATCTCATATGTGTCAGTATTTGGCAGCACAGGTGTGAGGTTACGCCAACAAAGTCCAAGTCTTGCAGTGGCTTGACAGTCAGTAAGTCAAGTCGAGTACCATGTTGCCACGACGGAACTAAAAGAGATAGTGGTATCGAGCTTGCAATGAGCCTTTCAAATCCCCGTTGATTTCATATAACGAACAGTCTGTTTGAAGGGATCAGAGGAAGATTCTACAAGCAGATACGCGGGATAATACGAAGACAGATCAGAGTTGGAAGTGGTAGTAGTACTGGTTACGGAGGCTGAGTAAGCAGGTGCCAAAAAAGGGAACGCTGGCCGGAAGGACAAATTGATGGCCGATCCCGACATAGCTCTGTCAGATCCTTTCAAGCGTCAGCATACAGCTACACTGACAAGCCCTACAGCTCGTTACTCCCCGTTCCCCTGGCTTAAACGGCCTTCTTCACATAGTCGCCTTTCCAATGCCAATACATCGTTATGGTAATCCCTGCTTCTCTTCGGTTGACTAGATGGGCTCCAGTTTTGACCACGTCGTTCGGCTCGTTTGGCCTGTGCTCGATCAAAGAAAGATCATCTGTCTCTTGGTATCAATGACCAGTCTCAGTTGCTTGATATAAACCCTCTCGTCTGCATTGGCGTCTCCGCATTAGCTCCTCTATTCGCTACAGGGCTAGCCTTCTGAAATACCGCCCCTCACAAACCATGTTCCGGACAGCGTCTATCACGCAGATGACGCCTTCAGTTGTCAATATTCTCCTACTGGTCTGAACCATCACTTGCTGGTGGTGGGTTTTGGATATTCAGCTTCTCACAGCGGCAAGCCGTTGCCTCTGATTCGGTCAAAGAACTATATTTGAAATCTGACCCAGTGAGGAAAACACTCACGCCTGCACTATTCGTTACCCCCACTCAACTCTTGAAAATGCTTCATTTTTTAAACGAACAGCATTTTCCTTGATTCATCTTGCTCACGTCTTGTCCCCTTGCACCAGTTTTTGCAGCCTTTCGCACTACACTATGCTGGACATATCTGAAGTGCCTACTGGAGATCAGGCTAAGCAGACGACATTGGACCTGTCGAATCGCGCGGCTGCCTTACCAAGTCAGGATGCTTACGTGGGTGCATTACTTATCGGGAGTTACTTCGCCGTCGCGTGCGTGATTTACATGGTGGTTGGGGAAGGCTAATAAATGTTGTGGTATATAGCCTTTATGGTTTCGTTAGCCATCAAGTTTATCGCTATTTTCGAACGTATCCCAATGACTCAAGAACTATGAAGACAATAGTACGTCACTCTGAACCAAAGCATTGTTCGCGTGGAGTGCTACTAACGACCGATTTAGATCGGGATTGTCTGGCATGCATATTAGCCTCTTTATTCTTATACTGTCTAATTGTGCGTCCTGAATAGGTTACTCGATACTGTCCACTCCATTCTAATATGTCACACCTGGTAAGTTCATCCGTGTGGTGTCTCTAGCCGCGTATCTGACTTTAGAAACTAGCTACTATTACTTGGCTTCGAACTATTTCAATCCGTTGAGTTTACTCGACGGCGTTTGGTCAGTAACACTCTTATATAGCATGTGCTGGACTGACACTACCAAAAGGTCGTTGCAGGTTTCTTTGCCGTTATTTCTTTCCTAATGCCGCGATCATCTCACTCGTAACCTTCCTCTTAGATTTCCATAGCTCTTACCGTACGTATATCTTCTAGTTACTCGATTGTCTTAGTAGGCTAATCTGTTTACTTCAGGGAATAATGGCCACGATAGCACACCTGTGAGCCCCTTACTCTCTTCACTTGTGGATGTGATCGTTTTAAGTGGTGGATTTCCTTTAATACCAGATTCTTCTCAAGGCGTGTCCATAAAAGTAGGATAGTGTACCCTTTCGGCGATGCGGAACGTACTAACTTCTCTTAAGTCACAAAGAACTTATGGGCGTCTTATGCAATTGTGCGTGTAACTACTAGTATATACATATAAATGCAGCTAACTTTTGGATCACCTGTCAAGGCCATTGTCTCTCTGGCGTGTTTGGGTTTCACAATAGGTGCATATCCAATTAAACATTGAATTGGGTGATCACTCAGATCCTGTGAAGCAACAACGGTCCTTACTATAGTGGAGGTATCATTCATGAGATTCGAGCGGTTTACAGTGGGTGGTTCCTGTAGAACTTCATCGCGTCAGCTTGACACTCCGCCGCGTATTTCAGTGGCTCATTTGCACTACACTCGGACTCAATACGATTGCGGATATTTTAATCACTACGACGCTCTGCTTATACTTGCAACACTGTAGGACGGGATTTGAGAAGACGGACTCTATCATCGGCAAGCTCTTGATATTCGTGATCAATACTGGACTGTTGAACATGTAAGTGGGGCTAATCTTCTAGTACATCTAACGTTCTGATATTTTGTAAAAGTGTTTACAATACTGCTATCCTAATTTGCGTAAGTATGAACCTTTTGCTATTGGAAAATAACGCTGATGTATAGTTTAGGCCGCGGTTATGAAAGATAACCTAATATTCATCGGAATGCTCCTGGTCGTTAGCAAATGTGAGGCATAGATGGATAGTTCAACTTGCTTATGACTGACTACTATCATCATCAGTATATTTCAATTCCTTTTTCGTCGTGTCCGTCGTCCCACTCCCTTTGAATCCATCGCATTGTATCCTGAATGAGTTGTCAGACTAAACTCGAGGAAAGGGATTGACACAAGCAACCACGGGTTTTTCTTTCTTCCCAAGGAAACCAACGCTCTCACTCCTCCTAACGTGTATGAGCTGTACGGTTCACAAAGGGTAGGGCCAAGCCAAGTGTTACTGAGCAGTACTAAGAAAAACTTGTAGCGAACTTCAAATGTCGATGCGGAACCGAGGCTTGCATTGCCACGTCCGGAGGGTAGTTCGCTCAGGGTCGGTAATCTCCTCGCTTGATTCTTGGTGGTCGGGATGCTCATAGCTTGCAGAGACAGGCTACGGTAGACATTAGAATTACCCGGGAGGTGCACACGACTAGCGATCGGATGCATGAATAAGAGGACTCTGAAGTATGCCATGATCTGTATCGCACGGTGATCAATTACGGAACAGTGCTGACGACGATAGTTTATAACACATAATGCTATATGAAATGAAGAAAAATCTTGCGAGTCAATATTCCGGTTAAGCTTTTAGAATAAATAAACAAGGAAACCTGGAAAGGCGGCACTTCTTCTCTGTGGAACATGTGACGTGACGTTTAACGGCTGAGTCATAACTTCCAAATAAAGTAATGTTGCTCTAAATTTGAGTGCCGTTGCTGCTGCGCTGCGTATTCCCAGTTTTGTACTACCCTCCTTTACCCCTTGCACTCCGTAGCGTTCAGCAATGCCGCCCCGCGGTAACGAAGGATATGACTTTACACCAATACTAACACATTATCTCTTCTTGTTTACGAGTATACTTGCCGTGGTATGTACTCTGTTGAGCCCCTGGTGACGAGCGTCAAAGAAGATGACATCTGTCGTTTCGCAGGCAGGCTGGTTTACTGCTTTCATCGGCCAAGCCGTCGTCACAGCAGATAGTACGTGCTATTAAACTCGAGCGAAGAGTCTATTTCGAATAACGTTGGTGCAGCTCCGAATAGTCAGCTGGTCGTTGGCGAATTGTGGTTCGCTATTTTCCTACAATTGTTCCTCATCCTAGGCGTGTTCCACACCCTTGCAAGTGATTCCGTCGCGATGCATCGCTTCCAGATATCTGTATTTGGCTCCGCCGCAATCGTTTTTGCCGTAATAGGTGTCAACAGGGGGATTTTCGAGAGTGAGAGCTCTCGAAATGCCATGGGCGCCGGTTGGCTTCTCCTCGCAATAGTCGACATACTTTGGGTACTGTACTTCACGTCCGAAGAGGATTCTTTAGCTCTGTACATCTTCAACTTGATGGGTACAGGTGGCCTATCGCCGCCAGGCAGACGTCGGCGAGTAACACGTGGGGCGTCGATGCATATGGCGGGCAATGGCTATACCGGTAGTTACGCCGGAGGTGGAATCGGACCGGCTGACGTGCCATACGACGCAAAAGTGGGAAGTGGTATTGGGATGGGTATTAACGCGCGTAGCAACGCAAGTCTAGGCGCAGGGGGCGCGGGAAGTATCGGCGCAGGCACGAGGAGCTTGGGTCAGACGGGTAGCATCAGTGGGGTACAGAGCACCGGAAATCCTGATACAATCGGCGCAAGCTCGCCCTTGATGGGCAGTGGTAATGCTGGTGTTGGTGCCGGAGGCGGGTTATCACTATCGAGCCCGGAACACTCTGCTATTGATCCTACGCCGGCGCCGGATACTCAAACATACAAGGCGAAGGCTCTATACGCCTGTCAGTGTTTTTGCTCCCGTATACATGACGTTTTTCTCATGACATGTCATATTGCTGGTGATTCTATAGATACCGCTTCTCCTGATGACCCGAACGAAATAACGTTCGCGAAGGGCGATGTTCTTGAGATCTTGGACAAACAAGGGAAATGGTGGCAAGCGAAGAAAGAGGATGGGACGGTTGGAAGTGAGTTTTATTTTTGACTGACCCACATGTACATTTTCTGAATCATTTTATTAGTTGCACCGTCGAACTATCTCCAGATCATATGAGCTTGAGAAGTGCACACGTCGCAATATATTCACACTACTCACGGCCGAGTCATGCCACATTACGTTTCTCATACCGCCCATCAATATTCCTCTACCCATTCTTTCTCTGTTCTCACATTTGTTGTTTGCCCAATAATGCGCGAATGTGCGGTGATAGAGACACAGACCTCTCTTCGCACTTTCTGTGAGCTGTGCTGCCTTGTTTTCTAGTTCACTTTAAACTATTCACTGCTTACCTTCGTTGTATCATGTCTGCTAGTCTGGACTTCCGTTTTGTTTGTTTGTCTTAGTTGGCTTTGTAGCCAGATGAGTTTCGGTTTATGTTGCAATCTCTTAGTTGCTCTTTGAGAAATGCCGCACTTCCCTTCTCCTTAGCGATGGCTTCACGTCTTTTCTCCGCATCTCTTTGCTTCGTACAAAGAATTGGTATGGATGCTTCTAAGGCCTAGTTGTCTGTATCTATGGCAAACGAATCTTCGCTAGACCGATGCCGAACCTGACTCGAGAAATAGCCGGTGTTCCTCGACGAAATTGATGGCGATGTTCATCACTTTGATCAACACCAGCAGGTACATCACTTAGTATACTTGCAACATTGAGCATAAATGAGAAGAATCAATATTCATCCGGAACAGCTCAGTGCAATTAATATTAATATTGTGTTGTTTTACAGGTGTGTACATTAAGTCTTCGGCCCCCCTGTTTTAGGAAGGAGGATTTGCATGCCTTCTCGGGCAGGTATCCATATGCATGTTGGTCACTAGCTTTTTTGCCGATATTTGGGGGTTGCTACAAGGTAGGTACGCGATACTTCAGCTACTTATTAAGGCATGCAAGTCCACCTTCCTAAAACAGGGGGGTCGAAGACTTAATGTACACACCTGTAAAACAACACAATATTAATATTAATTATTGATTGAAGTGATAATAGTATTTGTCGGATGCAATGTGACCCTATGGTTACTAGATTGAGCGGCGTTGCATCAATTAGAAACACAGCCGTCGTCCCTGTTCCAATACCACTATGCTCCCTTGTCTTTGTCCACAACAGTCGCACCGTTCTGGCGGAACATCACATCGAGTCCTGCTTTTCATTCTTCCAAGAGACGCCGGTTGATTTCTTGGAAAGCCTCAATACAAGTTGATTTGCTCGAGAAGGAGAACTTTACGCGATGTCTGCGACAAAGGCCATAAGCAGGGATGAAACGTTTTATTTCGAGATGACGGTCTTCCAGGTGCGTCTTGTTTCCGGGTTCTTCGGAAAATTGCTTTGCGAGTTTACGATGGTGTCAGGTGGAAGATTGTCTGTTTAGGTTACCTCGGAAACCATTTGAGGAGCAGTCAGACCTCTTTCGAACCATGTTCTTGCTGCCGCCGGGTCAAGATAGTGAAGTCGAAGGCTTGAACGACGAGAAACCACTCGTGCTCGAAGGAATCTCTAAGAAGGACTTCCGAGCCTTCCTGCAAGTCCTCATCCCTCCGTAAGTGGAACGAGTGTCATGGACTAAGATACGACAAGAGACCAACTAACGCCACAAACCCGTTCCTGCAGGAGCTTTGGTGAAGATATGTTTTTATCCGAGGACGAATGGCTCTCCGTCCTGAGTCTCGCGAACATGTGGGGATTCGCGAGGATTCGGCAGACAGCCATCGAAAAGCTCCAAAATAACGACATCGACCTCATTACCAAGATTGAGTTGGCTCACAAATACGACATTCGTGAATGGCTCTTTGGGGCATATCTTGCTTTAGGGAAGCGGTATGAACCGGTATCTGTTGAAGAAGGTGGTCGCCTCGGGTATGACTTCGCATTGAAGATGGCGACTGTCCGCGAGCAGCTCTTGCGTGATAAGATAGCGCATCCGGCGGCATATCGTACACGTCCTGCGTTCATCCCACCACGAGGGGATAGCCCACGTGGATCGCAGGGTCAATCTAGGATACGTCCTCGTGTCGGAAGCGGCGGACTCTGGGCTGGAACTCAGTCTCCGTATGGTGAGATGGAGGACTCGGATGACATTGTTCTTGCCAAGGCCATCCACGAAGTCTTTGGCATTCGTGGTGAGCCACATTTCGCGTTCCGGGCAGACTTGGATGCAGATGCGGATGATGGGGTGCAGCGCTTGCCACCGTTCTATATTTCACATTCGCAGTTTGCGTCTGAAGCGCTCTGAGTATTGCATGATCTACTAACGCAATATCTTGGCGGATTCTTACGGTCCTGACTCAATCGAATGAGACGTGTTTTTGTAACAGAAGTAATATATATATAATATAGTCTGTGGACATTTGTTGTGGTCTGTTGACATCGATTGCGATGGCCAACGACCGGGTCGATCAATCAATGTTACCAACAACTTACCGTTAACCATCACTAAGTACTCCCTTCGAGCTTCGCTCTTACATTTATCATGGTCCAGAAGAAGATGGAAGGGACACTCTCCGAGTCCAGCTATGAACAGTGTACTGAGATCGATGATGTCAGCTCTGCAGTTGTTTCGGAAGACGACGAGGAGAACCAGAGTACTTGCGTAACTTCTGGATCCCGCAATTCTGGAGTCAGGTCATTTCATCCAGACAAAGAGGGAGAATCGAAAAGTTTTTCATGGAAGAAGGATGAGACGTTTTTCTTCTCTTTCGTCACATTCCGCGTACGTGTTCTCTGATCTGGTTCCGTTGCATACCGCGCTGTGCTAACACACGGAAAGGTCGAGGAGCGGCTGTTCCGAGTACCTCGGGATGCTTTCGAGAATCAGTCGCAGTACTTCCGTGACTTGTTCGCGAGCAAGGCGCCGGGGACCAGTGCAAACGTCGCTGGAGATATCGACGAGCCTGTTTATCTTGAAGGGATTGAGGAGGATGCTTTCCGGGACTTCTTGCGACTGTTGTACCCCCCGTGCGTTCCACTTCGTGTGATGATCCTCTCGAATGGATGCTCACAAAGTACTGATTTTGAAGACCTACATCGTCCAGCTTCACAGGACCAGTCACCCTTTCACGCGAACAATGGATTTCTGTCCTCGATCTCGGACAGAAATGGGATTTCACTGGCATACGCGCATCTGCAATCGAGAAACTCGAGGCGATTGAGCTTGAGGCAGTCGATAAATTGGAGCTTTCACTGAAGTATGAGATCAACCAATGGTATAACGATGCGTATCTTGCGTTGTGCAAGCGACCACGGCCGTTATCGAGTGATGAGGGACGGAGGTTGGGGTTGGACCTTTCGCTTAAGATAGCTGAAGCAAGAGAGCAAAGGCTGGTCCGTTCAATGGAAGAATTATCAAAGACGGCGGCTTACACGAACTCGATGGATGCTCCTAACATGCCCGCAACGCCTGGCGCAGGTTCTCGCAGACCTTTCACTCTGTCAGACCTGGATTCAATTGCACACATTTTACATGGTGTGTTCCGCTCTGCATGTTCTAGTAAACTGGAGTAAAGATTACTTACCGTTGGTTTCAATAGCAAGCAAACAACCTGAGGCATCGGAACCGAAATCATCGACTGTCGAACCAGCATCATCAAAAGAGCCATCCGATCGGGCACGGACCAGCTCAACTCGAGTCACAAGATCGACAGATTCGGCACGCAGTAAAGTTGCCTTGGAGACTTTGCCTACCACACCTTCGGATCAACACAGTGGAATAGATGCAACCAACAACCCCACTAGTGAAAATATTGAATTGTCTCCCGGGCCTCTGGGTAACGAAGAAATCAAGGATATGCACCGTACATACAGAATCGATCAATCGAGCGCTCGAATTGAAGGGGATATAACGGAGCGGATTACAAATGCACGGTATATCATAAATAAGTTATTTGAATAATTAGATGAGGACAGACGCAAGTAAGTTACAAGTATAAATGGGATACATATCCAGTACTACTATTATCCACATATCCAGGATAGCAAGATGCCAATGAACTATTAAAAAGGAGTTTCTGAGTTGAGATCTTCCTCCCGATGCCACTAGTACTCGTACGAAGCATGAAGTAAATTGGTTTTCTACCTGAACCGAATATGGTCAGACATCGTTGACAACACCCAACCCAATTCCCGCTTTACTGTAGTTCGTAGTCCTGCGTATGGACGTTCCGAGTATGTTGTCTCAGTACCGCACAGCAGGGATGGGAGCGGATAGCCTGTGCCGCTTCTTTTTGATCTCTAGATGTGGGACTGGATGCCTCAGAGTTGGTACGCTGGGAGCGCGATACTCTTCTAACAAGCCAAGCTGAGGAGATAATGTCCGAGGGGTTTGAGGACCTGCCGCGCTTGGGAGCCGCTGATATTCAATGCTATCGCGCATTGTGCGAGTTGATCCTTGATTGTCGGAGTCGTCGTTTCGCATCAAATCCCGAGGACCCCAGAATTCTCGTCTGTCCCCAGTGATGGATATTGTGGCACGCTTCTTCGCTATCAATTTTGAGTCAGAAATGGCTCTAACAGCTCGCATACGTAAAGTGCACGCAGAGCAAAATGTACAGCGCACCTCGCAGTTCACGTGCAGAACACGTTTGCTGTTCTGGGTGGCTGAACTCCCGAAAAGGCGGAGCAAACGTTTCGGTTGCATCACCCATCGTAGAAGCTGATGTACTCGGCTGCCTTGGCTGTGCTTCGATAATGGAAGACAGTCGACGTTCCCTCGCGTTCGCTATCCTCAACGTAAGGTCTAATCCCAACCTACGCCCCTCTTCAGACGACAGTGGCCCCTGCCTCTTCACCAATGCATTATATGCTTCGGTGTGCCAGTGTTCAATATCATACTTAAGAGAAAGTTCGAGTTTCTGCACTTCCTCAAGTTTGAGTCCTTCAAGTCTCTCGATTGCGTACGTGTAAATGCCTGTGAAACCCCATTTCTGGGAGAGGTCAAGTATTCTGATCCATTCCTCTCGTGTCAGGAGGACTGCTCGAGCTAGAAGGAGTAGTCCTGTGGAGCTGGACGATAGAGGCCTTTGACAAAGCATCAGTGAGAAGATGTCCTCGACTGATGGCTACGTGATGAGGTACATACGGAGGATAAAGCAACCACAACAAGTCCCGAAAAGCATCCTTCTCGATACCTTCAAGGAATATAGGCTCGTTGATATCTCCAGCTCCCCTGATAGCGAATAGATTTCGGAAATACCGAGACTGGTTCTCAAGGGTACCCCGAGGTACTCTAAACAGCTGATCTTCGACCTTTCTTGTATGTTAGCAAATGTACAAGTAAGAGAGTAAGTTTAAAAATGCAAACTGCAAACTCACGCGGATCGTAACAAATGAAAAGAAAAATATGGTATCCTTCTCCCAGAAGTCACTAATACTCCTCCCCGACCGCTTCAACCGTCCTGACTCCATTCGGGGTTTGAAGGACCCAGAGACACTTCCAGTATCATGAGCCACACGAGTAGTATTGTCATCCTCCCAATCCAATCCAGACGAGGTACCCTCTTCATCGTACTCAGAAATCGGACTGAGACGATCGTAGCTACCCTCTGAAAGTGCGTCCCCTACGTCCTGAGTCATGGTATCTGAGGTCAAGAGGGTGGAAAGTAAGAGCAAGTGGTGGTTACTGGTCAAGTGATGGAGTCATTGATTTGATGGCGGAGGTCGAAACATCAGTGCCGTTGCGTAAGCAAAGAACAACAAACTGACACACCGATCAATACTCTCCATCACATAGCGTATATTTACAAATGCGATTGACCGCAATTCAGTCATGACTTCGGTCTACTACATATAGCAAGTGGGTGCAAATCCGACGAACGTAACAAGTGCGAATGCTCACGTCTCGAGTAGAGAAAGCGACACTGAGAGATATATCGTCGTATCGTTCCAATACAGATCGTTCCGGACCTTTCATTCGTATCGTCTAGGATTGGATCCAGCTTGCCGGTAAACAGTCTGACATCTGGGTCCGAGCACATTTTCTCGAAGTATCTGCCCTGGCTTGCTTGTTGAAAAAAGGCAATCCGAACGTGCGAAATTTTTATTTGTGTGACATTCCGATCGGATTCAAGAACAGAACTCCAATTGCCGTTCTCAAAGATAGAACAATGCAGAATTTCCAGTGCATTACATTCATTCACGATAAGAAGCCCGCACAGCGAGTAAGGACGAGATTTGTCAACGATAGCTTCGATAATCATCATTTAGTTGATTTCTAGGAGAATAGGGGAAGTAAGTCAAAAGGCACGAGCACATACACGATTGTATGAAATACCTTTGGTACATCGTCAATAAAGAGTAGCTCTCGTATGTCTTTCTTCAGTACCTCATCAGCATCATCATCATCCTTGTCCTTCAGTCTACGGGCAAGTCGTCGTTCTCTGACTTGAGCCATCTTGACCGCAAATCGAAATCCGAGCTTCTCTGCTTCTTGTATGTCTATTGGTCGCGGACGTTTGGCTAGCGTCATATACGCCGGCATGTACCAACTGTTGATTTCGCAGTCGTGTGCGATACTTATTCTTGATACAACGTCTAGGCCGACATGATCAAGCATAAATATGCAATGTTCCCGAATGTCGGTGAACCTCCACTTATGCGCCAACTTGAGGACTTTCAGACATTTCGATGTACTCTGTGACGAAGAAAGGTTAGGTCGCCTGGTTTGTAAATCGGAAAATCAATTACGTTTGTTAAACTGGAGTTTGATCGCAGAGAACTCGAAGGAAATCGGGAATCCGACTTACTGTGGGTAGAGAAGCTGAAGAAGGTCCTCAAAGTCTTCTTCATTAACACCTTCCAAATGCATCGGAGTGGTATCGCCATCGCCTTCGTGCAGACCACGGACGTCTTCGTTCGTGGCAAACATCTTGCGGAAATACTCCGAGCCATTCTGAAATCTGTCTCGGGGGACCCTAAACAACTGGTCCCCGACCTTCACATAATTTTTGGATGAGCGCAAGATGAAGTTCATAAAGCACGGCTCAGCTTACGCGGAAAGTGACCAGAGACATGTAAAAGCGTTCATTTCTTCTCCATTGTGGAGGCAGAGGCGTTGGAATCGAGTCAAAGGACTTCAACGAGATTGTGTCGGTAGTGCCTACTCTCTCCATCATAACTTTCGATTCCACAGCAGTCAGTTGGGACGAAGGTGACGACTGCATAGAATTCGTGTGAAGCTCAGTTGCATCCCAGTCACGGTCATCCCAGTCAGAGTCCGTGTCCGTGTTCATTGTTATTTGATGAAGAAGATTAGCCAACGTGTGAGTTAGTAGGAGTATCCGGAGATGAGAACTAGCAGGGTAGAGTGCGTCCTCGTTTTGCTACACAACTTAACATGCTCAATCCTCGTGTGTGACAGAACTGGTGAGATGCAAGTACTGAAATAGGAAGCACGAAGCGGAAATTGCCAGCCATTATGTCATCCTCAACAGTATACTCATAAGGTAGAGAAAGTATAAACTCGACTAGGTGTCACGGTGTGACTGATGACCCTGAAGGACCCTGAGCTAGCCCGATTTGGAAGGAGCCTACGGCAAAAATCTCGAGGTGCGACCTCAAGGGTAGCAAAAGTCAGTTGAATTGGCATTGGAATCTCACTTGTGTCTGAGATATTATTATAATGAGGCTTAATCTATGGTTTTCCAGTCTTATTGAGGTCTCTAAGAGCAGCTAACGTGTAGCTGACCAATGTGCATTAGTCATAAATATTAGTCATCTGCAATCTTACTATATTTGAACAAAATTTGTCATCATATCCCTGCCAAGAGCGGCAAAAATTCTAAGGTCGAAATTTCTAATATTTATGAAAAGCTCACCAGAGTGTCGGAAAATAATTTCTGAGCCATTTGGCACACAAAAGGTTCATTCCATAATAAAATGACAAAGAGTCCATATTTTTAAAATTTAAAACCATACGTCTGCTTGTAATTTTTATTGGAAGAGATCTATGGGAGCGAAAAGTGGATTTGTGTTGTGTTGGTGTTACAATTAAGGAAGGGTCCAGAGTCGCCGGATGAGGCAGGTCAGGGTCGCATGACGCGCGTCACACCTAGTCGAGTTTATACTTTCTCTACCTTATCATGCATTGCAATTTCCATACTCCAAGAACTCATGACAGATATTCGTTCAAGCTCCCTGCTTGTCGAGGCGATGTCGATAACGATGGATTATACACCCCGCAGATCTACTTTATTCCAACCGTGCAAAGATCCTCTGGTAACAGGAGAAAAGGCACATTTAAGGAAACATCTCCCAAAAGAGCTACTAAAGCACTGTACCTTAAAGTTCGGTTCGACGTCGCCAGTCCCAAATATCTCCCTTATATCCTTCTTCAGTAATTCATCCCTCGGATCCAGCGCACGAGTGAGCCTTCGTTCTCTAACTTGGGCAATCTTAGCAGCCAAAGAGACACCAAGTCTTTCGGCTTCACGAATGGTTAGAGGCTCAGGACGCTTCGCCAATGCAATGTATCCCGGCATATACCAAGTCTTAATACCATATTGGTGCGCGATTAGTAGTTTGTTGACTTCGTGCCAATCATTTCGTTCAAGTGTAGAGATGGCGAGTTCTCGTATACTCCTAAACTTCCACTTATGAGCCAAATCGAGGATATCCACCCATATAGACCAGGACTTTAATCGCGCATATTCGTGCTTTTGGAGTTGTCTGCAGTCGGCGTCAAGAACATATCAATAGAGATCAGTTGGACATTTACCCTGGAAAGAGTACTTGTAGAAATCCCTCAAAGGCATCGACATCGACGCCTTCCAAATAAATTGGATTTTGTTCGCTATCTCCTTCACGAGGTCCAACGGAATCACTGTGCTTCATGAACAAGTTATGGAAAAACTCGGAGTTATTCTCAAATGCTTCTCGTGGCACTCTGAACAACTGATTTCGGACCTACAGCGGTGATATCAGCAAATGAAATCTGCTGAGACGTCAGGAGAGCGACTCACGCGAAAGGTAACCAGGGAGAAAAAGAACAGATTATTTCGTTCGCATTGTTCAGGAAGACGCCGTGTCAAGTTGTTGTTGCCCTGAGAATGGGACCTTTCGTTCTTCTTGTCTAGCGAGTGGGTTCCGTCAGCGTCAATTCTCATGAGTAAAGATACTAAGAGGATGAAAAAATGGGCAACGACGAGTTCTTGGGACCCGAGAGGATGTATGGTAGACCGCTGTCTAGATCTAAACAGAGATATACAGCAATTCCCTCGCGTAAACCGCATGTCCAGAAAGCAACGCGTCTAATTAAGTAAGAACACCTCGGCCGAATGATGCGAAGATATCGAAAACGTTGTCGAAGGATGGGAATGGGAATGGGCAGACCTACCATGGGAGTAGCAGAATTGTACATACATACTGTAAATCCTATGAAGACATGGTGCATGGTTTTCAAAGCGAAACACAAACTCGTACAACTAATGATCACAAGGTGTCAACACCGTGGACCAAGACCAATGGAACGGGGAAGATATGCTCCCCGAGTTTATTGCTTCCCCATATCAAGCACCTAAAAATTAGACATAAGCATCCGAGCAATCTAAACCATACCAATTTTTGCAGTACCATCCGCTAGTCGCTAACCAACCAACTCTTCTATGTCATTCCGGAGCAACTTGTCCTCCGGATCAGCGTCATCCTTTCGTCTGATTCTTCGCTCTCTGACCTGGGCCATTCTGATAGCGAAATGTAAACCAAGCCTCTCAGCCTCTTCGACGGATAGTGACTGAGAGCGCTTCGCTAATGCTATATACGATGACATGCGCCATTCTTCAATCCCATACTTGTGAACGAGCTCGACATTGGAGATTTCGTTGAAGAGAAAACATTTGAGTTGGGAAATGGCGAGTTTCTGAATGTGTCCGAACTTCCACATATGGGATAGATGAAGGACGTCTATCCATCTAGGTCGCCATAACACTGGTGGACGTGGTCTACAAGGAAGTCACAAAAATCAGCCCAGATCCAAGTTCACATCGGCTTTGAGGTATGATAAACCGGAGAACATCCTCACGATGACGGATAAAGTACTTGCAGAAAGCTTCGAAAGGCTCCTTCTTGGACTCCCTCCAAATAAATCGGATTGTCATCACTATCACCTTCGTGGGGTCCCGGGACGTCCTTGTTCATGGCGAACATATCACGAAAAAAAGTCGAGTTTGTCTCAAATCTATCTCGCGGGACTCTGAATAATTCGCTCCCAGCCTTTACAGCATCAGTGAGCCAGCAGAAATCCGAAGTTCTACTAGGAAACGCAGCTTACGCGAAATGTGACCAAAGTAAAGTAGAATAGATCACTTCTAGTCCAGCTCGGAGAAGTACGGGGAGCCGTGGAGTCGTTTGAGTTTAAAGAGATACCCTCCAAGCTGTCTGTGAGAATACGCTCATTTTCGAACTGAGAACTTTTGGAGGGGTTAGCTGTATCGCTTTCTGAACAGGTTACAGCGAGCATCCTGCAATCGGTTGTATCGAAGGAGCTGGAGAAGAGAAGGGAGGCAAGTGCATGTAGGGTATATATCTACTCGTGTTCCTTAGCCCTCATGCAGTCCTCATGTACAATAGGCATGCAACGGTCCGGAGACAAAGACAAGAAGGTGGATGAGCTGAGGCCCAACGACCACGGAAATCTATTACGTAATCGACACGGTTTAGAGACGAAGGACCTTTTGTCGCCGCATGTTACCAACTCAACTTTGCCTTGCATGCCAGTCACTGCAGACCTCCAATATTATGCTACGTATTCTCCTGCGCAGGAATTGTCAGGGACTAGTAACGCGAACAGTAGCTACACGCGATCGCCCAGCCCTAATGCACGCCAGGATAATCACGCGGCGCAAGAGGCACTGGACAGCTCCTTAACCCCTCCCAGACGCAGTCACTCTTTATTCCGTAGAATAAATGCTGCGATAAAATCAAAATCGTCTTCATCTCGATCCTCAGATCGTCGGTACTCGTCCCTGACCGACTCAACGGCTAGAAAGTCACATGCCGACCCGATGTATACTGTGCATCCTTCGGTGCATCCTTCACGGCAGTCAAGCTTGTCAGTGAATCCGGTTTCACGATTTAGAAGGGCCCGGGATGCAGAGAAGGCGATGCGAGAACAGTCTTTTCCTCCCGAAGAGTGGCGCGTGAATGAAGGAACA
Organism: Inonotus hispidus; assembly: GCA_024712875.1. Taxonomy (NCBI): domain Eukaryota; kingdom Fungi; phylum Basidiomycota; class Agaricomycetes; order Hymenochaetales; family Hymenochaetaceae; genus Inonotus; species Inonotus hispidus. The sequence goes on along the minus strand of CM045714.1, from coordinate 4,247,928 downwards.
CGACACGACCAGGCATCAGTTTCGTGCTCGCGCTCCGATGCACGAGGGTATAGCGCAGGCCATAATCGGGAGGACAGTCACCGGAGACCTGAGGAGCCATCAAAGCACACAAGAATGGGTTATGAAAGAAACGGGAATGGAAGTCGGTCGAGGGGTACGCCACCCTCGTATAGGCAGACAAGCGAACCAATCCCGCACAATAGGAGTGCTGCAATGCGGGCCTCAAGAAGTTCCGTGTCGCACAATACATCAGGAGCCGAACACACGGAAAAGCATCAGTATGTGCATGCTAAACGACCTGTTCCTGGGAGGTCGCATACACAACCTTCTCGCCCCGTCTATTCATCGGAAAGCCCTTCGCGCATGGGGAAATATGGCATTTATGCAAGTCCGCAACCATCGTCTTCTCAGACATCTAGTACGCCTCATACGCTTCAAGAAAATCCGATTCCACGGAATGTCTCAGGGGCAAACGAGCGACGTTACACGCCGACGAATAATCGCGTGGAAGGGTGGGATGTGACGATAGCTTCAGCTCCCTCAAGGACATCTACTCAAAGCTCATCGGGATCGAGTTCCAGGCCTAGCAATTATGCGAGAAGACCAACTCAAACGCGCGCTTCTATCTCAAGATCTGGAGGTCTCACTCTCGTGTCGGATCATCCACTGGTGGATAGGCCGCTTCCCTCTCCTCCTGAGAAGATGGAAGCGAAGGAGGCGGAAGAATTCGCAAAGAGTTTAACGCAACGGATGTCTGTACTGCTTGAAATGGATGACGTAGACTTCACTTCCTCCCAAGCTCTTGCCTCATTAGCGGAAGAGTCAGACGCGCACTGCCCGTCGGTCAGCTCGTCTGGGACCGCTACGCCTACTGGGCCACTTACCTCCAAACAATCCATTCAGCCCACTGATGCGGGACCTGATACTCCCTCGGAAAATGCTGCTTCACAGAGCTCCCCCTTCGGCACGTTCTTCACAAATGCACGGGAGATGAACAATGCATTCGTACGGGGCACGGGGTCTATTTGGAACAACTTGTTTGGTAAGAACAAAGAGAAAGAGAAAGAGAAGGGAAAAACGAAGGAATCGGGCGAAGCGCGCTCTGACCCAGCGGACAGCTCAGGTTCGCAGACAGAAAATGTCCACAAGGGGTCCGGGCATGATTCCGGAGAATCTGACATGGAAGGCTCACGCGATATAATGCTTTATTCTCCGCTTATACCGGATGCCGACTCGATAGTTGAGGTGGCCACTTCGGAAGTAGTAACGTTGTACAGTGACAATATGGAAGACGCTAGAGAACATGCATACCGCGCCGAGCTCCGACGACGGTGGGCGGATGGACGAGGGTTTATTTCTTTTGACGCACTATCAACCATTGAACCTGTTCAGGAAGAGTCCGCTGAGCCCGAAACCACTCGAGTTCCAAGAGAACAAGCAGATCCTTCTGAGGGCCTGAGTTCTCTACAGGACGTCGATGAAATCCCGAGGACGAACCCGAGAGAGAGGGTTGTTTGGGTCCCTTCACCGGATAAGATCTCCGTGCAGGTTTTGTGGTGGGGATATCGTATGTACGTGCCATTCAAAGTGCTGTCAGTGTATTATATTCTCTAACTAAGCACTGTAGCTACCTCCCTCCACCTGTACTTCACGTCCTCAATGGTCGCACAGACGAGACGGCGAAACGTGCGGCACTCCTGACAGCCGCGCTGACTTGGCTACTTAACAACCTTCCACTTGCTTCTCTTCCTCCTGTTCTTGCTCCTGCAGCCCTTTTGCTAAGGGCATTAGTGCCATTGTTGGGCATGATAGGCTCATTCATAGCTTGGAGCTGGAGGGCGACAATGTCATTCGATAAGGGGAACGGAGTCGTCTTAAGTGCGACATGGGTGTTGCCGATTGTGCTCGTACCCGGAACTTGGGATAATAATGAGGAAGTTCCTCCAGGATCAATAGTGCCTCCATCGGCTACCGGGGTAGATAGTACGGAAACGGGACCAGAATAATTCGGTAAATTTCCGGCAAGGGCAACTCATGATAGAACGGGGCACAATGACACGTCGGAGTGGCAATATATTGGTTCCCTTTAGTTCTTCTCCTGATTTTCCCCCACAAACAAGCTGCGTAGCCAGTCTGCCTCACGAACCATGTCTTCCATGGTACGCGGAGGGCGCGCTTCATCCGCGTCAACTTTCAAGCGATTGATCCTCTCTTGCTCGGCCTCTTTTGCCACCTTCCCCTTACTCCCCTGTAGCTCTTGTCGTGCGGCTTCTAAGTCTCGTGGAAGGGTCTGCTCAGAGTCCTCGAGTGCAGGATAAATCGCGTCGTTGTTCTGTGAGAAAGCGTCTCCACTATCCGGACAGGCTGGTAGTTTGCGAGGAAGAACGTGCACATGGACATGAGCTATCGATTGGCCCGCCGCAACCCCGTCCTAGATCGGGGTGATGGAGAATCGAGGAACATGCATCAGGGTTGGCGGGGGATGGTTGTACGATGGCCGTGTTATAGTTGGGTCCATATATTAGATAGTGTTATAGAATAGCTTGTACGACTACGTACCTGACAGGCAATCGTGAGTCCATCGGCATTGTATGCACGTTCTACGATGCGCCCGACCAGCTGGACGCTTGTGAACAAAGCGCTGACTTCAGAAGGTGAGAGATCAGCAAGACGTGGTACAGCTCGTGTTGAAACCACCAGAACGTCTGTTGTAGAAACAAGAGCAATAAAATACAGTGTTAGGTTGCTAATGCAATAGGTGACGGGTAGGAGAAACTTACGTCCGGGGACGATGGGCTTGAGGTTGACAATAGCGAACGCATGAGCAGTACGATAGAACACTTGTCTAGTAACATCGATCGTCGAGAATAGAAGTTTGTTCATAAGTGTCTATGAATCGTTTGTTCTGTGTTTGTGTGCGTGCAACGACTTTCGTCGTCAAACGCAAACAGAATTTCACAGATCACGTGATTTCATGAGTGTAGATCCGTGCCACGCTTCGACTTTTCTTTCTCTCCACCTACTCAGTCTGGCCGGGTCGTGTTCCTTCTTCAGCACAAGGTATCGTACCCCGGTGTGTCGAGAACGAAACTATAGGAGAACTTAACGTTGTCACTGCGCAATGTAAACTCGACTTTGCATATTGTTGGGGTACTCACCTGAACCACACCAGCATTATTAGTATGGTTTGTTCATGTCGAACAAACTAATCTATGTACATAAAGGGCACGTTTTCTCCCGCTTTGACAACAACGTCTTCTTTTTCGGAGGAGCTATACTAGCTATCTGACCTTGGACAGTATCTGTCACTCCACTCGTTTGAAGTTCCTGTTTCTTCCATGAGCGCGAAGGACAACTTTTCATTCATTCAGCTTGGGATATGGACTGTCGTTTTGAACAATCAATCTTTCATACCTGATTGGTTTCGCAGAGTTAAACAGAAAGGTAGGAGTCGTCGTTCCGAATCACCCCGTGGTAACACTGATGAGTTGATGTAGCGAGCAAAGATGAGGAAGAAAAGCCAGAAAAGCCGGAACGCGAGGTCAGCGCGGTTGCGGTCTTGTGGAGGTTTATGAAGGATGTATACTCTCTCGGTCCCTTTTATTTCATTATCGACATACTCTTGAACTTCTGGAAAGTGACGTCTGGAGTGCTGCAGCTTTATTGCACGACTCGTCTTTTGAGTTCGGTACGCGTAACCTTCTCTATTCCTATCGATTCGCTCTAATGGCGAGGAAAGATTGCACGATGCTTGGAAACGCGAAAACTTGAGCCTTACCCCATCATTGAAGCTCTGGTGAGTAGCGTGACGCTGTCCGTCTTGAAAGAGTCTCTTATGAAGTTAGGGTAAGATATGTTGGCCCTCTTGATCTATCGAAGTCTTACTCACTCCTCCGTTTCCAGGGAGCGCTATAGCGAGGTGTTGTACGAGCGAATCAAGTATCATTGTATACAGAAAACGATGCATTGTGAGTGACATGATGCAACTAACGCCTCTTTCTAAACTAGCTTATGATGTCGTCTACTCTACCAGCTGTGCTTAATTTCGATATTTCAACTGTGGAAGGTATTTGTTTCGTTTGATGAAAATTGGTTATCTCTGGTTTGATACAAAAACACCCGCAGATCCTGAGGTGCGGACCAGGATTGGTAGCAGCAATGAAAACTTGACAAAGCAAGATCCTGACGTGTATCGGGCATTCGAGGAACTTACGAGAACAATGGTCGACCTCGTGACAATACTATCCCAACTATCTCTCATGTTCAGACTGTTTCGCAGTGGTTCGTTATATACACTGTCCATCGTGTTATCTCTTGTGCACCCGTTCTTTCAAATTTTCAGAAGCAGCCTCTTCGGTCGCTGTAAGTCTTCTTAATCCCGATGTACGTATCACATCAAGAAACGAGTTTTACTTTACAGCTTTTGTCGCTTTCTGCAACAATCACCATTTCACGAGAATGGTTGCGCTGCATAACCTGGCGTTCGATCAAAAGCATCGCGAGGATCGTATCACTAATAACCTCGGACATTATGTCGAGAGAGGTATTATCATTCTGTCCTCTCCGTGAGCGGTATTGACGATTGTTCGATTTGGCTAGAGTTCGAGAAGAGTAGACGGTCGCTGGGTGACGTCAGCACGGAGACTGTATTCATGCAGTGGTACAAAAGTCGATCTGTCCTTTCAGAGATACTTGATGCGCTCAACTGGGACTGGTCCATAGTGAGTTGCGCTCACTGCAAGGCTGAGCCCAGTTCCAACTAATCATTCAACTCAGCTGTTTTTCGCTCTGAGAATGCTTTGGGATTTTAACAGTGTCTCTCGCGATGAGCTACTCCTTGTGCAGCAAACTACGAAAGCAGTTCACTCGTTATTATATGGGGTACTTTTCAGATGCAAGTTGATACCAAAATATCTATCGGCAATTCGGAACATGTATGCTTTGGCTGATGTTGCGAATAAGATCAAGGATGGCGAACTTCCATATCCGTTGTATTCTGAGGGAAGGAGTCATAGCGGTGCTGAAATTGAATTTCGGTGCGTCATTCGGTACCTATATCTAAGAATGTGTGTGTTGATTTAGGACTGGTTGATTCAAGGAATGTATCTTTCAAGTATCCGGGGACAGATAAGACTGCACTTGACGGCGTATCTTTTACAATTAAGCCTGGGCAGCTCGTGGTGATTGCTGGCGTTAACGGAAGCGGGAAATCAACTGCCACCAAGCTTCTTTCCCGACTATATGATCCATCAGCCGGAGAGATTCTTCTTGATGGACGTCCACTCACTGCATATCGACTCGCGGATGTTCGCCGTGCATTGGCGATTCTACGCCAAGATCACCCCGTCCTTCCACTGTCCCTTCGTGAGAATATAGCACTTGGTGTACCAGAGCGTAGCTCTGTGGCTAACGAAGAAATTGATGAGGCAATTCGCCAGGGTGGAGCAGAGAAAATCGTACAAAAGCTGAAGAACGGTCCCGAGACTGTGTTAGACCCTGTGAACACTGTTACATCCCGCGTAATGGGGCAGAAGGATGAGGTGCTAAGGACCGTTATTGATGAAAAGGAGATAACGACGGATTTATCCGGTGGAGAGACACAGCGGCTCTCGGCGTACGTTCTCATTACCGGATTCGAGGAGAAACACTAATATTCCTCCAGATCACGAACTTTCATGGCACTTATGGGTGGGAATATCCGCTTACTTGTTGCAGATGAACCGACATCTGCTCTCGATCCTGAAGGAGAGTACGAGCTATTCAGACGACTACGTGATCATAGTGGCGGAAAGACTGTCGTGTTCATCACCCACCGTTTTGGGCACTTGACGAAATACGCTGATCTGATCTTGTGAGTCTAGTGTTCTTTCTGATGTTAGGGTCGGAACTGACGATCAGCGCGGCTCTGTTCTTTATATGAGAAGGTGTCTTAAAGATGGCCATCTTGTTGAACATGGAACGCATAAGGAACTCATGGCTTCTGATGGAGTATAAGAAGTTATATCATCTACAGGCGAAAGCATTCGTCGAAGAATAGTTTGATGCGCGTCTTGTCCATGTAGTTGCTAAAAATCGATACTGACCTCGAGTCCATGCTCAAATCCTGACTGATGTTGAATATTCATGATCTGACACCGCTTACCACACGCTTTATTCAAACTCACATGACAAGACGTGCGTGTTACAAAGCTGACAGGGTACACGTGACACTTGCTTAGTTATGCTAAAGTTGTGTGACGCGTGAGTTGAGTGGCAGCAAATGATGAACCCGGCTATAAGAAGGCCTCTCACTTCTCCACACATGTTATCTTCATTCCGTAACTACATCTTCGGTCGACACGCCTCATCTTCAACAATGTCTGATCAACGTGCTGCTGTTGTTTCCTACGTCGACGTGAGTCACCAGGACTTGCATGTGGGATTCCTTTGAATGCCTATGTTACATAGAGTTTGATTGCGGATAATCGCATCGCGGTGTTTAGCAAAAGCTACTGTCCTTACTGCAGGCGAGCAAAGCAACTCCTTGCAGAGAAGTATAGTGACGTTCCCGCCAGCGTTGTCGAGTGCGTTACTTTCCTGCCTCTGTTTCTGTGCACTTTTCTTATTATAATGATAATGCGTGTAGGCTTGATGATCGTGATGATGGAGGTGCCATACAGGACTACCTAGAGGAGAAGACCGGACAGAGGACTGTACCCAACATTTTCATCGGTGCGTCTTTGTCATCAAAGAGTTTCCCTTTTCTCAACGCTGAGAATACATCCCTCGTCCTTTATATCCACTTTTGACAGATAAGAAACACATTGGCGGTGAGTAAAAAATGTCACGAGACGTGGTTCGTCTATTTATAGCTTATTTATTCAACTCAGGATCAAGTGACTTGATTGCTCTTGAGGATAAGAAACAGTTAGCAGCATTGATTCGCAAGGAGTGATGGCGCCGGATGGCTGCAAATGTGGTCTGAAATCTGTAAATAATAATGTGTATGCTCGATGAGCTGTGACTACAGAAACGTGATGTTGCGTGAGCTACAGTCTCATCTTAAGCACCGCCTTTATGAACGACCTGCGTCCCTCCCGGAAGACTAGCATACGGGGATCCGAGAACATCCGCCTTCGTCTGCGTGGAATGATCCCTTGCGCGTCTACGTTTCTCAAGAAAGAGGAAGCTAATCACAGTAGTATCGATTATTTCCTGCGCTCGCGGAACTAGAATCAGCTGTGCGAGCTTGGTGGGTCTGCCCGCGGGCGTGAGGGCTGGAACTGAGCCATTGGGTTGGGTCCGTAGTCGGATGCGTAGAGCTGAGATACCGTAGATGTGTTATCATTGATTTTACATCAAGTCTACTAGGGCAGAAGAGAAACCGACCTCCATGGTTTCACCCGTCCCCACGCCCTTCCACTTATACTTTCTTCCTTTCTCGTCATGGAACGAAACGGAGCTTGGTTTTCACACCCATTAGCAAATTCACCGACACCTGACTAGAGAGAGTACACGGAAGGGAAGACCTACGAATCGAACGGGATAATACTCCCCTTCATCCACTTACTCAACTTCATCTCCTTGCCTTTCTTCAACCGTACGGCCCCACCTTCCTCGTTCAGTTCGACACTTTCCTCGCCGAGGCCAACGACGTCACTCCGGATGTCCCTCCATTCAAGTGCGGCGAGTGTTTGGCCTTTGCTCCCGCAGACTTGGGTAATGGCATATGAGGAGTCTTTGCTGTGCGGGAAGAGTGTTTTCACTGTGTAGAGTGTATCACCGGATGGATCGGTGATGGTTGTGTTGCTTGGATTATCGGATGTTAGTGTGAGGACTAGGAGGTCGTTCTTGCTTTCGTGCCGAGAAGAATCAGACATGACCGGTGAAGTTGTAGGGCTCCGGGACCTGCGATGAAGAGCGTAATATACCGTACCGCCTGTCGGACTCAATGCAGATCCATTAATAACAATAACTTTCGGTCCCTTGAGGCACTGCACCAGTCACACACCGCCCAGGAGGCCCTCGTCCGACATACCTCTTTCTGGCATTATAACTGCGCAGTGGCGGACAGCCTTGGTTCAAGCATTAACACAAGAAACATTTGATATAGACACTACCAAGCTAGAGCGGACCTATGTCGATCAGTATCACATGCCCTATATTTTTCCCTATCGGAACAAAGACGATCTTATTTATTGTTAATAGAGTGGCACGGCCTATGTGATCCGTGTGACAATTTTCCTGGTCGGAGTTTGAATAACTTCCTAAATATAGTAAGTCGCGTCGATCATATTGTCTCACTTTCTCTCGAGACACCAACCTGGCCAAGTTTGCTGGCTCAGTTAAACCGTCTCTCTGTGAATGCATTGAGTTCCATACCTTAATACCACCTCATAATATCTTAAATAAGCAATATTTATTTAATCTGAGGTATATTTCGCCACGATAAAGCACCTTTATTTAGGTCAGACTGATCACGTGACCGCATACAATCGATTTGGAGGATCTGTTAGGACCAGTGCGGATCGCTATAAGCAGATCAGGGATCGGCGCTTGGCATTCCCTCGGCTTGGCAAGGGCCGAGCGAAAGGCCAAGTGCAGAGCCCCCAGATCGACGCACCAGAACGAGTCCACTCACTCCGCTGATCTTGAGAAGCTATCTTGATCGTGGGGAAGTGCGAGATAGGGATAGTCGGGTAGACAATAAGGCACTAGTAGGGGTCAGGGGACCGGCCGTGCACTAGATACCTAAGATAGATTAGAGTGGTGCCTAAGGCAACTAAGTGGCAGTACAAAGAAGTCGTAGGCAATACAAAAGAATTTCGCTAAGGAACTTCTGGTGGCAGTGCTCGCTACTTATATACTTTCTAGAAAGTCCGTCACCTGATCCGTTCATCCGCAGCACCGCCCCAACGCTTCGTCGGCACAGCCCCCAACACTTCTTCGGCACAGCCACTAGCCAATCCAGTGGCTGTGCGGAACCCCGCAATTCCGTTGCGCTCCGTTCCGTCCTTCTAGATCCTTCTTCTCCACATGGTCCTTGTCGAGTGCTAATGATGACGCCATCCCCTGCCAATCCTGTGGCTGTACACCTCCGAGCTAACCCGTCTACTATTCCTGTCCCCGGTGCTCTCGGAGTTCTCGAAGGTTCCGGGTGTAGCTCCATTCCGATGCCGAGCTGTCTGTATTCATCGGAGATCCACTTCTGTTCTGTTCCTGGATCCATCCAATGACGTGCCGTTCCTGTTCCGATGGGGTTCCTTCGATCGTTGGATCTCGGGTACTGAGTCCGGGGTAGAATGTGGGGTTCCGGTAGAATATTCCTCGGTCGTATCCATCGGGGATGATGATCTCATCGGTCTCGGTGTTCCTGCCGATCAAGAAGGTGGCGATCGCTCCGTCGATCCCTGTGCTCGAGAAGCATCCGCTAATGAGGATTGTTCCTTCTAGTGTGCCCCTCCAGCCGCTTACGATCTGTCCCATTGTCGTGTCCCTTATATGTCTGAGATACTCTGGGGCGTCGAGTGTTAGCGGCCATGTAACCTGTACCGCTGCCCTGTGGCATTCCTCAACATGTGGGGATCGACAGATCCATGCTGTGGCTGTTGCATTAGCGTAGTATGTTTCTTCGTTTCCTGACCAGACCACCACTTCGTTCTCGAATGCTGTGAGGTAGTGGTTGTAGAGTGCTTGATGCTGTGTTCTGTGTGGCGAGTATCCATAGTTGGTTCGAATTGTGATTGGTTCTGTTCGTTCGATTATTCCCATTGTTTCCTCCAGTATGTCTTGTGCACATTCCCAGGCTTGTCTCCATGCCCATTGGCAATTCCTGCAGGAAGGTACTGGTAGGTGGTCTGCCCTTCTTGACCCAAATGGGCAGTAGCGGAATCGTGTATGGTATCGTCGATCGGGTGCCAATCCTGCATCAGCCATGCTATGTTCTAGAATGGTAATCAGTCTATTTCCTTCTAACAGGATCCCTTGCCTTCAACGACATCAACACAAACTCTGCTTATTATCACTCATGGGTAATGTTGTGATGATGATACATAAATACATGCAATAATAGAAGCTCTAGTGCACTTCAATAAATGAGAAATGACACCTGAAGCTTATGTACACTGAATGTATGCTTGTTTCCTCTATGAGTTTGGAAAAGTTGACCTGTTTCAGTGCACCTACAGTCTTTTCAAGTGATTTTCTTCATTTTGTCCAAAAAAAAAATTGGAGAAGTTGCTTAGTTCTTGAGAACGTGGCTAAAATTGGGCATATTCCATAAAAATATTTGTTATTTTGCTTCAATTTTCATCCCACTGTGTTTATTGGGCCCAAAAACCTTTGTCTATGTTATTTCCAAACAGTTCCTTCAGTTGTGTAAATTATTCTGGGAGGACAAACGTGAAAACAGAAAGTGAAACACAAAGATCGACATGTCGATCACTGGGATAGGTTAAGCGAGACCGTGGGAATGCACAGATTTTTGGCGGACCGTGCCACTCCCCAATGTTATTTGGTATTAATCAGTCTGCTGTTCTTCCTGGCACGTGCACCCGGTACATACTGGCATATGCTCCCAAGCTCCATAAATAAAGATCCTCCTCAACGCCTCGGACCGCCCAGAATGATACGACGGGGCGGTTGTGTGGTCGAATGTGACCTATTGAACCTGGAAAGAGACGTTACAAAGGTGGGTATCGATGGTTGTAGCCGGTTCGGTCTGCGCTTATGGACGGTAATCAGGGCCATGCATATAATGTGGGAGGAGGATACGACTCGGAAAACTGACCGAGTGGGAGTTGACCATAGTTCGCGTTAACTTGCCGCTCCTAGGCAATTTTCCTCCTCTCTGACTCCTCTTTCTCGCGCGCGCTTTTGCACATTCGAAGGCAACCGAACGGTTTTCACCCAGGACCTGGTATATCATATTCGTTACATACACGCACGAATGGCACCGATAAAGACTTGCGTGCTCGGAACAGGCCTCAGCGGGCTCGTGTTCCAAATCCCATTCATCCTCGCCCTCCCTAATCTCTTCACCCTGCACTCCGTCCTCTCTCTCGAACCAAAAGCCCAAACAGAAAATATCCTCAAATCTCGTTTCGACTTCACCCCCTCCAAGATATACGAATCCCTCGAAGAGGTTTTGAGTGATGGGGGAGAGATCGAGTTGGTGGTGGTCGCTACACCCAACGCGACTCATTACGAGTTCGCGAAGAGGTGCTTGGAAGTTGGGAAACATGTTCTTTTAGAGAAACCTGTCACGCCTAGTGTTGGTGAAGCGAGGGAGTTGGGTGAGCTGGCAAGGGAGAAGAAAGTTGTGTTGTACGCCCATCAGAATCGGCGATGGGATTCGGATTTCAACGCGTTGAAGAGGTTGCTTCCGTTGGAGGATCAGTCTGTGAGTGCACCTCTGAGTCTTGGTGACGTTTTCGAGTTCGAGACTCAGTGCGTTCCTTTTCATTCACCTTCCAATATCAATTCATTGATTAATGAAATGAAAGTTTCGACCGATTCCGCTCGGACCTCAATGGAAGCTGGAGAGACGAAAAGTTGCCAGCTGGAGGTCTCCTATACGACCTCGGAATTCACCTCATCGACCAAGTCGTCTCGCTCTTCGGCAAGCCGCACAAAGTCACCGGTTTCGTTGAGAATTTGAGAAGAATGGGATACCCAGATATTGATGATACAGTAAGTCGAAGAAAAAGGCGTAATGCAACGGATGCTTACCGTCTTTTCATAAACAATGTAGTTCACCATTATACTCCGCTACCCAACCTCGACAACCGCACGAAAGTACCCTTTAACCGTCATCATTCGCGGAACCCTTCTATCCGTCCGGGATCCACAACGTCGTTTTATCCTCCGCGCGACAAAGGGGACATTCATCAAATACGGGACTGACGTACAAGAAACGCAACTCTTGGAATCACCACGTCCTCGAAACGTGTTCGATGCGGAGTTTGGTAAGGAGCCGGAAGAGCTTTTTGGAGAGGTGGAGGTTAGAGATGAGGAAACGGGGAAGATATCAAAGCACCAGTGAGCGTTTTCCGCCTTCACGGCGTTCATGAATAGCTTGTCGTTTATCCTTTCGCCTCGCAGATGGCCATCAGCCGATCCTGGCAGCTACAAAGAACTATTCAAGAATCTAGCAGGTGCAATCCGGAACGGCGAAGAACTAAAAGTGAAATGGGAAGAAGCAATAGCGGTGTTAGAAATTGTTGAGGCTGCTCATCGGAGTTCAAGGGAGGAACGTACAATAACACTTGGTTGACTTGGGAAGAAAGAAAGAAGGAATGGAGTCGAATATTGAGGAGACCACGTACTGTAGCCTGGCTAGATGCAAGCTTTATGTGGAACATGCAGGTCAGCGAGTGTACCGATGCAATAATCAAAGGAAGTCACTGCTTTTGTGCCTGATCAGTACACATTACCTCCACGTCCTTTGAGCGTTTCAACAGTTCCGCGCGAGTTTGCGGTTCAGAAATCAGGAGGCCAGGCGAAACTCGTTCGGAGATGAAATGTAACAACACATTGAATTAAGTGGAATGTTCGGAATTGAACCAAAGGAGAAATGCGATTGCATGCAGGAGCCATGAGAAAAGTCCGATTATGAGTCCGAACAAAATGCTATCGTGAAAAGCAAGGCACAAGGAAGCTAGTAAACGAGTGTGTGACTGTAAAATATCCGCACCGCATTGTGCGTAGAACACGAGTCCAGCAGACAGAAAACACGACAAAAAAGGTGGAAACATTGTCCTCCAAGTCGGAAACGTTTTAAGCGTGCACGTGAGAATTAGAAGCCGACGAAGCGAGCGCCTGCAAGTGCGGCTACGGCCATAAGTCCGAAGCTAGCGAGGTTAGTGTTCGAAACACCAACGGCAATAGCGCCGCTGTCGAACGAAGTTGACTCGCCAACCGCCGCGCTACCAGTGTTGGTTCCAGTTCCAGTCGTTGCGCCCGCAGTACTACCAGGAGAAGTAGTTGTTCCGGCAGCAGATGTACTTCTGTAATTAAGGAGCAAGTTAGTCTCGCTGCGACAGCACGTGCATCGCGAGCACTTACGAGGCAGAACTAAGTTGGCTGGCAGAAGCGGAGTCTGTGGCCGTCGATGAGGTGGAAGAGGAAACCTCAGCACCAATTGAGAATGGTGCACTCTCTGCTAATACGTCCGTTGCATTACTAAACACAATGAGCCTTTAACAGAAGATGTTCGCAATGAATGTACATACCTGATGTCAATGAACTGGATAGTGTAGCCGTCACTGTCCAAAGCCAATAGTAAGACCTGGACCGCCTCCAAATGAGGTCAAGAAAGACTTACCGAGCAGGAACCTGAGGAAGCGTGACATTCAACTCCATAGCACCGGTTGGGGCGTTATTCACCAGCCCAAACTGATCGTTGAAAGCTTCATTGAAGAGTTCAATTGAGAACGTCTGCGGGTCGCCGTTGACCGCTTGCCACTGGATGGTGACAGATGCGGCAGACGTCCAGCCTGTTGGCGTCAAAACAGTCAAAGCAGACGCCAACGGCGCAAGAAGTGCGAGAGATACGCTGTATAAAGTAGAACGAGGTCAGACAGTCGTAGGGTGTGGTAAACACCACCGGGCTGGGTATAGCCAGGTAGTCAAAGACGTACACAAACTTCGCGAACGACATGACGAAGACAACGAGAGATTTGAAGGGCTAGGCGCAAGCTCACAAACAAAGATTGGTGAAGGAGGAGAAGATGAGAAGATGAGGGAGAACGAAAAGGACCTCTGTGAGAGTGTAGAAGAGGGAAAGGAGGAGGTTGGCAGGAAAGAGACAGCCCAGCGATGATTTGTCGTGGAAAAAATCGAATATAAACCCTTGGTATTAGTCAGCATTTTCTAGACAGTCTGGACTGGAACCCGGCCGTCACGCCAAGGGTACGGTGAAGACACCCCGATTAGCATGAAGCGTGGATGCATGTAAACATACACAGGCGTGCTATATATGAACGAACGTAACGGGTGTCGATAAATTGGATACTCCGTTAACCACACCGAACAAGTAACACGACGCTCTCGCCTGTGAATCGAATCGATGGCAGCACGGCTAAGTACTACTCTGTCCAGAACGACGATCGGCCAGCGCATATACCAAAATCTTCCGTTACTGCTGTGAATCCAATTCGCACCTTACGATCGTGACGTTGAGGGTTAGACATCGCATTGCCGGTGGATATTTATACCAGCGATACAAAACGCGTGAATTCAACGACTCCCAGTTCGTAGCAACGTCAACCCAGCCCCCCCGTCAGTAACTCATCCAGTACCCAGTCCGCGTTATATGCGCCTAACGAACAGTATACCGCACAGGCAAGCAACACTTGCATGCGGAATATGCGTTGGACTCTCCTAGCAGAGCATAACAAAGCAAGCAAACGATGTACCGGACATTCCTTGTCGGATACAGGGTATTTATACCAACCGGAATGATCAGACAAGAGAAGGCCAAGGCCAAGAACTTAAAGGGAGGGAAATCGGTAGGTCTAGGCATTAGGTGGACTTGAATATTCCGATTTCGTGGACGCTTCAAAGGTCGGTCGTTGCGAACATCCAGGCCAGGTAATATATTACAATCTCACTTTTTCTCCCTCAGTATTAGTTCGTAATTTCCTCCTCAGCGGATATCATTTTCTCTTCAGCGCGAACTGGGCGCCACGCAAGCAATTGCCAAGGTTCGGGACAAGCCCAGCGACAATCCAAGCAGCCCGGTCTTCCAAGCGCACAACTTGCCACAAGGACCTCTGAACGCCGTTGCCGTTGCCGGGCTTCTATTCTCGTGTGAACCTCCACCAGTATTCCAAAGTACGTGAACGTCAAACAAGCCACCACGTCATCGCATATGCCCAGATTAAAAAGGTCTGTATAATGAGCGGACAGCTGGAGGAAAGTATCTCAATACGGCAGTAACGCAACACGGCCCGAAGAAAGAAGAGACTAGCAACACCCTTCAACTAACAAACGACCTCAATAAAATGTGAGCGGAAGTAAAAAATAGAACGAGGCTTCGTCCCTGTGTGTGATGATGTAGTTCAACCGAGAGTCCGTCAAGAATGCTATCATGAATCAATAAGAGGCGCGATGATTGGAGATGGGGAGCTTGATGAGTGGAAAAGAAATGCAAAAAAAGACTGAATCGTATGGCGCGTGAAAGCACGAGTCCGGCAATCGTAAAAGCAAAAGCACAATAATCGGAAGGGATTACTGTTCTCCGAGTCCAAGATGTCGCGTCATACGTACGTGTGGGAATTAGAATCCGACGAAGCGCGCGCCTGCAATTGCGGCGACTGCCATGACTGCGAGATTGGTATTTGAGAGACCAAGAGCGACAGCACCGTTGTCGAACGACGTTGAATCGCCAGCCGCAGCGGAGTCAGTCCTTGTGCCCGTGTTTTCGGCGGCACTGGTGGCCGTATTTTGATTTGTGGATGCAGCGGTCGTGGAGGCAGAGGTTGTTCTTCCATGACATGTTCATACAAAAAAAGAGTGGGAGTAACTTAAGCACTTACAAGACAGTTGACGTTCCGCTTGCAGTTCCAGATGCAGAACCTGATTCTGACGTTGTCCCAGGTTCTTCGGCGATCGCAAAAGGCGCAGTCTCCGCAAACACATCCGTCAAGTTACTAAATGTATGATGAGTATTCCTCGACAGCAAATTGTTCGTATTACTTACCTGATGTCAACAAACTGCAGAGTATAGCCATCACTGTATGCAGAAAAAAAGCACGTGTTAGAATGGAATGGGATAGACCTCAACTGGAAGGACAACTCACCCAGCGGGAACAACAGGAAGCGTGACGTTTCTAGTCAACGCACCCGTCGGGACGTTGTTGTCAAGAGCGAACTGACGGTTGAAGGCATCGTTGGTGAGTTCAATCGAGAAGACCTGTGGGTCGCCTTGTACAGCGTCCCAGTTGATGGTGACTTCTGTTTGAGACTGCCATCCCGACGGTGTCTCGATGGTCAGAGCCGATACTAGAGGAGCAACGAGTGCGAGCGATGCACTGTCAAATCCAGCAAGTCAGAACAATAGAGTCGGGGCTGGCTTGGTCGGAAATACTCACACAAGCTTAGTAAAGAGCATGATGATGACAGTGAGCGACGGGAAAGAACAAGGGTGCTATGCAGGCTTTTAAAGGAGGGGGGGAAGCGACGTGGAAGGGCGATGGAAAGACGAGGAAAAACGAACTGTGAGGTAGAAGGCGCTCTTGGACCGTCCCACGGCTCGCTCAGCCCTTTATGGTCTGGGCATGTATTTCTTTGGTAGTGTCAATGATCGACGTACCCGGCATTATTCCCTGTTTTGTATCCGGCATCGGCCGAAAGGGGTAAGCGAGGAGATATCACGCACATACAGCGTCACACAATGCCCATGTATAGAATCTATTTCCGTCTTCCATTATGCAGAAGGAATATTCTACATGTGTCCTCTCTAGTAGATCTACGCATTAATTGCTTCAGTAATACCTTATATCAAAGATTTTGTAAACACACCTCATCGAAAGGGCGTGTGTCGTTGAAACAACTCCCCCATACTTCATTAACAGCCCGTTCTGCATCCTCCTGGCTAGCACATGCAGGATTAGACTGCACAGAAAGCACAGCACGTCGGCGAACACATTCCTGTCATCCGTCACCGCCAAGGCAACAGTCGGGGGAAACAGCAATATGATGTCAGCTTGTCACAACCCGTGGTGAATATGCTCCGGTAGTAGCGATGACGAACCTGATGCTGCTTGGAGAAATTGAAAAATAGCCGACGGATCTCGCGCGTCCATTTGCAATCCCCTCCGAGGCTATTAGCACGGATCTAGCGCACCAAAAACAACGTCAATAACCTTCTGAATGCACTTGCGGGACGCAGGAAAGAAATTGAGCTAAAGGATTGCCGACTGCAGAGGCATCGCTCGGGTGCTGCTCAGAAGGGCGAAAAGACCGCGCATAAGTTTTGCAAGAGAGAGCAACTCGACTGTCGAATGAAGCCAGTACCATCCGGAATGAAAGCAGGCATGCCAGCAAGTGCGCATCATTCATATCGATATCACCCGCTATCACCGAACACGTCACAATGACAATGTTCCCCTCATTTCAAGGGAAACAAATATGTAGCAAACCCAGCCATTCCAAGACATACAAAGCAACTGCAAGACTCAGAACTCACCTCACTGCATGCATGATGCCTCAAGTTACTCCAGTCCACATTAAACTTGCAGTGATCGTACATGTGAACAAGTTCGTGCGTAACAGTGTGTTCCATTTGCTTCTTACTCCAGAATTTACCCTGGCAAAGAACCACAGCGCCGACTTCGGGTGTGAAACCGCCCGATCGGTCTTGCTCACACGGAAGACAAAGAATGTGTTCTGAAGGCGAGATGCGTGCTCCAGTTTCTTTGCTGATGCGCTCAAGCATGAAAGTCACTGCCGGGCCTAGAGGTACCGAACCGCATTGATATCACCGATAAGCGGATATAGTACGGTGAATATCATAGTTTGAAGGCGCGTTGACAAACGGGAGGACACTCATGATCAGTATTGCGGAAATACGTCTTAACAAAATACAAAATCAACTGACTGTACTTCACAAGCTCGTTCTTCCACTTCTCACAAGTCCTTCTCTGATGCTCGGCAAGAGCATCCGCCCGCTGCTCGGACGTTAACCCTATACCCGTCAACTGCGCGAATGAGCGCTGCCACCGCTCAAATACGCGTTTATCTGAGTTTGCCTCTCGACCTTCCACTGGAGAGCCACGGCCAACATGAGTGTCAGAATTTTTCTCCTGAGTGCTTCCCGAGCTTGATGTGGATACTGACGAGCCGGACGCAGGCGAGGAGGAAGAGGAGGGGGAAGATACAGACATGGGTCCACCACTGCCAGGACCTGCGCTACGAAAAGATTGCGGTGTCACACTCACGGTGACACTGTCTCCGACTGTGAGAATGTCTTTCCTATTTCGATATTATACGTTCATTTTCCTTATCTTTATTTCACAATTACAAAAGTGCCAATAAGTAGTGATCTGATCTTCTCAGCTCTCTCGTCTTGTTCTGACACAATAATATGCAAGTTACTCTCGATAAGGCGTTCCATTCTCCGTACATCGGACGTCTAACAGTTATCTGGCTTGTGGCCAGTGTGCGGCTGGCATGGACTACGGGGTCATTCCTCTGCTCATCATCCTTTGCCTGTAGAAATTTCATTCCCACTTAATCAGCGTGTTTCTCTTCTCAACACTCGTAAAACCTTGATATTGGGGGCCTAATCCATTTCTATGGCTGCTAGTCGTTACCTTTTGTCAAGAGTCATACGTGCTTTTGAGCCGAGTTTTCGGCCCCCATTGGGGCGGGAAAGACTCCTCCGCCGACAACTCACCCTTACCACACGCAGGTGTACCTTGAAATGACAACACGCCATTCCGCAATTCCCGGGACCCAGCTGGAGATAAGAAAGACCCTTCACCAAGTGTCTTGTCCTGACCGAATACTCATATCGCGACTGAAAATGACGAGGAGCTTCGTTTGCAACTATAAAGACCGGTCGGTCGGCCTTCCTACACCAGTTTCAACTTCCGGTTATAACACCAAGCGACTCTTACGGTAATTGATCCCTATCAATGAGACGTTTACCGGTTCTGATCCTTTCAAGGCCCTTTGGAGTTCTCGCACTCGATGACGCTTCTGCTTCTGGAGTCTGATGTGATGACACCCAGCTGGGATATCTCCTGTGGCTCCTCATCCGTGGGGATGGTAAATGCGAGCTAGACGGTTGACACCATAGTCAGCTGACTTCTCTTCCGAGTCCTATTCGTCTGTTTCCGCGAAGCTGAGCAACAGGGTCGTTGGGAATCCAACTCTTCTAGGTAATAATATATTCACAGAGGTTCAATACAAATGGTGAACCCGCGGTCAAATTGCTCCGCGAAGTCGCGCTTCTTGGTGACAGATGGACACGAAACTCAAACCTGGAGAAAGTTTTGTCTGGTGCTAGCCTGAGGACTTTGCCGTTAAGAAGCCACAGAACATTGTTCCTAAGTCTGAATTCTCCTTATTTGAATACTTCCTCATGCATAGCGGTGCTGGGGATTCCCTCTCTCGTCAGACACGCTGCTGTGCCTTCCCCTTCCCTGCGCAACACGAGGGGGTCTGCTCTAAAGTAGACATTCTCCTGGGAGTCGGTGTAGATTCTCAGCAGTTCATGTGGACCTTTACCAGAAGTCCCTCGTAATTTTGCTCATTGCGAAACGCAATTACAGGTCTCTTAGTCCAACTTGCATCAAACCTACTCCTCCCGTTCACGGATATTGCTCGGTCACCTGAGCCTTTCGAATTGATTCTTGTTGGGAGAAACTGAACTTCCTGGTCAATGAACAAAGTACGTTCTATGCCATTACGACAATATGACTTACGAGGCGCGTCTGCTGTAGAGATGTTCGATTGTTTGTCCGTGCTAGAGATCAAGCACCGTTTCTTCAGGTCCAGAACACTCATGCACCCGGTTCGGATCCCTGAACAGAAATTTCTATTAGATTATCGGGCATCCGCTCTCACACGGTGAACTTGCGACTAGTTCTAAGGTCGCAGGAAGATATAACTCTAGTTTCGGCGCTGCTTTGCTCTTGCTCAGCCCCGACCTTTGCTGATAAATGTCGGGTTATTAGAGAGCTCGTGAATAGTGAATATATTTGGCCAGCGACCGAAAACTCTACTCCTTCCGGAGGATGCTTCAGTCCGAATAACTTCTCTCGCTGGACTTTGTAATGACATTCGATCTCCTTCTCTTGGTCCGGTTCGGGCGCCACAATGGTGAGAACCACATAACTTACGGTCCTCACTTATTGCTGACTATCCGCCGATGTGGGCCGAAGAAGACAAGCTGTAAGACAGGAATAGGGTTCATAGTGGTGAAATTCGGCTATTAGACCTCTATCACCATATAATGTGTATTGTCTGTTCTTCTATTCGCGACGTATACAGTGAATCATCTGACTTTCCGACATTAGAAAAGGGCGCTGTTGAATCCATATTAGTTTGAAAGCAATAACGTCACAAAAGGAGGAAATTCATGTTCACGACATCGCTTCCGCACCTCGCCCAAACTTCATTAGACGATATGATGAGGCGCCAAGGGCGGGTTTGAACGGTCACTCGAACAATCACAATCAAGTTTTTTCTTCAACAAATCCTATGATAGATATAGTTATATTGAATGAAGCACAATGATCGGATAAAATGGAATATTTATCCCATTGTTCCCTCTGGTTTCGTTATATCCACCACCCTGCGTTCCTAAATTCCAAGGCGGATCGTCGGTGGGTCTTTTCGCCCCTATGTACCTGCGAATTGACTTACAAGGTAACTTAGTGGCCAGAATGAACTGAAACACTTCATCTCCGCGAGGAACCAGTCCCCCGTAGAAAATATCAACTTGAAACTCAAACTAGCGTCAACAAGGGATATGGATGTCTGCCATTCATCTGTTTAGATCTCGCTTAACCCGCTCATGAGATTAATTCGAGAGTATCGGAACACTCTAGTTTTTGTAAGCAATTTTGTTTCACCCTCATCCCGCAAGGGAGCAGGGGAGCCCACAGATATCTAAGTTGATTTATCTAGAGCGCTAGTCTAGTAAATACATTCGAGTCTAGTACTTATCGGTGCATTTCACGGAGCATATTGGTTACGTTTGCCGCGTAAACCTGGCCTATGGCGGCCTCGAATCAGATGCTCTATTCAATCAGGATTATACGGAATACCCGGAACTTTCTTCCCAATCATTCACCATTCGTCCAAAGGGTGTCGTGTTTGGACTCATCACGGGAATCTCCGCAGCTTGACTTATTCTGGTGCGACCAGGACTCGCCTCAGGGCGTTTCTCTATCAGCCAGCGCGGAGTCTGACAGTTCCGTTATACGAGTTATGGAATAATACCCAATATGTTGATGATACCTGCGCGGTACCCGTTACGAGGTACGTACATGATACGACTAATGTTTGAGCTACTTTGATACTTACATATTGTGTCAGAAAGACATTATTGGATGATTCCATATTTCATTATCATGAAACCAATAATACAGTAGGTCCAATCTTTCCGCTGTGGGGCACCCACATGGGTTTTTTTCCGGATTCGCCAGAATCAAAGACCCAAGACCCTTCCATGCTATCCGTATTAGACGATTCGGGGATATTAGATTTTTGACATGTTACGATCCCCTGGAATCACTCTTAATAATTACAGACAGATGCGGGTTATTATATTGAACAGACTTCAAGCAGTGGTCAATCAATGTCCACGAGCTGACAATCACGGCGATTGGTAAGTGTGTGCTCTAGTACTGAGTGGCCTGTCTCACGGTGTATAGAAGTGGCCCATTGGATTTTTCTAGGTAACTAACCGGCGATATTCCCAAATATCACGCGGAACAATCAGCATGTTCTGACAGATAAACACGCCGCAAGAACGTGTTCTTGTACGTGTACCACAAATTAAATACTATCCAGTATCGCAACAATTAGATGACGGTCAGATACCAACTTAATGCGGAATCATTTACAACTACTGTCCTTTAACTGGCAGTAAATAAACCCATAGCTCGGTGATAGAAGGGTGAAAGGCGATATGTGGACTACAGGGTCCTAATACGCAGCCTGATCCATAGTATAACAGTCACCGTTCAAGGTACCACCGCTCAAGAGGTCGCCCTCCTTGTGGTTCAGGCCGTAGTTAGCGGGTGCATCGAACAACCGACCGCTTAACCGATGAATTCTGGGAATTAGATCGGCACCGGTGATTTGCCGTTGGTCCCAAATGAGCATGAGCACCAGCAGGTCATCATGCCATGCCCTAGCTAGAACCGACTACTTGGTTAAAATAATTTGACAGGCACGGTAGAAACCGATTGCTTTATGCCGGTGAACATGAGGGCTCCGGGCACAGACATACAGTACAAGTACACTCTAGCCGAGTCCTTGCTGTACTGGGAACTCGCTATGTCAGCTTTAGTTGGCCCTGGACGCAATCGCAGTCACTCACCTGACGCAGACCCTGGACGGGATAATGCCGACCGGGTATATTCATGCGGATTATGAGGTCTTGAGAACAGTGCGAAAACAGTTTCCCGATATTCGTTGTATCTACCATTAGCCAGATTTCGTTGCAGGAGCGAATCGTTCGAGTAATCCCACAGTGCGTCACAAATGGAACTTCATCTCCACCGTGTCAACTCAAAACTCCCATCTTTCTCATCTGTGATTGCACTAACATGTTCTGACCGTTACACTGAAACTATCGGCTCGGCACAATTCGCCTCGGCGCTTGAGAATACCATTCAGGTATCTGATTGGCTCGTGGGACTGTGCGCTTTCTTGCTTCCCGCTGTTCTCGCTCCTCCTCTTCTTCCCTAGCACGACGCTGCTCTTCCATGATTCGCTCTGCCTCTTTCTCTTTCGCACGACGGGCCTCATCAAACTTATGGCGCTCGGCTAATCGAGTCTCCACAACAAAGTGAGGGGAAATAGGCACCGTTGGAGCTAATAGCTGCCGGCGTTGTGCCGTCATACTCGCTAAATCAGACTGTTGCGTGGCGCGAAGGTTCTTGTCGGATGCCAACCGATCGCTCTGCTTGGATCCTGCAGTCGCACGCTGCTCCCAGGCCACGACTTTTGCTCGAAAATCCTGCTTCCGATTCGATAGTCGTGTGTCTGTCTCAAAATGGAATGCATGTGGAACCGTTGGCTTCCGAGGTTCACGTGTCTGTAAAGGGACCGATAATTGATTAATGGTCGGAAAGATAAGACTGAAACAAGAGAAAAACGTAAGATTTACTACTTACTTGCGTACTCATTGCCTTCGTCTTCGCGCGTTTCCCTGCAATCCTGTCATCTGGCTTGGGAACATGGGCCTTCGTTTCACCGGACTTCTCATACATGTGTGATTCCCTTTCGATTCTGGTCAGCACCCGTTGTTGACGCAGACTATCCGTAGTAAACACAGGTGCCACGGGTATAGTTAAGCTGCAGGAATTCTTCGGTCCGCATAGTCCGTTAGAGCTACTAGGTTCAGCATTGAGAGTTGATCGTGTCCCTCCCTCACTAGCCTTGTTCGCTGCCAGAGCTCGCACGCCGCTTCTCGTAGTGGATCCCTTCTCCGCTTCCGCACCCCGAATCTTATTCGAGCCTAACATCTTCGAAGAAGCGCCTGTGCCGCCGGTTAAAGCGCCCTCACGCGTGAGCTTTATCCGTTTCTGGGCTCGTTCGGATGTTGTCATTTGAACGTCGCCGTCCTTGTCCACAACATCTTCGGGGTCCCCTCTCACGGCCCTCTTGCGCGATCTTGATAAGGGTAGGGAAACATCGCCGTCGCCTTGAGCTTCAGAGTGTTTGTCTGGGATGGCACAAGAGCAGTCGGGAGTGCTGCAATCGTTAGCTTCCACCCCTTCTTGTTGGTGCCAGCGTATACTCTGGGCTCGATCAATAACAGTGGTAAACGGGTCGAAATCTTGGTCATCTTCCTCATTCGATTCCTTCTTCCGAGGGGATAGCGATTCCCCACTTCCAGTGGCACGCTCTTGTTGTATGATAGATCCGCGGGAACTTTTTGAGACCTGGTGACTGTGCTTCCAGTCGGGCACATGCGATACGCTCGTATGCTTTGAATGCCCGTCGGGATCGGTGTCGGACTGAGATGTTCCCAATCTGCTTAAGGAAGGGATATAAACAGAAAGTTTGTCAAGACACGTAAGTCACGGAGTTTGGCAGATTTGCAAATAGATGGTAAACGAGAGGATTAATGAAGACAGCCGTGGAAATTTACCGTCATGATGACCGTGGGCGGGTACCGAGTGTTGTTACGTGAAACCGGGCAACGCGCCAAGTTATTAATACCCATTTGATGTTCCGTACGATGCAATGGACCAAAACAATAACGATCGTGGTTGAGATTACAAGTTGACCGGATGGAATCAGCAAAGCATGACACACAATAACAATCTGACGTACCCGAAAGAGTTAACGATTTTCTGACCGAGGTAGACGAGGCGTTCTGCTAAAGAGCTCGTGCTTACGTCCTCCTCCACCTCGGGTATAGACCGCTTTCCTCGTCGACCGGGAGTTCTCCTGTTATCTTTGTCAAGCGATCCCAAGTCTGCAGCTTCTTTTCCGTGGTTCTTTGAATACCCAGACTTTACCGAGCCCTGAAGGTAATGATAGTACGCGTTAACGATCGGTGAATGAGTAGGATAAGACGGTCCAAAGACGGTAAACTCACTTCCGAAGGATCTCTGAATTCTACATCTGCAAGCGCGCGCTGTTTAGCCTCTTGATTTCCGGTATCAGGGGCCAGTTCAAAATCGGACGTTACAGATCGCGAAGGCCCAGCCACAGCTGCTTCTACAGAATTTAGGCATGTGGGTTTATTAGCTGATGTGTCTGTCTTAATCAGACCTGATGGTACACGGGAAGGCTTATTCTGAACCGACATTACAGACCGGGGCTTCACATAACGGCGGCGCGAGGAGTGTGCAGAAAGATCAATACCTTTCTGCAGATAGTTATCACGCTTTTTGCGGGCGAACATATCATCCGCATGCAGTTCTGGTTCCACCTTCTTCTTTATCACCCGAGGAGCAGATGCGCCAGGCGTTGGTCCTTCGTCCACTGACCGACGAGTATGGGGATCCATGGTGGATCTCGTGGACTTTCCCACCCGCGCAGCCGGACCCGTGAGCACTGCAGGTATCTCAGGCACAGATGTTGCCGCGTCGAGCTTGGGCATCTCAGGCTTCCTAGGGACTTCGAGAGCTTTTGCGATGGCTCCAGATGCTTGCGGGCCACTAACTTGGTCAGTCCTTGTAGCTGGACCATGGTGCTGGGTGGATGGACCGCTCATATGAACCTTGAGTACTCGACTTGGTGATGAATTATGTCCAGCAGGAGGATCTCCTGTTTCTTGAAAGATCTGCTCGTGTGGAAAAACCTTTGATGCAATATCACTATCCACCGGCTCCGAAGATGGAAGTAAGGCAACCAAGCCAACGTTGCTCTCAGTACGGGTCGAATTCGAGGTTCTGTCTTCGGAGACTCCGATGGCTGGTGCAGAATGAGGCTTCGGGGCTTGATTTCGTCTATTTACGGCCTGTTTGGCACCTGTCCTCTTCACGAGACGCCTTGGACTAGGTTTCACGGCGGATTGCTTTGTCTTAGATTGCGCATGTTGGGCCTTTGGGATATGAAATTCGGGAACAGCATCACGGCAGTCTGGAGGTGTAAGTGCCCGAGGTTCGTTTTCATTCTTTCCTATAGCGACAGGTAGGGTCTTCTTCGGAATGGTAGGGAAGCTCTTGGTAGTACCGTTCAGTACTGCGCCGTACTTTTTCGCATAACGCGAAAGGAAGTCCTGCACCTCATCTCGGCCTTCGTGAGTTCCGAGAACAGCTTGACCAACATCCATTCCTCCTAAAGGAGCCTCGGAACGAGAGTTAATCATCGGATACGAACCCGAAGGAGCGGAAAGTGATCGAGAATTAGAGTCGGGAGCAACCGGTAGCGTGCTCGCCGAGGCTACGTCCGTTTCAGTTTCTCCCGTTGGTAATCCATTAGTAGCAGAAGGATAAGCTGGACCCGCAGGGTCGAAATGAATGGCGGCTGGTTGTAAACTCCCTTTGACTGAATCTACATCCGTATGTGCATTGACCGCATTCAGGTCTCTCTTCCTCTTCTTCATCTCAGGTTGGGAAGCCAATCCATCACTACTGCGCTTTGATACCGGCCTCCGTGACAGTATTGTCTTCGACTTTGGGCTAGTCACACGGTCAGGGGATGGATGTGAAAGAGGTGGTTTGCTTTCGTCTTCGCACGTCTCCGCAGGGTTTCCGCATTTCTGATCTTCTGACACCTCCCCTTGATCCTCTCTGAGATTTAAAAGCTCTTCCTTCGGCGCGGCGGAGCCGGAAGTCTGATTCGAGATCGACAATCGTCCGTCCCTTGCCTGCCAATCCTCCTCTTCTTCCTGTATTGGCAGCATGCCGGCACCATGACCAATGCTCATGAGACGCGACGGACTTCTGCTCCCAGTACGTGATCGGGACTGTCTTCTTCTCTGCGAGATGGCCGGGTGCTTAGCACGTGTAGGTAATTCTACTGCACTGTGTGCCTTCTCCGGGGATCGCGGAATACGGCTCAGCTCTCCGACTGAAGCCGACGTAGATTGACCTGACTGACTGTTCGGCGCCGGAACAGAGAATAAAGCGGAGCAACCGCGCGCGGCTGGCGCATGTTTGTGGCGCGACATATTGACCCCCTCTTCATCTCGTAATTGAGCTTCGCTAGGTCGGGTGGAGGGAGAAGGTGCCGAAGCGCCCGCGGGTGAAGAGAACAGGGAAGGTGGCACTCGAGAATTGTCGGAGAGACTCCGCTTAGGTTTCGGAGTTACTGAAGGTGAAAGGAACTTGCACGGTTGTTCCCTTGCGGGAGAACTCTGTTCGACCGTTTCTTGATGTATTGCAGGAGCAGGGATTCTAGATGCCGACATGGTCAAGCGCGATAGTGAATTTGAATCCTTAGAGCCCAATCCATTCCGGTGAGGACGAGGAGTTGAGGCCGAATCGATGAGTGCCGGGCCTCCTATGCGCATTCCGCGAGGCGTCTCGTCGTTTACATTAATCTCCGGCGCCGTTTCCTGTTCTTCCTGCAAGTAACTAAAGTCAAGAATTTCCTGCTCGGATCGTGCAAACGCCACAGATTGTCCGCCAATTTCGATTTCAGCGGATGGAGATCGCAAGTGTCGCACCCTTGTAGGAAGGGGCGTGGTCAGCGTGTAGTCGAACCCGTCAAAAAAGTCGTCCTTTAGTGCATCGTCCTCCAGAAGCAGGTTATTCGCTGCACTGTTCACGACCAGTGGAATTTGAAAAGAGGCGTCCAAAGCAGAGCCCCGTCGAGATATGCGCCGTGTAGCCATAGTAGTATAGAATTCGACTGAAAGTTGTGCTCGTCGATGAATAGCACTTGTGGCAGCGGTTAAACTGGTTTGGTCGACGCGTTACTTCCCACGACCGCGTTTGTTGACCACGTGATCCTTCCTCGCTTATGTGACGACCCGACACGTCACAGTGTGCTTGTTCCAACAAATGTCGAACAGTTAATTAATCTTGATCACTTCCGGATTCAGGCATCTACATCCTATTCAACTGTCCTCGTTCACAGCTCGCCATGAGCAAAAGCTACCAGGTCAGGGCTAGCTATGTTGTTTTTCTGTTGAACTCGTGATCTGACTGTACGAACAATAGTAGACGTCTTATCATCAGACGAGGACGGTCCAAGCGAACGGCGATAATGCATCATTCCGGTCACCCGCAAGCGGGAGCTATCCAGGAGTGTTGACATCGGCGGCTGGGAAATGGACGTCGTCTCAAAAAGGCTCTCTTTGTCCGATTAACGCAAATATGAAGAAGAATCCCTCCCTTTACCCCAGGTGGTCGCATCTTTCGCATTGACTAATTGCAGATCGAATTACAGTTATCCGGAGGATCGTGCGCTTCATTCAACACCTGTTAGCCATTGATTTCAAACTGGATACGTGCCTTAATCTCCGAGAATGAACTAATGTTGCCTGTTGAAGCCCTGCTTGCTCTCAGATCGACAGTTTATCATTGAGCCTATCCCGGATTTACTTGTAAGGTGTCGCGAGAGGTCCAGGTGCGTTGGCGTTGCTTGAATTTGTAAATCCTCGATCGCTCAAGAAGGTTTTCCTGATGCGGGTGACTCTCAGACGCTAGCCTCGATAAGCAGCCAGATAAACGTACACGATCGGGAGCGGTATTTGTGCGTTGCATAATACATGTACATGCTCGCGTGTCTTCTATAGAATCGGAGAGTTCCTTGGCCTTGGGAGCAATTCGTAACGTAAGTACAGTCCTACGGTCGGCAGTGACCTTTTCTCCGTCGGCCAGTCCTTTCTTGCCTAATTCCTTGTACGTGAAATATTGTTCGAACAGATGCACACCATACACTTCGCCACTGAAACGTACGGCCCCCTTCCCCGCAATGGCGGAGCAATACAAGAAGCGTACCCGTTACGTCGGGTACCGGGATAGACTTCCTGGCTCCGCAGCTCCTGTACTGATACATTCGGAATCATAT
Source organism: Inonotus hispidus (assembly GCA_024712875.1). Lineage (NCBI taxonomy): Eukaryota > Fungi > Basidiomycota > Agaricomycetes > Hymenochaetales > Hymenochaetaceae > Inonotus > Inonotus hispidus. The sequence continues at coordinate 4,219,788 of CM045714.1, read as the reverse complement.
CCCCGGCAGAATGACGAATGGACTCAAGGTCTAGTTCCCAACATCGAGCATCTCATTAGCCTCAATATTGAACATAGCTGACTTAGGTGATGCAACTTGCCGCAGTATGCTGACAGGTTGAATTATTCTTATATGCGAAACTGAAGCGCGGAAAGTATGAAGCAGGCACGTCGTTACGACTGCATGCCATAGTATTCGGAATTACTGCGCTGTAGAGCGGGTGCAGGTCTAGTGCTCAGTACGTTCCAGCCCCGGAAGGCTTTGTTTCGTTGCGCCGGGAATTGGGCTGTGAAAGTGACTGCATCTCACAAATGAATACAGTTCCGCTCCGGAACAGCTCAGGAGCCTCGATGCCCCCAGTATTAATCAGCCTTTCCAGTCTCGCAAGGCGCGATCAATACATAACGATCGATACATGGCGTGTAGGCTGTCCAAAGGCTTCATTCCATCGATTAATACCACCAAATAAGTCTCGTCCTGCCCTAGAGCATGGCTTCCCGCATGTTTCAAGTCACACAGTCGATCCTTCGTCTACCTATTACATTGTCGGCCCGGACTTCTTTTCGCTTTGAGACGACATGTCTTGCAACTAGGCACCTGGGCAGGGCGACCGGCCGGCCTTCGCTGACTTGATGAAGGTAAACACCCTTCGTCACTATCTTCTTTCTGGGTGTCGACATTTGGAACTTTCTTGGGCATCCTTGTCTTCCCAAGCCCGATGTGAACTGGTGATTAAATCAATTAACCGAATCAAGTCCGTCTAATGTGTTGTCGACTCTAAATTTAACTTCAGCGATTGTGATGAGTCTTGTTCCTACGGTACGCACCCACCGCCGCCTAAACTCCTCGTTATCTGCTACTCAATAAGCGCGTCAAGATTATAGTACTCGCGACATTCCTTGCAGGATGAGGCAAGGGCATCGGTTAGAAGACTCTGACAACATGTGACATGCACCTATTGCAAAGCTGTCACATCTCATCGTATCCCTCTGGGACATCACACATTCTTCAATATTGCTACAAGTGAAGAGGGAGGGCATTCATGCTGAAACGTGCAAGGCATCGGGAAGCAAGTCGGTCCCACGGGAGGTTTGACTGGGCAGTTCTGCATTTATCAATAATCAGTATCATGTCACAATGCGGACTAGGCCTTTGATTTCGCCGTGACTCGTATGAAGACAAAGAGAAGGTAGTGGAGATGGGAATGCGTAAAAATGACGGCTTTGTATGGTTGAGCTATTATACTTGTTCGATTTGAGTTGTGATTGATGTGGTGATGCTTTGTCGCCATTCGCGGATGCCATTGCCGAACATAAGACCCTGTGTTGGGCGGTCATGCCTAGTTGTATTCCATTCAAGTGATTTGACTGAATGGGTGTCCCTTGCGGTGGCAGCGCGACATACTGAATTGAGAACCCCTCACCACCAAATAGCCGGGCCACATATACAACAAGCACTCCGATCTGCGGTGGTTGCATAATATCTCCTCAGATAGGGTAATTATATTTACTTGTTTGCTTGGCCGTAATCCTGCGTGCGGAGTGTTACGTTACGCTCTGCCCCGATAGCTGGTGCGGTGTATTAAAGAGAACGCGACGTCACAGCTACTCTACTCATGTACGTCGTGCCGGTCAGGTACCACAGATTCTGTGTGAGAAAGGAACCCGAAGTGCACACTTGAGATCACCTTTTATAAACGTTTTCTCTCAACTTTCTAGTGCCGTAAACCAAACCTTGCTATTATAAACAAAAGAACAGAAGCGGTTTCGTGCGATGTGGGGTATGGTATGTTCGCCGGCAATTGCCATGGGCGGGGTCATGAGGCTGCGCCAGCGTCGTGTGTGTGTACTACGCTCTCCCCGCCCGCCTGTAGTTTGGCTACGGCGGAGTTTTCTTGCGTAATACCCAGAAAAGGTTAACCTTCCGAGACAGGCCAAGAGCCGTGCTGATTCGGAACGGGGTGCGGGAGCCGTAACAATAAGCTGTCCGGGGTTCAACCGTCGAAGCCAAAAGCGGACAGACATCAGACACCCTTAACTTGAAATAAATAATACTTTGATCTGATCTGAAATTGAATCTGTGCAAGTTTCTTTGACCAACTGCCATCGGGACTCGAACTAATCTCTTTGCGCGATGGACACGAAACATATAAAACCCGCCCTGGTGAGCTCATCTAACCCCCCATCCTAACCGTGCCTGTCTTACTGACTCATATCGTCTTCTCCAACGTACTCTGTGCTTTCCTCGTCGTCCCTCAACACTTGAGAACGGCCCTTTCACACTCATAACCAACTTGCTCTTGTGCTGCGTCATCGCCTCCTACCCTGCTGCTCGACATGATCAGCTCTTCGGCTGCACCCTCTCACTCTGCATCTCCGCTCAGGGATACCGGCTGCCCCTTTGACACCGCGTTCCCCCATGCCGGAACGCTGTCCGCGGCCACTACGCTCGTCGACAGCGCGAAGCACTCCGCTGGATCTGCTGGACCAGTCGACCAGTCCACTGCGCAGTGCTGTCACTGTGGCTACCGTAACTCGCACGCTAGCAACTGCCCTTTCAAGGGGTAGATAGACTTCGACGGGATTGCTTGTTATTGCTGTCTTATTACCGGCCTGCTTCTTGTGAGCATCTTTCGTCGTGTTTCTAACAAGAACCTCCCGAACTAACGCACTTTATGTGGCACAGGTCATAATGTTTTGCATCGCTACATCGTTAATTATCCGCAACCGCTCAATCAGATCATTTCGCTCTTCGACATGCTCCGGGCATATTGTCCGCGCCTTCCATACCGTATATCCGATACCCGCGCGGCGTGCAAGAGCCTAAACGCCATCGCGATAATATGGAAGCCGTTCTATCCGATGCATAACTGATATTGTGCTTCATACAATTTTTCCGCTTTTCGTCATCTTCGTTACATTGTTGTACCAACGCCGCCTGGAGTCGGAGCATTATTGTCCGGGATCAAGAGGAACACCCCGTTTAATTGGTAATAGTTTGTATTCTTGCTGTTTCTTGTTCGTCTACTTTCTTGTGTTGTGTCTTATTAACTGTTTGTTGGCCTTCTCCCACTATGCCGCTTGCTGTCCACTGTTGCTTCAATGTGTTTCTGATACAGAGTATTACAATGTCTTCAAGTAGTGATTTATCAAGTATATCACTAGCCATCTTCATCTTACTCTTGTTCCCGTCCCGAGGCATCGACATTTCCCTTGAACCCTATCGAGGCGGAAGAAGCAGCAAACGCCACCAAGAACTGCAAGTTACCAAGATCAAACCCGATGCACCGGGGGACGGGAAGGAGAGTCACCAGACTACGACTATCTTGTTCGCACTTCAAGCTTGATCTCATGGCAACTGAATGCACCAATACATTTCTGCGTACGCCATTAATTGTTGTCACTTAAGTTTATCGACTGTTGGTGGATCTGGAATGGCACGGGTGCGTGACCCGATTACCCGGTTCCGTATGTGAGGCTCCGAGCCGTGACCGCGTGGCAAGGAATGGAGAAAACCGGTCACACTTGTAATGAAGCTACGGAAACCCCGATATGGTAACTGATGCCGGAGATGTGACGCGCACGTGAGCACATCCATATAAATCCCCTCTTTGTAGGGACTAGGAAGATAAGAAGGAAGCGGGCAGTGCAGTAAGGGAGGGATAGTGAAGAAAGAATCAGCCTGTAAAAGGAACAGCCGTAGTTATCAGAACCTTTACTTTTGTTTTTCTTGAATTTGGCATCGGGAAGAGGAACACGGCCCGTGAAATTGGACACGGTCATAGGTCTAATCCTACCCCACAATCGATTTTCCCTTGATCCCCGCACTCTTTCATCATCTCTGCCTTTCTCTCGCTCTTCTCATATCTTGTTCTAACGGCGGCCCGGCATTTCATTTCATCGATAAACGGAGCATTTCCGTCCGTCGTAACGCGTGAGTACTGATTCGAGTCCGTTTGCCCTACGTACTCCTTGATCTTGTTCTTTTCATCTGTTCGACCTCTCACCCCGTGTAACTCTCTCACTTCCGACAATTTTCGCTCCTAAATTATCCCGGCTGCGTATGGCAATATCATAATGGACCCGTTGCATTATATGGATGCGCGGATGTGATGCTGCTGCGTAGGCACATAGCGATTAATTCAGCCGTCGTCGGGTTGCCTCCAAAGTTTGAGCTGTCGCACAGTCCTCCGATCTTGTCTCTACAGAAATTCTATCTACTCATCTCGCGTAGCATCGCCTATTGAACTGTCGTTCTTTAGCTTGCGTAACCCGTGACGATTCAATATTGGAATCCAAGGACCCGAGGAACTTTATCGATAACAGTGGACCCACAGGGCAACAAGGAACACCCAAAGAGACTTGACTTTGGCTTGGCTGTCAGTCACCTACTGCAGAAAAACTACACCAAACTGGGACTATAGACCCCAAGGACCTCCAAGTGGATCCTGGATCTGATCTGCCACATATACACGTGCGTCCCTTTCCTTTGCCTGATCCAGTATGGTGAGATGGAAGGATGGATGAGACCGTTGTTACGAGATGTGATCTGTTTTGGGACATGTTGTTTTTACTCTTCTCGGCGGTCGAGTTGACCGGTCGGCATGATAATGCGTCCGAAGTTCCCGGCGACAAGTGGATTACGGCACTGACACTAATATCTTAGCATCTAGGAATCCGGCGACTTTCTTGCGCGAAAGACAGTGGCTCGCCACACAATACATACGAATCGATAATAAATTGAGGAAGCAAGGCACATGGCGTCAAACAAATCAATTGTTTTCGAGCCCCCTCCTCCCACGACTTCAAAGGAATTGATAGTATCTTTTCCGGCTGAACATGCCATTCAGCTCACGCTCAATCGTCCAGAAGCGAGGAATGCGATGTCGCCGACTCTTCAGGACGATATTGAGCGTACACTTGCATGGTTTGATGCTGAATCCAGTTTATGGTATGTAACCAAGGTTCTTCACTTTTCCAATAGAACGTTCCTCCATCGGCTCAAGACTTTTGTTGTGCCTCTTCCGAAGCACCTGAGCGCTTCTCCCGGCCTAGGATGTGGGCGACGCCTCGGGGTGTTTCTGAAGATTCGATCATATGATTCGCAGAAGTATTGGTACCAAGATTTACCCAGCCATCCCTTTGAATACTTGATGGTTGTTGCACTTCCGTTTCGACCGCTTTCGCATTCAGATGGCGATTTTTATCTTCTTCAGCATGTTCCATTCCTCAGACACCAGCGCTAAAGGTCTGATTCTCTATTTTCAGGGTTGGAATTATCACGGGTTCTGGGCGCATATTCTGCGCGGGTGCAGACCTTAAGGCGTAAGTCTCTGATTATCACTTGCTCCTTCTCAGGTGTGCACAACATGGCCGCTGGGTATTACCCAGTGTCTTGGTGCCATGTAATACCCGCTTTCTCTGCTTCGTGATATATTAGTTTGGAAGAGGCAGAAGCATCGCGCGACGTTTTGTGTTATCTTCTGCCGGACACTTTACCGACTTATGTGCTTTTGTTATTCTCGATACTGATTTCCACGCCGAACCGCCCTCTGTTGCGCGGTGGTGCCTTCTATCTGACGGTCGATTACGACACGCGGCAATTGCATGGCGGCGAACCTCGACTTCTGATCTCTTCCCGCAACCATTGCTGTGCAAATTTGGCGTTCGTTCCCCCCAATTTGGATTGTATTCCCGTCGTCGCAATTGTATTTGGGGTATCCGAAAAACTAACACATCTACCTCTACCTTACCCGGGCCTTCTTTGATGGTTGCCGTGGTCTCATTAATTGTATTTCGATTACTGACTTGCCATCTGGTTCTCGAAATCTTCTGCAAACTGACCTGCTGCTTGTACGGAACATCTGATTGCAACTTCGTATCATCCGTTATGATCGAAGATGGGAGAAGGAAGCATCGAACCCGGACTCAGTAACAAACAGACACACTCCAGAGGGAATTGTGGCTACAATTCACGGATTTGGTGCTATCTCGCGCCGGGTGGTATCGTGTAAACCTCTTATTGCCGCAGTCGTCGGCGGTGCGTACGGCGGCGGCGTCGAGATTCTTCTGAATTGCGACCTCGTAGTCGCCGCCGATGATGCAACTTTTGGCCTGCCGGAAGTGAAGGTCGGTGCTACCGCCGCTCTCGGAGGTATGTTCCTTACTTCATGTTTGCTTCTCCCGCTTGGCCTGTGATGCAGTCATGCTTTGAGCATCTTCTTTGTATTCTTTTCTACTGCCCGGAGATCCTTTGTATCAGGTATTCTTTCAACTCCGAGGTATTCACTTTGCCCCTTACTCAGGTACTTCCAGAGCTTCCATCTAGTTTATTCTCTCGTTATGACAGCGCGCGATATTTACTAAATCTGACATTTTTAGGTATTCCACGGCTCGTTGCAATTGCCGGCCGTCAGGTTAGTAACTCGCGTGCCGTGACTTGTATCTTTGACCATTTGTCAAGCTGACGTCACTTTCCTTTTATGTCCTTCCTTACGTACGCCCGGCATATCCGGTAGCGCGCCTCCGAGATGTTACTATTGGGCCGGACTGTGACGGCCCAGGAAGCTTGTGACCGGTTTGGCTTGTAGGTCTTTTCCATTTCTTATTTTCCATTTCTTCAATTTATTACCTCCCATACGTTCCTATCTGAGAAGATCTCCGAGCTAATATTGATTATTTGATGCTTGCCCACTCCATTTCATCGTTGTGGTCATAAGCGTAAACAAGACCGTGCCGAGGGACCGAGTGCTGCTCGAGGCTGTCGCATGGGCAAAGGCGATGGTCCGCGATTGCTCGCCTGACGCTGTTCAGAGTACGAAGCGCGGAATGATTCTTGCTTGGCAGCATGGAGACGTGGATGAAGCAATGGTCAAGCATGCCCAATCTGCTGAAAGTATCCGCCATTACGCAGGTCAAAATATAAAGGTAAATGGAGATCCTGCCCAAGTTGCTTGAACGAAAACGAATCGCATTACTGATGTCCCCTTTCTTGCTTTGCTTGAAATCTACTTTGCTTAGGAAGGGCTAAGGGCATTCGGAGAGGTGAGTCCGTGATGAGCGCTGAAGGAGAGCGCGAAATTAACCACTCTCATTCTGCCATCTGCTGCGCCAGAAACGTAAACCGAAGTGGTCAAACCCCGCAAAGCTGTGATGAACCACAGCCATACGTTGTTATCAATATTACTGCGATACGATACGATACGATACGATACGATACGATACGATACGATACGGTGATGCATTTGATTATGTTTGTTTGTTTACGCGTGTCCTTTTTGTTTCCTTGCATTTCTATTTCTATATGTGACTGTGCACCGCACCGCACTCGTCATCCATGCGTTCATCGCTTTTCAAACGTTTGAATGGAGATATTGTTGATGACTTTATACGTATTACTCGTCGGACCAAGTTTGGCAAGTATGGAATTGTCCGACCGATCTCACGGCCGACCTACCGGAAAAGGGACACGTAAAGAGAAACGATCATTCTTCACCCTGTAAAGGCAATTCATGTCTTACCGGAGCGTCAATATGGGGAATGAAGATGAAAGGGTAGTAGGTACATCCAATACGGAGGGTTGATGTGTTGCAATCTAATTATAGAGTTTTAGCCACCTGGGGGTTGTGTTTGTATATTCAGGGGGGGGGGGGGGCAAAGGCACATTAACTTTCATTTGGGATTTTGGCTTAACGGGTATACGAAGGTTCTATTCTATTCTATTCTTTACAGAATATATGAATATGAATGCCCCGATACTTAGAACCACCCGAAATGAAGAGAGCCACGTCAAATTGTGTATCATCCGAAGCTTATGCTTGTAGGGTCGGTCCGAGATGATACATGTGATGTGGTACCTCGGACGGCAGTTTCCCTTTCGTCGTCGCGTCGTCCTCTCGATCAATCCATACTTGGCATATTTCCATACTCGGAACGAACGACTTTCACCGCTTGCTTATAGTATTGCTGTTGTCCCAACTTTAAAGAGGCCAGTTGAGTTTGTCTGTCTGTCTGGCGAATGGATCAAGATTATGCTATGCTGCGATTCTATCTAGTCCAGTCCAGAAATAGCGAATCTAGATTTATTATGTATAATTTGTAGAGAAGAGACTGGCCACTGCACCAGTGAGTGAGTGACCAATCGCGGTCTGTGTATAGTTAGATCGGGGTGACAATACAAATACAAATACAAATACAAATCACAATGTCAATTGATGATGATGATGATAGCGAATGAAATGATGAGCGGGAAGTTTTCTTTCAGGTGGTGTCTTGATCGCAGTTCGCAGCTGTCTGGCTATTCAGTTCGCACGAAAACAAAACGAAAACCCAATCAGATCGTAACAAATAACAGAACAGTAGCTAAGGAGCCTTTGGAGCTCGGGTAACTTATGTGAAGCGGGCGCACAGGCCAAACTTAGTTAGTTAGTTAGATGTCTGCCCCATCTTTGCTTTTGCTTTTGCTTTTGCTTCTACTTCGACCGAGAAGATCAAGATGGCAAGATGGCAAGATGGTGTTGCTGGCGCTCGTGCTCGTGCTGGACGAGGGTTTTGGTTTTCGTGCACATGCACATGCGCAGTACTGTACTGTACTAGTCCCCCTGCAGATCTCCGCGAAATTTGCAATGACACGTACCTACCGGCGGCCATGTCAGCTCTCGTCAATCTTACACGAAGAGAACCGAGAACCCGAAGGACAAGGGGGCAGAAGGGAGAGAAGGGGGAAGAAGGGGGAGAAGGGTATTGGTATTGTTATTGGTTTCAAGGGACGAAAAAGACACACCTGTACATGGGAAGCCACGAAGAACCCACCTCGCTTGTCTCGTCGGAGTTATAAACCTCATGTGCATTGTGTTCACACTTCTCACAGGCTCACGGTTCGTAGAGATTCCTGAGATTCTTCCCGCCTGGACCCTCCCCGGTCGTCGCCCTCTCCCACAAAGCCGAAGTAGACTAGCTGAGTTTGGGTTAATCGGGAACTATCCCCCTTCCCCGTACACACATGCCGTCTCTCCATCTTTGAGGTGTAAAGGAATATCAATAGACGCAGACGCCATCGGTTGTAGCGTAGACATATAGACATAGAGTTTTTGCTCTGAACGCAAGAACGCAAAACACAAGCAAGATTCGGACAGGACAGATATTTTTTCTGGCGCATGAGAAAGCTTCTGCCTATCAGACGTCTTCGTCTTCTACTCGGGATCACCTCGCCAACCTCATGGAGCGCACCCAGCAGCTTTTTCCGCCCACACGGTATGGGCCCACCCACCAGGTTGATAGTGCTACGTCAAAGAAGATCTAGAGGGAACATCTTGCGGGTATCCGGAAAGGGAGTGCGTGAAAGCCGAGACACGTAGAAAGATGTAAGTTAATGTCCAGCGCACGGATCGTCCCCCCTCCCCCCTCCGTCAAGGCAGGGGCTTCTGCTTCTTCATCAGGGCGAACTCACCGGCGGACTTGTGAGAGAAGCCAGTAAATATACAAGGGATGTCGAAATGTTCGAGTTATCAACAAGGCGTCGTACTTGAAGGCCCATTTTTTACGTGATCATCAAGACCCCAGTACCTTCATTGGGGGTTATGTGAAAGAAAAGCCTCAAGATCAAGTTTTTCTGCCGTGTCATTGTGCGTCTGGAAGAAATAAAACTTTGTGAATTGTCCGACTCGGGAGATCTGCCCCCGGAAGTCTGAGAACGGCTGATGCTATCATCGAGCTCAGATCCCTAGAGTCTGCGTATAATCAAGATATAGTCAAGTCCATATACAAGAATATTCGAGAATGATACATTTTCTTGGAGAAAGACCAAATATTATCCGCCGCCACGTCTAGAGTGCCCGACAAGTAGCCATTCGTGAAGTGAGCGATCAGGGCTTGACACCTGTTCCGTCGCGAAAGGCTAAGAAGACGTGATCGACCGTAGATTATTGTGTATTTCAAACTACAAACAGAAACCAGGCCTAGCTCAGAGCAGAGCAGAGCAGAGCAGTCGCGTCGCGTGTGGTGTGAACAGAAAACAGACATATAGTCCGTCACGTTCTGGACTACGTCACGTACGTCACAACGTCACGAAAGACAATCCACGCCACGCCACCGGACCAGACCAGAACGAACTTTCGCATCACGGCGGCTATCTGCTATGAAAGTTTCTTCCTGACGTGCTTGATCGCCACAACAAGCTGAGCTCTACTAGTATTCATCTAAATGAATATTTCTGATTCGCTACTTCTTCATTTCAATGAAGCTTGAAGTGGGACCTTGTACCTCTATTGTCGCTAGTTTTTGACGCATAGGCTTTAGATTAATTCCACTAGACAGACACCGAGTACTGAAAACTTCCGCTGACTTGTGTTGCCGGACGGACGGACTCTAGATCTGGAGCTGGATTTGTTATCGTGGCAGTGTCAATATGTCAGGAAGGAAGAGCGCGTCTGTCGAACTAGAAGCATGAGTCTTGGTGACATTGCATTATGTCCTCGGAGATCTCTTTTCAGTGTCGTCCGCGGGTCATATGTGATGTCACACCGTCGAATACATGCATCTGGTGATAGTGCGGGCTATCTTACAATCTCGTCTCCGGAGTTTAACTGAAGGCGTGGCGTGGATTACACGTTGTTTATTGGTCCCCAAAACATCATGTCCTGTCCTGAATTTGTAGTACCCTACAACAGAGGTGTTACGTGCAACACAACTACAAGACGGGTTTCTGTCAGCATTTCAGCTTGGACGGACGTCAGCACTCTCCAGTTCTACCCGAGTCTTTCATTCTAGACAGCGGAACAATTCGAATCCTATCCCCGGGTGACAAAGAGGACTTGTCTATTATCTGACAGAGTACCGTCGCAGTCTGAAGATCACAAGTCCCTCTCGACTTGCGTGGAAACTTACATCGGTCGGGACTCAGTTCGCATGAAGTGCCTCGCAAATCTCCGACTCCGAATAGCGGTGAACTCGACCCGTCATCAAAACGCCAAGTCTAAGTATGGGGAGAAGAATTAAATGAAGTCTGCGGAGCTTCTAAACCTCGCCTCACGGAGTTGACTTGTTGTCCTTGATTGTTCAGTTTCGTTATCACGGCATTAGAGAACGCCGTTGCTTTGATTCAGTGGAAAAAGAACCTGACACGATGATCGTTTGTCAATATTAATGGTGAACCCATTTATCACTTTGTGTTCACATACTGACCTGACCTGGCGCTCCGCTTGATTCCGATGCACGGCGGGGGCCAGGTAGTCGGGTTAGGCTTGAATTCACTCACAAACCAGTTTATCCGTAGTACGTACGGCTGCACCAGAAGAGCAAGCAAGCCGATTGCTTTTTCGGGGCCACACGTTCGTTCTGGGTGGGTGCACTGCGTACACCGTGTTTCATCCCTTGCAGAACGCCGCTATATCCGATTAGCGAACATGATGCGAATAAGAGTATTAATTTACTGTAATACAGTACTAGTAACAGCTCGGTCGGGGAATGCGATGAGCGGATTACTGTATTGTTACGATTACGATTACAACTAGACAATTCTGCTATCTATCTATCCGAGTCCGTCCTTGGTTATGTCAGCAACCTCAGGCTCAAGTTGAAAAGTGGCTATATTCAAGCTATCGGGAATGATGATGATGATGATTGATGAGGGCCCGTTAAGAATCCTCGTTCCGTCCGTCCGTCCGTCCGTTATCAGCGGAGCCAGAAGCAGAAGCCGCAGTATCATAGGAATCTTCTTATCACCGACAAGTGTAGGACTCGTTCAGTATGGAAGTTGCAAGATGCTTCTTTTTGCGCGAAGGCTCAGGCTCTTGATAATGGGTCCCTCGTAAGAGGGATCGGGAGTACGTCAAACTTCCCTGGATGGGATGCTGGATGAGAGAAGGGAGATCAGATCAAGGGATGTCAGTGAACTGCAGCTTAAAGAGAATATTTTTATTTTTATTTTTATTTTTGTTTATTCCCTCCCGTCGTTGTAGCGTCGGAAGCAAATATTTCACGTAACATCGTCAGATTTACCAGATCCTTCCGAAATCCGAATCGGTTCTGGTCCGATCTTCCTTTGGTTGTTAAGAAGAAGGTCTATTTCAAGAGTTCGAGAGAGATATATTGTCCCGCAGTTTGAGGTTCGAGGTTCTGAAGCGAAATGAAATGAAATCGCATAAACAGTTTATGTACAACCGATAATACTATTGATATTGATGAAATTGCACTATCTTACAGACATAGGAAGTGTATACAGGTTTATTCGAATCCTTTGCTTCTTCGCCGAAGTTGGAGATTATATTCAAGTCGGGGTACTTCGCCATTACGCGATGGGGATTCTCTGTGCCTGCTGCTCGGAGCTCGTCTTCGGGTACGTGACAGTCAACAGACCATTCTCGAGCTTTGCCTGGATCTCTTCCGGCTAAACAGATCGTACGAGTTAGTAATCAATCCACACCCCTCCGGAACAAACCGCGTTAAGCAGTTTCTTTCTACTTACCTTCGTACCAGCAGGGAGAGGTACCGCACGCGAGAACCGACCATAGTTCCGTTCACGATGTACGTATCCCTTCTCCTCAACGTCCTTCGCCAGCGTCTGTTCACCACTAATGACAAGACGCCCGTTCTGAATGTCGATTTTGACGTCGTCTCGCGTGAGACCGGGGAGTTCGAACGTAGCTGTTACGCGGTTGTTCTCGGGGTTCTCGTGGATGTCGACTCGGGGTGTGAATCCGCGTGCGAGGGAGCGCTCGCCGCTGCTGCCGCTTTGGTCTCGACGGGTGAGTTGTTGGTTTTGACTGCTGGGAAGTCCGGTGAATGCGTCGTCGAAGAGTCGCCAGACGTCGTTGAAGGAGAAGAGGGGGTCGTAGAGTGAGAGCGACATTTTTTCTTTTTCTTGTGAGTGTGAGTGTGAGTGAGTGCTTAGATGTGCTAGTGCTAGTGCTAGTGTCTCAGTTGGTTTTCTCTTTCTTCTGAAGTGCTGGTGCTGGTCAAGACGGAGCGGAGAAACAGAGGTCTTTTATAACTTGACTAGAGCCTAGAGCGAAAGTTCCAGAAATTGCATTGCATTGCATTGCGTTCATACACGATGGCGAAACATCGACGAAAGTCCATTCCCATTCATCAACGCCAACGAACTAGTACATTCGCGCAATATGAAGAAGAGAGTACGAGATCCTAACGTGCGAGTGCGTCAACCCCTAGAATGAAAACGACCGTTCTGGTCCTTCTGGATTATTCTACATTCTTCTCGTATTAACAGAATTAGGAACGTCGCGATCCGAGAGGACTTCACGAGGACAACTCGTCACTTCGAAAATACATTCTCTGAGACTAGTTGCGTATTCTTGACTTGAGCCCGAGCCCGTTGTTGGCCGCATATGAAGTGGTCGTCAGCTACTGGGTGTGGAATTGAGGAAGGACAAGTTCGGTGATATGCGGGTTTTGTGAGAACTGATCGACGCTGTGAATTGACCGGCCCTAAATACGGATTTCCCCGACTCTCTTTCGTGCCACCGATCCTTTCTCAGAGTCTCTCCTCCATGACCATGATGACATTACTACTGCCTAAGCGTGTCTCGCTGACCCCGGGTACTTTGAGGCGCGTATTATTACCACTTAAGAAATACAGTTTGCTTGCTTGCTTGAGTCGGTCGGCAAACCTGACGAGCAACCGACTCGTGCGGTCATGGATGGCATCACCGGGCCCCTCACGAGACTGGGTTGCGCTTCATCATCCGATAATACGAATTCACGACTTGTAGGGTTCTTAGAGGGTTATGCTCGGCTGGGACCATATGACTTCGGCTTGTGTATCACCGGACTCACTCACTGCGCCTAAACTCGCTCTCATCGTTAGAGATGGTCTCTACTCCACATCTTTCTCATGCATTACTCACTAGATACCTGCGCTCGTTTCGGGGTTTAAATTAAGACCTTGATCTCTTCTGCTCGGCTGAACATGAGGACAAGGCGTTGCGGGCTGGCAGTCGCTCAATCATTTACAAAGGTGGAGCAAGAATTCTTTAGTATCGCTCGTCCTTTGGCTTACGTTCTTCGTTTAGGAAATAATGCGAAAGCGTGTAAAGCTCGTCAATAATACTTCACTCTGTCATCTGTGCCGATTTCCGATGCTCGACTTGGCCTTTACGCGAAACTTCTGGAAGCATGATAATTGCTGGTGCTGGTGACGCGCCACGGCGTCACGAAGATATTGTACTTTTACCCACTCTGGCCCTGGAACTACCAGAAAGGATCGAAATGAGGGATATCGAAACCAGTTTCACCAATCGTCGGGGACGGGGAAAGAAGAGCATGGAGCCGACTCGCCATCGGCCGAGGATGCCAAGTGCAATATTAGTGCTTCGACGCTTCTTCCTCGTTCGAGTTGCCCGCCTTTTCTCATTCTCGTGTGATTGTACGCTTTCCTCTTGTTCTCTTCCGCGAGAGAAGGGAGCATTGGAATGTCAGTGGCGTTTTTTGTGAGTTTTTTCGGTCCTATTGCCTCCGTGAAAAACGTGGATCAAGCAGCCGTTTGTTGTTGAACCTCAAGGAAAGTCCCTGATCAGCAGGTGTACGGACTTGGTCAAACAATCATGCCTCCATGTTGCTTGTCACGATCCACTCTTCTGCAAGACCCGTGGAAAACAACTGGGTCCGGTGCCTGAATTGAGTATTTATACTATTGACGGTGACAAAACGACACCACGCATCAACTTCATTCCCCAACATTTCGCTGATGCCCCTCATGTCTCTTCCCCTTCTCCGAATTTTTCACTGATACATCTAATACAGAACCCGGAAAGTAGGGTCCAATGGGGGTCGAGCCAGCGCCGTCTCGGGTGCTGGTTTGTTTTCCAGGATTTTCTCAATCTTCTCGAGGATTTCTGGGGTAAGCTTCGGGAGAACCTCGAGTGCCTTGAGGTTGTCAATGACCTGTTCCGGACGGGAAGCACCAAGGATAACGGTACTCGTGTTAGGCTGCTTCGCGACCCACGCCAGTGCGAGCTGGTTCAGTTTGCAGCCGAGTTCTGTACGGCAGCGCCGAATTAGAATGGTAGGAATGAGCGGATAAAAAGAACGAAGTTTAGATTCAGCGTACCCTTCTCAGCAAGCTCTGTCAATTGATCGATCTTCGCGAACTTCTTTTTACCTTCGTCTTGGTTAAGACCCTCAATCGTGTTCTTGAAGAAGTCCTTATAATGGTCGAGTCGTGAGCCTGGCGGGATGTTACCGCCATTATACTGCAGTATAAGCAAGTGGGTCGGATCCGGTAAGAAGTCTAGAGGAAGACAGAAGACAGACCTTCCCTGTGAGTAGACCGGTTGCGAGTGCCGAGAAGACCGTCGTGCCGATACCGTACTTCGCATAAATTGGACTGAGCATCATAAATCATGATGATGATGAGCACTATGGAGTTGAAAAAGGTACGCTCAACTTCGCTTACGCGTATTCTCCCTCGGGCCTCTGGCGATGGAGCATGCTATGTCCGTCCAGTTTCATTAGACTGAAGTTCCATGGCTGAGCCGGTAAATGAGGGAACGCACTTATGTTGACATTGTTCCGCGATAGGGGGGATGAGATTTAGCTTATCAGCAACATCTGTGGGGCGTTAGTATACCACACATAAAGCAGTGGCTTGGATTGGCTTACGGTAGGCTTCCTCTATCTCTCTCGCACTCCACTCGGAAGTAGCCCAATAGAATGCCTATGGACAACATTCTCAGATTTGTTTGTTCTTTTCCTATCCGGTTAAGAGTTACCAACCCAGCCCTTTTCGATAACGAAGTTGAATGCCCGGACGACCTCTTCCATGCCAACTATCAAGCGAGAAAAAAAGGAGGAAATAATTAGCGTTCTAAGAATAGATCCGGGAGTGGTACGATGTGGGGTATCTTCGGGGAAAGAATGACATGAGACACACCTGTCTTATCTGGACGGTGGGCGAAGATAACGTCGACGTAGTCCATTTGAAGGCGCTTTAGAGAGGCTTGCGTTCCTTCGATAATACTGGTCGAATGGTTCGTCAAACCGTCTTGGAACGGGAATAAGTGGAAGTAGAGTCGGAGATGCGTACTGTTTGCGTGAAAGACCTGTTGCGTTTGGGTTCTTTCCTTGGCCCCAGAAATATAATTTTGTAGTGATGATAAGTTCTGAGCGGGTGATTCCTAGTTCTTTGATTGCGCGACCCCTATATCACGATCGGAACATGTTATCAGCTCAGTTCAGGTAGGCTTTTATGTTTGCACGAGAGGTTGGGAGAGCTGACTTACATCTCCTCCTCAGACTTTCCAGATTCGTAGCCCTCAGCGGTGTCGAACATGTTGATACCATTCTCAAAGGCGACTTTGATGATTTCCTGTAATTCGTATGTCAGATCACTGTCGGTCGGATAAACATATATTATATGTATGGCGCACCTTGACCGGATCACCTTTGACGGTTGCTCCCAATGTAAGCCCTGAAAGGAAGAATTATTGAATGTCGAAAAAGTATGGAGCAAGTATGCGTGCGTGCAGTACTAACATCCTCCTAATGAGAAAACTGGTACCCGTAGACCAGTAGGTCCGAGACGACGGAATGGCATGCCTTTTGGATCGTATTCCATTTCGAAAATTTAGGATTTAGTTATGTCTTAAACAGGGTTGTGTAGACGAGACGAAATGTCTTCCTCAGCCTCAGGGGGGTGAAAAGAGTGAGCGTTCGATCCAACGTGAAGGACGAACTGGCACCGTCTGCATGAGACTTTTATAGTGCGAGGGTAGCTTGTAAGTCGGTCGGACCATATGACTGACGCCGTTCTGGTATCGCGTGCTTTGTAAGAGATAACTCTCGAATGACGAATGACGAGAAATGAATGACAGAAATAGATTGGCTGGGAGTTTCTGACCGGAGCGGTCCGCCTGCTGAGAAGGAGAGGGCGCACATGTTGTAAGGTTGTGATTGAGGATAGATGGCGCTCATATTGATCGTAAAATATTTGATTTGAAGTTTGAATAGAATAGAGCTCTTTTACAATCAATCGGTGGGACGGCCAAGACCGTTTGAAAGTACAGTAAGTGGTTGCTAATCAAATTGTAATTGGTCACCGTTGTTTGATTTTTTCCCGCCCCGATTGGTTTGCAAGGGAGTGTTATCAGATCGGAGTTTGTTTGTTTGAGTTCTGAGTGCAAGTTGGTGTCACAAAAAGTGTGTGAGTGTGACATTTCGTACCACAGACGACGTCACCGCACTGCAATTGCCACTACAAGTGTACTGTCTACTCCTTTGGCCCATCAACATGCTGCTCAGCGATCTCGCTGTGAGGTTCTCATCTTTCATCGCAAGTCTCGCTATTGTGCAGGGCCCTTCCGCTACGACCAACCCGGAACAGTCTCCTATCAGAATGGATAACGATTCAGGATTCAGCCCGTCGACGAATCTCATGCTGTCGGACGTTCTTACAGTGCAAACTTCGGCGTCGATATTCTTCTCATATGCGAGGGAGACACATGTTGGGGAGCTTCTGAAGAAAGGAGATGCGAGGATTACGGTGTTTGCTCCGACGAATAAGGCGGTCATGGCTCTTGCGCGGAAACCGTGAGTTGTCTACACTCTACAGAGTGAAACATTCCTTCGTCGGCGCTTGCTTATTGTGACCGTTAGACATCAAGGTGTAGTCCCTGTGGATGATACCGTGATCTCTCAGGAGGAATTCGACACGCTTTCTCGGGAGAACGTGGAACGATGGATTAGCGCACATATCGTACCCGTACGTCAACACAAGTGTCTCGGTTCACTTTCGGCCTACTCATCTGTTTTCGTATGTCAGAAAGCAATCCCCAGCTTAGTTCCATCTGCGAAGTATGAAGCGATTCTCAGCGATGTTAGCATTACTGTCAGCGCGAAATCGGAAACAAGCGAGTCTGACAAGCCTGATTGGCAACAAATTGTACTGAACGGGAATATTTCCGTCGTTGATAGAGCTGAGGTTCGTCGAGAATATCTTAGTCGAGTCTTTTTTCTAACGTCTTTTATGACCTGCAGGCAGCCAATGGGATTCTGTATCTTCTTGATGGAGCACTTTACGGATGATTATTCTGTCTGCAGTAATTCTTGTATACTATCCTGTATCAAATCCACGCTATATCATTTAATTCCCTCTCTTTGTCTCAAGGAAAGCGACCAGACCCGCCCAGCTCTTTCTATGAGGTTCTTTCAAATGCGAACTTCAGGTGCACGGCGCACTGGTTTGTCCCTCTAATTTGAAGGAGGTAGTTCAGTCGACTAACCCTCGTCTCGTCAGTTGGTTCCCGTTAAACGTTCTGGAAGCTCTTCGATTGAACTATAGTTGACGAATTGAGAATATCATCATGGGCACCTTCAATGATGGTGGACCTGAGAAACATCTTGGCTGTGTTGAATCTGTGACTGCAAGTTACTCAAGTAATGTTGCCGTGGTCCGGTCCTGGCCCGGTCCAAGCATGTTTCCTCGATACCTTGGACCGAATCAGGACCGCTTTACCAGTATACAGTGGACCTGGACCGAACCACAGGTCCGGTTGCTTGTATCGGCAGCCATCAGTATAGCATCGGTGCCTCAAGAGCGAGACTCTGCCTGCTTGATGTTTGCTCTCATCATGTATTGAGGTGTTGCGGCAGTTCTAGGACTCAAATGCAACGATCGCCTCGCTGCATGTTTCTGGGCTGGTTTCAGTACTGTTTTTGCACGCTGCCATGGCAAACTTCTAGTCACTAATCGTTGTGTTCACGAATATAAATCCCGTCGTCTAATTACCTAAACCCAAGACGTATTTCCGCTCTTCCATTCTCTATCCATTCGTCCGTCTTTCTGATGATCTATCTCGAACAGGTGTCCATGCTTCTCCAGATCATCTGAATCGACTACTGATGCAGCACAGACCGAATTAGTTTGTGTGAGACAAGAACACCGCGATGTTCTTTACTCCGTAGTGGTTCCTCCGATTCGTCGCGCTTCCTCTAGGAGAATAAGGCCGGGTATGGCAATTTGGATCCGTTGGCTAAGGTGAGGACAATGGGTACAGAACGGAACAATTTGCAATGCAAAGCGACAAGTATACTGCAAGCGATTTGTATAATCGCCAAGCTACGCTGCTTCGAAAAACGATGCAGTCCTGCCATGTCCGATTCTTTTCTTCATTCAACGCAATTGTTGGACTCAGTCGTCACACCATCTTCGCCACTTCTTGCTCATGTCCGACTGCAATAGAACCTTACAGTATTCGCTAGTCCGACTCATTGCGGTAAAGTCCTTATCAACATCCAAGGAACGGGCTCATTTCAGGAGAAAGGTGAACGCACAGTCGAGCGGTCCAAGTCGTTGGAGTTGAATCAGTAGCACTTATATAAAGGTCCGATTTAGATTCGCCCTAGCCTAGACAGTGGTCATCCTATGAAGCACGCTTCACTAGCTGGTCGACCAAGAGAATAATTTAATTCATACTTGATGCTGGATAAGCCGAAGAGTCCCTCCAACATTCCGCGCAGCAAATGACACTAAGTTGTTTTCCGACAGCGTCCTTTTTCATTTCTGTAACTTGCGACATCCAAACGAACGGAGAAGAAGAGAGCAAACAAGAGTAATGAACAAATCTGAAGGAATAGATTTTTTAAATAGATCTCAAGTGTGATGAATAGACAGCAGTTGTATCTCATAATAACATGTGCAATGTAGTCAAGATAAACACTCTCTTTCTGCCTGCGACGATCATGCCAATCACTGAGTTGGAATCTCCGGCCAAATCCGCGAGACGTCGTGGCAGCGCGCGCGTTTACTTTACTGTACAGTACGCGTTTCTTCATTCGGCGTTTCTCCTGGCTTCCTTTCCAACACCATGGCCTCCCCAGATGCAGTATGCTATACAGTGGTCTTCGAGGATAGCTCGGAGACGCCGACGATGCAAGAGCTGCGTTCTGCACTTCAAAAAGGCTCAGACGAAGTCAAGATCGACACACTGCGCAAGATCATCGTGTCCACAGTTAATGGCAACTCACAGGTTCGTCCTATAGTCGAAGATATGGAAAGCGAAACGAGGGCGAGGTTTAATGCTAATGTTATTGGGATGTGCATAGCCGCAATTAATAATGCCCATTATTCAATATGTGATGCCGTCGAAGAATAAGCAACTGAAGAAGTTGCTGCACTTTTATTGGGAAGTCTGTCCGAAGTATGACGAGAATGGGAAGCTGAAGCAAGAGATGATCCTTGTCTGGTGCGTCGCAATGTCTACTCGTTGGACCACTAAGCTAAACAGACCTGCTCTCTGAAGTAATGCCATTCGAAATGACCTTGTGAGTTGACAATCACCGCCTTCAATTCGGTTCGTTGGTAATAAATACTATTTCCGTAGCAACATCCAAACATACATACGTGGTGCTACTCTAAGATTCCTTCAGAAAATCGCGAAAGATGCAGAGTTGCTCGAACCACTGATTCCCTCGTGTCGATCGTGCCTGGAGCACCGACATTCGTATGTCAGAAAGAACGCCGTATTCGCGGTTTATTCCATATATCGCTCTTACGAACACCTCATACCCGACGCGCCAGAGCTCATCCAGACTTTCCTCGCCGCGGAGTCCGATGCGTCCTGCAAGCGCAACGCTTTTGTCTTTCTTGCGAACTGCGCAATGCCTCGCGCCGTTGAATACGTGCTGAGTGTATACGATCAGATCGCTGGGTTCGACGAGCAACTGCAGTTGGCGATCATTGAGGTCATCAGGCTGGATTGCAAGAGTGACTCGGCTCATAGACCGAGATATATCCGCTTGATCTTTGAACTCCTGGCTGCTTCGGCGCATTCGGTCAAGTACGAAGCTGCCACGACGCTCACAAGTTTAACACAAAATCCTGCGGCGGTGAAGGGTAGGGCATGATCCATACTTTCGTGTCCTTCTGATGTTAACTTGTATCCAAACAGCCGCTGCATCAAGTTTTATCGAATTAGCGGTCAAGGAATCGGACAACAACGTCAAGCTCATCGTCCTGGATAGGCTTGATGCCCTCCGCCAAAAACATGAGCATGTCCTTGACTCTCTCATCATGGATATACTTCGCGTTCTGTCAAGGTAAGAACTTTCCAAGCAGTCAGAGGTTTGTGCCAACTCTGAGAATCCCGTAGTCCGGATCTGGAAATTCGGCGGAAAGCTATCAGCATTAGTTTGGCTATGGTCACGAGCAGAAATGTCGAAGAGGTCGTACTATTCCTCAAAAAGCAGCTTCAGCGAACGATGGCCGAGGATTATGAGAAGGTGTCTCCATTGCATCATTTTCATGGTGTACGAGAATACTAAATCCGACGTAGATCGCAGAATACCGTCAATTACTCATTCAATCGATCCATGTCTGTGCTGTTAAATTTTCCGAGGTTGCTGCTAGTGTCGTGCATGCGCTCATGGAATTCTTGGGCGAGTCGAACAATCCTGCGGCTGTCGATGTTATTGCTTTCGTCCGGTAAGCAGCCATCCGGTTCTATTCTTCAGAGCTATGCATTAATCACTTCCACAGTGAGGTAGTTGAAAAGTTCCCAGACCTCCGGCCATCAATAACCGAGAAACTCGTACAAACAGTCCCGGATATCAAATCCGGCAAGGTCTTCCGCGGGTCGCTGTGGATTATTGGTGAATACACGTCGGAGCCGGCCGCAATCCAAGCGGTCTTCCAAGCTCTCCGCGTCGTTCTTGGTGAGATACCTATCCTTGCTGCGGAACAACGACTACTCGACGAAGCAGGCGGGGACGAGGAGGAAGAAAAGGATAAAGTAGTCGATGCAAAAAAGACAAGTAAACCAAAGGTACTAGCTGATGGAACGTATGCGACCGAGTCAGCATATACGAGTACGTCGTCAGCAAGGCTGGAAGCGATCAAAGCCGCTGCGAAGCCGCCTTTGCGAAGTATGTTTACTTTTGGCTAGCGAGGATGCCAAGATACTGACCGACCTAATTTCAAGCGCTTATCCTTCAGGGCGACTTCTATACTGGATCAGTTCTGGCTTCAACGCTTGCGAAGCTCGTGCTGCGCTTCTCCGAGAGCTCTGCGGATAGTCAAGCCTCAAACGCCCTGCGGGCAGAGGTACAACCATTCTGAACACTATTCACTTGTCGAGTGCTTATCTTTTATCAACAGGCCATGTTAATAATGACATCCATTATCCGCGTCGGCCAGTCCAAGTTCGTGACGATTCCGATCGACGAAGACTCGTTAGAGCGGATCATGAACTGCTTACAGACACTAAGCGAGTTGAAGATCAAGGACGCTGCGGAAGAAGTGTTCCTTAATGATACAAAGGCAGCGTATAGCCGGATGATCCACGCTCAAGAAGTGAGTCCATTACTTGCCTGTAAGGAAAGGGGTGAGAATGATGACCCTTGGCATTGCAGCAAAAAGAAAAGGAGAAGAAAGAGAAAGAGAACAAGGAAAATGTCGTTCAAGTGGACGACCTGCTTACGTTTAGGCAATTCTCAAAGAAGACCGCTGATGATGTCCTTGATGTAAGTTCCTCTCGTATCCAGTCCTGGGACCGCGTGACACTGATTTCCTGTTTCAGTATGACGAGGATGTCGGGCGGGCAACTGGAGCAACAGAAGTCCAAGAAGACTTCATTTCCAGTCTAAGCAGGATTTCGCAATTGACTGGTAAGTTTATACCGCGTAGACTGTCTTTGAAAATTAAGTATTCTAATGTCCGTCTCAGGCTTCTCGGATGCTGTGTACGCAGAGGCATATGTTAAAGTGACTGGGTTTGATATTCTCTTGGGTACGGGTTTTCTACTGAGATAATCATACGGGAGCTGAACATAGTGCTTTTCTGGCTTGATCAGACGTGTTGCTGGTCAACCAAACTTCAGATACATTGCAAAATCTGGTTCTGGACTTCGCTACCCTTGGCGACCTGAAGCTGGTTGAGCGGCCAACAGTACATACCCTCGCACCGCATAGTTTCCTCAGCATCAAGGCGACAATTAAGGTATGTATTTCTGCCCATCCGTTTGGTACCACTGATGCTACCCAATCCGATCACAGGTCTCGTCAACGGAGACTGGAGTGATCTTCGGGAACATTCTTTGGGAGGGTGCTGGCCTTGCTGAGTCATGTGTCGTCCTGAACGACATCCATATCGATATAATGGACTACATCAAGCCCGCATACTGCAATGAGGCGCAATTCCGAAGCATGTGGACCGAGTTCGAGTGGGAGAACAGGGTTAACGTCACCACAACTATCACGTACGCGCTGCTCTTTCCGTTTCTTCTGGTACGGTGTTCATGTCTTACTCTTCGGGGTGTCTGCAGTGACTTGCAACAATACCTCCGACACATTATGAACTCGACCAATATGGCGTGTCTGACACCCGAAGGCGCCATGTCAGGCGACTGCGCCTTCCTCTCCGCTAACCTTTACGCGCGCAGCTTGTTCGGTGAAGATGCACTTGCGAACTTGAGTATCGAGAAGACAGAAGGTGGGTCTATCACGGGTCATGTACGCATACGGAGCAAAACGCAAGGTATTGCTCTGTCGTTGGGGGATCGCATAACATTAGGTTGGAGAACCACTTTTGCCTTATGATGTTGAAGCTGTGACTAACGGTATCCCGACTTTGACTAGCTCAAAAAGAGAACAAGGTGCCTATACCATTGTAGACTTGACGGCACCTGCCTCTTCCTCTTCAGATGTTTACTAGCCTTTATTTCGAATAGAATGCTCGTAATTATTATTTACACCGGAACTAGCGGGTGCTCGTCCATTTTGCTGATTTGCACGTCGAGCCCTGTGAGGTCGGGCTCCGCTTTCTGTTCGGCGAGGAGCTTTTGCCTCAGAACTTTGAGGTATCCGCGTTCGGTGTTCGTGTGCCCACCTGTTTGAGCAATTGAATCGAGATGAGCGTGATTTATATAACCCATGAAGCTAAGAGTGTACACACAAAGTAGAACGAAGCGGTTCTTTGCTCTTGCCGCAAGGACGTCGTGCTATTGTAACCAGCAGAATATGTTAATCCATGCGAAATCTAAAATAGAACTAGGAAGAGAGTGACAACTTACGTGCTGCATCTCGCCGGTGAAATAGAGATCGGCATCGACGCCCTCGAACATAGAACCTCCGGAACCAGCGCAAATGGCTATTGTGCTTACGTTCCGCTCAGAGTCGTCGTAAGGTTTTGCGAGTTGCACTACGCGTATGAGCAAGCCCCAACTGTGAGAAGCGTCTGGATGAAAGGTGGGAGGATGCTATACCTTGTCTAATGTCTACATGACGCTTGACTTTTTCTATTATCTCGAATATTGACAAACCAGGGGAAGGGAGAGTGAGAAATCGCCCCGCGTCACCTTGGCCATCGTTCTTGTCCTTGATATATTTCAAGTCGAATCCAGTTGACGACTTGTCACTGCTAGGTGAAGTGAAAGCTTCTGCCAACCAATCGTTAACTCCTCCATCGACGGAGTCCAGTGCGGTATGCGGGGAGTAGACGCTGATACCGGCTTGGGTTAGGTGGAGCAGGGAGCGTTGTAGTGGGTTTGAGAGCGTGAACGAGGAGAGTGGGCGGAAGATGGGTGGATGATACGCGACGATGAGGCTTGCTTGGGAGGAGATGGCCTCTTGAGCGACGGTTGGTGTTAAGCTGCAACATGAGTTGTATTACATAGGTTAATTCAGAAAGTATAATCTTGGGAAAGTGTATGGCCCACTCAATCGTTAACAGTATCTTGTTTCTAGCGTTGTTCACGGGTGGCGCCTCTTTTCATAGTATCCAAAGTAAACAACGCTCAATATTGATCAGCTCGGATTGAAATATCGCACGAGCCGCACCTAATAAAAGTCCAACCTGAATAATTCGGAAGAATCAGCTCGGCTTGCATACCCAGCAGTAATCCTTTAAGGTCAAGTAGTTTTACAAACATTGTCCCATGGTTCGGCGAGCCGGAGAGGAGCGACGCGTTCCATAACTCGACAAACTGCCTTTACGAATTGTGACATTCTCTTCCAATATACTCCCTTTATTTCCTGCGAGTTCGAGAGGATGGATGGAAAGTTTACGCTACACACGGGCATGGCTTGCGCCAAGTAATCCTGGGTGACGATCTCGTGTGATGATCTCGGTCGATGGTCCGAAAGGGGCAAGAGTAGATAAGATGACTAAATAAATGACTAAGTGATTATTCTTGTCCTTCCAATGTGGATTGAAGGAAATCTCTCATAAATAACAGGATCATGACATGTAGACCATGTGAATATGGCGGCCCCCTCCGTATATAAAATCTATCTATATAAGCGAAGGGGTGGGGGCGCATTTACCTTCCCAGTTCTTCGTCTTCTTGTTCTCGAACCCCAGTCATCCTTTCCCTTCGTACACCTTATCACTTGCTTGAAGCTTAGAGTCTATCACGGATAAGTATGGCACTGGAGTATGATCCGAAGGGAATGCCTTTCCGCCGTCTTGGACCTACTGGTCTACGCGTTCCTGTGTTCTCCCTTGGAGGATGTATGCACAATTCGTTCCTTCGTAATTGGTAGTAGTGCTAAACGAGATGCACTGTAGGGCTTACCCTTGGTGCGACGGTGAAAGGTGATCCGGTCAAGGTAACGGTCTGGCACCAACCGCAACGCATTCAGATAGTGAACACTTCTAACATGCAGGAAATCATCAAAACTGCGTTTGAGCATGGGATCAACTTCTTCGACACTGCTGAGGGCTACGAAAGTGGGAACTCCGAGCGGGAAATGTAAGTAAGCTGCTTGGCGAACTGAGTTCCCATGTCCAAGGACACTTTCTTTGTTTCCCCCCCCCCCCCCCGAAACTGACGATTGTTGCGATATGATTTCTACAGGGGGCGCGTGATCAAAGAACTCGGCTTCAAACGTTCAGAGCTCATCATCTCCACCAAATTATACTTCTGGTGGAAAGGAAAAGACCCGAACTATGGCGGTCTCTCTCGGAAGCAGTAAGCATGAATATTCTTCCCTAGCTTTCTAATAGCATGACTTACGAGCGGCAATTATTTGTCATATCCGACACGGACAGCATCATTGAAGGCACCAAAGCCTCATTGGAGCGCCTCCAACTGGACTACGTCGACATAATTTTCGCACACCGCCCCGATCCAACAGGTTCGCATCACATTGTTCCATTCCACCTTTTTTATCTCTCCCGTAACTGATAGGGCTTCTTATTACTACCGCTCTTATCTGATATTTGGCCTTCCCCGTTCAATTGCGATGTCGTGTTTGATGGCTCCCGTATAAAGTTCCCATGGAAGAGGTCGTCCGCGCGTTCAATTTTGTCATTGAGAAAGGATGGGTGAGTTTTGATGTCCAATCATCTTGGTTGTTCTTGTCCCGTCCTCCTCGTGGGACACTGGTGCAAGATGAGGCACTCTCGTATAGGTTGTCTATTGACCCGTTGTTCAATTGTTTGACAGGCATTCTATTGGGCAACATCCGAATGGTCCGCACGGGATATTGAAGAGGCATACCGTAAGCTCTTCGTACTGTACGAAGTGCTGAGCTGACCAATCTCCGCTCTTCAGACGTTGCGGACAAGTTAAACCTCATTCCTCCAATTGCAGAACAGGTCCAACACAAGTACGTCCACAAATTATTCGCTCCTGCTCCTTTCCCAAGTACTGACCAGAACGTAGTTTGTTCCACCGCGAACGTCCTGAAGGAGAATATGCGTAAGAATGGCGTTGTAATCGACAAAATCCTCAAGAATTTCTCACTTATACTCTGTTCCTGGACTACTATATAGCCCGATCTACGCCAAGTACGGCATAGGAACAACCGTTTGGTCCGCTCTTGCAAGTGGTTTGTTGACTGGGAAGGTTGGTTCAATTTGTCATGTCCGTCTTGCATAAAGTTGAACGTCCCTTTTCCGTGATGCTGTATTAGTATAACGGCGGAAATATCCCGCCGGGATCACGGTTCGACAGCTACAAGGACTTCTTCAAGGGCACAATCCAAGAGTTCGACCAAGAAGAAGGCAAAAAGAAGTTCGCAAAGATTGATCAGTTGACCGAGCTCGCCGAGAAAGGTTCGTTTCTCCGTCTTCTCACTCCTCCTTTTCGCTACAACTCCCATTCGGATAATTCCTGTACCTTTTCTTACAGAGCTTGGCTGCAAGTTGAATCACCTCGCACTCGCTTGGGTGGCTAAGAAACCTAACACGAGTACCGTCATCCTTGGTGCTTCCCGGCCCGAGCAAGTTGTCGACAACCTCAAAGCTCTTGAGGTAATTCCGAAGCTTACCCCGGAGATCCTCGAGAAGATCGAGAAGATTCTTGATAATAAGCCGAAGATTGAGGGCGCGCTCGCTCGTCCACCGTTGGATCCGACGTTTAAGGCACTATTCTGAGCTCGTGTCGAGTAGTAGTGATCTTGAAACGTGGAGGGAAGGATTGGACTAGATAGTACAGCGTACACTGTAGAATGTGAATGGATGTAAGTGTATAAGTAAATTAGATGCTCGGACATGTGTCGTAGATCTTACACGCCGGTATTGCTATCGTTCGAGAACGGGAATTTTGAACGTATCCCATAACGCATCAATCCCCTCTGAAATATGCCACTTTCGTCCCTCCAACCACCTCTCGACCCTCTCCCTGTCTTTCACTTCCCTCACCTCATCGTTCTCAAACTCGTCAAGCACTGTCATATCTCCCTCCCTTCCCCAAAGTGACAACACCGTCCAACCGACGACAAGGAGACCTGGAGGGCGCTGCTCACCCGCGGTCTCCAGCGCGGAGTAGATACTAGAAAGTGGAGCTGTGATGACTCGCTGGTCAGGCATCGATGCGCGCTCGATAATCGCCGCTGGCACGTTTCGTGGGTACGCTTCAAAGGACCCTCCATCTCCTGAAAGCAGGGTGGTAACCAGACTCTCAAGTCGCGCATTTCCCATGAGCAGTACGAGCGTTCGCCCTCGTTCATATCCAGGCAACCGTCCCTTCGCTCCTCCTCTCCCAACACCAGTAGCAACAGCTAACGAATCCCCCGCACCTCTCTGCGTAACTGGTATTCCGCCGAATAACGGAGCCGCGAGAGCGCTTGAAATTCCCGGAACAACCTGTACTTTTATACCGTGCTTTCTCAGGAATAACACCTCCTCCCCAACGCGTCCATAGAGCGCCGGATCGCCTTGTTTAAGACGCACAACCGTTTTCCCTGCACGTGCGGCAGTGAGAGCCATATCCATAAGTTCTTGCTGTGCACCATCCGCGTTTCCAGGGAATTTGCGGGCGATGCGCAATTCGATGTGTGAAGGAATAAGTGCTAGGACACCGGATGGGACGAGTTTGTCCGCAAGGATTAGGTCGGCAAGTCGTGTGAGTGCGTCATGCGCCGCAAGCGTTAGGAGGGATGGATGACCCGGTCCGGAACCTACCAAGAGGACGCGACCTGGCCTCTGGACCGGGGGAGATAGGGTGAGGCCATGATGCGAAGGAATGAGGGACGTGGGTTTTTCGGTGACGGTATTCGTACATGGACCTGATAATGTGGAAGGAAGTTGCTCTCCAGCGAGAAGATTCATCATCTCTTCTTCCGTCAAAGCTGCTAGTTGCTCAAATGACCAGTACTCGCTTATCTGTGCAACCCATTTCATCCGTCTTCTCGTGCGCTCCGCCTCGGGTTCATCTTCTATAGTCCCTTTCGTTCGTTGTTTGACAGGCCTGTTGGGTGAGGCCACCGTGGTTTCCTCGTTCAGCTCGTTCTCCGCATCTTCCACCCCATCTACAACAGTATTCAATGACGCACCCCTACTTTCACCCTTTGCAAGCCTCCTCAACCGTCCGACTTTCTCCACAGCAGCGCCCACTTCCGACGGAAGCTTGGCGACGATCTCACGCCTTAACCGACTCGCAAGTCTACAACCTTGCCCATTCGTCGTTACACCAACTTGGAGCGGTGTATACGCAACTCCCTCGTTTCCGACATCCGAGTTAGCTACTCCGCTCCTGCCACTGTTCCCATTTGGATATTGAAATCGGTACGAAGAGCAGACAGTAAAGTCACATAGTTCTGGGATGTCCGTCACATTTACGGGTATGTTTCGCCTTCGACATGTATCGTACAGCTGTCTTGAGGAATTTCGGCAGCGGCGGATTGAGGGGTCCGAGCTAATCAGCGTGTCTGTGATAAATACAACCGATAAAGAACTCGGTGGCTGGCCATCGAGAAAACGTTCAAGTGCCATAGCCTCTTGGGCATCCGTGTGAGGTGTTTCCGAACCTGTCCCTGTAATCTCTTCGAAATCCAGAATATTGAGTTCTCCGTTCTCCATGCGCCATTTGAGTTCTTCGCAGGCATCTGTGATACCCCCTCTAGACAGCACTACAACCTTTGATCCAGCTTCGAGAGCGCTGAATGCCCGAGTAGCAGCTAGTCTATTCGAACCGATTATCAAGGTTAACGTAGGTCGGAAAGCTAGCATAAGCGAGGCGCCTCTCTGCGGTGACGGATACGCTCTCTCGCTCGCCATTCTTGAGGGTGATGAAGAGGTGGACGAAAGGTGGTTCATTCATTTCCGTCATAAACAAATTTTCAGAGTGAGTGAGAAAGCCCGAAACCGAAGTCGCGCAATCCTTGTGACATGCACGTGGTCTACGTCCTTCCTTATTCGATCCCCTTTTCTCACATCCAATCAAAGAGCCGGCAATTCGAGAGAAGCGGTCGTAGTGGAGGGGAAAAAAAGTCGTTTATTTTCACTAGCAAAGAAGATTCATGTACACTACACATTCCACCCCTACCAGAGAGCCGCATGAGTCTACCGATCAACCTCGCTAGAGTCATCAGTCAATAATTTTGACAATTGGAGATTCCGGAGAAACGCGCACCCAAATACCAAGTCCATAGTACCGATGATGGCAACTGCGTCGGCGAGCATGTGATGGCGCATGATGAAATCAGAGCCTGCAAGGTGGGCAAAGCCAGGTGCGCGGATCTTGCAGCGATAAGGGCGGTTCGAGCCATCACTGAAGGTGGGAAAATGTTACATCCCCAAAATGCACTCAATCAAAGGGGATAACTTACGAGACAAGGTAAACAGCCATCTCTCCCTTCGGCGCTTCAATAGCCGTGTACGTTTCACCAGGGGGTACGGAGTATCCCTCGCTGAATAACTTGAAGTGATGAATCAAGGACTCCATGCTCTCCTTCATGGACGCGCGTGGTGGTGGAACTAGCTTATGGTCATCCACCTTTATCGCACCAGTAGGCATCTTGTTCAAGCACTGGTCGATAATTCTTAGAGACTCTCGGAACTCCTGGATACGACATAGGTAGCGATCGAAGCAGTCCCCATTCTTGCCAACGGGAACGTCAAACTCTACTTCGTCATACTTATCGTAGGGTGCGACCTTGCGAATATCCCATTTAACACCACTCCCCCGAAGCATAACACCGGAGAACGAGTAGTCCATGGCCTGTTTAGCGGTGACGACTCCAACGCCGATGGTGCGCTGCTGCCAAATACGGTTTCCCGTAACAACTTCTTCAATCTCATCGACGCGTGAGCTAAACTGAGTTGCCCATTGGAAGATGTCATTGAGAAGGCCGTGTGGTAAGTCGAAGGCGACACCGCCTGGCCGGACATAAGCTGCGTGCATTCGCGCACCAGAGACACGCTCGTAGAATTCCATGAGTTTTTCGCGCTCTTCGAAACCCCAAAGGAAAGGTGTCAATGCACCAACGTCCATAGCGTGAGTGAGCACGGCCATGAGATGGTTCAGTATACGTGTGATCTCTCCAAATAAGGTACGAATCCATTTTGCACGTTCTGGAACTTCAATGTTGAGCAGCTTCTCGACTGCAAGAGAGTAGCTGAGTTCGTTAGTCACTGTACGATAATTTATCAGGCATACTTGACAAGGCCAGATGAAGGAGTGCACCTACTCATTGAAACGTAGTCAAGCCGGTCAAAGTATGGTAAAGCCTGGGTGTACGTCTTGTACTCGATTAGTTTTTCCGTCCCGCGGTGAAGTAAACCAATATGCTACCCCAACGACTCTATGAGCAACGAGATAATATAATTCTGGTAGCAGGATGGTTACCGGGTCTGCTCGCAAGATTTCCTCGCCATTCAACTCCAAAATTAGCCGAAGCACCCCGTGTGCAGCGGGGTGTTGTGGCCTGCAGAATCCATTCGATCAACAAGTTCAAACTTCGGACTATTTCCCATACCCAAAGTTAACTATATCACCAGTAAGTACCACATTAATCTGAAACGGCTCTCTTAGGTTAACGAGCGGACATACCAGTGAAATGCCGCATCTGCCTATCCCCCGTCGGAGACAATACATCCAGGGGAGTCATTGCCTGCAAATCTTCAACTGTATGGATATCTGTCAGGTTTCTTGCTCGTAGACGGTCTGCCTCAGAAGAAGAATCAGACACTGGTTCGGCTTGACGTAGGACTGCACTTGTTTGAAGAGCGCGTTTGCTCGTGCTGCCACCACGTAAACATGGCGCAACGTGGTGCACCGTTCTTGGAAGATGGCGTCGTAAAAGTATGGACGCCATGTTTGTGTCTATGTGCGCAGTGCGCAGTGCCGGGGGACGACGAGGACGAAAACGGAGAGCGAAGTAGAAGCTGGCCAATCGAGATTCGGCCAATAACAACCAGAAATTACCGAAGAAAGTAAGTTATTCGCAGGTTCACGTGCAGAATAAGCAGTCATATCAAATGACAAATGGTCACTCCGACAACTGCATCAACAAGCAACTGCGCCGCATTCTGGGTACGTACAACCATGAAGACGCTCATCGTAGTGGGGTTAGCAGCATTCTCAGTTGTTGCAAACGCCGCAGACGGCGACAGGAAGCCATGTACAGCTCACATGTGTGGCAGAGACTATGACCTTAGTCCTCTATCCTCCAAGTGAGTCGTGAACGTTGTCATTCTTCGACGGGCGGTACTTAATATTTATTTCAACCTTGTAGTATAGATTATATCGTTAGATCGCATTCAGGGAGAAATATCACTGTGAATGTGTGTCGGAGTGTCGCGACTGAGTTATGGAGTCCGCGCGTCGACAGACCCCAGAATGTTGGCGGATTCTTTCGCGGTGATCATGGTGACTTCTCTATTGGGTGTGTCTCTTCGTCTATTCCTTTTGTCGCTCGAGCAGAGCATTGCGCTGAGTGTTATATGTTGCCTTGCCGGTTTTGCTTCTGCCAACAGAGAAGCGAATACGACCTTACTCGTTCGCGATATGCATCCAGTGATCTACATGACGGATGGAACGAGCTGCCCACAGTCAGAGAGTATGAAGGCGTCAACAGCGATTCAATTCATCTGTGATACCTCGGTAGATGAAGGTGATCAGTTTCTTCGCGGTGGTCCTGTGCGACCGGCCACTGATAATGAATAATTGATTCCAGGTGAACCGCGTCTTGTAGCTCAACTTCCGCCAGAAGACGATGATGCCTGCGCCTTCTTCATTGAGTGGCGGACCAAAGTATGTTGTGCTCCTTCATTCGGTCTCTATCTTTCTTAAAACTCCAACAGCACGCATGTCCCCTTCCTAACCGATATGCGTATTGGAAGACTGCAGTGATGGTCATCGTCATGTACGTCCACTCAGTTAATTCAAACTGATACGATCTGACTCCAGTCAATCCCCATCACAACCACAACCCTTTACTCCCACACCGCCCGCATCACTTTTCAAACTCGACGCGCCACAGCCTCCTCGCACTCACATTGACCCTCCTCGCACTCCTCGCTTTGCATAAATTCATCAAACGTACACGCGTCTCCTCCAGCACCTACCCCTCAACACCTTTACCCAATGGAAATGGAGCCATAGGCGGCATAGGCAGTCCACGAAGCTGGACTTCAGCAATCGCGGAACGCGCACGAGATGTAAAGCGTCTACTGACTGGTCAAGACCCATGGGGTCATCCAAACGGATATCATCCCACGTCTGACTCGGAAAATGTCAACACAGGGAGAAAAACTAGCTGGATCCCATCATTCTCGTTCCCTTGGTCTCGATCATCTAGAACACGCCGTAGTAATTTTTCGCGTCTCCCGCGCAGTGCTGAGGAAGAAGCTATGATGGGTGGCAGTGGTGGTGGACCGTTTTCTGTTGATGATGATGACGAAGAGAATGAGCATCATCGTGCGACCGAGTTGAATGCGAGTGCTGGTGAAGGGGAGTTTGCTGTTGAGAGTGCTGCTTGGGGTGCGGCAAGACCTCGTGGAGTGGATAACCAGGGCGTGATTCGGTTATGAGCGCACCACTCTGTTTCTTTTTCTCTTTCAATTTCTCTCTGTGGTCGTTTGGTTTCATGCAAGGTGCAAAATTGCGATGGCTTAATGAGTGGGTTGGTCCTCATATGTATTTTGTTAATTCGGTTTGTTTTCCTGCCAAATGACGTCAACTCGGATTGGTTTCAGTAGCTGTGGTGTATTCACGGCCAATTTTGATTAAATTAACCAACTCCATTGCTCGGGACAATCGATACAAGAAACTAGCAAGATAAAATGTACATGACAAGAACCGAGAAAACGGGAAAATAACATTTCAGGCGAGTGTAGTCTCCCAAGCACACCCTTTGCTTTTGCTTCCGCTTTCGCCCACTGCTTGCCCTGCGGGGTATCACGTCCCCGCCACCCTCATCCCGAGATTTCCACTTTACCGCCTCATATCACGTTCAAACCCCAACCCGCGTATTCGGCCCTCGCTTTCCTTTCTTTTGTCTTTTCGACTTCTTTCCTGCCCGTGACAGCACCTCAACTTCCGGGGCCTCATCACCGCTTCCGCATTCCAGCTCTCCGCCCGGTACGAGCGTCTCGGCTAAAGATTCAGGTGCTCTCTTTTAAGGTACACCATGCGCCTCAGCTTCGCGTTCGATCTCTGTTTCAATCCCATTGTTCTCATTTTCTTCTTCAGCATCTGCGACTTCACCATTCACCACGGCTTCTGCAACATCGACTTCCGTATCTCGACCCCGCTGAGCCTGTGCAGCCGCCTCTGCCTTGACAGCTGTTGCCCTCGCACGCTTATTCGATTTCCTGCCATTCGTATGTAAACTTTCCACTTCTGCCGGTGGGCGGAGCATACGCGGATCAACGTCTCTCAGTCCGTAGAGGCGATATAGATAGAAGACAGCTTGTTCTTTGTCTTTGCATTCTAGCATGAGATCTGCAGTCATCGAATATCAGAAGACATTAGTTATCTGTTCGCCAAAAAGAAGTGAGACCGACCCATGTCATCAGGCAAATGCTCCGGAAGCATCTTTACGCGGTCCGAGTGCGCACGACGTTCCATAACACTGACTGCACTCGGCCTTGGCTCACTGCAATGCTGCTTCGGCTTAATTCCCTTGTTGTACCATAACTGATTTATTTCAGGGATGAGTTCCGCTGGTGGGCGGGAGGAAGGATAAATCCAGTCATGGTGATAATCGAAAACGAGCGGGATGTTGAGTTCCCTGCAAACAGGGAGGAGATCATCTACGTTGTAACAGAGCTGTAATGAGGGTTCAAGTCAGCATAGAATACCGATTGATGAAATTGATCGGATACCTCATCGTTCTCCAACACGAGTCTCTTCTTTATCCCGTTTGAGAGCAATTTGGTATAGTTCTCCTTGAATCTTTCTAGAGTTGCATCTTTGTCATTGTATGTACCTGAAGGTCCCAACATATTAGAGTCAATCGATTCCTTACGAAATGACAACCCTACCTCCCATGTGGATAATCATCACGCTATCCCGATCAAGTCCCATTCTATCCATCATCTCACAATGATACTCCAAATCCCTCACCGCGTTCCGAACCACGCCTTCTTTAGGGCTTCCAAGTTGCGTGAATTGCCCTGGGTGACTTGTCAGCCTCACTTCTAGCTCTTTGGCCGTCTGTCCGACAGTCTTCAGGTCCTCATCCGCAAAGCTCAAGTCATATCCGTGCACAGGGTGCGATGCGAACGGAAACATTTCGGAACTCATCCGCATAAAGAAGATACCATTCTGTGCGTTCCATTTGACGAGTGTGTTGAGATCGCGGATATTCTGCAGGCCGAGGGAACGAACATGGTCCATTCCATGTTCAGCTATAGTCGCAAGCCTGCACGTGCGGGAGCAGAAAATTGGCGTTGAGTACTTGCGAAGCATTGTATTCAGGCATGCGTAGCCCAATCGCCCTAGAGAAAACGTTAGGTTGGATGCTTGGAAAATTCCATGCATACTTACCTTTGAACGTTGTACTGAGTACGTTCTCGATCGGCGGAATATCAAAAACTTTGTCTTCCTCTGGAGTCTTCCTCTTCCGAGTTTTCTTTGGCTTCTCCACGCCATTGTCATCTGCAACGATTCCCGCAGTGGCGGTTGCCCTGCGTTTACGTATTCTCTTCGGTTTTTCGTCCTCGTCAACGTCTTCTTCCTTTTCTTCAAAGTCTGCTTCCGAAACTTCTTTACGTTTTCGTCTCTGACGCTTCTGGTTCACAACGTTATCATTTTCCACAGCGATAGCAATGTCGGCCTTTGCGGCTGCTTTACGAACGCGACGCTTTGGCTTTGGCCTTGGCTCTGGCTCCGGTTCAAGGAATTCTTCCGGAACCTTAGAAAGCGGCGAATCGCTCCTCGTTAGCTGAGATGCATTCGTAGTTATACCAGATATCGACATCTTTCGCACGGAAACAGAAGCCAAGTGTTTCTGGGTTGACAAGAATCGAGGAAGAATTGCAGGGAACGAAGATCTAGCAAGTAGTCGTCGAAACAGAAGGAGCATGAAACACCAAGGAGCCAGTCCATATTTTTTTCCTGGTGGTGATTCGCTGTACAGCCCGTCCGAGACAGTTGGTTTATGACGTTCCGCCCGATCTGTCGCGAGAATCGTGCATGCAAATCACGAATTGAGACTCCGATATCGTCAGTTGATCGCTGATCGCTGGCGTCAGTGATCAGTCAGTCATGACTACCACTACCTAAATCGGTAGCTACCCAATTTGGTCCTGAACTCACCACCTTTTCGATCGAGGTTAGAAAGTCTCGGGTCGCAGCGCCGACCATGAATGTGTACGTTCCTTTCCACAATACAATCTGGGCCAATTCTTTGGTTCGGACCCTCGGCCTCGGGATACTGCTGCATTGTTAGGGGAATGACCCCTTTCCTCCATTATGGATGAACGAACGATCGAGAACTTTCAATAATGTGGTGGAAGGCCCAGCTGACCGCCAGTGTACTCTTCTCAAATCTTCCAGATTTGGCGAGGATACATCCTAGACGTCATCCCACTATGGTATTGCGACTACCATTTTCTGGCACGTTCGTCTTTATCGGATATAAAGTCATGGGCTTGACTGTCGGAGACCCCAGCCTCTGAGAAGTGATTTAGTCAAAAACAAACCGAAGCAACCTCACGAACCAACTTCAAAAGCGATAATGTCGGTATACTACTACGAGCCTTTCTTCTCCTTCAGCGACCTCTCTCGCTTCTTTGACGACGCCCTCTCCCGCCCCGAGGGAAGTACGCAGCTTACACGCAGAGACCAAGGCGGTGAACGCTCCCTCGCACGTGGTTTCGTTCCGAAAGTCGACATTCACGAAGCACCTGAGCAGAATCGCGTCACTGCTACCTTCGAACTACCGGGACTCGCCAAGGAGGATGTGAACATTGATATTCAGAATGGCCGCTTGATCATTAGTGGCGAGCAGACATTGTCGAAGGGCGTTGAAGAGAAAGGATTTGTACACCGCGAGCGCAACTACGGTCGTTTCTCGCGTACGCTCCCGCTTCCGCAGGGAACTAAGGTATGTAATCTCGTTGAGTCTTCCTTGATTTGAATTGCATGCTGACTTCCATCTCGTAGCCCCAAGACGTCCAGGCCAAGTTGGAGAACGGACTCTTAACCGTAACATTCCCGAAGGTCAGCGAAGAGCAACAGCCCCAGAAGATCACAATCCAGTAAATGAAAAGGCTTCGCGGTCGAATGGAATGCTCGGAACGCCCCAAGAAAAGAGAATGCTGCTGCAAGTACATGAACTTCACCGGATTGTCATGTATCCGAATGCTCTGTAGAAAATCAACGGTGTAAATCAACTTTTGCATTGAAAATTGACAATTTCTTCTGGTCTGGTAGAGTGACGAAGCAATATCATCAGCTCGATGCCATGTGTAGTCGATGGGAGGGATGAGCTTGGGTTGGCTATCCCC
Organism: Inonotus hispidus; assembly: GCA_024712875.1. Taxonomy (NCBI): domain Eukaryota; kingdom Fungi; phylum Basidiomycota; class Agaricomycetes; order Hymenochaetales; family Hymenochaetaceae; genus Inonotus; species Inonotus hispidus. The sequence goes on along the minus strand of CM045714.1, from coordinate 4,182,660 downwards.
TTTTAACCGCCTGTTCGTAGATTCTTTATAAGCATGACCTGTCACTCCGGAGTAAATTAAATGACCCACTTAATCAGGGAGACCTACTGTGCCATCCGCAACACGTATAATTAGGATCTCTATACAGGATCAAGAATCGTCTCGACTTGCTTCAGAAGTCGTGTGCACTATATTTCCCGCCTTGATGTATGCATTACTCCTGCCTTCTAAATGTTGACGGCTAGGATGCAATCTTCCAATGAGGATTATAGCTGATGGAACGGCTTTAATGCAGTGTTGCAATGAGTGTCGAAGATGTCGAAAATTACAAAGGGTAGTATACGAGAAGTATACGATGGACGTGGACGAGTGAACATATCATCGCAGTCGCAGTCGCAGTTGCAGTCGCAGTAGGCTCATTTGATTACGTACTAGACTCGTGGGAATATGGTCTGTATTTGTATTCTGTCTGACATACGACGACTCGATATTTTGCTTTGTTAGGAGCTTTCTACTAATCTCGAGATTGTAACTTCAGTTTATAGGTTCTCTCTGTAAGTGCATTTTATTACGCTAGTCTGGTCGAGGAAGCACCTAATGGATAAAACAAGCGAAACTTTACTTTTCTATGTCTGTGCAGATTATAGCGGCGGCCCCGGATACTCAGGCCCAAGCTCTTTATCTCCGATCTTCACTTTTTGCGATGCTATGAAGCAAGAGATTCACGTTCAAGTCAAGCAAATGGGATGGATGAACTCACGAAGGTGAACAAAGTATATTCGCGTCCATTCTGTTCCCGCATTGTGCCATGCGTGGATTGTACCCCTCTGGATAATAACATCACCGGGGTGAAGAACAACACGCTTTTCGTCATCGAGGATCAGGGTAAGCTCTCCGTGTGTAAGGATGCCATAGTCGAACGAGACTGTACGATGAAGCGGCTGCCAAGCGATGATCATCAATTCAAGATCAGTGGTACATCCAGGGGGGCACCTCACCGCTGTCAGACCAGGTGGCATCTCAACTACTTTGAGCGAACTTCCCTCAGATGGGTATAGTTCACCCTGGTGCTCTTTCGCTAGGTCTTTGAAAGGTATCTCGTTCGCTGGTGGAACTTCATCAGTCCAGAATACATCTGTGAAGAACGCCTTTGATCCACGAAACGGGTATGGCTCAATCGGAGCGTCTTCAACAACTATTGCTTTTCCATCTGGTGAGTGCCCGGTAACAACTCGACGAACAGGGGGACGATTTGGTGCGGGCGTCGACATCTTCGATAGCGGGCAAAGTATGGTTGATAGGGATGAAGATGGGGAGGAAGTAGGTGAGTAAGAAGCTCCGTTGTTTCGTGCGAGAGTTGACACTAATACGGTGTATTTTTAGCCTGCGGCAGTACATCAGTCAACCGCACGGCACTCCCATTCTGACTTGTTCTGAATTAGAGAAGGCACATGGACAAAAGCACCAGCCTCCGTTCGTATTATAACATTGTTGTCTGGTATTGCTCGCTCCGACTATTAGTCCTATCCTATTTCTCTATGCACAATCTGTTCGTATATTGTGATTCTTCTGAGCTGAGATTCTATTGTGTACAACAGACTGCATCTTTGGAAGCATCTTTGGAAGATGTTCCCATCGGGTTCTCCACCCCAACATCGATTCAGAACTCTACCAAATCTTCTGACAGGAGCAAGATGTCGCAGGCATTCTACCCATAGTTAGAACTGTGAACCTATCACTGCCTTAAATCTCCCAGTTTGTCCGACCTGTCTCCGTATGTACGTTCTTGTTTAAAAGATCAGTTGAGCTGATGATGTATCTTTTGAATTAGCTATTTCCGTCATCCAAGTTTCAAGTAGCCTGTCCGCCCCAGTCTAGTGAATCTTGTACGGATTCGGATTAATATTGAGAATTAGAATATCCGTAAATTCGATGGTTTCATTATGCATGTATCATATTCATGGGAAAGGATTTTGAAAGTTCTCCGAAGTGGTTCGTACCCAAAGGTATGAATACCATGGAACTCATCTTCAAGGAAGGAAGACATCCATGATTGAGTATTTACCAATTGTCACCACGTGCTGGGTGAGAATATTGCAATTTGCAATCCCCTCCAGACTGTCGCAAGGTGGCGCAACTGTGGTCGCAAGGTTGGTCCCGGATTGTATTTACACGGGTAACGCTAGGCTAACATTGTACTTAAGAACGATTTTTCATTCGTCACTTTAGGTTCAGAAACAAGCCACACTATGCCGGTTGACGGGAGGCTGCAATAGTTCGGACATGTCTTCCCTGTCGTCATGAATCTTTACAGTGTTATGACCCTTTACTTCTGGTGAGGACGCCACCCAATTATACCCCGAGCATTTAGTACCTCTCACTGTCGAGTTTCCCTCCTTGTTTTGATACAGTCTCGTAATTGTATTGTGCATTGTACATATTTCCAAAGCCCGACATGACGAACATACAAACACAACACGGGTTTCAGTTCTGGTCCGTACAATACCCGCGTTCACTCATTCATCTCCCGTATAACGATCGTTAATCATTCTCTATCCCCATAGTAATATCTGCACTTCTCTGCTTCAAGGCATTCCCTACGAGTTTACGCTCCGTACTTATGCACGCAATGAATTCAGTTCAATCAATCCACAACGGACAAAAGGAAATTGGAATGCATACCACAAGCTGGAGAGATCCGGGCCAGGGCGTCACGTTACCCGTGCTGGAGATGTAGAACCTGTTATCCGTCTACAGGTTTTACCGTCACCTTCTGTCCACTGTTATCCATTCCCATCGAAGGAGAAAACTCACCTCGAATTGATTCTGAATAAAGCTCGCACAGATACCTGCAGGAGGAGACGCGCGGCGGATGTTCGGAAGGCTAAATATGATCTTGATGATTTGAGGGATGGTATCTGCTGCGAAGTCTACACCCGGACAGTTATGGAATCCGGCACCTTGGAGTTGGTAGGAGTCCTTAGGGCGGGTAGGATCTACGGCTGTAGGATTGGGGAAATCGGCAGGCTAAGAGGGGTGGAAGGTGCAGAGAAGTGTCCGAGTGAGTTGAGAGAAAACAACAGGAAGGCGAGGGGAGCGGATACGTACATTGAGATGCGCATTTTTGAAACTTGCGAACAACAAGTCACCCGTCTTGACTTGTAGTGGTTCGAACCCATCACCCTGCGGAACTACGTCATCCGCCACAACCGCTCTGAAAAGTCCACCAAACTGAGGGTTGAACCTCATCCCTTCTCTTACATATCCCTTCAACAACTCATCCGCTTCATCATCGCCATCCGGGCGTTGACTCAGCTCGATGATGTGTTCGCGTTCCTTGGAACGCTCGTCGGAGAAGTAGAAGTCAACCACCTGAGCAACGGCTTGGGCATAGTTTACTGAAGAGCCAACAGCAAGGCCGATTACACATGCGACGAGCTGGTCGGTGGGACGGCCCGTAGAGGCCAGACCAGCGAGGAACTTTGTATATTCTTTGGTATCGGGGAGTACGAGATCTTTCACCGTTTCGTGTACCTGACCAAGGAGGGTCTAAAGACGCAACCCAGAAAAAAATGGTCAAGGCGGACAAAGCGTCTGTTAGTGCTGCTAGCGTTACGACTCGGAAGGAAATTGGACGAACAGGAGCAGTCTGTGGGGCTGCGTCCGCCAGACTCTTTTTAATGAGGTCATTAACAATCTTTCCGACTTGCTTTGCTCCCGACCGTAATGCCCACCCGTGCTCGGGAGCAATGTTCTCGAAGACACACATGAAGAGCACGGTGAACATATCGTACACTTCTTGTTCTGTGAACAAGCCATCTGGGTTCACTTTCGTCTTAAGCGGGATGCCACACTGCGATGTATCGTCAATAACTAGAAATACTTTATGAAAGAGGACTTGGGAAACATACCAGCTTATCCGACGCCCAATGCACTGACACGAGATTGATCACATCCCTGATAATATCGACATATGTCCCAGGTACACCATCATACGTAAAGCTCTTCTCCTTCAATAACTGTCTCGTCTTATTCTTGAACCACTCAACATTCTGGTCGTACGTCGCTCTATCCGGGAACAGCGCGTGCCACACAAAGGTCCTATCGGCGTCATGTTTCTCCTTGTCATCAAACGTCAACATGAAGCCATAGCCCTCCGTGAGCATTTCCATATCCGCCGTATAGATTTGTCTGAATTTCTGAGAGTCGTTGAAGACATATCGAATGCCTGCAAGCGTGTTGAGAACTTTCGGTACTGGCGTGGGTTTGGGCCGGTCATATTTGTATTCGTCCGCCAACCTCAGCTTCGTGAGGTTTTGCTTCGTGACTTCTGGGGTGAAGAATGGGAAAAGGCCGTAGACGTTGTCCTAGATTAACGGTTACGGAAGGAATGGAGAAATGAGTTAACAAACCAGGAATTTCGCACTGATGAATACCGTGTTGATAAGACTCACCGGAGGATAATGCCTCGGCAGATGGCGCATTAGCAACTTGGGTAGCTCAGCGCCAAACGCGCCATTATTCGGATCACGAACACAATCCTGGATACCCCACGATGTGAGGTTATAAGGAGTATAATCCACCGTGTAATACCTATCCCCTCTAACGAGCGCAATTGCATCAGCCAAAATTGCACGTGTCATGGTATATCCACAACAGAGCCCACTCCCCGGTCCGAGTGCCATACAATCCTCCGCTTGCAGGCCAGTGTAGAGTTCGAGGTTATCTATGTGGCCATACAGTTGTCGTGCAGCGTTAGCGACCTCGGGGACCGATGACCATTCTTCGAAGGAGGAGAATTGCTTGAGACCGAGGAATTTGCGGAACTCATTCATGGTACAACAACCCCACTCTCGCGCTTGTATGATGCCCAAAATTTCAATCACGCGAAGAGCTGCGGGTGTACCTCGGGCACGGTATGCGCCCGCGACTTTCTCGGTGGCATCGTGCAAAACCTTGGCGAGGTCGTCGTCTGAGAAGGTGCCATCTGGTTGACGCTCCAGACTATGTTAGATGAAAGATGCGTCAGACGGGTAAAGCGGCTATGTAAGCAAACGGAACGTACCCGCCGAAAGTACGCCTTTTTGGGTCAGGTTCCTGCTGCCTGAAAACCTCGACAGCTACACTTTTGAAATCGTCCAGTGTAAGCTCATTCAGTGCCTTGCCTCTAAACAGCTTGTTAAATAGGTCCTCTGTCCACGTAATATCCTCCTGTGCCGTCGTCGCATGCCACCGGTATAGAACGTTAAATTCCACTGAACACTGGTTCCCCTGTCCACGCTCAATAACCTCACCAGATTTCGTTGTGATGGGATCGAATGGATTCATACTCCACGTGGATCCATCCCGGCCGAGGCCGAGGAATCCGGCGACGTAATCACCAAAGATGAGGGATATGAAGTGACCACAGTTAACGAGACGAGCAGTCTGGAATATCTCCTCGTCTTGCTGCGCGAGGCCCTTCGGATCAGAGGGAGGCGGATCAGCCCAACGCTTCCGTTCGTTGATTTTAAGAAGCATGTTTGCGATATACTACGTTGGACGGAGCCATCAGCAAAGGTTTGTAATAGCGTTGCCAAGAGCAACTTACATTGTGATTGCGGCTCAGAATTACAAGTAATGCGCTGGCAGCGGGAGGGACAAATCCGAGCCGGTCCTCGCTAAACGTGTCAGGATAAAGGAGTCCGCGACCTTTCTCCTTGTCACGGACTTGATCCTGTGTGAACTGGTCGTATCCATACAAGGGTGAAAGATCCAGGTACGACGTTGTGTTGTTCTTTGTCCAGTCTTTCGCGTCCGTACGAAAGAGCGAGTGCGTCACAAGGGATGCGAAGGCGAAAGTGAGCGACGAATTTCGACCAGGGTGGGGTTGGAACTATCCGGACATGCGTTAGCTCCGTAATTTTGGCGGGGCAATGGTGAGTACTACTCACGTCTCGAGCCTTCAAGAGCAGGTCGAAGACGAGTCCAGGGTCCGGAAGTGCATTCTCAGGGAGCGGATGCTTCCCTTGTACGGAACGCGCATACGTCGTACCAGACTTACCTAGCTCTGGAATCAACGGGTTATTTCCACTCCCGTCAGCAGCTCGGAATTGATACTTTGAGCCAAGGAACGACGCAGGTGGATGAGGGAGTGTCTTATATAATAACGCCATCACCTCATTATTCAATGAATCTTGCAGCTCTCCAGGCGGGAGACGGGTAATCGCAGAAAGCGCCGTAGTGAAAATTCCTTTACGGTCGTCGATAGCGCCTTTGTTAACGAGCGCATCAATGGCAGCCAGTGGTGCCTTAGGATCGCTGATGACAGGTCCACGTCCGACTGCCGCTTGAGCATCAGAGATGAGGTTGTATAGGGCGGAGTGTGCATCACTCCCTGCACCCGCGCCTGTGGAGTCCCCTTCTCCCTCTGCAAGCGCTTCGTAATCGTAGCGCCCATCGGGAGCGTCGGGAAGAGGACGCGCGGAAAGATGCGCGAGCTCCGCGGCGGTCTATAATTGGATCGGTTGAGAAAAGGAAAGAGTCGAAATGACGAGCGCAAACTTACGACTAGCATAGTCTGCGTGAAATCAAAGGGTGGTTTAGCCATGTTGGAAGCGGGGATGATGCGACTGCGTATACCAGATCTCGCGCATTTTATACTACGCTTCCGTCACAGGTGTATCACAAGATTCCGTTCATCATCAGATTCCCAGCCATGTTGAAACTCGTTGCTGTGTCCATCAAGATATCCATCCGAGAGGAAGCTGATAGTCAAAGGATCGGGAAACTGGAAGCTTGCTGCCTTTGCTGGTCGGAGTCAACCCAGGTCCGATATCACCAAATAGACTGAACCGGATTTGACACCGAATCCAAGCGTCTTTGATGTTGATGGCATGGGCTACTTCGGCGCCTTGCTGCGTTATGGAAATGTGCCATCCCTGAAACACTAGCACCGACTTCCATGACTGCAAGCGCGACCAGAGCGGAAGGAACTCTATCCATGTCTTTTGAACTCGCTTATTTCATTGAGGACTCAAAATGTCCGTACACGCGATCGCATAGATGGCTTGGAAAGTTGCGGCGTGGAAACGGACGCGAAAATTGACTGCAGTGCAACAAGGATAGGATCATGAAACGGATAGTCAAGATCGTGAGCATGAGCGTTGTCTACCAGTGTTGAGAGTCTAAGACGTAAGTAGACAAAGCTATGTACAACACGTGATCGAAGTGTTCTCACGTGCAAGCGCGTAAACGTAAGAAAAAACGACGTTCTTACTTCTTGCATCTCTTCATCTTCATCACATTCTCTCTCTGAAACGTTCACCTCATCTCCTCACAATAAATCAGTTCCTTCATTTCTACCTCTTTGATTCTGAATTAAGGGTGACCTGGTTAAAAAAATTAGACAGAATACGAGAAGCCCACCATGCAGTCTTTTATCTCTGTCCATTCATGAAGCATAATCATACTAATTATGCAGTGCGCCACTGTATGGAAGCTCTCTCTCCATTTGTATAGTAACCCCTTCCAAGGTGTTTCGAAGGCCATAAGACCGCTAGGAAGTAACGCTTTCGGCTTCATTTCCCTGCTGTCATCCTGTCTTCTCCAAATTGAACAACGCTGATATCGATTGATTCTGGCGGGCTTGGAAGCGCTAGGTTCGAGAAGTCATCTGCAGCAAATGTATCACTATTTGATGCAATTTGCTTTCCATTCAACACATAATATCTTGCTTCTCACTGGATCTGGGCCTTGCTACAGTGTTCCGCTGACAGTAATATTAATGACGAACCCGATCCATCAAGCTTTGCTCCGGCCTTGTCCATTCATCACTCTAGCACCCCAAACACAAAAATTTAGGTATACGTGCTGATAATGGCTAAATCTGATACACCTCAACAGCTAACGCTTGACGTTGGTCGAGATTAAGGTGGGAATATTGCAATTCCCTTGAAGCTACAAGACGGAGTAATGGAATTGATTTCTATGATCTCGCCCCGCGCATCCGCAATCGCAAATTGGAAAGGTAACAAGGACGTCTATGTTTTATCCATGCAATTCCCAAGGATGAATGTTTGACGATCATATCTGTCGAAGGGCAAAAGTACAATTTGAGCGCGTATCGATTGCCATGAGACACTGTACGGTAGGACTCCCAGTCTGTTATCTTTCAGGCACCTGTGGCTTACAAGGCGGCACAGAAAGCACGTCGGCAAAGCGGTTTCTGATCAACTCCTACTCCTAGCATACGCAAACTTAGGCTCATTCGGACTTTTAGTTATGAACAGTTTATTTTGCAAGAAAGATTCATACGCAAGACAAATCATAAAACACGTTGATCGTTCTTCCATCTTCCGTCAGCTCATCATTTCATTCCCACACCGTTCATTCTCACAATCCATATCCACACCATATTTTGCAAACCTTTTTATGCGTCGTACTACAAACAGAAAGTGCAATTATAGCCGTTAGTTCACTTCATTCGAGAAGATAGGAAGGAAAGTTGGAAGACGTACCACAAGCGTGAGGGTGCTTGGCCAGGGCGTCGTCGTACCGGTATTCGTAAGATACATCTTATTCTTCGTCTATATAAAAAGACAAGTCAGATCATCATCATTCCAATAACTTCTCCACATCCATCGCGGGAGCGGGAAGGAGTCAGAACTCACGCCGAATACATCCAATTCGAATCCTGCGAGTTCACCTGCTGGTTGATAAGCACGGCGGATGTTCGGGAGGCTGAAAACCAGTTTGAGGATGTCTGTGATGGTTTCGGGTACGAGTTCTACGCCTGGGCAGATGTGCATCCCGATGCCTTGGATGGCGTAGGAGTCTGCGGGACGAGTAGGGTCTATGACCTCCGGGTTCGGGAAGTCGTGCGGCTGTACAGATTGATGGGGGAATGCATAAATGATTGTAGTTAGAGAGATAGAAAGGGACGGAGTGCACGTACGTTCCGATGCGCATTTTTGTATCCCGCAAACAACAAATCGCCCCTCTTAACCTTCAATGGCTCAAACCCATCACCCTGAGGAATCGAGTCATCCACAGCAGAAACTCTAAACAATCCAATAAACTGCGGGTTCAGCCTCATAGCTTCCCTCACATATCCCTTCAACAACTCGCGCGCTTTGCTATCATCGTCCGGGCATTTACTCAGCTCGATGATTTGCTCGCGCTCCTTCGAACGGGCGTCGTCGAGGTAGAAATCTATGACGTGTGTTGCAGCTTGGGCGTAGTTTGCGCAGGAGCCGATTGCGAACCCGCTTGCGAATGCGATGAGTTGATTGGTTGGACGGCCGGAGGAGGCTAAACGTGAGAGGAAGCCCGTGGATTCCTTTTGGTTGGGGTGGACGACATCCTTGAGCGTTTCGTGGAATTTGCCGAGAATAGTCTGAGCCATGATCAAACAACCGAATCGAGTTCGGAGGTGAATAAATATCGCCATTAGTGATTGTGAATAATCAAATGCGATAATGAGATGGACGTACCGGAGCAGTCAATGGAGCCGCGTCTGCTAGACTCTTCGCAATAAGGTCGTTAACGATCTTTGAGAATTGCTTCCCAGCAGCGCGCAAAGACCACTGGTGCTCCGGCGTGACGTTCAAAAAGATGCAGGTGAAGAACAACTCGAACATATCGAAGACCTCTTGTTCCGTGAACAAACCGCGCGGGTTCTCCTTCGTCTTGAGCGGGATGCCGCACTATGATATAACGAGATGTTTGTGAGCAAAGTAATTGTCCTTGGGAGTGAATACATATACTTACCAGTTGGTCCGCCACCCAGTGTACAGCTACGATGTTAATCACATCCCTGACGATATCCACGTACGTGCCGGGAAGACCCTCATACTTGACACTTCTCTCCTTCAAAGCCTTCTTCATGGTAACCTTGAACCAGTCCACAAGTTTGTTGAAAGCATTCTTGTCCGGCAACAACGCACGGTAGCATATGGCCTTATCAGCGTCATGTTTCTTCGGGTCATCAAAGCACAGAATGAAGCCATATCCTCCCGAGATCATCTCCATATCCCTTGTATAGATCCCGGGGAACTTTACGGAGTCGTTAAAGACGTAGCGAATGCCGGTGAGCGTATTGAGTATTTTAGGGATGGGCGTGGGCTTGGGGCGGTCGTATGTATATTTATCGGACAGACCGAGCTTGGCGACGTTTTGCTTTGAGGCTCCTGGAGTAAAGAAGGGGAAGAGTGTGTATACGCTTTCCTGAAGAGGTCAAGAAAAGTGGAAGAAAGAGGGAGAGGGAGGGGGGGAGAAGAAAGGGGAAAGTGCGAAATAATCAGAAGTTCTGCCCTTAGAGGATTGGATACAGAATAGCTCACCGCGGGATAGTGCCTCGGCAAATGACGCATGAGCAGCTTGGGTAACGCTGCGCCGTATGCACCATTGTTCGGGTCACGAACGCAGTCCTGGAAGCCCCAGGCCGTAAGGTTATGCGGGGTGTAATCTATGGTATAGAACCTATCCCCTCTAACAAGCGCGACGGCATCACCCAAAATCGCACGGAGTGTCGTGTATCCACAGCACAGAGCACTACCAGGTCCAGGCTTCCAGCAATCCTCAGCTTGCAGACCAACATAGAGTTCGAGATTATCGATGTGTCCATACAATTCTCTCGCCGCCTTAGCAACTCCGGGTGCTGTTGACCATTCCTCGAAGGTGGAGAATTGCTTGAGACCGAGGAATTTGCGGAATTCGTTCATGGTGCAGCATCCCCATGCACGGGCTTGTAGTATGCCCATGATTTCGATCACACGGAGAGCTGCGGGCGTACCTCGGGCACGGTATGCACCTCCAACTTTCTCTGTTGCGTCATGCAAAACTGCGGCGATGGCATCGTCAGAGAAAGTACCATCTTCCTGACGCTCGAGACTATAACCAAATAAGTTTATATCAAAAACGAGGATTATGAACGTGGTTAAAACGCACCCGCCAAAAGTACGCTTCTTCGGGTCGGGTTCCTGGGTTCTGAAAACCTCAACAGCGGTGGTCTTGAAATCTTGCAGCGTAATCTCACTCAACGCCTTGCCCTTAAACAACCTATTGAAGTTTTCCTCCGTCCACGTAATATCTTCCTTCGCGGTTGTCGCATGCCAGCGGTAAAGCACGCTGAACTCTACTGAGCACTGGTTTCCTCGTCCACGCTCGATTTCTTCACCCTTCTTTGTTTTCATAGGTTCGAAGGGGTTAATGGTCCACGTGGATCCGTCCCGATTGAGGCCGAGGAATGTGGAAACGTAATCACCGAAGATGAGAGCCATGAAGTGGCCACAGTTGACTAGGCGAGCAGTTTGAAATATTTCTTCATCCTGCTTTGCACGGGCTTTAGGGTCGGAGGGAGGGGGTTAGTCCAGAGCTTGCGCTCATTGATCTTAAGGAGCATATCTGCGATGTACTAAATTGGTTAAGTGTGAGTAAGGGCGCATACGATAGTATAATGAAGAGTAACTTGCGTTATGATTTCGACTGAAAATGACGAGTAGTGCACTTGCGGCGGGAGGGACAAATCCAAGACGGTCCTCGCTGAACGTGTCTGGGTAGAGGAGACCACGGCCTTTCTCCTTGTCACGGACTTGGTCCTGCATCAACTGATCGCAACCATACAGGGGTGAAAGATCAAGGTACGAAGACGTGTTATTCTTCGTCCAGTCTGCTAGGTCCGTGCGGAAGATCGAATGCGTCACGAGGGAGGCAAATGCGAAGGCGACAGAGCTCAGCCCTCCAGGGTGCGCTTGAAACTAACGAGCAGCATCTTAGCAGGAATATTCGGGGCACCGATAAAATACCACTTACATCGCGAGCTTTCAGGAGCATCTCGAATATGATTCCTGGGTCGGGAAGGGCATTCGGAGGTAACGGGTGTTTGCCATGTACGGAACGCGCATACCTCGTACCAGCCTTACCCAGGTCCGGGAAAAGCGGGTTGTTCCTGCTCCCGTCCGCAGCACGGAATTGATACTCTGGACCAAGAAATGTCTCGGGAGGGTGAGGCAAAGTCTTGTACAATATCGCATTGGCCTCGTTATTCAACGTATCCTGCACCTTTCCTGGTGGGAGACGGGAGATCGCAGTAAGGCCTGAGATGAAAAGCCCTTTACGATCGTCAACAGCGTCATCATTGATGATGGAATCAAGAGCTGCAATTGGCATCTTGGGGTCGGTGATGATGGGCCCCCGTCCAACGGCTGCCTGAGCATTGGCTACGAGAGAATAGAGGCGTGAATGTGCGTCACCACCTCCAGATGCCTCTCCAGCTGCAAGGACTTCATAGTCATAGCGCCCATCAGGCGCAGTGGGGAGCGGGCGTGCAGAGAGGTGCAAGAGCTCGGCGTCTGTCTATCAAAAGGACTTTTGAGACAGAGAAATGACATCGGTACTCATGGACTTACGACGAGCTTAGACTTTGTGAAATCAATGAACGCCTTTGCCATGATTACTATTGGGGGAAGGGGTAGTAGATGAAATGTCGCCCGTTTGCCTTTAGTTTTATACTGTGCCCTTAACCGAGATAAGGCTGTAGCGGGTACCACATTACCTGTAGCATTTCCCGTCCGGACATGTCCAGGTGGCCACGAAATAGAAACTGCTTATTGCAGTACAATGCATTAAGTTCGCTCCCCTATTGGGTCACATTATTGTGTTCGTGGAAGGCGGAGGCGGTAAGGGCCGACGAGACTAAATCTATTCACTTGAAGAGATTTGAAATGTACCTGGAAAAATTCAAGCTCTTAACTAACGGAGAATAGAATTGAAGGCGCTGCGCACGTGACTGAACTAACCCATGGCTATTTCTGTATTCACGTAATAATATCTTGTTTCGTCTCCTTCGCCAAGGGTAATGCCTTGTCTTGTTTGCTCCGCGCATGAACCACACAGGGCCGCATGTTACACCAACTTGAGCTTACTTGCAGTTCTATTCGGTACCCATGCTCTTCTAAACCCGCAAAAGTTTGCTTCTGCGAGCGTGGATGTTGACAGTATACCTGGAAGACATGAAACTTTGGTCAACTGGCCGGGCGCGCATTCATTCGAAATTCGGTGATTTGATGATACCTGATACGCCCTGCGCGCCACTCTATAGAATCGTGCACCGTGTCCAAAAAATAGTTCTCTCCAAACCCGAGTTGGTGCCTAGTACCATAGACTTTCCTTCTTCGCGCTACCATGCTCTGTACGCACGAACAAACGCGCCTGGCTTAGAAGCGTCGCATGACGGATCGTTCATCCGTCCTCCTCGCTAAAGGAGAAATTTCATCTGTGGATTCAGTTCGAAAATTAGCGCTCATGCTTCATTTCATATTCTCCCACAAATATCCTGGCTCCCATTGGACTGAGACGAGTCTGGACATTGACCACGCTATAACCTCGAGCTCGACGCGTAAGATTCTCCAGGAACCAATTCAACGCTTTTGTGTATTCTTTTACGAATTGTGTCAAAGTCCTAGGACCAAACGAACCTATTGAACATGATGGGTAAACTCTTGTGAGGTGTTCAGAAATGAATTCCTTTGGGCGTACAAACTCTCACCTTATTTCCTTGGAAGCGAATAATTCCTGAAGCGGAGCAAAGAGGAGGGCGGCATTGGTGCATTTCGAGCTATATCACATATTCTATTGACCATCGTTGTGTCCCAAACTTTGGCGAGCTCAGCTCAGAAGCACCGTTAGACCGTCCGCTCTCAACTAGTGATTTAGCGATTCGGCTGGCTCAGCGCTCAATGTGGCATTATTCGGGTCGCAAACGCAGTCCTTGACGCGCTTTTGAGGAGCAGAGTTGACTGGACGGAACTCTCCCCGTCCTCCGACCGCTCAGAGAAGAGACACTATCAGAATACTTGCATTCGTAAAGTTTGCATAAGAAACGGACAGATAGAAGGTTGGACGTACATATCAGTAGTAAACCTTCCCACCTCGGGGTTCCCATTGCTGCATTCGCATGAGGTGGATACAGCAGAAAGTTGCATCGCTCTAAGCAAGAATTCCAAGGTATCACGCCGCCGAATTGCTACAAGTTCTTCCTGACGTCATCCTTCGAATGCGCCGCAGGCCAGGCCAGTCGAGCCAACACACCTTTTGAGCGTTACACAAATAACGTGATGGGTGTTATCTTTTGACAAGTAGTAGTACTAGTGGGGAGTGGCACGGTCCGCCAAAAATCTGTGCATTCCCACGGTCTCGCTTAACCTATCCCAGTGATCGACATGTCGATCTTTGTGTTTCACTTTCTGTTTTCACGTTTGTCCTCCCAGAATAATTTACACAACTGAAGGAACTGTTTGGAAATAACATAGACAAAGGTTTTTGGGCCCAATAAACACAGTGGGATGAAAATTGAAGCAAAATAACAAATATTTTTATGGAATATGCCCAATTTTAGCCACGTTCTCAAGAACTAAGCAACTTCTCCAATTTTTTTTTTGGACAAAATGAAGAAAATTGCTTGAAAAGACTGTAGGTGCACTGAAACAGGTCAACTTTTCCAAACTCATAGAGGAAACAAGCATACATTCAGTGTGCATAAGCTTCAGGTGTCATTTCTCATTTATTGAAGTGCACTAGAGCTTCTATTATTGCATGTATTTATGTATTATAATCACAACATTACCCATGAGTGATAATAAGCAGAGTTTTGTGTCGATGTCGTTGAAGGCAAGGGATCCTCCAAATCGATTGTATGCGGTCACGTGATCAGTCTGACCTAAATAAAGGTGCTTTATCGTGGCGAAATATACCTCAGATTAAATAAATATTGCTTATTTAAGATATTATGAGGTGGTATTAAGGTATGGAACTCAATGCATTCACAGAGAGACGGTTTAACTGAGCCAGCAAACTTGGCCAGGTTGGTGTCTCGAGAGAAAGTGAGACAATATGATCGACGCGACTTACTATATTTAGGAAGTTATTCAAACTCCGACCAGGAAAAATTGTCACACGGATCATATAGGCCGTGCCACTCCCCAGTACTAGTACTAGTACTGCACACTGCATAGTACTGCAAAAGAAATTCCAATTTCATAGCTTATTACGTAACCGTTTCGGGTTATCCCGACTAGACCACCTTCGCATCGCATCCATGCATGCCCATAGAATGCGTGCACATCTAAATTCTTCTTTCTGTGGAAATACATGTAATCTATCGATCGATCGATCTGAGCTTATCCATACCTCTGCTTCAGTACTCGAATTCCTAGCCTAGTAATACTCAAAGACATTACTTCCCTGGATGTGGATACGATTCCGTTTGTTTCAAGGGGGCAGATTCCGCGAGTCACACGAACACAGTTTCCGTCAGTCAGATTCGTCGGTATTTCTGGTTCAAGTTCAACCGAGACATGTACGTTTGGTTCATACGGACGTGGCGCGTCGGTGTTCGGATTACGAGGCTGGACCGTACCCTGTCCTCTCTCAAAGCAGACAGATACGGGGTTCGGCCCTCCTCGCGTGAGTAGTAGTTCCTATAGATTCAGTTCAATACCCGTGTGCTGAATAATCGAGAACTCAAGGAGTCTGGCATTCAAATATCCGTATCATCGTAAAACATAGTTTCGTTATCTTCCGCGAACCAAGAAGCAGTACTAGTGATCACTTAGTGGGATTTTGAATAGCAACTCCAAGACCCGATGCGAGCATTCGTGCTATCGTCACATTATTATTCAAAGTTGGATCCTGTTTCGAAGCGCAGATCTAAACCCAGAACAACAGTATTAATTAATATCAATTTTCATCTTTAATTCAATGTATCTATGAAGGCTCTGAATTTGCTATAGCCAGAGAGCACTAGTGGTCCAGAACATTCAGGCCGTGTCTCATTTCGCACCCCTCTACTAAGTTTATCCACTCCTTTCCGTGCCTTCTCCTTGAGCTCGAAGAACCATAGGGAGAAACCCACTTTTCTCTTTCATTCATATGAAATACACACCGTGTCTAAAGGTGAGCTAATGTACACGCATAAAGATAACACCAACAGAACAGGAAAGACGAAGGGAGAAAGCCACGAGAAAAGGGGAATAGGACAGGAAGGAGCCGGAGAAGGGGAAAAAACGGTTATATGCTATCACTATATTAGCGAGAAAAGGGAAAAAGGTGCAAATAGTTAGGGAAAGCAAGCGGCCCGATTATCAGCATCACAATCAAATGGGGGAATGGGTACGGTGTGGGATAGGAGGGTGAGGCAAGGCAAGCACGAGCAATCAGATAATCAAGCTAGCAGTCGAGCAAAGCAAGAGCAGGAGACAGAACAGACGTCGAAAGCGAAAACATACACGCATGCACACAGGGAAACAAGTAGAGGGGACAAACGAAAAAGCGTGTGCGAAAAAGGCAGAAGAAAATAGGAAAGGCCCCTCAAAGCACTCACGCCCACTCTATCCTTGTCCCCATCCTCATCGCGCTTCCTCCGCTCCACCCGCAAGGTCTAAGATCAACTTACATGCAACGTCCATGAATATATACGGGCTCACAACCGTCTCCTCTTTCGCCTGTATCTCAGCATTAGGATACAAGCTCCCACTCTCACTTGGACAGGCACTCCCTCCCGCACTCGCGGTCCCTGCGCTAGAACCACAAGGCTGGATCAACTTGGCCATATCAAACTTACCCGCTCCTGGCTCCGAACTCGCCCGATACGACCGTTTGTGGTGGAAATCAACGAGGTAGTTGTCCCCATCGACGTAATACAATTGAATGTTCATTAGGACAACTACGTCGTCTTGCCTTGCGCGCGTTTCGACGAAGTAGATCGAAGATGCGGCACGTAAATCTACTCGGTTGTCGTATTCCCTCGCTCGTTCGATGTGCACATGGTGATACACAGCTGAGCCGTTCGCTTCTACACCGCTCCGTTCTCTACCCTTTGGATGACTAGCACATAGCCCGCCAAGGTCTTTCTTCTCCTTCCACTCCATTCCGAGTGATTTGAGAGATGCGTAGATCGCAGACATAACTTCCATAGGCGGACTCCTGCTACGAATCCCAAAGTGCCATCTAGTGCGATGCTGCTTCTTCTCCCTGACACCTGCCCCACGTTTCGCCAGAGCATATCGGTCAAGGTGATGAGGCTGAGGCAAGGCAGCTCCTTCCCTCTCCCCTCCAGGCAAAGAACTATTCAGCACAGCAAAGTTACTCTCCTCGGAACGCGTGGCGGGAGTGGAGAAGTCGACTGTGCCTTCCTCATCGTCTCCCTCTTCTTCATCACCGATGAACTCTGATTCGAAGGGATTCGGCTCATATTCAGGGTTGCCACTCGGTGAAAGTGCGTTTGGGGAGATCATGTTCCGCGGCTAAAAAAAAGAATAGCCCGTGTGAGTCTAGACGCGGAGAGGAAGGAGCAGAAGGAGCAATTACTTACGTCCAAAGCAGCCAATTGAGCTTCTCGTTCCTGGTCCTCAAACTCTGCAAGGTCCCTTCCTTTACGTCGCTTGTCGCGAAGAAGTAAGTATGCGACTTTGACGGCATTTCCCTGTGGGCCATCTTCTCGACGTAACGCTTCCCACACTTCATCAACCGTGACTCCCTCCAAACGTTGTGCAAGTTCTTCTACGACATCTTCTTCCATTCGGCCCAGACCGTCGATGATCTCAAAGTCAAGCTGTTTGGGTGGAGCAACAAGCGAAGACAGTGTGCCAAGCACTGGGCCGGGTGGAGGAGGAAGAGGCGTAAGGTAACGAGGAAGATCGGGCGTGAACCATGGATGGGTCATGATGTCTGCAATAGTCAACCGTTTCACTGGGTCGACGTGTAGCATACCAATGATGAGCGACCTTGCATCGTGTGATAGATGGAGCGGTAGCATGTATTCCCCCTGGGCAATTGACCTGAACAACTGGCCGACATCCTCATTCTCAAAAGGTAAGCGACCGCAGAGCATCACGTAGAGAATTACGCCGCTACTCCATACGTCGACTTCTGGGCCTGTATACAACGCACCACGGATGACCTCGGGAGCAGCATAGTTCGGACTTCCACAACTCGTTTTGAGGAAATCCCCGTCTTTGATCTCGTTGGAGAGACCAAAGTCGGCGATCTTTACGTTGAGATCATCATCAAGAAGGATGTTTTCTGGCTTGAGGTCGCGATGAACGATCTTGAGTCGGTGACTGTAATCAATGCCCGAGATCATCTGCTGGAAGAACCGCCGGGCCTGCGATTCGGACATGCGTCCCTTTTCCACGATGTATCTAAACAATTCACCACCTGCATACTCTAGAACGATGATGATGTCGGTTGGCGTGGATATGACCTCGTAAAGCTTGATGATGTGTGCATGCCGAAGCATGCGCATGTAGTCTATTTCTCGCTGTACGCGAGTCTTTGTGCGCGATGCGATGATTGCATCCTTTGATAAGAACTTCATTGCAACCTTCTGCCCTGTGATCGTATGATAGGCCACTGGGAGGGAGTCGTTGATCGTAAATCATAGACGATCATAGGGATATGTGTGGACGTACTTTTGACCTTTCCAAAGGTGCCTTCTGCGATTTCATCGACGACCTTGTACTCGCCGAGCTTTGAAGGAGGAAACGACTCTTCAGGGAAGTCGCTCGACATAGTGGGCGAAGTACACGGGGCGGAGAAAGGGCGAGGGCGAGAGATTTGTGACGGTAAGGAGCAGGTGATGAGGAGTTTCAAGGTCGAGGGAGGGAACAGTAATGAATTGTCACAGGTGCATTCAATACACGCGTGACGGTGTGTGATATGGTCCACACGTGATATTATCCGATGTAGGTGGTTACTTTCCCACGATAAGATGTCCCAAAGGGGAGATCTCCCTGACTCTCTCGTCTTTGTCTTCCGCTCTCATCAACGAATCCTCGTCCTCGTCCTCTTCAACAGCAACTCCAACTTATCCAAAGCTCAATCGCGACCTCATCGTACTAACACAAGTCACTAATGGCCCGCACCAAGGTCTGTACTCTATCTTCGTGGTTATATTCGTCGTCACACCCAGCTTATCGCCATCGTTGACAGCAAACCGCTCGTAAATCCACCGGAGGTACATCATCCACCTTTGCACCTTCTTCCAACCACCCGATTCACCCTATGTTCTCTTAGGCAAGGCCCCGCGTAAGCAGCTTGCGACTAAGGCAGCAAGAAAGACGGCAGCGGTAAGCATTCCTCCACGACACCGAGCGACGCCGCACGATTTCGGGTCGGACGCCGCGAGAAGCCCGTAGCCCATGTGTGACTCAGCATGACTGATTCCATTCCCCGTTTCATAGCCCTCTACCGGCGGAGTCAAGAAGCCACATCGCTTCAGGCCCGGTACCGTCGCTCTGCGTGAAATCCGTCGTTACCAGAAGTCGACAGAGCTCCTGATCAGGAAGCTCCCATTCCAGCGCCTCGTCCGTGAGATTGCACAGGATTTCAAGGTGAGTGGTCGCGTCATTGGATACCTTCCTTTTTAGGAATCTCTTGACTTACCTCCAAACTCTCTTCCTCTAGACGGACTTGCGCTTCCAGTCATCCGCCGTCATGGCTCTCCAGGAGGCTGCTGAGGCTTATCTCGTGTCTCTCTTCGAAGACACCAATTTGGCTGCCATCCATGCTAAGCGTGTGACGATGTATGTTTATCTTTGCTCAATCCTGTTTGCTCGGATGCTTATTTGCTTTTTTATAGTCAACCCAAGGATCTTGCGCTCGCAAGGCGCCTCAGGGGCGAAAGGTCTTAAATTCGACTACAATTGTTCTCGTTGCATGCTACGGTCGAATACCACGTTGGCTTGGTTTCTTGGTATGACCCAGGTCGAGCCCGGTTTTTGTCGAGTCCCGCCCCTTGTTATTTCGTCCTGAGTCCGTGTATCATATGTAATGTTTGTCGTCGGATCTGATAGACCGCCACCCGACTTCCGTTTGAGATTGCTCCTTATGTGACTCGTCTCGATTATGCCTTTTGCTTACTACAAATACTGGCCCGTAAAAATATATGATTATGCCCTGAAGTAACATGTCATTTATGTACATACAAGCGAGAAGCTGTAGGATAAAGAAGGAATCCTTCATAGCAAGTTGACAGAAGTGGGCGTCTACGACCTGGTCTATTTCGTCTTGCCGCTTTCCACATGCCCATCCGCCACCGGCTGTCCATTGGATCCACTTCCGTTCCCATTCCCATTTCCGTTCTGTGGCACACTACTCCTCCAAACACCCTCCTTATCCTTCTTCCTCACCGTAAAACAAGCAATACCCAAGAAGTTCGTTATGTCGTTTATAACAACATATACGAACCTCGCATACGCCACAAACGATAGCAACAAACTCGACCACACCAGTAATTTCGCTCTTCCATAGGATGTAGTTAGTATGGGAGGTTTATTGAAGAGTTGTAGGGCGTTAGCGTCGAGACTGGTGAGGAGAGTGGGTATCCAGAGCCATTCCCAGAAGGGCATGTCGGAGCGTTTTGTGAGATGTGCGAGGATCATACGCCCGACTTGGTGTGCGAATTGGAGGCCCCAAGAAAGGAGGAAAGGGATGAAGAGTGGAGAATTAAGTATCGTTGTCGCTTCTTGTGAGGAAGTGGGCGAGGAAGAACTCGATGAGGACGGAGGAAGAGGTGCGCTTAGCCAGAGGAGTTGTAGTGCGACGGAGAGAGGGAAGGGCAGAAGTCTCAGGAAAGGGCGTAACGTCGACTTGGGCTTCGACTTTGAGGAGGAGGCATTATCGATATTGATGTGTCGCACGACGTTCGCGTACGACGTGATAATGTTAAACGCTAGCCCAATGGCGCCAATCAGCATGAATGCAATATTAAACGGAATATCCCCGTCTTCGTTCGTAATTGGTAAAGACGAAGTGGACAGAAGTGGGAGAAGGCTAAGGAGTTTCTTCAGGGGGTGGAGGTGTAGGAAGGACAAGAGGCCTTTGTCCCAGAAGGATGGTCCTAGCAATTCGTTCACCGAAATCAGCTCAGGCTAACTTTTCATTTCAAAGGGACTTGAAACTCGTAACGTACCATAAAATCCTGTAACGGCATAAACACCCACAATCATCAGTATACCCTCAACAGGCCCGGAGAAGACGCCTAGGAAAAGTTGACCAGTATGATATTCTTCCCATGTGGTTAAGTAGAAATTGGCTAGGGTTGCGATTTGAGAGGTAACTGTCCACCAAGAACGGCCAATGTTGAGAGCGTAGCAGGTAAGTATTGCCTCGAGCTGCTCGGGTGAAAAAAGATCAGTATGATGTGAGATCACAGAGCTGCCAGACGTACTGTCGTGTTGAGAGCGTCACAGCCTGTATCAATTTGTCTGAGAATGTAGGACGAGACGAAAAAGCATTGCAGCTCACCATGGTCAAACATCTCCCCTAATGGGCCAGCCATCCGCGTTCGTCGGGCCTGTTTCCTAACAACGCGTTCAGTCCTACCACTAACCTCTCACCACGCTTCAGCGAACTTACCCGTCGATCGCATCAAGGCTCTGGTACATAAACAACCCAACGGCCCATCTATATGCCCATCGTAATCCAATCAGAGCCCCGAAAATGGAAGAAATAGGAATGGTAAGGACCCACGTATAATATATCCAATTCGGCGGAGCGACACCATTCTTCGCAGTAAGATAATATGGATCGTAATACAACAATGTCAGAAAGTTTATAAACACGAGGGAGAGGCCCGTCAGTGTGATCTACAAGAGGTTATCGAGGCATTCGAGTACTTTGTCAATACATCTTCATCGTATCTTCAAGAAAAGCAAATAACGTACTGTGTTAGGAGCAACAGACTTGGGCCAGAGCTTTACAAGTTGGTTCCAATACGGATTCAATACATATTTCGACAGAATTGACCTATACACCGAGGTGGAATTTAAAGGTAGTGGCAACGCTCAGTGAAATACGACATGATACGACATGATAGGAGACTCAACTTGTCTACACCCTTGTACTGATAAGCCTTGAGATTCTCAAGTGCATGCTGAGGTATATAGCCCATAGCATCAGATACAGAGTAGAGTAGCGCTCGCCGGGATAGGGAACACCAGCACCGTCAGCTTCGCGATGAACGTAGAGGGAAGGTGAAAACGGTAAGGAAAAAGAAATGGAATTCATAAATATAGTAATTCGAGTCGGGCCGTGCCGACGAGACTCATTGACCAACGTGCGTCATTCGCGGGTCATAATACACGTGGTTTTCGGTATTACTGTGCACGTGATCTACAACCAACGCGTTCGACGCGTGCTGGGGGATCAACACGGCTCGTTCTTGCATGCATACAATCCACTAATCGACTAGCACCGGGCATACGATAAGTCGAAAAGAAGAATGCGTCGTGCTCAATCCCTCCGCAATAATAACGCGCGTAACTCAGTTTCGTTGTCGGATGATTTGGGTGTGCTGAAAGAACAGAATGAGGAGTCGACAGATGACATGCTGAGGAAAAAGCTGCTTGCGGCAGAGAGAGAGAATGATAAGGTGCGTTGCGTCAATCGTATTCCGTTGTCAAGTCTATTTATCGTGGGAATAGCTACAAGCGCAAATTCTTTCGCTACAAGATCAGATACGCCAGCGTCCGCCTTTAGAGCAGGTCCAGGAACTTGAAAGGGAATATAAGAACTTGGAACTCTTGCTGCTCGGTACTCAGAGGGAGAATGAGAGGTGCATGGCTGAACTCGAGAGGTACACGATTCCGCTGGTTCAGAAAATATCTGAGAAGCTAAAGGACTGTCTAAAGGGGAAAGAACAGAGAGAAGATGCTCGAACGTGAGCTCGCGAAGCTCCTTGGTGAAAACTGGCAGGTCTGACTTTCTATACTCTACATTTTAGCTTTCACAATCTAAACTATTTATAGGACTCGCTGAACATCCCACCAACTACTGTGTCTGGGACAAGAAGTGGTTTGCTCCGACCAGCTCTGGGAGATACAACATCCTTCTTCCTCCCGCAAGCAGAGAGTACGTCAGCGATTGATTGTGACCCGAACAGCCCGAACGCTACCTTGGGCACGCCCTCGTTCTTGGGATCGCCTGGATTGAACGTCGGATCGGAGTCTCCTTCAACACCCCGACAGAATGGTAACCAGAACGATCAGAACGGCAGTCCGAAGAACCCGCAGGCGCTTAACGCAGCTCTCGCACAAATTGCGCAAGTGAGGGCCTTGATACTTGGAATGTACGTCTTCGTTTTCCGTCCAACCAATTTTGATTTGAGGTATTCGTCTGACTCGTCAACTTGCCTGGTGCCCTCAGGGAGGAACGCATGCAAATTCGTGAGAATCGACTTACTCAGGAAGTATCGCGCGCCGAGAGCGAGACACGTCGATTTGAGTCTCTGAGGAAGGAGGTCGATGGTGTTTCGTAACTGGCCGCTGAAGAATCTAACGAGACGCATGACTTGATGAGTGATGACGAGGCTTTCATGCCAGCACGCTTGTATTTGTAGCATATCCTTAGAATCTCTTGCCTGTACATGAGCATATGCATCCTTTATTACACGAAAGCTTTGATGAGCTGGAACCGTTCAATAATCGTTGGTGGGGTTTGGTTACGTAACGAGAATCCATCATTCATTCGATCTTCTTGATAACGAAACTATCCACTCACCCTCATGCCTGGCACTTTCAACAGCGGTGGATATAATTTTGACGGAATTAAAGGCGACAAGTACTCGGCAGTCGTGATGCGCACAGCAAATAGGATGTTCTCGCTGGCAGACAACAGCTCAATGGACGGTAAAATTTGCCATTACCAGCATCTAAACTTCTGAGTTGCCATGCAACAGATGCAACTATGACATCTGGCCACCACACACTCGAGCAATCTCTACACGTTGATGACTTTTGTGTGGGTGGAAACTTGTCGCGGCGAAACTAAGCGCAATTGCAGAACTTGGGCTGAGACCTGCTGGCAGACTGTTTCTCCTGGTACTTTTAGTCCGGGATGGAATGGAAGAAGAAAAGCAAGACGGGAGGCAGCCCCGTTCTTGATCAACCACATTTCAGGTCTGGCCTGCAAGACAGCTCCTTGATTGCATTTCCCAGCCTTCTTGAACTGCTCTTGCGTCGTCTATGACAATGCCGAACGATATCGGGCTTGGAATGGGTGTTCCTATAACTCACCCGCTAGGAGTCCCCATCGGCACTATCATGGATTTTGCGAGTCCTTACGATGCCATCGACGTCCAAAGGAACTCAATGTCGAAAGCACAGACGACGCCGTCTCGTAGGAGGAAAATTATCCAAGATGAAACTCTGCGTCGTTCACGCGCAGACTCAGTTTCGGTATCATCAGATTACTTTCGCTCTCGCTGTTCGAGCCAATCGGACCTTCAAACCCTCGTAGCGATGCGCTCCTCGAGAGTTATGGAAGAATTGCAATTCGCAGAGACCGGAGCATCCATGGTGGAGCTAGATCAGCTTAGCGCTGGCAGGCCTGAATCAGTATCGAAAGAAGGAAAGCGGATTGAGCCTGGAGCAATCGACCCCCTTACGTTCCCCATACCTGCTGATGACGCCCCAGCCGTCCGCCCTCGTTCGCGCATGGAACACGTGCGCGGAATGTCTCTTGACCAAGGCCTGTATCGACACGGGACAATCTTGAGCAGCGCTCCATCCTCGCCTCTCCGACGTTCCGAACAGCTGTCTGTGCTTCTAGGTGACGGCTCCGGCAAAGTCAGATCGAGCGCATTTGTCACTCCTCGCCCAAGGACTGTCTCCACGTTTACGTATGCGAGTACGAACAAGAGTAAAGCCAGTCTTAATGATGTAAACGCAGTTACATTCGAGCAAGGACGTTCGCGCGCGAGAGTTTCACTCGATATCGAACTGGAGAATAACGTCGTCGTCGAGGGTGGATACATCTCCGGTACCCTATCTGTTCATGTTCGCCCCAAGAGGAAAGATGATCTTTTGAAGCTGGGTGGAGGCAAGATTCGCATCGCAGGTTTCGAGGTTGCTCCGAAGAATGAGGACCGATGCATTTTCTACCAGGTTGCTACACCACTGAGGGAGGTTTCTCCCGGATGTGCTATGCTGTTCAAGACAGGACTTGACGATGAAGGCTTTGGTTGTGTTAGTGAAGGAGAGTATAGCATTAGGTTCGCGATGCAAATTCCGACCGTTGGCGCCAGTGGGAAACCCAGAGGTGTTCTGAATAGTCGCTCAGCATCGGGTGCTACAATCAAGTACATCATAATAGCGTAAGTTCCCTCATCACTTCATACTTTGAATACGGTGCTGACATTAGGCATCTGCTAAAGCTCAATGAAAGTACTCGATCCTTCAACAGGCAGACGCTCAATAGCGCACTTCTATCGAGACTGCGAGGTTTGGCCTACACTGGACCCACTTACAACTCTGGCGCCCGCTCCAGACCCAATGCTCGCTCGCGCAGAGAAGAGGCTCTTCATGGGCGGAGACGGCACTCTCGCACTTACAGCCTCTTTACACCGTTCTGCATGGGTCGCAGGCCAACCTGTCCACGTCCGCTTGCGGATTTCTAACGAGACGAAGAAAATTGTAAGAAGTGTTTCGCTTAGTCTCATTCGCACCACCACGCTCTTCAAGCTTGATGGGAGTGTGCAACACCGCGCCATAGCATTTGAGGATGATATGGACGGGGGTGAAACACGTACAAGTGAGAGAAAGGTTGCAGAGGCGGTACTTTCTGCAGGTCAAAAGGGTGCTAGAGGGCGTGCGAGTGCGAAGGGCTGGTGGGCTGGTGTTTCACCTGGTGAAACGAGGAATGTTACTCATTCCATCACCTTACCTGTAAGTTTCTTGAGCATACTAATCTGCAAGCTGTCGCTGATTCCATCCTGTATCTTCGTCGCCTTATAGGCAGACGCCCTTACAATTCCACGAGCTCGCCTGATTGAGGTGGACTACACAGTACGCGTTGCCCTTGGTGTCTCCTCGATCGCAGGTACTACAGAAACGGTACACGTTACGTTGCCCATCCGTGTCGTGAATTCCTTCTCGCTCGATCCTCCACCTTCGGAGCCCATTCTGCTAGCCCCAACGTCTACAGTGATCGAACTCGACACTCCAAAGCTGCACAAGTATTCCATCTCAGAGTTGGCACTGAGTGGGAAACTATCAACGGGAACACTTTCGGATGGTTCTACCGAGGGTCACTGCGGAGAACCCGTTCATACTGAGAAACGGACCGTGCTGAAACGAACTAGGGCCAATACACTCCCTTACGACACAATGCCGACTCGATCGGTGAACGACCTTGGCAGTGTCGAAGATGCGGACAATCTCAATGGTGTTCTTGGAGACTTACCCGGCTCGACATCCTTGCTCGAAGAAGTGGATATAGCACTTGACGGAGCGGACTCGGGGCACAGTGAGGGCAGTTACGAAGCTGAACGTGGTGGACTTGAAAGGATTAGGAGAACGAAGAGCGGATGTCTTCGTACCATGCAACGAAATCCAAGTGGAGTAGAAGATCATCGTGGGAGTTTCATTGATTTGGAAGATGAGGAGGAGGAGGAAGACGTCGGCTCGGATGAAGAAGTGGAGAGAATGGTTGGATGTGCGAGTGCGAGTGCGAGGATTGATATGGGATCGTTCGAACATTCTATGCATACACACACGAATTCGGGGACGAGTTCCTCGGAGGTATTGGCAAGTGATCCGTATCCATCTGGAGACTTGCGCCATGATCTTGCACATCCTCCATCGTCGTTCCCGAGAGAGGGTATTACTCGGGCCCATACTCGTGGACTGAGGACTGTGAGCGTGAATATGGGTAACGATGGTGGGGCCGAGCACGGACGAAGTGCTCTGACGAGGATGTCTTTACACAGTCAAGACATCAACTCGAAGGAGTCTATTCTCCCGGTTTCAAACACTTCTCGACATTCGCTCTTCGAATCACCCGACGCCTACTACTCAACGGCGCATGCAGGATCAACAAGAACAGAATCAGTAGCACTGTCCTTACGGCCGCCTTCTCGCCCAATAACACCTACCCCACAAGCCAAACGCCTTCGCACACTTCCAATGCCACCCCGCCCAAAACCAACAACTCAAAACTCCTTCTATCATTCCCAACGGAGTAGCAGCCTCCCGCGTCCAACCACTTTACGGGCTTCGACTACTCCTCTAAATACTCACAAACGCAACAACAGCTCGGCATACGACTCGGGCTACAGTTCATCCAGTTCTCCAACTCATTCGATCCCAATCCCAGGTCTACCTTTCCCCTCAGGCAATAACGAAACCGGAAAACCGGCAATAAGAGGCAGCAGGAGCAGAGCGTCCTCCGCGCGTTCACGTGTCGCTGTGAATGGGGTAAAGAATTTCAGTGAGCGTGAACTTTCCATGATGGTGGCTGCGGAGAGCGCTAGCGATTTGAGACCGGGCTATGTTTCCCGGTCGTTAACGACGGGTGCTGTGTTTTCTCATGCTTAGGGTTTGCGACGTGACTGGACTTCTGCTTTGCAACATCAATGGACATAAACTCATACTTCGCATTTCGTGTTTCATATTTAAGACGACGAGATTAGGGGATGAATAGTGTTGTTAAAATGTCTGACTGTACAGAAGCTATTTTTGTATTGTATCTTTGTCTCCGTATTTACATGTGTTCGAATTCAAATATAGTAATATTATAAAGAGATTTACGAAGTGCTATCTACGGGTGTTGGCAGACACCATCTATCGTCCTTCATGAAGGCGAATAGAAACTGACCTCTTCGATCTACATCACGGGACGTAGAGAAGTCGTAAAGTGAAAATGGAGGAATTAAAAGGGTCCGCAGTATTGGCGAAGAGTCCGTTGCTCGGAGAAGTCAGAAGCGTGGCAAGGCGGAGGATGCTTGAATACTTCATTCAAGCGATCTGGAAGTTCGATCCTGTGTTCACAGTGGCAACAGGTGCACAGTTCTAGAGTATTGAATCAGATCTGTCGCATAGAATATGGATTGCACGGAATCCCCACCTCCTCGATGAATTATACGTTGTTGGAGGAGGAGCCAGATGGTGCTTGTTTCGAAGTAGTGAGAGTCCCCTGGCTCCCTCTTAGTGGAGTTTGCATCCTATTATCGCGTATACCTATCCCCGAGCCGTTGATTCCAGATACGTCCTCACGCAGCCTCCTGCGCATGTTGAGCGTTGCAAGAAGGGCGTTGAAGTAAACTGAGAGTGACAGAATTAGACAGCAGTCTAAATCATGACAACGAAAGAATGTACGCTTTGAAAGGGAGGCGTATACTGCAGCGAATATGCCAGTATAGGGAATTATAGTAAACTATTCTCCATTCCAGATCAGCGTTCTTCACGTCTCAAAGCAGGGACCACTTACCAAAACAAGACAACTGATCGCCCAAAGACTTGTGAGGATTCCAGTATTCACGATGTATACTATTAGAGTATTGACCAAACTTCTCGTCCTAATCCAGAGCATATTCAGTACGTCCTTTCGATGTCACTGAGAAGCGAGCTTGCCCTTTGAATCCTGAGCTATTCTTTCTCAAGTAATAGCAAAGAGAGATAGCGATTAGTGAGTCCCCTGCAACGCTCGAGCCAAGACCTGTGTACATCAGCCACTGTGTTGAACATTGGCAAACCATGAGCTGGTGCGTGGTGATGATATTTAGGTAAGATGGAGTTCATACAGAAATTGGTTGAATTTGCGGGATGGCGGTAAACATGAATCTGTGACAGCGTGTTAGTCTCTAATCTAGATACGTCCCCGGCATAAGCAAAGCTGGACATACAGTTTTACTGCGAGGACTAGGCTAGCCACTACTTCCGAGGTGAGTACATTGCTGGACATGGATCGAGGGGATAACATACCGAGTATGACGAGATTCAGCACCGCCTACTCGATGGATAAACAATGTGTGAGTGAAGGACGAATGAAACTACACACTGCAACCGCTACCAGAAAAACATTTCCTTCGCTCACTACAAAGTAGAATATTAGTAGCCAGGAAGCCTCGTTTGTGGAATGGTCTTACTGATCCATAGTCTCCGCGTGTAATACCTGTGGCTGAACGTCAGTCCGCAGAATTCACTTGAAATGCAGCACACGTACAGACGGATGCTACAATCAGCTATCGTCTAGACGGTAGTTGCATAATTGATGTCTTATCGCCCACTGATGAAAGCTTACCGATGCTATGACGAATACCTGTTGCGTGTAAGCTCAAATATTGATAACAGAGATTGCGGTGTCAACGCACACACCAGGTCCATGTTATCGTAAGAACGATAAACGGATTTCTAGTTTCCAAGAGGGCATACACATAGTATGACTCGACAAGAAACTCCGATACTCCAAGCAACCTAGAAATACGTAAATCAGGAACGACAACATAGGTGAATCCAGAAACACCGTTCTCTTACCATAAGAAAGCAATCTATCGGGCATCAGCCACTTAGCATCTCTAGGCATGCGAAACACTCAACATACCATCAGTTTTAATAGCGTAGGATCCCTCCCCGAGTCCTGGTAGTAGTTAACTGTCTGGACGTTCGTTACACCAAATAGACTAAAGCCAGAGCATCAGCAAACAGAGCCTCAATAATCGGAGTTCTCATACATAACAGAGAATATGACCCCAGCAAGAGTGATAGCAAGTGAACTGTCCTGCTGTGCATGCCCAGAAAGTACCATGCTTGGGGGCGGTGTGGAATCAATTGCGTTCGTCGAGCAGCGGCGGGAGGGTATGTCAAGACTCGGAACTAGAGAAAGACGAGTATATATAGA
The DNA here is from genome assembly GCA_024712875.1 of Inonotus hispidus. NCBI lineage: Eukaryota > Fungi > Basidiomycota > Agaricomycetes > Hymenochaetales > Hymenochaetaceae > Inonotus > Inonotus hispidus. Next base: position 4,153,026 of record CM045714.1, on the reverse strand, counting down.
ATAACTGATCCCAAGTCACCCTATGTGCTGTTACTAGGTACACCGGAGCCTCTGGAAACTTAGACGATGCAGCAGTGGGAAGTTAGTGAAATCTTTCCAGTTCAAGGTAACACTATGGGAACGAACGCCAATATGCAAAACTGCAGGGTAAAAGCGGTATCTAGATAAGCTGCACATTCGCGCAGACAGGCGAACACCAGGATAGGACCTTGTCGACTAACGCAGTTCCACCTCGTCTCTAGACCGGAGTTAGCTACTTTCCCTAGACTTCATAGCCGCGTTGGCCATATCAATGATCTATGGAGCTACCAAGCTGTCGAAGTTTGGCGATATATCGGACTGTGTTAAGCAAGGTGAGGGCAGAGCTTTGTTGTGACACGGTAACGACCTACCAGTAACCATTGTCAAGTTGATCACGCCGGATGCGAGTAACAAGGGCGTTCATGTGGCAACAACTTGAAACACACGAAAGTGAAAATTTCCTTGTTGAAGCCCCATACGAAATCCCAATTATTGCGCCGTGCGAGTCATTGCGTCGAGCGAAGGCGATACAAGGCAAGGCGGAACGACCCCCTGTTAAACGAAAAGGACGATGCATAGCATAAAGTTCACTATGCAATACTACTCCACGAATGGAATGGATAGTCGCTCAACACGTGGTACAAGGCTCCGATTCTGGGAGCCGAATCATTGTTTGGCAAGGAGGTAATCAGCAGCGTTTGCGAAGTCATGGCTTTGTTTCCCTGCAATGCTGTTCGGAGCGTTCGTGAGATGACCCAAATGTAAATAGAAAAAGTACTTACGTAAATCTACCGCAGGTAACAGTGAGTCAGCTCTGATGGATGGAAAATATAATGGGCCAGATCAAAATGCATGGAAACTCGTCTCCCTCCTAAGTGTTGGCAGGTTCTTTTCGTAGCCCCGACGCGGGCGATACTACTAGGCTCGGGCCCAATTCATTATCGAAGGTGGGAACATTGCTCTTCGATGGACTGGAAGTTTCCTTGAAAGCATGGGAGGGGCCCGAGATTCCTGAGCTGCTTGGAAGTCCTGGAGTCATCAAACATCGCATACGATGAGTATCGACATCCAGTCCTGAGTCTGCCCTCCAGGTCACAAACCAGTTTACGTGAATTCAACGTTGCAAGCAGTGCGTTCGAGTAGACTAGAAACGGCATCAAATCGAGATGTCAGAGTTATGTTTAGATCATGGCGACGTACGTACATTTAGACAGACACGGAAAGATCGCGGTAAAAATAGCCTTTTGAGGCATCGCAACATACTATTCTTTGAGTTTGCAGAGGATATTCAATAAGGCTAGAGCAACGGAACCGTAGTGAAGGAAGAAATCGCACGGAGATTAGTCAATAATAGAATAAGCGCGCAGTAGAAGTCAGACGCGAAATCCGAGCCAAAGGCTGCGTAACTGAACCACTGAAAAGGGGGGGGGAGATATTATTGACGTGCAACATTAGCCCTGTGGCTCGCGATGATAGTTCTGATAGTTCCAACAGTTAAGTAAGATTAGCATTCATGGAGAGTTGAATCAAACTTATTAGCGTACACGGAACTGGCTATGAGCCCAACAAGAATCACGCTGAGTGAGTCATTCAGATGCAACCAAGTCCTACTTGGATGCCGCAGAGATAGCGTCACTCATGAGATTCTGAAGTTACTAGGCGAGAGAACAGGAGGTGGTCGTCCATCCTCTTATAAGAGCGTGAGACAAGCGCAGAAAGAGTTAGGTCCGAATTATCGTCCAGCGCCGCTAATCTATACTAGCACTTATCGAAGGAGATGTATAACCATGAGAATCCAGGTCTATACAGGCGATAAAGAAACCACGACTCGGCTCGTTGGAACTTGCGCGCAAAGTTTTCAAGAATGGCGTGGCTCTATCCGGCGAATACTGGATAGGTATGCGAGCCCCGTCAGGTCAACTTGGCCAACTCGACGATGATTGTATGGTAAAGTCAAGAGTATCGATTTTTTTTTCTGAGTGCGTGTGTGACTGACGGAATGTGCCGAGCCTTATATTACGTACTACACTGTTATATAATTTTCAACACAGATTCCTTAAGTGGAAACGACACATGCCCTACTTACTCACAACCAGAATATCGATCCTACCGCCTTATAAAGTGGCGTAGTGAACATGCGTACTCTTCCATCTCGGAGACACGTAATGCCTAGTGAAGATGGTTCCTGGGCGAGGTGATCGCCGTACTTTGTGATAGGGATTTTTAACCATCCGACCGAGGACTGTTGGGCTCAGATCCAGGCAATTGATTTGGATCCCTGGCATTACAAGGTGGAATTATCAACAATCAGAAGTAAACATCCGGCCATGGGCTACCGAAATCTCCCAGCAGCGGAGTATCGGTGACCGCTATCAGTGCGGCCGAGGGAGTGTGGGACATGGTCCGGAGTATAGATCTTGGCAACAGAGGACTTAGGTGCGACCTTGTGTGCTTTATAGAGCAGTTAGGCCCTCAATGATGATTCCCCGAAGTCCTTGCGACCTCTAGCGAAGACTAGAAGCACGTCTGCATCACGGGTTTCCACTGCGATGGCCTCAATCTATTGCACGCTGAGACTAGATATCGGAGAAGGAATGTTTTCTGTGCCAGGAAACGAGCTAGCTGCTTCGTTTTGTCTTGGATAAGTTGGCCATCTTTCAGGCACCTGGCAGGCGTATTCCAATGGCTTGCGAACAAACTTTGAGCGAGACGGAAGGCCCAAATCTACAGAATCAAATCCGCTTGTTCCTTGTCAAGTGATCGAAACGATGAGTCATGAAAACGGCCCTTACTGTACTCATGGAGATACTTTGAACATTTGAACAGTCCGCATTCTCCTTCAGGATCGAGCGTAGAGATCGAATCCTCCGCTACAACGAGGCGAATGTTACCGCTCATAACAAACTATTTATGCCGACACACCGCTCGGAGTACGGTTCATCCAGTTCCCAAATTTGCTCCGGGTCAATCCCAATCCCAGATTAGCGAAGAAGGACGTCATTTGCAAGCATTAGCAGGAACAGAGCATCCTCTGCCAGCTCACATATCGTAGTGCATGGCGTGAAGGATCTCACTGAGCGTGAAGCTGTTATGATGATGGCGCCGGAGAGCGCTAGCGATATGAGACCGAGTTATATTTCCCGATAGTTAACGACTGGTGATGTGTTTCTTATGCTTAGGGTTCGCGACGTGACCGGAACTCTGCATTGCAATACGAACGGACGTGATCTCATATTTCGCATTTCGCATTTTTTTAACAGAGCGGTGAGACCAGGGATACAGGTATTGGGTCAGACCGTCGTTTTCGAATAGTGTTTTGATAAATTATTCAGAAGCTAGTTTTGTATTATACCGTTGTCTCCGGATTTACTGTATAAGGGTTTGGTACTACAATACCTATAAGATTAGCGGGAAATCTAACGAGGTGCTACTGTTGCTAGCGGGAAATATTAACGCGGCGAGCCAAAATTGTTCTCTTCAGGTTGCATCTCATAACGCGGAGCAAGAAAAATGAGAAAGAAAAGCGAGTCTGCAGTGCAAGTCAAGAAAATTGGGAAAACGTCCTTTGCTCGGTGAAATCAGAAATATGGTAGCCGAGGAAACCTTCAAGCAACCGATACTAGCCCTTCTCAATTTTGCAGGCAGTGACCGATAGGCAGTCGGCATTGTGTTTTCCCACAGTTTACCATTGTGCTGGTTCGAGCCAAGAAACTGCCAAGGGTGTTAATAATTACCATATATGTGCAGATTTTACGAGCCATCGAACCATCAGTCGGGACTGATGGTTCGATGGCTCGTGAGCGGAGTTTGAAAAAAAAGTGCATCAAGTCCCTCGCACGATCCCCAGAGTCCTTTCGTTTCTACTTTATTTGGCAAGATGACAAATCCCCTTCTCCGGCTGACCATCGATCTCTCTCAATTCTACGGGCGGTCTACACTTCTTCGGCATCCTCTCTTCAGGCACCATTTCCCTGCCGATCTTACTGCCTATCGGTCACTGCCTGCAAAATTGAGAAGGGCTACTGTGTGGTAACCCCTAGTCGACCCTCTATTCATAGCGGTAACACGCGTACGGTCCTAGAGTATCAGATCAGATTTCTGGAATATGCCATACACGGAATCTCTACCTCCTCGATGCTAGATACGTTGATTGAGAAAGAGCCAGAGGGTGCATGTTTCGGAGTCGTGAGAGTCGCCCGGCTCCCTCTTAATGTATCTGGCATCCTACAACTGGTTACATCCATCTTCAAATAGTCGTCTTTGGATAGGCTCCCGCGCAGTCTCCTACGCGTGTTGAGTGTTGCAAGAAGGGCGTTGAAGTAGACTAAGGGGGACAGGGTCAGACAACTGAATGAAACATTATGGATGAAGATTATACGCTTTGAAAGACAGACGTATACCGCAGCGAATGCAAGAGAATTGGGCATTAGCGCAAACTATCCCCAGGATTAGTATCCTTCACATAGCAAAGTCGGGACTGCGAACCAAAACGAGACAGGCTATCGCCCAAAGACTTGTGAGGATTCGGGTATTCACGACGTATATCGTCAGAGTATTGACCAAACTTCTCGTCCTAATCCGTATTATGCTATATCAATCCCCTCAGTGCTGACGAGACGCGAGCTTGCCTTTGAAATTCTGACTTGGTCCTTCTCAGAAAAAAGCAAAGAGAAATGGCGGTTAGCGAGTCTCCTGCTGCGCTTGAACCCAGTCCTATATACATCAGTACCTAGAATGAATATAGATAGATAATGAGCCGATAGATAGAGAGGAAGGGCAGGGCGGAGTTCATACAGAGACTGCTTTGATTTGCGAGACGGCAGTAAACATGAGACTGTGACAACGTGTCAGCCTACGAACTAGTAATGTCCCCGGAATGGAGCAAGATGGACTCACAGTTTTACTGCGAGGGCCAGGCTGACTACTGCTCTCGAGATGAAGATATAACCGACCATAGACTGAGGGAGATCACACCAAACATGATAAAATTCAGGCCCGTCTACTCACAACTGTCACATAAGCAATGCGTGAACGAGGGGAGAAGCGGAGTTACGCACTATTGCCGCTACCAGAAAGATATTTCTTTCGCTCACTGAGGGGCAGAGGTTCAGAGATTATGACGTCTTGTTCGAGGAACGGGCTTACTGATCATTCGCCACGTATTGTACCTGACTTTAAACGTCAGTCTGCAAATTTACTTGAAATGCAGTACACGTACAAACGAATGATACAGTCGCCTATCGTCTAGACGGAAGTTGTATAACTGTTAGGATATCCAATGACGTGTGAAGCTTACACCTGCAATGACGAATATCTGTTGTATGTAAGCTCGGAGTACATATTCATCGTGAAGTGAAATAATGGCGTACACCCCAGGTCCATGTAATCTCAATAGCCTGAAGCGAATTATTCGCTGCAACGAGTACATACACATAGTATGACTCCATGACAAATTGTAGTATCCCAAGAGACCTAGAGATAAATCAGGAATCGATGACAGGTGAGTCCAGCAGCACCGTTCTCTGACCATAAGAAAGCAATCTATCGGGCATCAGCTACTTAGCATCTCCAGGCATGCGAAACAATCAACATACCATCCACTTTAATGGGGTGGGATCCCTTCCCGAATCCTGGTAGTAGTTGACTGTTTGGATGTTCGTTACACCAAATAGGCTACAAGCAAAGGCATCACAAAACCGAGCATTGATAATCGAAATCCACGTACACAGCAGAGAACAGAAGTCCAGCAAGAGTAACTCCAAGCGAACAGTCCTGGAGTAGCTCGCATCCATCTGAAGCTACCATGGTCGCAGAAAATGTAGTATGTGTTGTAGGATGAGCTGCGCTTTACGTGCGGCGGCGGGAGTGGTGCGAAAAACTAGAGGAAGACGAGTCAGTGGGCTCGCGCTCTTATACAATGGTCAGTCCTAGGTTGTCACCCTAAGAAACATTGCTACTCGGTACACTGAAGCCTCTAGCAGGCTACGGTGGGAAATCTCCAAGTAAAAATCGCCTTGATGACGCAGGGAGGCACCGGGGGCGAACACGAATACATGGAACCACATGATAAAGACAATCATGATGTTTCTAGCAGATGGGCGAACATTGGAAAGATAACAAGACATGTTGTCACTTAGCAAAGTTACGCCTTGCTCTTCGGACCTGGCTCAGCTTCTTGCTCCGGGTCTGGATGCGCAGTGGCAGAGGAACCGGATTGGTTGATGCATGGACACGGCAAGCTGTTGACCGAATAAAAATCCGATCCAAAGGGCTCGGTGATCTTCATGAATAAGTTGCGCGGTCAGTGGTTTCTTGTGCACTGCTAAAGGACCCGCCCTGCAATCGTCGTCAGACCAACTGCACTGGAGTGGGTAGCGAAAGCTACTGTCACAGTAAAGTGTCCTCCCCCTTGACACCATGTCAGGGGTTCCAATCGCCGTGCTAGTAACCTTTTCCATTATCTCTGAGCATGGCGTAGGTCACAAGAAAGAAAAACACTTTTTCTCGTTTGTGAGTGATGATAATGCTCACTCCGTAACCGCAGAATATTATGAATAAAGTAAGTGCTGAAACAAATGCTTGAGATGTGAGACGGGCAAATAAAGTTCCGTCTTCACCGCTTTGGGTAGTTCGCTCCTTTCTGATCGCGGTTCCTTGTGGTAGGGGACATGTAGTAGTGACATGGCTCAACTCGGCTCGGTTCTTAACTATGATAACATTGGTCGTTTTTTTCCCACTGGGACATATTACTTGAGTCGGCGCAGCAGAATCATAAATTCGGACGGAGAATGGAAGCGGCGTTCGTAGATGGACTGGGACTTTCCTTGAAAGCACAGAAGGAGTCTGAGACTCCCGGGTTGCTTTGAAGTCCTGTAGTCATCAAACGCCGCATTCGATGAGTATCAACATCCAGCTCTGAGTCTTCGCCTTCCAGGTCACGTAGACGCTTGCGTGAATTCAACATTGCCAATAGGGCATTCAAATAGACTGGAAACCGCAGCAAATCGAGATGTCAGATTTATTTTTCGGTCATAGCAACGCACGTACGTTTAGACAGACACGGAAAGATTGCAGCAAAGATGGCCTTGTGAGGCATCGCAATGTACTATTCCTTGCGCATCAGAGGGTATCCAATAGGACTGAAGCAACAGAGTACCAACCGTAACGAAGGAGCCAATCGCACAGAGACTGGTCAATAGACCCGTGCTGACGACGTACAGCGTTATTCTGTTGATCAGAGTATCAATGCTAAGATAACGCGATACAGTGAGCTCCATCTTTTGACCGAAACTAGTTTAAACATACACTTGTAACCCGGACTTGTCTTTCCTGAGGAAATAGCACACAGAAATTGCACAGCATAAGTCAGACATGACAGCTGAGCCAAAGGCTGCATATCTCAACCACTGAAAAGAGGAGGATGTCATTCCATTAGCGACCGTAAGATTGGGCATGAATATTGACACACCGAAATTTCTGATATTTCGAGAAGTGAGGCAAGCCCGAATCTAATTGACGTGTAACATGAGTCCCGTGGCCTTGATGTCAGTGCCAATAGCAATTTGGAACTCGCAGTTTGACAGAAAAGGTCAGGCCAAATGCTATACCCAACATGAGCCGGCCACTCCAACACGACACACAGGAACAATAATGCCCACCAAATGTTACGACACTCAGTAGCAACTATGTGTCCACGATTAATGAGCGATCAGAGCGTCAGAGAGAGCGTATAATGACACTACGTACCGCGGCACCCCCCAGAAACGCATTTCCGCTGCTCACTGAATGGTAGGAGATTAGAGGCATCCAGTCGCTGAATGTATTGGAGAGCCCTACTGATCCATATCCGTCGAGTGTAGTACCTGCACTGCAAGTTAGCGTAAAGAATGGTCTTGAATCAATGAACTACACACAGACGTATGATCAAGTCACTGATCCCCTGTAAACAAGGAAGAACGTGAGCTATGTTTGGATAGCATTGTGAATCACTCGTGAATACCGATAAGAGGAGATACGCCTAATGTATTTGATGTGAGTGCACGATGAAACAACTATACTGAGGTGCATGCAGGTTGAGATGGCTCACGAATAAGCTCCACGTGATGACACCAATAGCAAGCAAATTGGTGAAGTTCGTCACCAAGACAAAGTACATGTAGTGCGACATCAGAGCAAGTTGCGATGTATCCAGTAACCTAAAGATATCTTGAGCTTCACATGCCGTGATCTTCAGACCTCGCCTACCATAAACATGCGACCTAGGAGTTTATCGATAATCAGAAATAGCAGCAAGGCGGATATTTCATCATACCATCAGTTTCAGGTACCCGGGATCACGGCCATAGTTCTTGAAATACTGGAGGACCTGGGAATTCACGACGCCGCACAGTCTGTTCAACAAACTATATTCAGATCGATAATTGTGGAGTGTTGAATCATACTTAACGTACATGGCGCTGGCTATGAGCCCAACGAGCATTGCACCAAGTGAGTCATCCAGACGTAAGCTGAATGAAACCGAACTCTTCTCGGATGCCACCGGAGTAGTGCCACTCATGAGAGAGTGGATAGTTCTGAAGAAGAGCTTGGCCGGGAGCGAAGGTGAAAAATGGAAAGCAGCAGAAACCGAGAGAGACTAGAGGTGGTCGCGCACCCTATTATAGGAGACTGGATTAGCCACGGAAAGAGCTGGGGTCCAGGTTATCTTTCGGCGCTGATACATGCGATAGACGGAGATGCAATACCCAGCCATGAGAATCCAAAGTCTAGATGGGTAATAAAGAAGCCCACAACTCGTCTCGCTGAAACTTGTGAGCAAAGCATTGACGGCCGATGCAGTTCCATACGGTGAGTACTGCATAGGTATGTGAGATCCGTCAGGTCAATCTAGAACCTGGTCAACCGGACGATGTTCGTGTGGCAAGATTACAAGGTTCTGAAAATAACACCGCTTGTGTGACGACGGAATTTACCGAGTGTTACTGCCTTTTTCATAAGTATTGTCACACCCGCGTTTCACGTGCTCTGACGCGTCCGAGCCAGAATCGCAAAAACCCTAGTAAATAGCGATTTTCTCTGTCAATTCTGCGTGTTTAATAGCCGGTTAGCACTCAAAAAAACACACCCGAGCATACGAGCATATGTATGTTAAAATTTTCACAAGCAACCGTCTGTATGCTTCGGAACGAAACAAACAACTTCGTCAAGCCTCGTTTCAGCAGCTCACTCATACTACTTGTAAAATTATTCCTCCCGATATAGGCCATAAAAATTTGTGGCCTTGGTCTGTCAATTAAGCCTATGCAGTTGGCAATGCTCTGGCAAGTTTACCCACCATTTCATGCAGTATTCGTGTGACAGAGGCCGACTGATTTTATCAAGCAACCTTCTGACACCTCTTCTAGACTCTTCGAAAACTTTCTGCTCCCCATACGGGCTCTCCCAATTCCAACTCTTAGTCTGTAAATCAAGTATGTATGCCTGGCAATGCTCTGGCGGGGTTTCGTGCAATTCTATGCAGTATTCGTGCGACAGTGGGAGCATCCCTTATCTCTGACACTCTCAACTTGAAACCAGGCCTTGCATACTGCAACTCCCCGGGACTGTCTTCCAACGCAACAACAACAAAACTTTCTTGCACTCAAAGGGACAGCATGGAGCTGGTTTCCTGAACTTATTATGGTGCTTTCACTATGTAATTTATATGTAATTGTGGGTTGCTCCTCCTCCCCAGCAATGCTTGCACCCACCCGACGCTCCCATAATCACATTGAACCCCTCTTGATACATCGCAATGATACACCGTCACAGCTAGATTGCGGCGGAGGTGCATCTCTAGTATTACCGCCAGGGGGAATGAGGCGACATTGAATGCTTGAAGACTACATGTGTTAGGACCAGTGCGGATCGCTATAAGCAGATCAAGGATCGGCGCTTGGCAGTCCGCTTGGCTTGGCAAGGGCCGAGCGAAAGGCCAAGTGCAGATCCCTCAGATTGACGCACCAGAACAAGTCCACTCACTCTGCTGATCTTGAGAAGCTATCTTGATCGTGGGGAAGTGCGAGATAGGGATAGTCGGGTAAACAATAAGGCACTAGTAGGGGTCAAGGGACCAGCCGTGCACTAGATACCTAAGATAGATTAGAGTGGTGCCTAAGGCGACTAAGTGGCAGTACAAAGAAGTCGTAGGCAATACAAAAGAATTTCGCTAAGGAACTTCTGGTGGCAGTGCTCGCTACTTATATACTTTCTAGAAAGTCCGTCACCTGATCTGTTCATCCGCAGCACCGCCCCAACCGATTGTCGGCACAGCCCCCAACACTTCTTCGGCACAGCCACTAGCCAATCCGGTGGCTGTGCGGAACCCCGCAATTCCGTTGCGCTCCGTTCCGTCCTTCTAGATCCTTCTTCTCCACATGGTCCTTGTCGAGTGCTAATGATGACGCCATCCCCTGCCAATCCTGTGGCTGTACACCTCCGAGCTAACCCGTCTGCTATTCCTGTCCCCGGTGTTCTTGGAGTTCGCGAAGGTTTCGGGTGTAGCTCCATTCCGATACCGAGCTGTCTGTATTCATCGGAGATCCGCTTCTGTTTTGTTCCTGGATCCATCCAATGACGTGCCTGTCATGTTCCGATAGCGTTCCTTCGATCGGTGGATCTCGGTTGCTGAGTCCGGGGTAGGTTGCCGGGTTCCGGTAGAATATTCCCCGGTCATATCCATCAGGGATGATGATCTCATCTGGCGCGGTGTCCCTGCCGATCAAGAAGGTGGCGATCGCCCCGTCGATCCCTGTGCTCAAGAAGCATCCGCTTATGAGGATTGTTCCCTCCAGTGTGCCCCTCCAGCCGCTTGCGATTTGCCCTATCGTTATGTCCCGTGTATGCTTGAGATATTCTGGGGCATCGAGTGTCAGCAGCCATGTAACCTGTACCGCTGTCCTGTGGCATTCTTCGACATGTGGGGATTGACAGATCCATGCTGTGGCCGTTGCATTAGCATAGTACGTTTCTTTGTTTCCAGACCAGACCACCACTTCATTCTCGAATGCTGCAAGGTAGTGGTTGTTGAGTACTTGGTGTTGTGTCCTGTGTGGGGAGTATCCATAGTTGGTTCGAATTGTGATTGGTTCTGTTCGTTCGATTATTCCCATTGTTTCCTCCAGTATGTCTTGTGCACATTCCCAGGCTTGTCTCCATGCCCATTGGCACTTCCTGCAGGAATGTACTGGTGGATTGTCTGCCCTTCTTGACCCAAAGGGGCAGTAGCGGAATCGTGTATGGTATCGTCGATCAGGTGCAAATCCTGCATCGGTCATAATTTATCCTAGAATGGTAATCAGTCTATTTTCTTCTAACAACATGTGATAGTACAAGTGGTGGGTTCCAGAAACGCAGTCAAACCACAGGACCGAATACTTAACTCCTTTGTACCCATTGTCGATTCCAGTCCAGCATCCCCGCATGAGCACCTATCTCCCCTGTACTACTCACTGTAGGTCGTGGATATGCAGCGGGACATAAATCTAGAAAGAGTCAACATGCCGGTTAGGTGAGCAGCTTGTACGTGTATCTACTCACCATTTACTTATAGACAAGAAATAGTGGGTAGGACATTGGCGCCATCCGCCTTGCGAGAATCATCCCCATCGCTTTCGATCGAGGGTAGGAGACCAAAGTTCCATTTATCTATTTCTTCAGCATTCTCCAGCCTCTTCTTCCCGTCGATAGAACGCGCAGCGAGGAAACTATTGCCATGATGCTTGTCCGTACTCTCCGTCTGAATCACCAGACACGCACTCTTTCAGAGGCTCTTCTGTTCCTGGAATGTTTGAATATGGAGGAAGTAGGGACAGTTGAGCAGGTTCCGCAGCGCATTCTGTGACTGTGCAAAAAGGAGGCCCAGGACGGTGTTGGCAGAGATGAGACACAGCTCAGAGTCACAAGAGGCCACAGTGATTACGGGTCCACAAGAGCTGCGCTTAGAATGCTTGAGTTGAGCTCCCCAGAAATTGGCTCAAGATTGCCCTCAGCGGCATAACGAAGGGTGTCATATCTGTACGGTCGAATCCGTGGATGGGTTCCTTCACATTCCCGGCAGCTAAACGACAGTGTGTACCTATTGCTGTCGGAAACCTGTCAAGATCTATGAGAACAGCCCATTTGGATTACCCCAACGCCGCCACTAGGATTCAGTATCCCCGGTGGGCGTCGCCAGGGGTGGAAAGGGTGGAAAGAGGCAGCACGGCACGTGCGTCACGCCTGTCTGTGCACGCGTTGCGTGCTGGTGGTCTGCTGGTCTCCCGTCTACCGTGACTGCCACCACGCCACCACGATGACTCACGGAAAGGCTCTCTCGAATGATGCTCGACAGATCGTACAAAATATATTCGAGTCCAAGGAATTCAGCGTGAACCACCTCTCTGCTCTAACAGGCATCAACCGACGGACGGTATTTCGCATTAATCAACATGTTCGAGAGACTGGCAGCGTCGAGAGAGAGGGCAAGCGTACAGGACGGCTGAGGACATTGGAATATTCAGATGTTCAGGTGAGCCTTCGTGTGCATCGTCTCCTGCTGTCCGCTAATTCTGTTATCAGTATCTACTCAGCGCCGTCGACTTCCATAGGGATCTGTTCCTTGACGAACTCAAGAATATGCTAGGCGGATCGTCCGGTAAATTTGTCTCAGATTCAACGGTATGGCGGACGCTAGAGCACGCAGGCTTCACGATGAAGAAAGTGCGGTATTCTTTCTAGTCGAAAAGATTATGGCTGACCAAGCCTAGATAACAAAGAAGGCGTGGGAGCGCAGCGAAACTGCGCGAATTGAATTTCGTCTCAGAGTAGGCTCGCTGTACAACCCTGAGCAGCTCGTGTTTGTCGACGAGAGCGCCTGCGATCATCGAACTTTCTTACGAAACAAGGCGTGGGCCTTGCGTGGCCATCAAGCTACTCGGAAGCAGTTTTTTGCGAGAGGCAAAAGGTGCTTTGCTTGGTCGTGACCGCCATTGAGTTCTCACGTAGTGTAGATACTCGGTCCTTCCTGCGATCTCCCTGGATGGGATGCTCGAATGTGTCGTCCTGGAAGGGTCGTTCAACGCAGAGTCCTTTGCTGCATTCATCGAGACTCTCCTAGACAGCATGCAGCCCTGGCTGGCGAGGAACTCAGTCATCGTCATGGACAACTGCTCTATCCACAAGTCGGACAGGGTTCGCGACCTCATCGAAACCAGGTAAGGTGTTCCCTTGCCGAATAATGCAGTTGTTCATTATGCGGTGACTGCTAAGGGGCATGAGGCTTGAGTTTTTGCCCGCGTACTCTCCGGACTTCAACCCGATCGATCGAGTTGGCGTTTTCATTGCTCAAGTCCAGGCTCCGGCGTTCCCCCTACCAGAGGGCGCAGGAGATGCAGGAGTGTATTCGAGGCTTTATGGAGAGGTCATGTCAATCAGCGCGAGCAATTGCTGCGCCTTCTATGAGCACTGCGGATATGGTTGGTGGGTCGTCTTCGGTCATTGTCACCATGAATCGAAATGACATTCTATGCTGAAACTATAGGTGAGAGCCCACACGATCGGCCATGCTTCTCTCAGCCCTGGTGAAGTACCACCTTGCTCAAAAGCAAAGAATATGTAATCTTGGTGATTTTAGAAAAGTTTCGATCAGGACTTAGAGAATTCAGGATATAGGCAAATCTCCGGGACCGATGCATAGTCATAGAGCCAATACAATACATGCTTTCCGTTTACTTATCATAGTGAAAGATCAAGTCAACGGGGGAGCTGCAAGGTAAAATGAATCCAACGAGAAACCATAGTAGAATCGAAGGAGAAAACGAAAAGACGTTATCTCGTCCCCACCGATCATACTTCCTGCCATCGGAAAAGGTAGAAGGGATGGTCAGAAGAGATTGAGCATTGCACGTCTGCTACGAACCTTCCACAAACTACTTGAGAGCATCGCGGGGATGTTTCATGAGCGTGTACGCAAAGTTTAGTGCCTTCTGTGTAGTTTCCGGATTGTCAATGGTTGGCATGTTTTTCACTTGGTCGATAGCCGTTCTCCAGTCGTGATCATTGCCTTTGTCGACCTTCAGGGGGAACGCGATGTCATGGACCGCTTCGTTTCCGAGTTTCCGCAGTTTATCGACATCAATACAGACAGCAGCGAAGTAAGTCGAGTTGAAAAGAAGCGTTCTGGCGAAAGACACACAGTCGAGCACCCTATTCTTTTCTTCTCGCGTGAAACCCTTGGCGTGTTTGTTGTAGACGTCCCTCGCAAAATCGCTCCAGACTGCGCCGAGCTCTTTCAGATTGGCCTCCCTCTGCTCCTTCTCCTTCCTCTTCTCCTCCTCCATCTTCTCCTTCGCCTTCTCCCTCTTCTCCTTCTCCTCCTTCTCCCTCTTCTCCTTGCCCTTCTTCCTATGGAAAGGAAGCTTTGCCAGTATCGGCGTCGACAAGGCCACCGACACCGCCGATGCCGACGCCGACGTCAGCGTCGGCGCCTGTGACCGCGTCGTGTGCCTGTCCAGGTCCTCCTTAAGAAGATATACAAATAACGACATGGTTCTCCACCAAAATAAGAACTGATCAGACTTGAACGTGGGATGAGCGCCTTCCCTGGAGACACGAACATCTCCATGCGCAGCAAGCTTGTTGTCCCAAAACTCCTTCCATCCAGCGCCTCCCATTCTGCCACTTTGATCGAAGGGTCGAAAGTACCCAGCGTCGTGCTGCTGCTGCGGATTCTCCAGCTCAATACCCGCCTTGATTGAGCCTTCTAAGGCGACGGGCGGCTTGGAAGACGGGGAAAAGGCTATGGGCTCGTTTTTGGCAATAGCTGAACCAAAGGAGTGCTTTGAACTAGCGGAACCGGAGGGAACACCTGAGATGGCGGATACGGATGAGACACTTGCCCGCGCAACATGCGCATAACTGTTCGAGGGTGACCTCAATGGCGCAGGCGGCTTGGGCTCCCCTCCTTCGGCTTGTTGGCAATTTCTGTGGAAAGACCCAGTTTAAACAAGGTCCAGTTCCTGATGTCGCCCCTCACGCCTGGTTCAATGAAGAACCGAATGAACTCGTTAAGGAAATAGTACGCGCCCCATGAGAATGTCAGTCGGATTCCGTCAATCAGCTTCCTCCGCAGCATGTGGAGGTAGATCTGCTTCCTCTAAAAAAAGCTTTGTAAATGTAAATCCTCTCCTCCGAAAATAAGTCACATACGCCGTATACGATATATTCCTCCACGTCGTGTGAGACGCATGAGTATTCCAGCAATCTGCTCTGTATGATCTCCAACTCGGCCCTGAGATTCTGACGGTCCTCAGCCATTTGCGACCCTTGCGCCTCTTGGTCCTTCCGCAAGATTGCGAGTTGCGCCTCCTGGTCCTTCCGCAAGATTGCGAGTTGCGCCTCCAGGCCTGCGAGTCTCTCCAAGACTTGAACGTTATCCGCTTTCAGCTCCTTCCGAATTTTCGCCAGATCAAACAGTGCAGTCGCAGCATTTATCGACACGTCATCACGGAGGCTTTCAGCTCTTTCCATGGCCTCTGCGACGGTTGATTGAATGCGTTTCCCTAAGCTGCCTATAAACAATTGACATGACTGGGCATCCCGACATGCAGAATGGTATCGAGAGCAACTTACTGACGCTATCCAGGACCTTTGGATCATATTCTTCATCCAGGAAGTTATACTTATTATATTGACCTATGCCTGTGGCTGTGGCCTCATCTTTTTCGTCTTGGAGAGCTGCCATGTCTTGGAGAGAGATCGAGATCTGGCAGTGGTATATGGGACTAGTGATGGGGGGTCTACGGCGGAGTATGCCAGCCTAGGGTACTTATCTTGTGGCGGCTGGTGCGGTGGGAAGCCTGAGATGACATCTGGGGTGGCACAGATGGTGCGATCCGAACTGGTCGTATCGACAGGCATCATGTGGACACCGGCAAAATTAGCGCCAAGGAGTTCTCCCAGTCGCCCAGATAGGCAGCAGAACTTTGGCAGGGAGGGAGAGGAGAGTGAGCAGTCGCCGATGAGCAAAAGAGACGCCTTATATACCAGATGTCCTCTCTATGACTCGTGCATGACTGCCGTAACATGGGCGGCATCCCGTTTTTTTGCAAGCAAGATTTTTTTTTCAAATTCGCCCACATTTATTCCCAGGCCTCAATTTGTCGTTCTCCCACCAACACTCATGCCTCCTTCCCGCGCCAAAAAGCCAACTCAGAAGGCCAAGGAAGCTCAGGAGGCCGAAGCCAAGAAGAACGAGCCAAAAGTCAAGAGGTGCCCCGGACGGCCGCGCAAAAACACGGAGGCTCCGACAACCCCGAAAGCGGTGCGGGCGAGCCCTCGCAAGAAACAGGAAAAGGCCAGCAAACTGAAACCCAGCACCACGTCGAAAAAAACAAAGGTGCCGCATTCCTATCGTTATTGTTCTGACAGGCACATTCTGCATTCTATATTGACATAGCCTTTTCCATCAGTGCAGCTCTGATGATGCCAGTAGTTCGGACGATGGCAACGACTCTAATGACAACTACCGGCCTGATGGAGATCTCTCTGTGAACGACGTAGTGCGGGTGGCGAGTACTCCCGGTCTGGACAAAACAACGTTCCCATACGGAGAAACACAAGAACCGGACTTCTCTATGCTGTTGGGGGAAGATGGCAACGTGATAGGTAACAGTTTACCCATTGGCCAGTCATATTAATGACTGACCTTCTAAAGTGGATGAAAGCATATCTCTTGATACAGCACGGGTTCGGGGTCTCGTAGACCTACCAGTCACTTCGACACCTGCTCCTCCAAGGAAGAGGAAGAGCAGTCAAGAAGACGTCATCGAAGTGAAGATCTTAGTTTCCGATGGGGTTGGCGGATGGGACCTGTGATAGAAGGAAATAGACTGATTGCCATTCTAGGACATATCATGGCTGATGCAGGATTGGCACCCGATCGACGATACCATACACGATTCCGCTACTGCCCCTTTGGATCAAGAAGGGCAGACCACCTACCAGTACCTTCCTGCAGGAATTGCCAATGGGCATGGAGGCAAGCCTGGGAATGCGCACAAGACATACTGGAAGAAACAATGGGAATAATCGAACGAACAGAACCAATCACAATTCGAACCAACTATGGATACTCGCCACACAGGACGCAACACCAAGTACTCTACAACCACTACCTCACAGCATTCGAGAATGAAGTGGTAGTGTGGTCTGGAAATGAAGAAACGTATTACGCTAATGCCACAGCCACAGCATGGATCTGTCGATCCCCACACGTCGAAGAATGCCACAGGGCGGCGATACAGGTTACATGGCCACTGACACTCGACGCCCCAGAATATCTCAGGCATGTAAGGGACACGACAATGGGACAGATCGTGAGCGGCTGGAGGGGCACACTAGAGGGAACAATCCTCATTAGCGGATGCTTCTCGAGCACAGGGATCGACGGAGCGATCGCCACCTTCTTGATCGGCAGAAACACCGAGACCGATGAGATCATCATCCCCGATGGATACGACCGAGGAATATTCTACCGGAACCCCACATTCTACCCCGGACTCAGTACCCGAGATTCAACGATCGAAGGAACCCCATCGGAACAGGAACGGCACATCATTGGATGGATCCAGGAACAGAACAGAAGTGGATCTCCGATGAATACAGACAGCTCGGCATCGGAATGGAGCTACACCCGGAACCTTCGAGAACTCCGAGAGCACCGGGGACAGGAATAGCAGACGGGTTAGCTCGGAAGTGTACAGCCACAAGATTGGCAGAAGATGGCGTCATCATTAGCAATCGACAAGGACCACATGGAGAAGAAGGATCTAGAAGGACGGAACGGAACTCGACGGAATTGCGGGGTTCCGCACAGCCACTGGATTGGCTAGTGGCTGTGCCGAAGAAGTGTTGGGGGCTGTGCCGACGAAGCGTTGGGGCGGTGCTGCGGATGAACGGATCAGGTGACGGACTTCCTAGAAAGTATATAAGTAGCGAGCACTGCCACCAGAAGTTCCTTAGCGAAATTCTTTTGTATTGCCTACGACTTCTTTGTACTGCCACTTAGTCGCCTTAGGCACCACTCTAATCTATCTTAGGTATCTAGTGCACGGCCGGTCCCCTGACCCCTACTAGTGCCTCATTGTTTACCCGACTATCCCTATCTCGCACTTCCCCACGATCAAGATAGCTTCTCAAGATCAGCGGAGTGAGTGGACTTGTTCTGGTGCGTCGATCTGAGGGATCTGCACTTGGCCTTTCGCTCGGCTCTTACCAAGCTGAGGGAATGCCAAGCGCCGATCCCTGATCTGCTTATAGCGATCCGCACTGGTCCTAACACCTAGCTTGTGGGAACCCTACCGGTTGCCTTGGACGTCCGCGGTGGAGTATTACGAGACTGCTGCGGAAGAAGTGGCTCAGCTGCCACGCCGGTTGGAACAGGCCCGGAACGCCCTGGTGAAAGGAGATCACCTGAACTGGAAGATTTGGGCAGTCGACACACCAGACACTCTCGAAGACTTCCTACACTACTTAAGCGAGTACGGTGAACACACCTACACCCTCCAAGAACACTGCACACTCCTGCACAACATCCTAGTCTACGTTCAAAGAGCCGAAGACAAATGCGTTCAGGAATTGTGCAAGAAATGGCACTTAGGGAGGCCCTTCTTCTCTACCTCCTCTCTCTCGCCGCGAGCATCATCATCGTCATCGTCATCTTCGGCTGGTCTCCGATCGTTCTTCTGTTTCGATCCGCTACACGTTCAGCTGCCACCTGGTCCACCCGTCTTCGCCAACGCACGGTATCAACGTCCCTCGGAGCAATCTTCCAAGTCGGATACTGTATTGGAAGGATTACTGGCCGCCTGGCACCCCGCGAACATACCTCTCTGGAACAGCTATACCTCAGGATTTCTGGAGTCGGAGCAGTACTTGAACAAACTGCACATCGGCTGTCTCGAGAGGTGGGCCGCTACGGGCGTGACATCGGGCATATGCGACGAATGCTCGAGGATGGCACGAACATGGTGGCGCAAACCGACCAGAGAGATGCGGATATCGTGGAGCAACTCCAAGCAATGAGGTCGCTCCTGGAATCGGTAAGGGACGTTGCACGGCTATTCGAAGGATACATGGAGAGGCGAGTCACCGCCTGGAACAGCTTCCACACCAGCTGGGTCGACATGCGCCATCTACAGGCAGTCCGCTGGCACGAGCAACAAGTGTCCCAGCAGACGATCCAAGCCCAACACGTCACGATGGCTCAACGGACGGAGACGAACTCCCAGGAACTCGAAAGGCTAGCGGCGCGTCTCAGCAGCGTGGAAGGCATGGTCAGGAACATCCACCGGGCGGTTCACCAGGAGGAAACGGAAGACTACGAGGCAACGACAATCATCCAGCGGGCCCATCAGATCTTCGACCTGGTCGACATGCACGCGGTCACCGACAGAACTGCCACTGAGGGACGCTTGGACGAGATCGACCAAAACATCGCGAGCCTCTTACAGCGAGTGGACCCTCAGAACTTCTTCGCCGGTAACCACACCTCACCGGCACCAGTACCAGTCACCGAGCGACACCCGCAGGTCCCCTCACCAGTCCAACCCCAGTCGGCACCGGCTCGTCTTCCTTGGTGGCCCATGGGAGGAAACTACGCTCTACAGGAACACTCGAACGACTACCACCGCAACTGGCACTCACCACCAGGATCACCAACGCCAAACGTCAGGGAGGTCAGAGCCAGAGAAGCAGCGGCAGGGTACGTACGCGGAGCAGGACCAAACATCCCACCGCCCATCCAGCACCGAGACACTGGCTGGCCGGTTCAAGCAACACTCCCAGCAACAAGGCGAACTGGTCCGCAGGACACCTACTCCTGGAACCAATCAGACGCTATCGGCTTCCCGGCTCAAGATTATTCAACAACAACAACGAACGACGAGGCATGGTCAGAATGGCCTCCAGCACCTCCAGACTGGGATCAAGAGGCGCAAGAGCTCTACACCCCAGTCGCCGTTCCCCTCCAGCCGGTAACAAGCCAGGACAGCGGTGTCGGTCAGGAGTCGAGCCAGGAGAGTGAAGAGCCGGAAGATGTTGAGGAACAGTGAAGGGCAACGGCAGGCAATACGAACAGGACAAAGGCAACCGAGTAGTGGGGCGGGGTACGGCTGGTAGCTTAGAGCTCGCCTCCTGTAACACTAGTGTACTAAAATAATTATGTATTAACACATTCCCCTTACAGACAATGACTACAAACGCCAACACAAGCAAGGGAACAGAGAAGTACCCCCTGTTCAGGGGCGAACTCTCAGAAAGCATCGAAAGCTGGAAGAACCAAATGACTTCCAGGCTGAATGAACGACACCCGGGTGACCTTAACAAGCAGGTCGTATTAATCTACAGAGCTCTCCGTGGTAAAGCACAGACATGGGTCGATGCTCCCTGGGCAAAGTTCAAGGACAAGCAAATCACGGAAACGGACACCAATGGAACAGTCAAGTATCAAGGCGCATGGAAGGACCTAGAAGAGCTATGGACCTACCTCACGGAACGACACACAAAACTGTACAGCTTGAAGGATCAAGCAGAGATCCTCTTACACAAAATCGAGCAGAGGACAGCGCGCGTGGATGCATACAATGATGAGTTCGAAAAGATTGCGGTAAACCTACCCTCGCAGGTGTACCCCGAACACATATTGCTGTATCACTACAAACGAGGGCTCAACGACAAGATACGCAGTCGACTACAGACCAATGTAGATAACGACGATTGGAGCCTCGACCAGTGGAAGGAATATGCGCGGCGCATCGAAATACAACAAGTACAGGCTAATGCAACACAATCAAACAGTCGGTACCGGCCGATGTTTAGGAATGGATATCAGGCAACGTACAGGCCTGAGGGCGCAGGTACTTACCCAGGAGAGTACCTCGGCGAGCCCATGGACGTAGACGTCCAGAAACGACAAGTCACCAGCTCCGCATGGAAACGAACCCCTCCAGTAAGGCGTGAGAGCGGGGCATGCTGGGAATGCGGCGCAACGGGTCACTGGCAAAGTGAGTGCCCAAGACTCCGAGCAGGCGAAAAGCCTAGCAGCGGGAGATGGAAATCAAGAGGAGCCAGGGGAGCCCGTTACGGAAAAGGAAAAGGAAAGAAATCTCTTCACCGCCGGGAGATGGGGTTGGAATCTGATTCCGAGCTCGAGGAATTAGAGGATTTAAAGAGAGGGCCTCGTCAGCGTGCAAGGCGTCAGAATGGCACGAAGAATGACGACGAGGAAGAACCCGAGGAGGGTTTTTAGAGGCACACGCCGACGATCCGACGGATCGGCGTGGAAGTCTCATACGTCGGTGGACTACCACAAGAATCGATAACCGACATCCAAAGATCAAGATTAGATTATCGCAGGGGCAAATCAGGAACCAAGAAGTCGAAGCAATGATCGACTCAGGATCGGCGATATCTACAATCAGCCCGATAATGGTGAAGGACTTGAAGCTACACACCAAGCCCAACGCCGGCACACACGTAATTCGAAATGCGGACGGCACGCTAAACAAGGATGGATGGAAAGAAGACGTGGTAGTCAACATGAACACAGGTATAACCAACGGATGGGTCCGCCTGGCAGTAGTTATGACTGCAGGGGACAAGCTTCTATTGGGGGCAGACTGGCTAAATCGGTACGGAGTCAACATCAACTGCGCTACAGGAGCGGTCACATCGAAGGGAAGAACCACCTACATGGTCGGCACGGAACATTTACGCCGATCACAAGAAGCTGTGATAGCCAAATGGCAGAAAAAGAAGATCCGACAAAAGAAGTCAGTACAACCCAGGAAAATGGTAACTACGAAGCGGAAGCCTCGATACCCAGATGAGGAAAGCAGCGATGAGGATGAGGAAGAATGGCTGAAAGCAACACCCCCATCCTCGCCAACTAGGATGGTAACGTCACCAACGCCGACCAAACCACCTCGACCAACAATACCACTGAAACCTCACCCGCCAGTTGTACCATTCACACTACCAGGGATGCTGACCTTCACACCAGAACAATCGAAACCCATGGAAGGGGTGGACGCACAGATAAGCCAAGAACTAATACCCCCGAAACCTACCTACCCAGGGAATCCAGAACAAGAATTCCAGGAAGGAAAATGGGTTACCAGCTGGAAGGCACATCAACTCAGGATTGTTGAAGGAGCTCTCGACTGGACCGTAATCATCAAGGACAAATTCGCCAGCTTCAAGACTAGGGAAGCAATGGAGCTTCACATTAAACGCGAAGCATACAAGCGATCCACCAGTGGATATAATGAAGCAACACTCGACTGGGTCTATGGACCATACTACCCAGCGATGCTAGAAGACCTTGCAAATGAAGCGCGATGGATCTATGATTACGAGCAAGAACGCGTAGCGGCGCAAGAGCGAGAGCGAAGGAGAGTGGGAAGCGGCAAGCAAAGGCAAGCGCTCCCACCGGCACCAGGACTAGGAAAGAGGCAGAAATCCGAAACCGACGAAGGAGGGTCGGTCCATGCAGACTCTGAAAGGAGGGATTGGACTGATGACGCATCGGCTGTCATTCGCCGGATGCAAGTAAAACGGCGGGATTCCATTCCGTCGTCAGGCAAGGAGATTAATATAATCATCGGAGCTGAGCCGACGGCTCCAACCCTGCTTGGAAGGCACATGGCTAGTAGACGTCGTAGGAATGTCGAACGTCGGGCTCGGTCCATGCAGACTCCGAAAGGAGGGATTGGACTACACCGAAGGAGAGATGAGCTACTCCCAGTGGGGCGTCCACTGATCAAGCGACGTCTGTCTAAGTACCCAGACGGTCTTCATCGGGTAGGCCTGGGGAACAGAGAGAAAGGGACGACGTGGAAACATACCACGGTATTAAAAGAAGGCGCTGAAGTGGGTAGGCGATGGCCCACGCAACAGCAGTTCCGCCGAGAACGCTCCCATGCCGCATTAAGAAAGAATGGGGAAGCGGCCGGAAAGTACCCTCCAGCTCCTCAAGGTAGAGTGGTAGCTGTTGCTAAGGAATCAGGGGAATGGAACGAGGTACAAGACCCTGGCGCTAGTGGAAGCATGCTCCCCCAATGGGGTCAAGAGTCCAAGCTCCTAGACCGAAGGTACCTGCGAGCACCGGCTCGTACAACAAAGCGGGAGAGGTCGGCGCGAAAAGGGAAAACTATGGTCACAACCACCGCCATGAGAGGAGTACCGCTAAATCGTGCTTCGCCCCGATCCCAGAAGCTGAATCTGACACTCAGCACCGGAAGCTTTATTCGAGCAATGGACACCGAGATCCGAAAACAACTTACCAAGTGGAACTCGGTAGCACAAAAGTATGCTCAGGAAAAGGCTCTGAAGGAGGGAAGGTCGGCAGACAGCAAGGAACGACCCCTCAAGGAACTAGTACCTCCACAACTCTGGAAGTACTTGGATAGATTCGATAAGGAACGCGCGAAACGATTGCCCAAGTCAACTAAGTGGGACATGAAAATCGAACTCGTGGAAGGAGCAGAACTCCCGAAACCTGGGCCAGTATACAGCCTATCACCAGCAGAACGACAAGCAGTGGAAGAATTCATCAAGGATAATCTGGAAAGGGGATGGATCCGAAGAGTCGACAACCAATTGGCACCTCAAGACAAAACATCTGTCTGTGCCCCAGTATTCTTTGTTGGCAAGAAAGATGCAGGCGCCAGGCTGGTAATCGACTATCGAGCCATCAACAAGATTTGTAAACCAGACCCATATCCTATTCCACTCCTTCACTCGCTTCCAGATGAGCTGGCAACGGCTACATGGTTCACAACACTCGATCTGCGAAGTGGTTACAACAACTTGCGCATACATCCAGGTCACGAGAAATTTGCGGCGTTCAGAACACACCGAGGAGTATACCAGCCCCTAGTCATGCAGTTCGGAATGATGAATTCACCCGCCGTATTCCAACGGGCAATGAATGAATTATTCGAAGACATGATTAGCAGAGAAGTGCTGGTCTACCTTGACGATATCATCATCTATGCCAAGACAGAAGAGAAATTGTGGGAGATAACCCATAGGGTCATGGATCGACTCAGGGAAGCAGACTTCTACTGTAAACCAGAGAAGTGCTACTTTGCCCAGAGAGAGTTGGATTACCTCGGATTCGTGGTCAACCAGGAAGGATTGAAGATGGACCCCTACAAAGCAAAGGCAGTAGAGGAATGGCCAGACCTCCAATCGAAAACCGATATTCGACGGTTCATTGGGTTTGCCAATTTCTACAGGAAATTTATCAATGGGTTTGCCAAGACCGCAAGACCCCTAACGGAGCTAATGTCGGCCAAACGAACATTCACCTGGGGAGAACGACAGAAGGCAGCCTTTCAAGCACTAAAGGAAGCATTCACCTCAGCACCAATACTCAAGCGACCAGACTATAACCGACGATTCGTAGTGGAAACTGATGCTTCAGACCTAGGAATGGGAGCAGTTCTATCGCAGGAATTCGACGATGGAATACTACACCCGATCGCCTACTGGTCCAACGCATATACGGGAGCAGAAAAGAACTATCCCATTATGAAGAAGGAACTTTTGGCGATAGTCAAGGCGCTTGGAGTATGGCGACATCACCTCCAAGGAGTACCAAATGAACTGGCAACGCGCATCCTGTGCGATCAGGCAAATCTACGATACTATATGCAGAAGCAGAAAGTACCCAGTCAGACCGAAAACTGGGCCGCATTTCTATCCAACTTCAAGTTCACAATCGAGTACCGACCAGGAGCAAAGAATGCTCGTGCAGATGCACTATCCAGAAGACCAGACTATGGAGTAGACGAAGAAAAGAAGGAATCGGTCGTCTTACCGAAGGAATGGTTTGCAGAACCAGAAGCGGACATCAGGGTAATGTACTACCTGATCCAGGATGACGACCTGTATGAACAAATGAAGACAGCCTGGGAAAAGGCCGGCTGGACGAAACCATTTGAAGATGGAAAGAGTGGAGGCCTCCTCGTTGGGAATAACGAGTTGAGCCTGAAGTATGACAAGCGGTTGAGGAGCTGGACCAAGGATGGTAAGATAGCTCTCCCGGACATAGAAGACGCTAGGGCTATCAGGAAGGAACTGGTACGACGAAACCACGATGAGCCTAGCGCAGGGCACGGAGGCCCAGAAAAGACCCTGGAACGAATCAAAAGACACTACTGGTGGCCAGGAATGAATAAAGAAATCACCGAAATAGTGCAGAGCTGCGACACATGCCAGCGAACTAAAGCAAGACGAGGAAAGGTGCAACCACCGCTCCAACCACTCCCAGTACCACAGGCACCATGGGAAGAGATCACCATGGATTTTGTTACCGGCATACCAGTAACTAAGGACAAGCACGATGCAGTACTGGTGGTAGTGGATCGCTTATCCAAGATGGCAAGATTCCTGCCCACAACCAAGACCGCAAACACGGAAGAAACAGCTCAACTCCTGGTCAACAACATATTCTGTCTATTCGGACGGCCGAAGATCGTAATCAGCGATCGAGGACCCCAATTTGCAAGCAAACTCATAGGATACATCACCAACGCAGTTGGAACGGAGCGGAAGCTGAGCACGGCCTACCACCCACAGACAGATGGACAAACAGAGCGAGTCAACCAGGAAATGGAGCAGTACCTACGCTGCTACGTCAATCAGGACCAAGACGATTGGGATAGGTGGCTACCAATGGCAGAGTACGCCTACAACTCAAGAGTACACTCAGGAACAGGAAAGGTACCCTTCGAGGTTGTACTGGGAAGAATCCCAGAGTTAGCCTATATCAGCAGCCCAGCCGAAGCAAGCGATCAAGGATGGGTGGAACGGGCCGAACGGGCCCAGAAGGAAGCAAAGGAAGCAATGAAAAGAAGCCAGGACCAGATGAAGCAATATGCGGATCGGCACCGAGGAAGAATGCCAAGCCTCGAGATCGGCGACCAAGTTCTTCTTGATGCCAGGAACCTTACTCTTCTAGTTCCGACAAGGAAGCTCAGCGAAAGGAACCTCGGACCCTACACAGTGGTTGCCAAACACGGAACAGTCAATTATGAACTAGACCTGCCGAACGAATTACGCATACACCCAGTATTCCACGTAGGACTCCTCATTCCGTACAGACAACCGGAACAACCAGAAGAAAGGGAACCGAGGCCTGGACCAGAAATCATCGCCGGAGAAGAAGAATATGAAGTTGAACAAGTCAACGGCATCGAAAAAAAGAAAGGGGCGTGGAAGCTCAACGTCAAATGGAAAGGGTACCCAGAGGAGGAAAATACCTGGGAACCCTTGAGCAATCTCGAAAACGCTTGGCAAGTGGTAACGGATTACCTCGACGAACATCCAATGGAAGACGCAGAAGCGGTCTTGGAAATTCGGAAATGGCTGAGGAAGCTGAAGGGAAAAGCAGCACGATCGACAAGAGGACTGAAAATCGATGACGTCAATATTCGAGGGATCCACAAGGTACAAGACCACCCACATCCGACAAGTGACAGGCGACATTGGGAAGTGCAACGCCCGTCGGAGCTGTTAGGACCAGTGCGGATCGCTATAAGCAGATCAGGGATCGGCGCTTGGCATTCCCTCGGCTTGGCAAGGGCCGAGCGAAAGGCCAAGTGCAGAGCCCCCAGATCGACGCACCAGAACAAGTCCACTCACTCCGCTGATCTTGAGAAGCTATCTTGATCGTGGGGAAGTGCGAGATAGGGATAGTCGGGTAAACAATAAGGTACTAGTAGGGGTCAAGGGACCAGCCGTGCACTAGATACCTAAGTTAGATTAGAGTGGTGCCTAAGGCGACTAAGTGGCAGTACAAAGAAGTCGTAGGCAATACAAAAGAATTTCGCTAAGGAACTTCTGGTGGTAGTGCTCGCTACTTATATACTTTCTAAAAAGTCCGTCACCTGATCCGTTCATCCGCAGCACCGCCCCAACCGATTGTCGGCACAGCCCCCAACACTTCTTCGGCACAGCCACTAGCCAATCCAGTGGCTGTGCGGAACCCCGCAATTCCGTCGAGTTCCGTTCCGTCCTTCTAGATCCTTCTTCTCCATATGGTCCTTGTCGAGTGCTAATGATGACGCCATCTTCTGCCAATCTTGTGGCTGTACACTTCCGAGCTAACCCGTCTGCTATTCCTGTCCCCGGTGCTCTCGGAGTTCTCGAAGGTTCCGGGTGTAGCTCCATTCCGATGCCGAGCTGTCTGTATTCATCGGAGATCCACTTCTGTTCTGTTTCTGGATCCATCCAATGATGTGCCGTTCCTGTTCCGATGGGGTTCCTTCGATCGTTGAATCTTGGGTACTGAGTCCGGGGTAGAATGTGGGGTTCCGGTAGAATATTCCTCGGTCGTATCCATCGGGGATGATGATCTCATCGGTCTCGGTGTTCCTGCCGATCAAGAAGGTGGCGATCGCTCCGTCGATCCCTGTGCTCGAGAAGCATCCGCTAATGAGGATTGTCCCTTCTAGTGTGCCCCTCCAGCCGCTTACGATCTGTCCCATTGTCGTGTCCCTTATATGTCTGAGATATTCTGGGGCGTCGAGTGTTAGCGGCCATGTAACCTGTACCGCTGCCCTGTGGCATTCCTCAACATGTGGGGATCGACAGATCCATGCTGTGGCTGTTGCATTAGCGTAGTATGTTTCTTCGTTTCCTGACCAGACCACCACTTCGTTCTCGAATGCTGTGAGGTAGTGGTTGTAGAGTGCTTGATGCTGTGTTCTGTGTGGCGAGTATCCATAGTTGGTTCGAATTGTGATTGGTTCTGTTCGTTCGATTATTCCCATTGTTTCCTCCAGTATGTCTTGTGCACATTCCCAGGCTTGTCTCCATGCCCATTGGCAATTCCTGCAGGAAGGTACTGGTAGGTGGTCTGCCCTTCTTGACCCAAATGGGCAGTAGCAGAATCGTGTATGGTATCGTCGATCGGGTGCCAATCCTGCATCAGCCATGATATGTCCTAGAATGGTAATCAGTCTATTTCCTTCTAACAGGAGCAAGCAACCACCTCGGGAAGACACCCCGTAGTGGAACAATGTGGAATGCGCCTATTGGAAGAAGTCCTTGGAAGAGAGTATAGCATCGCCGATTGGATGCCCCAGCGCTGAGGGCAAGAATATCAGGCACCGGTTAATAAAAGAAACGGCAACGGCTACTCGCTCAGGACACCCTCAAACAAGACCATTGATTCTGCCAAACCGAAAGGCATGAGGAAATAAATGACGGCCATCTGCCGAACTGCAGGCATGAGAAAACAAATGGCATGTAAACCCAAAACGAGCTGCCGAACTAGCGGCAAGGAGAAGAATACTAGAAGGAAATCAAGATAATCACATGCGCAAAATCAGTCAATTAACAGGCTTCACTCCTCCTTTCAGTCCGGAATTACGCCTTTGGAGGGGGAATGATAGAAGGAAATAGACTGATTGCCATTCTAGGACATATCATGGCTGATGCAGGATTGGCACCCGATCGACGATACCATACACGATTCCGCTACTGCCCCTTTGGATCAAGAAGGGCAGACCACCTACCAGTACCTTCCTGCAGGAATTGCCAATGGGCATGGAGGCAAGCCTGGGAATGCGCACAAGACATACTGGAAGAAACAATGGGAATAATCGAACGAACAGAACCAATCACAATTCGAACCAACTATGGATACTCGCCACACAGGACGCAACACCAAGTACTCTACAACCACTACCTCACAGCATTCGAGAATGAAGTGGTAGTGTGGTCTGGAAATGAAGAAACGTATTACGCTAATGCCACAGCCACAGCATGGATCTGTCGATCCCCACACGTCGAAGAATGCCACAGGGCGGCGATACAGGTTACATGGCCACTGACACTCGACGCCCCAGAATATCTCAGGCATGTAAGGGACACGACAATGGGACAGATCGTGAGCGGCTGGAGGGGCACACTAGAGGGAACAATCCTCATTAGCGGATGCTTCTCGAGCACAGGGATCGACGGAGCGATCGCCACCTTCTTGATCGGCAGAAACACCGAGACCGATGAGATCATCATCCCCGATGGATACGACCGAGGAATATTCTACCGGAACCCCACATTCTACCCCGGACTCAGTACCCGAGATTCAACGATCGAAGGAACCCCATCGGAACAGGAACGGCACATCATTGGATGGATCCAGGAACAGAACAGAAGTGGATCTCCGATGAATACAGACAGCTCGGCATCGGAATGGAGCTACACCCGGAACCTTCGAGAACTCCGAGAGCACCGGGGACAGGAATAGCAGACGGGTTAGCTCGGAAGTGTACAGCCACAAGATTGGCAGAAGATGGCGTCATCATTAGCAATCGACAAGGACCACATGGAGAAGAAGGATCTAGAAGGACGGAACGGAACTCGACGGAATTGCGGGGTTCCGCACAGCCACTGGATTGGCTAGTGGCTGTGCCGAAGAAGTGTTGGGGGCTGTGCCGACGAAGCGTTGGGGCGGTGCTGCGGATGAACGGATCAGGTGACGGACTTCCTAGAAAGTATATAAGTAGCGAGCACTGCCACCAGAAGTTCCTTAGCGAAATTCTTTTGTATTGCCTACGACTTCTTTGTACTGCCACTTAGTCGCCTTAGGCACCACTCTAATCTATCTTAGGTATCTAGTGCACGGCCGGTCCCCTGACCCCTACTAGTGCCTCATTGTTTACCCGACTATCCCTATCTCGCACTTCCCCACGATCAAGATAGCTTCTCAAGATCAGCGGAGTGAGTGGACTTGTTCTGGTGCGTCGATCTGAGGGATCTGCACTTGGCCTTTCGCTCGGCTCTTACCAAGCTGAGGGAATGCCAAGCGCCGATCCCTGATCTGCTTATAGCGATCCGCACTGGTCCTAACAACCTGCTTCTACGTTCTGACATGCTCCTGCATGAAGTGATATCTGAAATCATGAATCTAACTAGAGGCTCCTGTGTCATTTCTCGCCTTGGAGTTGAAGGTCCATGGTGCAGGAAAGAAGGCCCGAACAAGTATCTTCCAGAGTATCTTGATACACAAGTCGGGCTCAACAAGATATTCGACCAAGTTCGCAAGCATCGCAAACAGCAGTCCAAGAACAAGACAAACGCGCCTGATCCAAACATCATCATCAGAAATCTGCCTGGAAGTGATGTTCGTAGTGGAGCTTTTCTTACTATCATCTCATCTATCTATCATCTCGTTTGACGTTATCCTCTTGACAGGACGCCGGTGGGTCAAAGAAGAAGGGCAAACAGGCAACAGCGGCGATCAAATCTGCACCCATATCAGGACAGCTCAATGATGCGCAGGCTGCCTACAAGGATGAGATGGCGAAAATCACAGCCAAACTATTGGAAAAGTTTAAATGCGATGAGCACGGACACTTGTGTGCCAGGTTGCCAGGCGCACGCAATCATGTCCCTTACACACATCGTGACGTTCAGGAGCACGCACGACTGCTTGTAAGTCTTGAATCACCGGTGCATCACTGATGCACTCTGCATTTCTCATTCTCATCATCGCCACATTCTTTGTTTCATAGTACCGAAATGCCCCTGGTGTAACTTACGACGTGCCACCCAAGGCACTGAATCTTCTGGATAGGAAACCCCTGGATTCCTACTCAGCCACGGCAGCAACCGAGAGAATTCCGAAATCATCCACTCCCATAATCAACACTCCCGGCACCATTGAAGCTGAGCAACCACAGACCCACCAGCCGGGCACCACTATACAGACAAGGCCCGCAGTCCATCTACAAGTCCCATCATTAGTACAGGCCGCCAATACGCAGCTCCCATCATCCATGATGCCACCCTTTTATCCATCCATGATACCATCCTTTCACCACCCGTCCATGGTAGCACCCTTTCACCCATCCATGACGCCACCCTTCCACCCACTATTGATGCCACCATTCAACACTATGCAATCCCCATTCATGGAATGGGCAATGCTGGGAGGAAACGTGTCCACTGGTAGGAGGCCCAGAGATTGGCCTCTGATTGGCAATTGGCTGGAGTCTCTCCATGACGACATGGAAAGGGGCAAAGAGCCGTGTCCCGCATATCGAGCATTTCGCTCATCTTTTGAAAAAAGGGGCTATGTCCGCCTCGATGATATTCAAGACCTCTGTAAGGGCGACTTAGAGAAAATAGTCCAAGCAGATGGATTAGATGCAACAGATGGACTTATCAATCGCATTCTTCGTTATGCTAAACAAGACTGCACTGCGATTCAATCTGGCTCGTAGACAAACAAAATTGCCTGCCTGTAGGAACCAAGTTCACCTGTAGTCACAATAATATCATAGAACAGAATGTCATTTCGATTTATGGTGACAATGACCGAAGACGACCCACCAACCATATCCGCAGTGCTCATAGAAGGCGCAGCAATTGCTCGCGCTGATTGACATGACCTCTTCATAAAGCCTCGAATACACTCCTGCATCTCCTGCGCCCTCTGGTAGGGGGGAACGCCGGAGCCTGGACTTGAGCAATGAAAACGCCAACTCGATCGGGTTGAAGTCCGGAGAGTACGCGGGCAAAAACTCAAGCCTCATGCCCCTTAGCAGTCACCGCATAATGAACAACTGCATTATTCGGCAAGGGAACACCTTACCTGGTTTCGATGAGGTCGCGAACCCTGTCCGACTTGTGGATAGAGCAGTTGTCCATGACGATGACTGAGTTCCTCGCCAGCCAGGGCTGCATGCTGTCTAGGAGAGTCTCGATGAATGCAGCAAAGGACTCTGCGTTGAACGACCCTTCCAGGACGACACATTCGAGCATCCCATCCAGGGAGATCGCAGGAAGGACCGAGTATCTACACTACGTGAGAACTCAATGGCGGTCACGACCAAGCAAAGCACCTTTTGCCTCTCGCAAAAACTGCTTCCGAGTAGCTTGATGGCCACGCAAGGCCCACGCCTTGTTTCGTAAGAAAGTTCGATGATCGCAGGCGCTCTCGTCGACAAACACGAGCTGCTCAGGGTTGTACAGCGAGCCTACTCTGAGACGAAATTCAATTCGCGCAGTTTCGCTGCGCTCCCACGCCTTCTTTGTTATCTAGGCTTGGTCAGCCATAATCTTTTCGACTAGAAAGAATACCGCACTTTCTTCATCGTGAAGCCTGCGTGCTCTAGCGTCCGCCATACCGTTGAATCTGAGACAAATTTACCGGACGATCCGCCTAGCATATTCTTGAGTTCGTCGAGGAACAGATCCCTATGGAAGTCGACGGCGCTGAGTAGATACTGATAACAGAATTAGCGGCACAGCAGGAGACGATGCACACGAAGGCTCACCTGAACATCTGAATATTCCAATGTCCTCAGCCGTCCTGTACGCTTGCCCTCTCTCTCGACGCTGCCAGTCTCTCGAACATGTTGATTAATGCGAAATACCGTCCGTCGGTTGATGCCTGTTAGAGCAGAGAGGTGGTTCACGCTGAATTCCTTGGACTCGAATATATTTTGTACGATCTGTCGAGCATCATTCGAGAGAGCCTTTCCGTGAGTCATCGTGGTGGCGTGGTGGCAGTCACGGTAGACGGGAGACCAGCAGACCACCAGCACGCAACGCGTGCACAGACAGGCGTGACGCACGTGCCGTGCTGCCTCTTTCCACCCTTTCCACCCCCTGGCGACGCCCACCGGGGATACTGAATCCTAGTGGCGGCGTTGGGGTAATCCAAATGGGCTGTTCTCATAGATCTTGACAGGTTTCCGACAGCAATAGGTACACACTGTCGTTTAGCTGCCGGGAATGTGAAGGAACCCATCCACGGATTCGACCGTACAGATATGACACCCTTCGTTATGCCGCTGAGGGCAATCTTGAGCCAATTTCTGGGGAGCTCAACTCAAGCATTCTAAGCGCAGCTCTTGTGGACCCGTAATCACTGTGGCCTCTTGTGACTCTGAGCTGTGTCTCATCTCTGCCAACACCGTCCTGGGCCTCCTTTTTGCACAGTCACAGAATGCGCTGCGGAACCTGCTCAACTGTCCCTACTTCCTCCATATTCAAACATTCCAGGAACAGAAGAGCCTCTGAAAGAGTGCGTGTCTGGTGATTCAGACGGAGAGTACGGACAAGCATCATGGCAATAGTTTCCTCGCTGCGCGTTCTATCGACGGGAAGAAGAGGCTGGAGAATGCTGAAGAAATAGATAAATGGAACTTTGGTCTCCTACCCTCGATCGAAAGCGATGGGGATGATTCTCGCAAGGCGGATGGCGCCAATGTCCTACCCACTATTTCTTGTCTATAAGTAAATGGTGAGTAGATACACGTACAAGCTGCTCACCTAACCGGCATGTTGACTCTTTCTAGATTTATGTCCCGCTGCATATCCACGACCTACAGTGAGTAGTACAGGGGAGATAGGTGCTCATGCGGGGATGCTGGACTGGAATCGACAATGGGTACAAAGGAGTTAAGTATTCGGTCCTGTGGTTTGACTGCGTTTCTGGAACCCACCACTTGTACTATCACATGTAGTCTTCAAGCATTCAATGTCGCCTCATTCCCCCTGGCGGTAATACTAGAGATGCACCTCCGCCGCAATCTAGCTGTGACGGTGTATCATTGCGATGTATCAAGAGGGGTTCAATGTGATTATGGGAGCGTCGGGTGGGTGCAAGCATTGCTGGGGAGGAGGAGCAACCCACAATTACATATAAATTACATAGTGAAAGCACCATAATAAGTTCAGGAAACCAGCTCCATGCTGTCCCTTTGAGTGCAAGAAAGTTTTGTTGTTGTTGCGTTGGAAGACAGTCCCGGGGAGTTGCAGTATGCAAGGCCTGGTTTCAAGTTGAGAGTGTCAGAGATAAGGGATGCTCCCACTGTCGCACGAATACTGCATAGAATTGCACGAAACCCCGCCAGAGCATTGCCAGGCATACATACTTGATTTACAGACTAAGAGTTGGAATTGGGAGAGCCCGTATGGGGAGCAGAAAGTTTTCGAAGAGTCTAGAAGAGGTGTCAGAAGGTTGCTTGATAAAATCAGTCGGCCTCTGTCACACGAATACTGCATGAAATGGTGGGTAAACTTGCCAGAGCATTGCCAACTGCATAGGCTTAATTGACAGACCAAGGCCACAAATTTTTATGGCCTATATCGGGAGGAATAATTTTACAAGTAGTATGAGTGAGCTGCTGAAACGAGGCTTGACGAAGTTGTTTGTTTCGTTCCGAAGCATACAGACGGTTGCTTGTGAAAATTTTAACATACATATGCTCGTATGCTCGGGTGTGTTTTTTTGAGTGCTAACCGGCTATTAAACACGCAGAATTGACAGAGAAAATCGCTATTTACTAGGGTTTTTGCGATTCTGGCTCGGACGCGTCAGAGCACGTGAAACGCGGGTGTGACAATACTTATGAAAAAGGCAGTAACTCTCACGTAATTCTCAAGAGGAACCCTATCTCTGGACATTGCTCCCTATCCTATCACCTTCTCCCGCTCGCGGCGAGCCTTTTGAACGTATATTCCCATGACTAATACGAGTCATTTGCCGGTTTATCAACCACCAAATAAGCATGGGTATCCTTCCATCTCGGAGGCATATAGCGTCCGTCGAAAAGACAGAGTTCCTGAGTGAGGGGATCACTGCATTTCATGATCGGAGAGTTGACCATCCGACTCTCGACTCAAGGGCTGTTGGCTGAACCGGGTGGTTGGTTTGAACCCCGCGATCTGTCAAGAGCCGAAGAGAATCCCCGTTCCAGTAGTGCAGTTGACCGTCAACAGTTCCTGACCGGAACGTTCACTACAGATTTACTAACCGTCTGGCGTAGGGGCATTTGAACTTCCGGCCGAGACTTCCCAGCTATCGATGTGGTTGTGGGTGAGACATTCCATTCCCCCGAGTAGGGCCTGACATAGAAATATTGGGTGTAATTTTCCGTGCTTTACAGAACAGAGAGGTCTGAAATGATGATTGCCCTCGATCCCTCACCGTCTCCGAAGAAAATCAACACCACGGACCGCTTCGCGACCTCTCGCCAAACTGGTCAATATAATCCGAGTTTATCGCACGCTGCGAGATTAGAGATCGGAGCAGAAAATCCTCTCTATCAGTAAACGAGCCACCTAGTTCGTTCTAGCTTGACTGGTCATTGAAACCGCCAGCTTGCACACTGTAAAGCTTCTGATACTCGCCGCCCAACTCCATCAGAGCATTATGATTTCCCTGCTCCACAAGTTCACCATCTTTCAAGCACCTAGTGAACAACGTATTCCGTTAGCCCGAGAATAAGGTTCTACTGGGACAGAAGATCTAAGAACATACAGAATTAAATCCGCACGCTTTGTCAAATGACCAAAGCGGTGAGTGATAAAAATGGCTGTCTTTCCCTTGCTGTGCTCGCGGAGCCGCTTGAATAGCTCGTACTCTCCTTCTGGATCGAGCGCAGATGTGGGCTCGTCCGCAATAAGAAGGCGAGTGTTATCACCCATGAGCCTCATGAACGTTCGCGATCTGCAGCCTACATTTAGTCCCGCTTCAGTTAGCAGTCAAACTCAGACTTACGCAGAGAGTCTCTGTGAGTCTCCTCCAGAAAGGTCCGCCGAAACTTCCCTGTCTTCAACGACTGCTTTGAGGTCTTCATCTTCCTTGTTGGCGATATTCATAGTGATAGTGGACACAGGGCGCAGTTCAGTATCCAGGCCACGTCTCAGTCTATGCACATACGTCGAAGCACCCCCTCGTTGTATTGCTTCCTCGATTTCATCATTTGTAGCACTCCGTTGCGGAAGACCGAGTGCGACGTTCTCGCGAAGTGAGACGGGAAGGATGGGGTGGTTCTGACGTAGGATTACCATCGCACGACGAACGTCCTCGAGCCTGTACGACGGAAGCGGACGACCGTCGAGTAGGATTTCGCCGCCCGTCGGATCATGTAACCTCGAAAGGAGCTTGATGACTGATGTCTTCCCACTTCCATTGACGCCAATGATGACCACCAACTGACCAGGTTGTATTGTAAACGAGACGTCGGATAGGGCGTTCGTATCCGCCCCTGGGTATGCAAACGACACGTTCCTATGTTTACAGGGCCTTCAATTGAGCGAGCTGTTCAAGAGGGAATAAGGATAGCATAGGCACGTACCGGAACTCGATTTCCGCCCCGGCATGATTTTTCCCTTCAGAAAATATTGGATACGAAATGTCCCCATCTTCAATATGATTCTCGACATCTTCCAGGGAATAAATATTCCGTATGGTGAGAAGGCTTCCCGAAACTTTCTTGAAATTGTGAATAAGAATATACATCGTCGATTGCACTCTTTGGGATGATTGTTGGACAAGGATGAGATCATCAAGAGTGACACCTCTATGATCCCATAGAAGCTGAAGAGTGAAAATAATCTAGCGACCAATGTATCAGCGGGGCGACCAATGGAACGGGCATTCTTACCAAGAAGGGTTCCCAAGCGAGTTCCCTCAAAGCTGCAACATAGGATGGTTGATTCTTTCCCCATTGCAGGTGTGCATCCTCCGTATTCACGTCCCCAAGTAATTTTCGACTCTTCTTAAACTCTAGCTTGTTCGATGATCATCAGGTTTGATCAGATCAGAGTGTCTGCAAGAATTGGTTACCTCTATTGATGTAGTGTCCTAGGCCATTACTGATCCGATCCTCCCGAAATTCGTTGTCAAAGGCAAGACGATGGAGAGATGCCATTCGAAGAAAATGAGGATTGCTGCAGAAAGCAACATACGCTAAGACACCATCAGCCATGAGTACCACAGAAGCACGAACTAAACTCACAACGGGCATACAGCTCGTGATCGACACTATTTAAGAGTGGATGGATAATTCCCAGAATAACCGAGATGAAAAATGTGGAGCCATTTCGCGACATTCTAAGCATGACTGATATCTCAGAGACAATTGAAACGAGATATCTCAACACCTCCAGAAGGTCGGAGAACGCCTCCCAGACCTCAGAACGCTGTGATATCAGTTCCGTCCCATACCTGTCGATTTTACCACGGACTTCTGGATCTGCTTGTGTGCATGAGATAAGAGTTCCATCATGGACGAAAGTGATCTGACCTTCTAAGGTCATCAGATCAAAATGCAGAGCGGCTATCAAGTCTTCTGATTTAGAATCAAGAAGATTGTGCGTGTCCCTTCAGACTCACATCTCATCACTTTCTCTATGAAATGATACTTCACACGTTCGCGGAAGATGGCGGTGTAGCTCTCCCTGCACAAATCCCATTAGACTAGCAATGGATGAATAAGCGATATCACGTCCTTACCCTTTCTTGTTGATGGCGGTTGAGAGTACAGGCAACAATACCTTACATACCAGAGCCTGGGCAGGGGGAAATGGTTGCAGGTTTCCACTCCGAAGGCCTTCGCTGGTCTAACGGGGAGTCAGAAGAGAATGCAAAGAAACGAGCAGAATTGTACCAAGTTAAGCAGATGACTAGTGAAATATAGCTCCAAAGCTCCATTGATCGTTGCCCAGAAGTAAAGTAGCATCTCTGCAACGAAGTACGTTGGTCCCAGCGAGTATATTTCCTTTACGAAAATCCAAAGATACGCGAAGGATTGAAGCTCAGTTGAAGCTCTGGACCATCCAGTATCACTCCTTTTCTCTGCAGTGACATTAGCTTTTGGCGAGAAGAAAAGATCAAATGGACGAACCATCAGTCAGGCTATCTCCATTCGTCCAAGGAGGGAAGACCATGGGATGCAGTACGACCGTCCAGCACCATCTGCACGCTCTACCGGGCCATTCGAAAGCGAAGAAGGACGATGCCGTCTTGTTTACGACGATGGTCCATATTCCAAGATGAACAGCGACATGTTTGCCACCGGTACTCATCGGGATTCGGGACGAGGTCAGAAAATGAATACCATCTCTGACGCGCTTGTTCTCGATCTATATATCGGGGGTCAGTACGGTGGAAACGGTCCTTGTTGACAAGAGGTTTACCTCAAGTGTAGAGTTCCGCGCGCCATTTGACAATAGTCCTCTCCCTTTGTTCCCACGCTTCGCTTTCTCGAAGTAACTTCCGAGCGACTCGGTCGTTTACTTGCCACTTTAAATCATCTGGGATAACACGGCGTGCAGCTGCTGCTTCAGAACACGATCGCGGTACGCCGATTTCTTTAGCTAGTCCGTTCCACGCTGACGACCTGCACACAGGTCTCTCTCCGGTGCATTCGGATCTCCCGTTTTACCCTCAGCTTGTCAAGCAGAGGGTCACCTGGCCTGCCGCCCTTCCCTTTCGGTTACGTCTTCGTATATGCTGGCGGCGATAAGTTTGACTTTCCTGACGTTTTGTTGATTCGTGACCTGATCGTCCACTTTTCGTTTACATGTAGGTATTCTTTGAATCCAGCAGGAGTGGGTCAATCGGTATGTATTCATTACATTCGGACTCTAAGATTGTATCTTTCAGTCTCTTTCTATGCAGATGAGTATGTGACGAACACACCAGTTCGCCCGCTCTGATAGCTGCTTGCAGTAAGTCCGTCACCCGCTTTTGAAGTACAACGTGGCGATCAAACTGCTTTTTGTACGCACGAAGCACCTCCGTAGCCGCAGTAAGTCCCACTCCCCTCCTAGAACTCTATTCTATTTTCCCGTCCTCTCGAGGCGAAAATCTCCTCGAGAGCGTCATTTACGGCACCGTCAAGCCCGATATCCGCGACAAATTGCTCGTCCGGGGTAAAAAAAGGGAAATTAACATGTGTTTCCAGTCGGAATATGTGGTGGTAGACAGACAGTTTCTCTTACTTACATCTGTATCGATTACATCATATATACTTCTAAATGGAGTAATTCGAGCTCACACTGTGTAAACCACACACTTCAGCATCCTACGACCAAGACAGAAATACCATGACACGCCTAGCGCGTTTTGCAACTCTATTCGGCGCTTTATCGACAGCCTACGCTCTCGTCTGGTTCCAGATACTTCATATCCCTCTTTTAGACGCGTCCATTGAAGAGCAGATCCTTCCTGTGGTATGTCGCGTCTTACGTGGCATGTAAGCGTGAATCAATGCTAATGTTATTCTTGGTGCTTGCAGTTGCCGTGGTGGTGTTTAATAACTTTCGGCGCGTATTCGTTGGCTTCGTTGGGTTGGGGACTGTATACTTTTAATGATGTACCGGACGCGTATGAGGAGCTGATAAAGGTGAGTTCGCATATTCAATGGGTATTCCATTCAGTGTAGAGTTACATATTCTCTGTTTACTACGATTGAACTCCATCCATGAACAACGTGCTGACACGAAAACATCCGGTTCATACAGGAAATTGCGGAGGCGAAGAATGACCTACGAGCCAAAGGTGTTGATGTCGATTAATCTAATAGTCGGCTCTATATTTCGTCTTGTCTCTCGTTTCACGTGGTGCTTTATGTAGCGCTGTGGTGCTGCGTCCTTCTCAATTCCGTTTCCCGACAATCGAGCTTTGCGTGCTCGGCGCCCGGCTTCAAGAGAGCACTCTGCATCACCTCCAATCGCCGATCGGTGGACACGTCAAACCCGTCCCTCCCCTCCATCAAGCTCATTCCGTGGGTAGACCTAGCGTAGCGCGCTAGAATCAAAACACGCACGTCAGTATCTTTCCGGACAAGACAGTAGTAAGTAGTATGGAGCACATACAAGCTGTATAGTAATCGCCCGTTCTTGAGGGGACAAGTTTCGAATTTGCTCAGGAGTCATTGAGATCATGCGCATGACCATTTCCTGTGTCACATTCTGAGAAATATAAAGTGGACCGAAATGAACAAACGTACGCGTTGCTCCTCAGGAATATTCCCTAACGCGCTAAGCATAGCTTGAACCCCTCCCGAAGGTTGGGTACCGGCAGCCTGTTGTGATTGTTGCGTAGGTTGTGGCGTAGTCTGTTGACCATTCCAATACTGCTGTGCCCCTGCACCAGCACCAGCACCGATAACGCCATTCTGCGCCTGCGTTTGGGCAGGAGGGTATCCAGGATATCCGGTATTATTACCTGGTGTAGACGCGGATGTAGAAGCAGCGGTTTGAGCCGCCGCACCTGGCGGAGGGGTGGGATGATGCCCGTACGGAGGTTGCGCTTGTGCTTGCTGAGTGAGATGTGCGGGTATTGAAGGTACGGGAGGAGGAGCGGGTGCAGGTATCGTTGTCGAAGGCTGTGTCCCCGTATACGAAGACAGAGTTCTCTATGCAATATCAAACAGTAAATCATTGCATGAAAGAAACGGGGAAAACATGAGACGAACCTGAACCACATCCAAATTCAAAATCTCCAACTTCACCATTAAGGGTAACAATGCATATCCGATCGCAGGTTGGGCGTTCAAGATCGCTCGAGCTTGGTCCGGGGTGGTTTTTTGTAGTTGTACGAGAAGTTCGAGAAGTTGTGTTTCAGGGAGAGTTTGAGATGGAGTTGCTGTGCTAGTCATGGTCACAGTGTAATTCGGGATCTTCACAGTTCAGATGACTTGTGGAATTAGATAGGGCTATATCCCGTACTCGCTTTGAGCTGATACCGTACTTCACAGATGTGAGAGGTCTCCCTGATATACAAGACTCTGGGGCTAGGTGGTAATCGCGGTGGAAAAAGTCAGTCGCGTGCCCTGACGCGTCGCATCATTGGCTCACGTGCAAAAAAAGACGATTGCAGAACAGAAATGAAATGTTGTGCCTCCGTGTATCTCGACTACTAACCAAAACTACAGTAACAATACAGATACAAATTCAAAACATCCGAACAAAGCAGAAAACAAGACTATGAGAAACTAATCTTGTACTAAGCGGGATGTGTTCTGTCATGATGCTTTCACCGTCGTCGCTGCACTGATGGGTATAACCGATACTGAAGTTCGCGAAGTCGCGGTCAAGGATGCCGGGTAAGCCTGGGCCGGGGCCTGAACTTGCCCTTGAGCCTGTGACAACGCATGGAGCGCATGGTTGTTGATGGAGATGCCTGAGAACGAGAGCTTAGTCAAAGAGAATTGCAGTTAGAAACTACACAAGACTCACTTCTGGTCGCATTGGAAGTCTTATAGATGCCAATGAGTCGGTGGCTCAGTTCGAACATGTCGTTACGGAGAGAAATGATGATGAACTGCGCATTCTTCGTTCGGTCTTTGATATAGTTCGCAACGATGGAGACATTTCGGAAGTCAAGCGCTGCATCAATCTCGTCCATGAAGTACAGAGGGGTGGGCTGCGCAGCATGTCAGCATGCGATTCATAAACCAGCTTGCGCATGACTAACCTTGAAAACGTGCAAAGCAAAGACAAGTGCCAATGAACTAAGAGTCTGTTGCAGGACATTGTAAGCACCAGACCCGCTTTAGGGGATATGTGACACAAACCTTCTCTCCACCAGACAAGTTCGAGATGTTCTTCCAGCTCTTCTTAGGCGGCATAACCGAGAAGATGATGCCTTCTGAGAAAGGATCCATACTATCCACAAGTTCAAGCTCGGCATTTCCACCAAGTGTGATCATCTACAACCTCCTTCGTTAGCAGATCTTCATACAACAGCAAGTATAACGCACCTGATACATCTCTTTCAGCTTGGCTGAAATGGAGCTGAAGCCAGTCATGAACTCGTCGAGACGCTGCTTCCTCAACCCATCATATGTGGCCTTCTGTTCATCTCGTTGCTTTGTGACTTGCTCAAGGTCTTTTGCGCGGTTCAAGAACTCTTGCTCGCGCTTTCGGTATTCCTTGAGTACGGCCAAGTTAGGACTCGAGTTCTTGATTTGCTCTAAATTGCGCAAAGTCAGGAAAAGCGAAGATGGTGGAAAACTAAAAACGTACCATCCAAGAGAGAAACATCCGCAAGAAGCTCTTTCTTCTTGAAACGAGAAAGCTCTTCAACAGAGTATATATGGAGTTCGTATGAAGGTGTCCGAGCTCGTTTCCTAGACGGGGGAATACTCGCTTCCGTAGGTTCAGGCTTTACCGGGTTCTCCTCTTCTTGATCTTCCGCCAT
Organism: Inonotus hispidus; assembly: GCA_024712875.1. Classification (NCBI taxonomy): domain Eukaryota; kingdom Fungi; phylum Basidiomycota; class Agaricomycetes; order Hymenochaetales; family Hymenochaetaceae; genus Inonotus; species Inonotus hispidus. The sequence continues at coordinate 4,110,965 of CM045714.1, read as the reverse complement.
CGGTTCTTCGGACGCTCTAGCTGGAGCTGCCTGTTCCTCAGTTTGTCTGGAGTCTCCTTCCTCCTCTTCGTCTTCCTCACTAATTCCAGAAGGTGATCAGAATATCCGCTCGAACACATCTAACTAGTACTTACTCGACTTCCTCCAGCTTGAGCTTGTCGTGCTCCGTGCGATAGTGATCAATGGCCTTCTCATTCTCCTGGGCCTCCTTCCGAGCATCGTTGAGATGTTGTTTGATTTCCATCTTCAAGGCAAGTAATTAGGATTTGGATATCCACATGAGAACAAACCTCACCTCTCGTTGTCTGAACTTCTGGATCTGCTCCGTCTTTACATCGAGCTCCGCCTTCAAGTTCTCAAGATCATCCTTGGCATTATCAGCTGCAGACTGCGCTGCATCGACCTTGGACTGAGTCTCAGCGACGAATTCGTTGACTTCCTTGAGCTTCGCATTAAGCTCATTCAACTCTTCATCAACATCCTGTATCGCGGCATTGTGTGTCTCGATGGCCTTCGCAAAGCGCACCGAATCCTTCTCCGCTTTGGCTTTGTTCACCTCCGCCTTGGTGATCTCATCCATTGCCAGATTGATATGCAGCTTGATACCATCGACCTTTGACTTCTGAGATAGTAGTTTCGCGCCACCGACATCGAGGATCTTCTTCTCTAGCTCTTGAATGGCCTTCTCAACTACACCCGCCTTCTTCTTAAGCGCTTCGAGTTCTTTGGTTGAAGAGGCGATCTCTTTCTCGAGAGTTGCGATCCGGGCGAGGTCCCCCTCGTCGGGTTTACTCTTCGACCTGATAGCCCTCGTGAGTCGGGCAAAGGGTCTACAATCTGATTGACTTACTTGAGTTCGCGAACGCGTTTCTCGGCCTCCGCTATTCTCCTTACGCCTGTCTGAATGTCAAGATCAATCTTCTGAAGCGACATGTCGATTTCCGGGACCTTTCTAGTCAAAGTGTCCATGGAAGCCTCGAATTCTCTGAGCTGGGCCAATGCAGCATCCAGCTTGCTCGCCGTATCCTCGCTCTCCTGGTCGTATTTGCGCAAAGTCTCGGGTGAAACTGCATCAGAAGTCAATTTTGAGCTCATTGCGCCTCGGGCAACATGCGTGCCACCGCCCGACATAGTTCCTGAAGTGTCAATGAGCTGGCCAGTTAACGTGACTACACGCCATCGCTTCTGGCCGTATGCAATGCGATTCGCCTGCTCCAGGTCGTTAGCGACAAGAGTATTACCGACAGCTTTGAAGAACGCCGGCGCAAAGCGACGCTCCTTCGGCGCAATGAGGTCCATCAAGCGGGGTACATTCTCTGGAGTAGGAATCTTATCAAGACCATTCGTCTGTGAGAGCTTCTCCAAGACAATGAAGGAAGCTCGACCCAGGTTCTGCTTGCGGAGATATTCGATGCACGATTGACCCTGCTCTACAGTGTCAACGATGAGATTGTTCAAGGCTGGACATGCAGTTGAGACGGCGACATCGTATTTCTCAGGGATGGTACCGAGAGAGCCCAGACGACCCTATCACAACAATTAGACCAGTTGATTGAGCACAGACAACTAGGCATACATGAAAGCCCGAAATACGGCCACTGTTCTTTAGTCGCATGAGACCATCGAGAACCCGATTCTGCGATGTGCTAGCAGCTTGAGAAGCTTTCGCTTCATCTACTTTCTGGCGCGCAGAGGTAGCCTTTGCGCGAAGTTCACCGACCGTTAGTTGTAGGTCCTGGAGGAATTGCATCAGCGATATCTGGGCGTTGCCCTGGATAGTTATACGTACCTGGATCCTCTTTTCTCCGGCCTTCAATTCCTTCTGCAAGTTGATCTTACTACTGTGAAGCTCTTCCTTTCCGGCTTCCTATCGTTCCGTTAGAAGACGCGATTAATTTTGCATTCGGCATGCTCACCTTCCCAGAATGATCATTCTGCAACTGTTCCAAAGCCTCTTGAGCCTCCTTGCGAGCATTCGTCACAGCTTCCGCTTTCTTGGCAAGCGTATCGCGCTCGCTGACCGCGACATCTATCTCTGCCTGCTTCGCATTGATCTGAGCCGTCCATGGTTGCAATTCCTTCTGCTTGACCTCGATTTGGTCGTGGAACACTTGCGTCTTGTCTGTGGGAACAATTGGTTAGTTCTAGCACAATAAAATGTTACCACTGTCTGTGCTTACCTTTGAGGCTATCTCGTATGGTTTCGAGTACCTTCTCCTCCCGCGCAAGAGATTCTTCGAGCTCTGTAAGCTTCTCCTTCTCTTTTGCCATTTTCTCGACATTGGTGTCGATGAAGCGAAGTGCCTCATCTTTCGATTTTTGGTCCTTCAGGACAGATACAGTTAGGCAGAGCTATTGAAGAGAATGAGGTACGGCACCAACCTCTTTTAGTGACTTCTTGAGTTTGGTAGCCTTCGTGTTGGCATGTTTCTTCCTCTCTTCAAGGTTGACCTGTTGTTTCTCATACATAGCAAGGTTCTTCGCAGCTTCTACAGCCGCCGCTTTCACCTCTTCGTAGGTCTTGACACGTTCCTCGTAGTTGTCTTCCAGCAACTTGCAGTGCTCAATGTCGTCCTTGTTGCGCTCAGTCTCTTCGGCGAGTTCATTTTCCAAGTTTTCCTAGAATAGCCGAATAAGATGACCTATAACAAGTATCCAAAACGAAGCATACCAAGGTCTCGGCGTATTGTTGATCAGCTTCAAGGCACTTCCAGAGATACCACTGATACAAACGTGACTGCGCACGAACATATTCATTCTGGAGCCGAAGGAACTCTTCCGCTTCCTGTTTCTTCTCCTCGAGGGCATTTTTCTCGCGCTCGACTATCCTCAGACGGTTAAGTTTCTCTGAACGAGCATCGCCAAGATTGTCCAGCTCAGTAAGTGCCTCCTCAATGGGCTGCTTATAGCGATCAGTGCCGATGATGTCTTCTAGATATTCCAGAAGCCCGTCTTCATGCTCGTTTTGGGCCTTTGGCTTCATCTGCGCAATGCTCTCGACTTCTCCTTGGAGAATGAGAAAACGCTTATGGTCAAGGTCTATTCCACGACCTTTGAGGAGCGTTGTGACTTCCGTAAAGTTACTAGAGCGTCCGTTGATAGTATACTTGCTCGCATTACTCTGATGCGCATAGCGAGCCACGATAACCTGAGAGGCCGGCATGACTTCATACGCATCTGGTCCTGGCTATTTGATAATTAAGCGACCCTTTCATACTCGCGTGAAAGTAAATAAACGAAACTCACCAAATCGATTATCTCTCTGAAATGGACCTCAACAGAACATTCATCCAGATCAGGATAGTTAGCCGAGTTGTGAATGAGCTCAGATAATTTGCCCTGACGCATTTTGGAGGCGCGATAGCCAAAGACGAAAAGCAATGCATCAATTGTATTAGACTTTCCGGAACCATTAGGCCCAACAATAGCAGAAAATGACTACGCTGGAGTTAGCGAACATGAGTAATCATCAAGTAGTGGGTACAGACCTTGTGGAATGGCCCAATAACTTGTCGGCCAGCGTAACTCTTAAAGTTAACAAGCACCATTTTATGAATGACAAGTCGGCACTTGGGGCGTTGCGGCTCCTCTGGAACCAGAGGTGGGACGACAGATACGCGCGGTTTCGGCTTCGCAGTGATAGGATGATCATCGAGCAGAGAATGCTCATGCTCGTCGTCCGACTCCTCATCGCGTTTCTTCACAGTGATCACTTCACTCTCCGTCTCTGGAGACTTCGACTGCACGCGCGGAGCTCTAGGCGTAGCCTCCGCAGTATCATCAAGAAGCAGACTGTCTTCATCCGCCTCCTCAATAGTCTCCTCTTTCTTGACCGCTTTCTTGGAAGGGGCAGCCGATACTCGGGATGGAGGCTTTCTCGCCCTGCTCGTCGATGACACGCGTGAAGGTGGTTTGGAAACGCGACTTTTACGCTTCGGCTTCTCCTCTTCGAATGACTCGTCACTCGCATCCTGCTCCGCTGATGAATCGTCGTTGTCATCATCCACAACACGGCGAGGCTTCGTCGGGCGCGTCATGGTACGTCTAGAACTCGCTCGCGCAGCCTTTGACGTAGAGGCCCTCATTTGCTCTCCTTCCTCTTCACCTCCACTCTCCTCCTCTGGAGAACTCGTCTTTGGCCTCTTCGGAGGCGATGGCGTGTCTTCGGGTTCCTCAGCGATCACATCCTCGTCCTCTTCACTAATCGGTGACGGAGCTTTCCTCGTTGCCACTCGCCCCATTCCAGCCGAGGCTGACGCCTGTCTTGATGAAGGTTTACGTGCTCTCGAGCTGCGTTTCTGCAGTTGATCATCCTCCCCTTCCTCTTCCTTTATAGTTGGTTCAGGTTCGACGCGTTTGCGTTTAGAAGCTGATGTTTTTCGCGTAGTAGAAGGCGGTTCCACAGATGAAGCACGCGATTCTGGCTGTGCCGAAGCCTTCCGCGTTGTGCGTCGTGGTGGCATTTGCGCGTAATCGAGAGCTTGCTGCTGTCAAAATGCTGTGGTGGTTGAACGCGACAGGCGCGCGTCGACGCGTCTGAAACGAACAGATAGATATGGATATAGCTTCTCACGATCTTTCAAACCTTAACGCAGAACAGATTCAACAGATCTAGAGCGGTCTTTTCGGATTTCAGGAGGACACAACATAGAAGCGATAGATTGAGCTGAGCGAGGAGTAAGAGATAGCTATGCTACATGGACCAAACAGGAGGTGAGATACAATCTACTAAGTACTCGGCATGGATCCAATCCACGTCAAGCTCCGTTAGAGAAGGCAGGCACCAGGAAGCGGGAAAATAAATAATCGAAATGGGGGCCGAATATGATAACTTAGATGAGAAGTTTCAAAACATCGACACATTGAGAAGAGAAGAAAAGACAAAGGGGCAATATCAAACGCCGTCAGACCTCAGATGAGTTCATCACCAGTGTCCGAGATCGACCTGAGCAGGGTCAAAGCCAAGCTCGAGCCAATTCTCGACATGTTTGTAGTGAGACTGCGTTCCCGGCTCAAGTCCAACAAAGCCGACGCGATGGTAGACATTCGCAGCCTTATTACCATTACCAACATACAGCACGACGAAATTCTTGCCTTCGTTTGTAAGCAGACTATAACAAAGAAATTAACAGTATGTTAAGAATGCTTATATTAATAGGATAGATAGGGACGAACTGCTCGCAAACTTTGTGAACAAGGCGGCACGCATAGCCCTTCTTACGCCAGTCGGAAGGGGTATAGACCTTGGTGATGGCGGTCACTGTATCGTTCGCACGAGTCAGGCAGACTATGCAAGCAATGGAGTATCCGCGGCTTGTTTGGACCTCCAAGACCCACACCTGCCCATAGCGTATCATCTTCCTGGCCTCTGCGCGGGCACCCTCGGTATCCAAGGTGAATGGCGCCTGAAAGCCATGAACACAATTAGAATTTACTGAGCATAAATGGGTGAATAAAGCATACTCACCGAGTCTGCCGCAAATCCATGGCAGAGGCGGGCAACCTGTTCAATGTCACCCTCATGAGCAAGGCGCATATTCACGTCTCTATACCGATCAGCATCTGGAGCGCGAGCGAGCGTCCTCGTACTGCAATACGAAAACTTCGAATCGTAATATGGCTTCCCGACGACTGCGGTTTGAGTTCTGGAGGACCAATGCCTTGCAAAACTATCTGCTACAGGGCGCACAGCGAATACCGAATAGACACGCCGAGTTGACGCGAGGGTCTCGTGGAGACGTCGCACGACGTTCCTCATACGGACCTCCAGATAATCTTCACTGAGGTCCTCCTCAAAACGCGTGCCGTAAATGAAGATCGGATACTTTCCGATAACGCCGAACGTGCAAGCAAGCACAAAATCAACAGTCGTATCCTCTATTCCACGAGAGTTAGTACGAGCCGTGGAGCAGACGATCCAGAATTCGTCGGGCTGAAGCTTGTGACCGCGAGACTCGTCAATCCGGTACTTCTCAATCTTCGCCAGGATGATATTCGATCGCGGGTCTCGTCTCATCAGTTCTATGACATGAACCGGAATTGTGAGAGAGGACTTGTAGACCACTGTGTTGATGCTTCCGTCGGCTCGCGCTGGCATTATGAACGAGTATGTGTTTGAAAAGAGCTAGAATGAGTACTGAGGTAGTTAAGAGTGGAGTATGTTGAGGTTGAGAAGGAGTCATATCGTACCTCTTAAATAGATGGAGGAGAATGAGCACGGCCATCCTCAATAACAGACATATTCCCTTTTTGCTTCCGTCTTCATAGGAGCAGTACATCATTGCTGTACGGGCATTCTTTTGGTAGGAGGGTGCGGGACCCGAAAGCCATAGGCAGGGACCATCTCGAATGACTCGGTAACGCAGATTGAAACAGCATTTGGTCACAAAACCAGGTTTATACTTAGGCGCCTGCCTTACTGGGTGACCAGCCGCGGGCGTCTATTTCCTCATCATTTCTATCAGTGCTGCTTCATCGCCGGCGTGGTCTGGTGATTGTTCGACCCAAGTTCGTCCTAGTAACAACTCGGCTTTTTGCTCTTCGGATGATAATCTGTTTGAGTTTTCTGGCGAGTTCGGATGGTACCTGCCTAAAAGGGACCTCGAAAACAACATTAGTAAAATTGGTCCGGCGGGGTTTTGAACGGTGGCAGTACAAAGAGGCGAATTCTTTGAAGCATATCATTAATTAAGATTAACCGATCATCAGAATTCGGGAGGCGGCAAATAACGGATCTAGAAAAACAACACACCTGAGATGCAGTCAAACAGGTACTCATAGCGTACTCATACCCTTAATCGGAGAAGTTAGAGGAAAATCAATATTGTCGTAGTCAACACAGTCAAGCGTAATTCCGATCACGGAGAAGAAAATCCGGGCTAGATTCCTAAATCAATACAGAAATATCCCTGAAAGAAGCATACTTCTTCCAAGCCACGAGTAGGAACTCCGTACGCTCGAGAAAGTACTGTATCAACAAAAAACATCATTTCGCGCGCGTTGCGAGTCAGTTGCATCAATCAAGAAGCCGAAATCCAAGAGGTGGAGTTTAAAATGTCGAGTCAGGTATGGAGAAGCCCAGGAGCGCAGTAATTCGCCGTGGCAGATAGGTGGTTGGTTTTCGTCCGAAATAAGTCGCGCTGTGTTGCCTCGTGGTTGATGCCGGACCGGGAAGTTCTGGACCTAAAGCCGCAAAGCATGGACGTGGTTAGACCATACTACTTCCCGTGATGCTTCACTCTATCTAATGGTACGATTGGAAATGATTAGACTGCCTCATGAGAGTATCCAAAAGAAATGAGAACCTATCTAATACCCACAGTTTGCAATATCACTGCCCGACTGATTTCGCGGCAAATGGAGAAGCAGCGTTTACTCCGTGCCGGATCTTCTGTATGACGAATTGGCAAGCTGGGAATGGTCAGCATTCAATGGGGAGGCGCAAGGAACACCGAGGACATACCTGGGTAAGGCAATGTCGGGGTTGCACCAACTACGGACCCAGCCACCGTCTTGTGCGTTCTTTGGGACTATGCAAGCAGGAGCTAGTGACTCATTCAATTGTGACTTGGAACTTGATCGGATGGCGATACTGGGTGTGTAAACAGGAGGCTCAGTTTACAAGGTTACCTCCCTACAGTCCTAGCTCGCATCTCTCCAGCTGAGGACACAGCAGCCACCCTGTCATATTCCTTTCTCTTCGGGTATAAATTGCTGGAAACGACCAGCAGAAAGAGTTTCTGATTTCCTTTCCCTGGTGTAGCGGAAGATGCTTTGCTACGAATCAAAATGAAGGTAGTTGGGTGCTCCATGGGCTGATCGCAGACGACCAAGCACCATCAAGCAATGTGGGATAAGAGACCTCAAAGGTCAATCGCCGGCTTTCGCAAACTTCATGACAAGATGTACGTGATATCGCAAAAGATCATGTACAGGAATAACGTCAGAGATGGTTTGATAAAATGAAAGGTCGCGGGGTCCACACCTCTAAAAAGGGTTCAGGCCTCTGAAGAACAGCAGGATTCGATATGGCGATGCATTGAGTGGCACCACGGATTAACCCACATTCAATACCATACTCCGCCTACTCCGCCTAAGACCGAACGATTCCGCTTTCACCAATGCCGATTCCATTCGATGTAACATTTCCGTACTCCAGGATTTAGCTCCGCCGCAGTGCTGACTGGCCCACCTTGAGAAGGGTACTCGAGTCAACCTGGAGTCACGATTCCTGGCTAGCTATTCCTAGTAGACCAAAGACCGGCGGATTCAAGTGATATCAGGTTCCAATCAGATAAAATAAAATTGAAATAGGCTAACTGTCGCCGAACCCGGATACGGACGAATGGCTATGATAATGTGAACCCCTAGGTATTCGCATACCCAACAACTGCGATACCTGTACACCTAAGAGTGTTCATAACGTACACTAAGAATCCGGACTTGTGTACTCGATGTTGCAAGCTAGTGTCCTTTCTGACATTGCAAGTATCTTCAGAGCGGTGCTGTTGTTTGTTATGTTATAATCGTGTGCAAAAGCATGGCAAAGACGAGTACACTGGGTAAGCCGAATTGAGGAATGACGTTGGGTCCATCGCTGTAAGCTGGGTCAACTGATGATAGTCGAGTATCAACCAGTTCTGAAGCTGATCAACCATTCAAGCGCGAACCGTCGACGCGTCTCACCTCCGACCACCATCTCTTCACCAATCACCACTCATCAACAATGTCAACCAATCCCGGCACAAATCGAAAAGAGCAATCGGCTCGCGTGCATGGTGGTCAATCAAACAGAAGGACGAAAGATCGTAGCGAAAGAAAGACAGTTTTCAAGAGCGTGCTTGCTAATCCATTCGAAGTGAAATGGTCCGTTCATCCTTCACACTCGTCACTTCCACTCAATCAAATTCATTGACGAATGAAGGAATTAGGCCAATTATTTCTTCGGAAATTCAGAATGCGATTTTGGAGCGTTTGGTTGATCTCCTGCACGGTGTGGCAGAGTACCATCTCCACCGACAACAGCGCGGACAAGCAACTCGAAAAGCCAGAAGGGCGCAAAAGAGGTCCAAAGCGCTCGCCAAATCGAAACAGTCTCAGCAAGATGCTATGGATGTGGATACTGCACAACCGAACTCCGAGAATGAACCTAAGGCGTCAACGTCGACTGCACCAGCGTCCGCGCCCGAGATTTTGCAGCACCTTACAGTCGGAATAAACGAAGTCACGAAACAACTAGAACAACAATGCCAACTCTTTCCTCCCGTCGCGAACGTCACTGATAGAACATACGAAAACAAAGTTGGAAATGGAGGTGGAATCGGAAGTCCTGAGACGAGCGACAATAATACAAATTCTGGCATTACCAATGGAAATACAGGTACATCTGCTCCCGACCCATGCGCATCCATATCCTCATCATCATCAACATTTCCCACCGCTGATCCAGCCATACCTCTCACATCACCGATCCGAATCCATTCAGTACTCGTTTGCCGGGCAGACATCGACCCGCCACTCCTCGTCGCACACATCCCATATGTCATCGCTGCGTACAACAGCAGTAGCAAAGCCACTCTCGATCCGACCTCACGGATCAAACTCATATCGCTGCCGAAAGGTGCAGAATCCCAGCTAGCAAAACTTCTCGGTCTCCGACGTGTATCTGTCATCGCTCTGGACGTAAGCCCTTGTAATCCTTCCTTTAATGATTGGCGGATCGTAGATCTGAAATGCTGACGCCTTTTTCCCTTTCCTGTCTTGTTCTTTGGGTGTCTCGCTCTATCGAAAACAAAACGATCGACCATCTATTCTCCTGTGCTATGAATTTCTGTTTCACAACGCGCCGAACGACCTTGCATGTGCCCGAAAATCTCCACAGGAAACCGTATCGGGAGACGAGGTTCTGTCAACACTCTTGTTCTCCGTGGAGACCGTCGTAGCACCGTGGCTCATTGGGTTCGGTGGCGTAAACTCTCCTACGCGTAGTGCATCAAGTAACCATGCATCAAGTACCCAAACCCAGTCAAAAAACAAAACCAAAACAAATGTCTTTCCGCCTAAACACACACAGCTACTCCGCAGGCGTCTAGAACCGACGCATATCAAACAACTGCGTACAACTGCGCCGAAGGATATGCGTGCTGCGAAGGCTCTGCGCGCTGAAGGTCGAGCTCAAGCCAAGGCTGAGCGGAAGGTGAAGGAAGCCAGGAAGAAGGCAGAGAAGCAAAAACCGCAAAGCGTGGAAAACGCATGAAGATCGTTTCTTTTGTCGGTTTCCCCAACGTAGTTATTAATAATGTGGCAATTGAAGGCATGTACAGAGCGATCATCAATAGGGTATCATGAGGAGATGTGATTAAAGACATGAGGCATAGACATAACACTGGCGATGAAAGCTGTCCTGAACCGGGAAAGATGGAATAACCGAAATGAAGAAACGATCGATTTGCGCATGCTGGTAGTGTTCATCTGGTACAAGGATTTGTAGGTAAGCTCTCCAGGAACGTTTCAATTGCGTCCCAGTAAGTCGGATCGTCCCATGTGTCGTCTACAACGTGTTCGAAAAGTAAAACGCGAGTTAGCGCGTGTCTTTTGACTTTGACCAGCAATGTCAAATAGAATCAGACGCCAATCGGACTTACTGTGCGATCCTCTCGGTATCTCGACAAACCTCCCATTCCGTGGTGGCTCGACGTCTCTCTTCGTCTCGGATGATACCTTATTTCTCCTCCACCTGAATATCCGTGATCGACTGGAAGGGGTGGTGGCAACTGGGGTTGAGGTCGCAATCTCCCAAAGCTGATGCATATGTTTTGGAGGGATTACTTCGTCTCGTTTCCCACTCAACATCAACACGTCGATGTTATGCGGTAACCGCTCAAGAGTCCGAGCCGAATTCCATTGTCTGAAGAAGGGCGCAACGAAAGAGAAGGCAGGCATAATGTCCGGTATCAGTCGGCGCTGTCCGAGATGGTTTGTCACTATAAACCTAGCTAGTAAAAGGACCGATATGAATGGACTTACCAAGGAAGTGAAGGTGTTTTCAACGATGAGGGCTGCGATCTAGATGGGAGATTAGTTCAATGAGGGGGTGTAGCGCAGCGAGGAATGTACTAGCCTTATCGGACCTACGACCTGCAAGGTCAATGGCCATGGCCCCACCCATTGACTGACCGTACAGCACCTAAGTCGCGCATGTCAGCAGTCATGCAACAAGATAGAATAATTGCGACGCTAACGATAGGTCCTCTCGATAGCCTTGGATGGGACAGGACATAATTCAAGGCAGCCTGATTACATTGTCAGTATGACAGAAGGGTACCACGCGTGAAGTCACCCACGTCTGCATCCCGCCTGAAACCTTGAAGAAGTCACACAGTCATCACAACAGGTATCACCAAAAAGCAAGTGTGGTGACCCACCTCTGGTGGAAGGTCCGCCTTCGGAATGCCCATAACTTCATACAGATACAGGTCAGGTGTTCAGCCAGTGAAAGACCGTGAAGGAAAGTGCCTACCCTCGAGGTGACAACATTAGCACGTTGCATCCCATCCTCTTGACGAAGATTCGGGCGAGTGGCAGCGTGTAGCCGATATTGTCGCAGTTCCCATGGAACATCAGGACCGTAGGTCTTTGGTCATATTCCTATATTCCGGATGAGATACAAGATATCTGAAGTCGGGGATCAGCAGGAGCTTGGGAACCGAGAGGGGCAAGTGGCCAATGGACTCACAAGCACTAAAGTTTGGGTGAAACTTGCAGAGTAATCAAGTGAGCATTTATGATCACTTGTATCTTTCTCGTGTTGAAGCAACAGATACGCGCGTATATTTACTTTGTCCGACGTTGTAAGTGTCAAGTCTTCATACTCGAGTCCCCATGCCGAAGGAAGATGTACCTCTGTAACAAACAGAATTGTGGCGTAATTCCAAGCTGTGAAATGAGGAACTCACCCCTTGGATGCGGCTCGAATGCTCCAGGGTAGAGCATGATATTGGGACCGTACCGGAGGAATGTGAGGACTAGTTACATTGAACTTGGTTATAGGCTCAAGCCAAGCGCGAGATCGACTGCTTACCGATATCGGCAACACTCATGGCACGGGAGTGGAGGTAGTGTTTCAGTGGGATTGGATAGTTGTTTTATTACCCAAGGGATCGAAATGGCGAGTTAAAGAGCTTGCTTGCTGTAGGATATGGGCGCCAGCAAAATTGGTAGTGGTAGTGGTTGTATGAGATGGTGGCAGGACAGAAGAGAGCGCGCGGGTCAAGTACACGATGACGAGACAGGACGCCAGACCAGACCTAGACTAAGATTAAGGTGATACTCAACCTCGAGGCTTTGGATGGCTACGGCACAGTAGCTGCATCGTATGACCCCCATTTGTAGTCTACGCCGTACTACAGACAGACGGTGCCATCAATGGAATGTATCATTCATTCCTGTCCAAGTATCCCTTTTACTCTAATTTGGTCTCTATCTCCGCGCTGTCATTTGTGTACAGACAATGCTCTCAAATCCGACTGGGTGTGATAAATTCAGCTGGTAGATGTGATTCAGTTGATGATGGAAGGAAGGAGAAAAGTCATGATGATCATAATTCTTGCCACGAGTACTAGTTACGTTTTCTTTTGTATTGTTGTTCTAATGAGTTATTTCCCGTAATAGTAAACCTTCGAGGAAAGTCGAGGCGATCGTGACGAGTTCCCTTTCGAATACGTGAATCCAAGTGAGTACTAGTCACCGATGCTACATGGATCGGGAAGGAAAACAAAGAGTATATCCGTGTAACGCGCCACACATCGACACAAGTAAGTACTAACTCAGTCAACATATTGTATATCTACCCTATACCCGAGGAACGAACGAACGAATGTGGCCTAGCTAGAAGGTAAATGAAACTCATTCGTTCCATGCGCATACGACGACCTAGACACAATGTACCTGCGTAACGACGACAACTATCATGTATCATCATGATACTTCTAGACTTGGAAGCCATCGGGGTCATTGAATAAGTATACTCTTCTTTCAATCGAATAGAAGGGTGAATGGTGAACGAGGGCCCGTCGAAGGGGGCGCTTGCGGGCGGGAAGATGTGCTTCGGCTTCGGAAGAAAAAACATGGACTTACATAAACATGAATCTTATATAATCAAATTCAGTTTGCCCGTTCAGACTGCGAGCTCTAGCTCTCGTGCAAACAAACCACAGCAAACTTAGTCCGTCAGGTGGCTTTCTGCTGGCTGTCCCGCTTTCCTTACGAATATATCCTTCTCAATGCACTTGGTCGTCACTGCAACCTTGTCCACTTGACTTCAAAAGCTGTTCCCTCCAGGTCTGGTTGTGAATTCCTGTCGCGATCGTACAGGAATCTGTCCTAGTTAGTGGACTAGATTAGATGTTTGTCATCATTATTGGAACAAGGGCATCTGGGAAGTCTACGATTAAGGACTACTTACTGCAACGTAAGAAGTTCAAACATGTTCGATTGGTGTATAGTGGCAAGACCAAAGGGAGTCTATCCAGCGTAGTATGTTCGCCCTTGTTTTTTTCTACGATCCACTGGCCAATCGGCTTACGATGTATGACACTGTTTAACAGGATGAAGACGGACAGGTGTTTCACTCTCTGGCCAATGGGGAGGTTACAAGTGAAAGAGGTTTGAAACTTGACAATCCAAGATCCTTCATCTCAATGACAACCAGTTCGGCATATAACATAGCCGACGTAATCAAACCCGAGCCGAACATCGTGCCAGATATCGACGGCACACTTGGTTTTACGGACCCAGCTCGTTTACTTGACCATGTTACGCGTAACTGGAGGGATAACTTCGTTACGGAGGATATCACAACACGAGCTGTACTCGAGCCTTTTCTCAAACGACCCTTCGTGCTTCTCGTAAGCGTCGACGCTCCAACCCTCATACGTTATTCCCGATATCAGAAGTATTCACGTTCTCCGCCTACACCGAGCAAATTCAATTTCTTTAGTAACCGGACTTTGTTTTCGTCTAGCCGACTCGGGAATTCTTCGAATGCCCTTGCTGCTGCAGAATCACTTGAGAGTTTCGTCGCGGATGACGATCGTGTATCGTTTGGTCCTGATTCTGACCACGTCACGTCTGCATACCTGTTTGCGAGTCAACACCTCTGCCACGTCAATATCATCAATTCATTCCCGAAAATCGAACTATTGTATAATCACCTTGAAGTCATCGACCTACTTAACACGGACAGACTACGTCCGAGTTGGGATTCGTACTTCATGGTAGGCGCTTCTAGTATAACGAGTCATGATAAATGGAAACTCGCTGACACGTGCCTGCTTCCATAGAAACTGGCGGCACTAGCTTCTCATCGCTCAAATTGCATGAAACGGCGAGTCGGAGCTATCTTAGTGCGAGATCACTCGATCATCGCCACAGGGTACTTACCTATCATGTGCATTTATAGCTCTACCTTGTATTTCTGACGTCTTGCGCAAAAGGTACAATGGAACTCCGTTCGGATTGCCAAATTGTAACCAGGGAGGCTGTAAACGATGTAATGGAGGTATACCGAGAACAGTCGAAGGATTTGAAGAGTGCTTGTGCATTCATGCAGAAGAAAATGCTCTTCTCGAAGCTGGACGAGAGCGAGCTCGAGGGACAATTATTTACTGTAACACGTGAGTCGACAACTTTTTTCCGTCTTCCATGCAGAATGCTTCTAACTCGCCGTTCCGAATAGATGCCCTTGTCTCAAGTGTACGATAAAGATTGTCCAAAACGGCGTTAGAGAAGTTGTGTATAATCTAAGCTACAAGATGTAAGAAAACCCCTTTCTCTTCTCTGAAGCGTCTATTCACCGGATTTGCAACAGGGATGCATCTTCCGCTCGTGTCTTCCAGACGGCAGGCGTCAAGTTAAGGCAATATTCTCCCCCTGCGTAGCTCATATACCATATATCTCCATCAATTTTTGTCTCTCATCTCATCTACTCTGGCTTCGTTGTGGAATTTGCATCGTACATATATTTCGTCGCGCATCTGTCACCATTACTGTTACATATCCTCTTCATTCTGTCCGAGATTGTAAATCAGCAAATATCTTATCTACATTATCTTGAATATCCCATTTCGGTTGTTCGAGATGTTTGAGATGCGGGATTGCGGGAGTAGAACCAGTAGGAGATGTTGTGGAGGTCGAGGTTAAAACCAACCAAACGGTATCTTCGTTATGCTTTCCAAACGCAACGTACAACTCGCGAGCGGAACTTTGCAGTTCCTCATGTGCACTTTTTGATAAGAATCGACGGAACGAGACAAGGACGTCCCAAGCATGGCGATCTCGAATCTGCACGCCACCGCGTACTGCTGCTGTCATAGCCGCAAGCATCGCTCGATACAACCGATGAGAATGCGTGTATACCGACTCGGTTCCTACACCCGTACCACCCGCTCCACTACGACGGGCAAGAGCACTCTGTTGATCCGACGCGTCCAGACGGGCGAGTGTCCGTTGGAAGAGCGGCCATACATCGTCCCACACGCGCTGCGTCATGAACGACCCATGTGCGCGGGTGAGCGCGGCAACGAAGGATGTCGCCGCTGCCGCTACGGGTGTCTCTGCATCGCCTAACCGATTAATGACGAACGGCCATGCTCGGTGTACGGCCGGGAGAAGCGAAGATGCCGGTAGCACAGGCATAGCGGTGGCCAGTAGAACTAGGATACGTGTCCGGATTGAAGGGGCTCCGTGCGTTAGAAGCGTGATGGACCGCGAGACGATTTGGGCTGTGAGCGCTTGCGTAGGTGTTGGCGGAGGGTCGTCAACAGGACTTGCTTCGTTGAGCATTTTGTTCTCCTCTTCTAGCTCTTCTTTGGTCATTTCTTTTGATTTACCCTTCCCGAGGGGCCCGAGTGGTGGGGACTTTGTATTTTCGTCGTCCTCTAAGTCTTCGACGCGCGGTCCGTCGTGACGGTGCTGGAGCCAATAGACGAATTCTTCGACATGCCTCTCGTCTGGGATATTATCCGGTTCCTCTCTTGCAGCTCCCTCAGTTGATCGTGGAGCCTCCACCTCCGACCCTATGACCTTCACGACTTCATGAAGGGCCTCAACCAGGCTCTCGACAACCACACTATACCCGTGGAAATCGTCTAATGTATCGAAACACTCTTCAACCACATCACCCGCTCGCTGGACGACATCCCGTCCGACTAATCTTATAAGAATAACGAGTACTCGTGCTGCATCAATCTCCAGCCGACGGCGTATCAAACGTCGCGAGACCGAGTCGAGGGCGTAGTCGAAGTTCGAGAGTAAGAGGTTCCCAGGTGTTGCACTCCCTACTGCGCGAGTTGCATATTGCAGAGCAGCATATCCACTGCCCGCAAGGTGTTCGGATGGTTGGACTAGAGAATGGAGGATTGGATAAAGCGCATACATGAGGAGTGTACTAAACCGCGATTGTAAGATGGAAGCGGACACCGCAAGAAGCTGAAGTGCGAAGGACTTGAGGAGAATGGGTTCATTTCTTCGCTTGGGTGTAGTCGGAGGCTTATTCGACGACAAAACATCAAACCTTGTCTCGAGAGGTGTAAGGCCCTTGACAAACTCGATGGCTGTCCGGTCATCATTAGCGTCCACATCCACGGTATCTTGAATATCATTTCCATTCTCCGCTTCATCTTCGACATTATCCCATAACTCAGAGACCGCCTTCCCCAACCATCTGGCGAACTTTTCGATCCTCCGAGTCCGCATGTCTCGTTCGTTGGCATGCTGTGCACCTCCTTCGTCGTCTAACGACATTCCCACTACACCTTCCAAAATTCTACACGCGCACCAAAGAGCTCCTACCGCGCTCTCATTCCCACTGCGTGCTATTCCAACTCGTACAAACCACTCGACCGCAAAAAGACAGGTTTCCCCACCCGCAGAACCTAGAGCACGTAGCATTCGTTCGAGCGCGACATGAGTGTCCCGCGTTGCAATGTTGTTCAACGTAGCCGTCGGAAAGACGATCCGTTCATCTGGAACACCTTCAAGTAGACCAATTGCACCAGCACCTATGATCGTCGTTGGAGGAGGTGCAAAGTCGACTACAGAAAGTAAACTCCACCCCCATTTCTCAATATGGCCTGTCGGACCTAAGAGGCGGCCGACTCCAGATCCCGCGGCTCCAAGACGACAAGCGGCTTCGATCTGGCCTGCGACGTGCATTATTCGCGCATCCGCTCTAGTGGGCAGCAAAATCGGTAAAGCAGATAGACTGTCCGCCGTATTCTGTAATAAGACTTGAAGAAGAGTATGACTACCCTTCGTGGAAGAAGCGAGCAAAGAAATAAGAGAGTCACTCGCATGTTTCGAAACGGAGGGAAAGTGAGAATTTGAGAGTGAAAGAAGGAACGATATAAGTAGTGGTCGGGAATCCGTCAGAGTGAGACGCGCGTTCGCCAGTAGAGAATGTGAAATCGATGAAAGAGCGAGTAACGCTGCAGGAGTCGGATGTGAGATAAGGGATGATAGGGAGTTCAATGCAATCAAAAGTTGAGATGATGTTGCGCGCAACCAGGACGGTGAACGATTAGTCTCGTAAGGTTTGTTCGACGAGGCTCTGGCTTGTGACGAGGAAGCCGCCGCTTCTCCACTAACGAGCTCAGTGAGGTCTTCCAGTCCATTGACCTCTGTCACGAGTTTCGCGGAGAGGCACGGTTCATCACCAATGGCCCGTATTATTGCTACATCCATGACGCGAAGAGCTGCGGCGACGACAGAGCCATTTACCCAGCCTCTGCCTTTCGGCTCATTGGCTGTTCGCCCAAGAGCAATTCGCGTTGCTGAGCTGACGACACCAGGTAGGATCGAGGGAACGACTGAATCAGGGACGTATAACTCAATGATTACCTCGACAGCATTCAAGGAGTGCACCTGAAGAGGTAGATGTTGGGAGGTCGCGGTCGTTAACAGCGAATTCAACGTTTGCCCGAGAACAGGAACGAGCTTTTCTTCCTGAGCGTGCGTCTGTAAATCAGAGATTCGCGTACTTGCGTTGGCCACGTTTCGAGGATCGTTGGGATCTTCCTCCGTCGGGTGAACCTCAGACGAATGATCTCTGAGTAGACACAGAATAAGTCTAACAGCGGCATCTTTCGTCTCGTCGTCCCTTTCTCTTCCTTTCCCTTTCTGACCGAGCCCTCCGACAACTGCACTTGCAAGCATGAGTACTTGCTCCCAGACACCTTCCTCACACGTCCACCACCACCAGTCGAACAACAGCACCAGGATATCGAATATCTTCTCCAGCACCTGATCCGGAATGCTCGAAGTATCATTGCGACTTAGAATGGTTTGCAACGGGAAGAACGCATATGAAACCAGCGCTGGCTTTAGCCAGTAGTGTGCATCGTGAAGCCTCTGAAAGACTTCAGAGAGGTTGGACAAGAGCGACAAGACTTGATGAATATTCTTGTTGCTTAGACGGGATTGTGAAAGCAGCGGAACACATATGCTTTTCAGCTGTAATGCAGTATATCAGTTCACCAGTTCTTCAACTTGATGCGTAAGTACTAACCTCTTGGAACAGATTCTGTGACTTTGGGTCATCTGTCTGACGAGCCTGCATTGTCCATGCAATGCAAAAAAGCACATCTACACGGGTATTTTTGACCTCCGATTGTTTCTGAGAGAGTACGTAGAGTCGGGTAAAAATATGTCTGTATAATAAAGACGTCCGCCCTTTTGCGGCTGTGCAGCGTGCATGTTGACCGAACTCGGACTCTGAATCTTACCACGGCTGCTTACTGAGTAAAGAAATACGATCCGCTATGATTCGCATGATCTACCTAGCCTAATGTAGCAAACGTCTATAGGACTGACTGAACATGGACCGCCAGCAGTTGCGGTCGGCAAAGCAAAGCCAGGAACCCCAGTCGCTGACATACAGTGCAAGGCTAAGGAAAACAACAAACTAAATGAGTGCTACCGAGCCAAAAGCTACACCTCAACTCCAGCGATCTTCATCAGGTCTACCACCTCGATATCTATAATCATGATAGCTTTTCTGTGAGAGTAGGTCCCACGAGTTATGTGGTGATTCAATCTTACGATCTTCCGTGTGCTCCATCAAATTTGCAAAGTGGCAGGAATTTCCTTTCGTGAGTATGCGCGTTAGATCTATGCTTGAGCGACAACGTGACAACATACCGGGCCCAAGGACAAAGTCGCCGCCAAGCTGCGAGATGTTCCCTTGCTTGCCTGACGCGACATATAGTGGGTGTAAGATCACCCCATTCTTCATGAGAGCTCATCAGTCTTGAACAGTTTCTGAGCAGGGTAGAAGAAACCCACCCAGATGCTCCTCAAGACATTTGGTACGAACGCGGGAGCATAACTGCGCTTTTGCTGACCGGAAGGTGTCCTTTTCGTAGTTTCCTTTGTCATCCCCAACTTACGATACAGTTCTCGAGATGGGTCCGCAAATGCTTCTCCAGAAAAGCCCGTGCTCTCTTGTGCATAGGGTTCGATAAGGCTGTAGAATTCCTACTTGATGGAGCTCACTTTTATAGTCATCAATCAACTCCCAGCTGCCGCATCCGACTATGGCGAGCTTTATGCTCGCATCTGAAAGAGCCTTTTCTGGGACGCTCGCAAGCTGAGCGACATATGCCTACACGGAAGAATATCAGCCGTCCTGACGATGCTTCGAAAGGATCGTGGCTCAAGCATACTCGGCAAGTCTAAAGTATAGGAAAGTGCGTCAGCAAAGCAGCACCGTTTTATTACAAGCGGTATTACTCCACAAAAGAAGTGACCTGCGCCGTATATTGAGGACTATTTCATTCACCGCAACCGTATGAATATCCACTCACGTATGAAAACAACGACAGTCTTCGAGGAAGTGAAGACATCACCGAAAGGCACTTTGTTTCCTTTGCTATCGAATATCTTTATTTGAGCCGCTGCTTCTATAGTTTCAGTGCTTGGGACATTAGTGCTTTGACTCGTACTGAGATTGTTTTCTGTCATGGTTCGTTGCTTGTGCTTGTGTTGTTGGCTTGTTCGGATCTGATGGCGCAAAACTATTTTAAACTCCGCTCCAATCTACTTTCCTCAAGAGACAGGCCGAGCCTTGATGACCAATTACTTTCCGCGTAACCAATATAAACCACGTTTGCTCTGAGTGAACGAGTGAAGTTGCATTCGTTCGTTCAGTTTCTTCTGGTTGTCGTCTTCGTCTTGCTCCCAAACATAACCAGTCTGATCTTATCATTTGATCCCGCGAATGTTTTCATTTATCCGTCTTCTCTGCGGTTGATATCTGGCTGACATGAAACGCACGTTCGTTTGGGATGCCGTCCGTACCACGCGGGATTCTCTGGCGCCGGGCAATGATTTCCATGTAAAGCTTGTACACGTGTAAAAGCAAAACTAATAGGACATAGAACGGCGGAAGACATTTTGCAAGGGGTCAGCCGACAAAGTCCAGGCATCGTGTAAATCATCAGGGTTTCTGAGTGAGGATGTTTTCTATTGCCGACAGGGTCTTTTCTTCAGCGGCAAGAGATGTTTAGTCCAATCCGGTTTATTCTCCTGGTGGTTGCGGCTTTTCAGACAGCTGCGCGAGATAATGCTCTAGGACCATCCGTTTTCACTCCTCCCGGAGCGTTTCCGACGTCCGTTTACAGGCATTACCATAATAACCCGACTCAAACGAACCAGCAGGTCCAGCCAGTCATTTCTGATCCTGTAACGGCAAGTCTGTGTACACGGAACGTTGTTTGTTCACTGACTCTTTCTGTGTAGCACGAGATATATCCGTTTGAACTGACCAATCCTAATACGATCCCTCAAGTGAGTTCGTCTCTGATCACTTCACTTTTGCTTCGCTAAACTTCCGACATAAGAATGATAAGAGCGATCCACACCCGCTTCCTCCAAAAGCACCCCCATCGAGGATTCTTAGTGAGGCTCTCCGACAGATCCAGCTCATCCTCTCTCCGGAAACACCAAACTCGCCATTCTTGAACGATACATGTGCCGCTTGTCAATCGGCGCTTGCAATCGTCAAATTTGTTGCTCTAGCCGCTCCGGAAGAAGGTCCCGCAGCTGTGCTGGGCTTGTGCAACATGTTCCCTGGACTCGGAATGACACCAGAGCAGTGCAATGTAAACGTTGGACCTCTTACCCTTGGAAACGTTGTAACGCAGGTGCTAGCGAACGCAAATGTCATGGGTTATGATGGCCAGATGATTTGCCAGAACTTTCTTGGGGCGTGCCCTCTTCCGCCGACTTCGCCGTTGAACTTGACTGGATGGTTTGCGAAGCCAAAGCCATACCCCCTTCCTTTACCGAAACCACCGAGCAGGCGGAGGCTGAAAGTGCTTCATCTTTCCGACTTTCATATCGATCCTCGTAAGTTAGATTGCTTTTCTCTCTGAAATACCGAATCTAAACGAGGCCTAGGTTATGCAACCGGAGCGGAGGCCAATTGCACGTCTGGTCTTTGCTGTCGACAAGATAATGTCGCGTCTACCAGCCCGGATCAGCCTATCTTTCCAGCTCCTCGATTCGGCGCTTATCGCTGGTATGCTGATTTCCAAGTCTAACAAATGTGAACTTATGGTTGTTGCTGTTTTCAATAGCGATACGCCATTTGCTTTGGCGCTCGCTGCACTGCAAGCTATCCCGATGCTAGCAGGCACACAACACACTGGTTTCGAGTTTTCGATTTATACCGGTGACCTTGTTTCGCATGACCCTCATAATCAGCTCTCACGAGAGTATGTTCTGTACACTGAGGCCAGCCATTCCTCCGCTTGCTCAGATGACTTATTGATTAGCTACGTTGACTCTTCAGACCGTGGTCTTTGATCTTTTCAAGCGGACGCTGGGGTCGGGACCGGTGTACGCCGCGCTAGGCAATCATGATACGCATATGTCGTACGTTGAGTCTTGTGACCTCACGTTTCTGCTTTATTTATGCTTGTCTGTCTAGGGACCATGATGCTCCCCATTCTCTTGGTGGAGAACTGGCCAAGCAATTCAGCTGGTGGGTATATTGCATCTAAATACTTTCAGTCCCATTCGCTGAACGAGTACACGCATATAGGAACTATGACCACGTCGCAGGCCTCTGGAAGTTCGAAAAATGGATTCCAGCTCCTTCTGCTGCTCTTGCGCGTGCTCATTATGGGGCATATATGGTTCAGCGACACGATGGTCTACGTATTATTACTATCAACACAGATTTCTGGTATCGGTCAGCAGAGGATCTCTTTATTTTTGAGTATTCTAAAGTCAAAAGAAAACCAACGTTGCGTTTCAGAGCAAACTGGTTTAATTATATCAATCTTACGACGGTGGATGTCTCCGGAATGTTGCGGTTCCTTACGGACGAGTTACAGGAGGCCGAGGATGCAGGTGATCGCGGTAAGAATTGAATATCTTAGTCGGAATATTGGATGAGCTCAAGACCACGCATGACAATAGTTTGGATCCTCGGACATGTTCTGAGTGGTTGGGATGGTTCAAATGCTCTCATGAACCCTACAAACCTATGTAAATTCTTCAGCTCGATGCGGCTCCTTCATGTTCGACTGACGATGGACACGATGCAGTCTATCAGATGTGAGCGATCATTTTTCAACTGATCAGTTTACCTTAATTGAGTGTGAATCGTCAGAGTCGACCGCTTTTCGCCTCATGTTATTGCGAGTAAGCACTGTCAACCGCCTGCTTTGATTGACATGATTTGCCAACTAACATGACGCTAGACATCTTCTGGGGTCATACGCATGAGGATCAGCTTTCTGTGAGGCGCTTATCTGATCACGATAATATCTTTCCACCTATACTTTCCTTGTTAGATTTTCTATGCGAACAATGGCACAAACATGACAGCAGAGACTGCACAGGCAGTTTCATGGGTACCCATTCTTGTTCAACTGGTCGGCGCGAAAGTTTACTAAGTTTGTTCGCTGTAGATTGGTCCTTCCATCACGCCTCTAACCAACCTGAACTCTGGTTTCCGCGTTTACGAGGTTGATTCGAATGTGAGTTCCGAACCAATCCCTATAGTCACCACCGCCTAACGCCTTATTCGTATTGCTACATGGATAGACATTCGACATCCTTGATGCGTACACGTAGGTCCACATATCCCTATCATAACCAACAGTTCAACTCAGCTAAAGAATTACCCATGCTCTAGTTGGCGAAGTGATGTGAATTCTTACAGTACGTTGGATAACCAGACGAAATCTGGCCCGGTGTATTCGTTTGAGTATAGTACGAGGGAGGCGTATGGTCAGAGTATTTCAACATGGGGTCCTGATGACCCGTTGAATGCTACGTGGTGGCATCTAGTTACTGAAGGTACTATCATGCATCTTATGTCTTCCTAGTAGCTAATGAAGTTTCTATAGCCATGGAGAATGATCCTTCTCTCGTAGCGGTATGTTGACCAGTGCAGTCTCATCAACTATCCTTGATTGAGTCGGTTTTATATGCTTGT
The DNA here is from genome assembly GCA_024712875.1 of Inonotus hispidus. NCBI lineage: Eukaryota > Fungi > Basidiomycota > Agaricomycetes > Hymenochaetales > Hymenochaetaceae > Inonotus > Inonotus hispidus. Next base: position 4,087,462 of record CM045714.1, on the reverse strand, counting down.
CGCAGAAATTCAATAGCTTCCAGGGTAAAGGTTCAGTTCATACGACGGAATGTACCGGTGAGTGTATTCCTGCGAGGATATGCTACATGCGCAGTGGCTCGTCAAGCATAGCAAGGCAGAATTGTCAGCCGGGTTTTGGATCCGTTCAGTAGCTGATTGTAGAAGACGGTGTCGTTTAGTGCAATTGCGATGTTTGCTGGTCGCGGAGTACAGAATATTGCATTATTGGTTATATTCTATCTAGGACTAACTGGGACGGTTTCTGTCTAAATATCTACATGAAATAATGCGTTGCTTCTGGACTAGCCTTTATCGATAGGAATGACTCAGCCATCAAGCTATTGGAATGGTGAACACATCGACTCTACCTCCATCTCTTCCATCCGCTTGCTGAGAACAGCATTGACATGTTCCTAGATGAACAGCGCAAGTCTGAGATAGGAGTTCAACGCGGGGGAGACAACAATATCACGTACAATTCTCTCTTTCCCGATTAGGTCTGTAAGTCCTCCCGTACGCTGCTCCGGTGGCATCTCTAGGAACTCTTCTAGAGTACAGCATTGCAGGATAACGGCAGAACAGAATGCGTTCATGCCTTCAAGTTCAGCCAAGTCATGCTCTCCCTAGATTTCGGTCAAATATTTAGTACTACCTCACGAACGGAATAATGAAATTCATATACCTCTTGTTCCTCCTCACCTATGTAAGGCGTGAAATCGACATCAAGATCTCGGAGAGACAGATCTCCAAAGGCTCTAACGAACATCGCTGCTTGATCAACGTCGTCTGCAAAAGCCAACTCAACTCTACAAGAAGCTCGTTTCTCCCCAGTTCCTTCGCGTACAGAGATATTACGCCGCACACGCCGAGCCTTTTCAAGAACTGCGGGACTGTACATCCCGAGTCCGTTCTCGGACCTCCGAACTGGATCAGTAACTCGAAGCATCTGAGAACGCGTAAAAGCCACAAAGACAATAAGGATACGGAAGAATCGGTATGAATGGGCGGAGAGTGCGTCGAGTAGTGAGTTATTTGCTTTTTCAGAAGGAGAGCGGAGAGCGGGAAGAATATTACTCCCGAGTCCGGGCCGACGATGATTGATATCTCGCCTGAGTGCGTTTGAGGTACGTCTGATGGAAGAGGCACAGGTGGGCTTAGGATTTCTCGTTCTACGAGTCGAACAGCACAGAGGGGAGACTCTAAGGCGTGAACTAGAGCACGCTGTTGGACACAGTCGACGGAAATAAGGTAGGTGTGCCGTATCGATGGAGCTTGCAAAGGCCTTGGGATGGAAAAGGCGCGCGTGACGGTGAGCAGTTCTGGTGGAGCGAAACGATAAGTCTGAGCAATCTGAGCAGAAACGTTAGGATTTCCGTCTACGATGCCAGCACCGGCGTGAGCCTCCTCTTCCCGAAAGGACGCTGGTTTCTCTGGAATGGCTAGGGCAACTTTCTGGGTATTCCCCTTTCCGCGAAGCATTAAGAATGCAGAGAGATTGTCTTTCTCAGCGAAAACTGTTGATAGAGGCAGGGGATGAGGAAGTCCACGTTTGTTACTTTCCTGATCTCCACGGGAATCTTGAGAGTCATTTTGATAATATTTTTGGACATTTTTAGGAGTGGGTAAATGAGAAGCACCGGGACAGAGATCTCCAGAAAAAGCCGGAGACTCGCGAGGTACAGGATCGGTGCGCTCCTCCTCACATTGACCCGGCTGAGCTGGAGCGACTTCGCAGGAAAAGGTTTGGTGGTAATCACGAGGAAAAAGTCGATAGGAATGCACAACATCGCCGAGGAAAGCAACTGCTTCATTTTGTTCGTACGAGTGCATTGGATCGCCAGAAGCGTAGTCGATAGCATTGCTAGTAGCATTGGCGAGGATTCCGTCTTGAGATGCGCTATCGATCAGCGACAAGGAGAGAGATTGAGATTGAGAAGGCGCTGAAATCAGCTGGTGAGTGTTAATCGGTACAGTTGCCGTTGTTGCTGGTATAAAGTCATGAGAAGGGATATCGTCGGAAAGTGGCAGTATGAGGTCCTTCGGATTTATGGTTGCCGTTGCAGATTGAGACATCGCTGCCATAGCGCAGAGAGCGTCCAGCTCATCAGGAGCCAAGCGACGTTTCTTCCTATCACGATAGGTTTCCATATCGTTGTATTCCTCGAGACCGTCGTACGCATAATCGAATTCATCAACAGAGGTATCAGTGGTAACGCCGTAGGCGAAAGGCAGCGTATCATGCTGAGTCTGTGAAAATTGTTGATCAAATTCTGGTGCAATTGCCGAAGAGAAATCCGATGTTTCGTCCGATTTCGGGTTGCTTAGGGGGTGGAGCCCGTTAGCAGAAAGTTGTTCAATGGGTCGGTTAGTTACTTGGGATCCAAAACCATAGCGATCAGAACGACAAAGCAGAAAGTTATCTTCGTCGAAATCTCTATCAAAAATGATACTTGGCTTTTAGAGCTTCAAAGTCATCGTCCGCTTGTATATCCTTGAGTATACACCAGTCGAGGCCGAAGGTCGATTTTGGATCGCTAGTTTCGTTGTCTAAATCGACAGGGAAGACTGATCCACTCAGATATTCTCCAACCGATTCTTGAGTAGGCGTTTCCCTTCCCGAGTTACCCATGTCGGTAAACAGAGAGTCTACGCCTATCAGTTCTGTATGAGTTGGAATCTTCGATCCGAAGGAAAACGGACTTCGGCCTGTCTCAGCAATTCACCGCGGCAATGAACGCTCGAGGAACGCACCGCCAACTAAGCTCCAAGTTCAGTGACTTGAGTCCCGTTGCCTTCTTGAAGATCGCTGGAAGCATAAACGACGGCCTTTCCGAAGCCCTTCCAGAGAGTAGTCCAGGCTTAGTATCATTGCCCGCCCGATCTTGCAGATACGCATTTGGCGCGGGAAGTTTGGGTACTCAAGATAACTTTTGTTTGAGTCTGAAGAATCACGTCAGGAGCAGTGAAGACATACCGTCCATGAACATCGTCCCTTTGTCATCTAGGCGTTCATCCAAGATGATATCTCGATAAGACTTCAGTTCTTGCCCTGAGCCGTGTATTTTTAGAATACGTTGAATATCCATAGAAAACGTAACGCGCTCCGAATCGCCGGCTGCCAATGTTGATTCATCAGAGTCTGAAGGAGGTTGACCCAGCATAGATAGAGAAACGGTCGATATGGTGTCTGGCCTCGGTTGAACTTCGTCTGACTTGGGACTTGAGAGTATGCGGGTAGAAGGGTTCAATGGAATACGGGCGGAGATGAAGCTCGACAAGCTACGTAGCGGGCGTGGAAAGTGAGGTCTGTGGCAGGAATGGGATACTTGAGTAGATACCTTTGCCCATGCTGCTTATCTGTGAACCCAGTCTTCCCAGTCCCGGGTCGCTCACCTCGAGGGAATATCGGGGGATCTACAGTATCTGATTAGGATGCACCTGCAAAGCGATACGATCACGGCCGACCTATCTTAACTGATTCGAGAGGCTCGATAGCTGTAGTCCGATCCGTTGACGAGGGTCTCCAGAAACCCAACTCTTCATGCAGCTCATCCATCTCGCTGGCATCCGACGAGAGAGACGGAGTGGAGGTGTGTGAAGGCAAGGTTGCTGTGAAACGTGAGATAGCGGCCAGACATATGTATAAGAGACGTACTCCAGCCTTCTATGACTTTCATGCTCTCCGTAGCGATGTCTAAATCAAGTTCTGGGACCTCAACAGGCTCAAACTTTATCGGTCCAGGGATGATGCTTTCATCCTCTCTCTCATAGGGACGCGAGCGGTATTCTCTCGCAAATATCGGTGGAGAAAGTGGCGTGAACTTCTCCTCGTAAACAGGGGATTGGGTTCGAAGGAATTCTGCCGCATGGAATGGAAGCGGACGCAGTGCGGGCCGTGCAAGAAAGGGTACTTGCTTCTGAAAATCCACCATGTTCGAGTGGGTCGAAGCATCAATTGTCAGCTTAAGGTCACTAAACTCCCTTCAGTAGATATTGAAGAAATTGTTGCTGCATTGACCCACAGGTGATCCTCTAGTTTCATCGGTTCTTCCTTAGGGAGCTGTTCGTCTTCGACTGGTCTAATTCCGCGGAAACACAGAGTTCCAGCCAATGACCTGGGCTTAGTATCAGAGTTTGATGCCTTTGTAGCCAACGGTGTCTTATTTCGCGAAGAACGCGATAGTACTGGAGTAATAGGGCGATGAGGCATACTTTCAAAGTCGACTAGGACTGGTCATGAGGCAGGAAGCAGATAGAAAAGACCGGGTACTCACAATCCTCTTCCTCCGCCCAGATGGACTCGGTTTTTGCCCTCGTTTTTGGAGCCAAGTACGTTCCTTTAAGGAGTTGAACTGCTTCTGGGCTCGGCTGCCAGACCTCATCGTATGGGGTCAAGGAATCGAACTTCAACTTCGTCCTGAGCGATTCAAACGGGTCAACAGAAAGCGCAATTTCTCCAGGTCCATGGTATGGGATTGGTTTTAGTATTCGCGAAAGAATCTGTCAAGGTAGACTCTCCGAGTCAGTATTCGGCAGTTCAGACTCAAGCATACTACGTACTCACTTCTGAGACGCTAGATTCAGAGTATTGGACATAGTCAATCGCGAGATGCGTGTATATGTAGTTCGTAAGGAGTTCCCGCACGTGTACTCTTAATGCGTGCTCGTTGTTATCATTATGCATGATTCCTTTCGATAGGTCGGATGATGGCTATTTAGTAGTAGGAGCGCGGGCCGGGCTGCGCGGCTCGGTGGAAAGTGTCACGGGGTGTGACAATAGTGACTCGACGCGACTAAACACGAAGCAAATTAGAGTCTCCCTCGGACCCTCTCCCACCTACATGTTCTCTATCAGCTTCTCGCACAGCCGGATTCTCTCGTCGAGCGATGCTAACATAAACACGTCGGGGATACTCGTAACTCTGTCTCGCCAAAGGCAAAAAACTATTCTATCCGAAATAAATCGAAGACCTGTGTGATGACTCAGCTATGAAGTCGAGTCATATCGATGGGAAAGAAAGTCTCGACGGTCTGGATATTGTAGTAACTTACTTGCTTCCATGTCTGTTCAGCAGTCGGTCCAGTTCTCCATCGTCAATGCTTTCACCAAGTCTACATTTGGCGGGAATCCGGCGGCTGTCCTCTTCCTCGACGCACCCTTCTCGGATGAACCTATCTACCTCAAGATCGCTCAAAGTTTCAACCAGCCGATAGCGTGCTACGTCTTCCCTGTAGATAACGAGGAACAAGAAACAGACGACGCTACGAAGACATTCCAGATACGCTGGTTCACCGTTTCCCGTGAGACAGGGATATGCGGACACGGCACTCTTGCGGCCGCACATGCCTTGCTTGATCGTCCGGAAATCGTCGCGCCAACCGTGCGCATCTTACGCTTCAATTCTATGCATGGCTATGTTTATGCGCGTCGGATTCAAAGTCCTAATTCATCCGACCGCATTGAAATCGAACTCCCTGCGTTCGATGCGATGCCCGTTGAGGTCAAAGAGTTTGATCGAATTCGAGAGGTGGTTGCGAAAGCGTTTCGCCGCGACGTCAAAGTGAACTTTATTGGAATATCAGGCAGCGGGGAGGGTGGATCCGAGGCATACCTACTCATCGAGCTTGAGGAAAGTGAACCCCTCGAGGGAGTGGATGTAGACATACCCGCCCTTGTAAGTTGCTGCACCCCTCTTTCTCGTCATAGCAAGAAGTGGAATCGAGAATTAAGGCGGAAACGGCGTATCAAGTCAACATCTTCACTGTAAAGTCGCAAGAACCGAGCGTCGCATACGAAACACGAATGTTTGCGCCTATCTCGGGAGTGCCAGAAGATCCCGTCTGTGGATCGGCAAATTGCTTGATGGCTCCATACTGGGCGAAAAAGCTGGCAATCCCATCCAGGGGAGAGATGGTTGCTAAACAGGTCAGTCCTAGAGGTGGCGATCTTTGGGTGTTTGTAGATCGAGAAAGGCGGAAAGTCTGCCTTCAAGGAGAGGCAAAGTCGACAATGTCAGGAATGTTTTATATGTAATCTCCAGGAGTACACGATACCCTCAATCTGTACCGAAACTAGGAAGGATCACTTCTGCCTTATCGAAGAAAATAGCGATTATCATAGACCTCTAGTTAAACACGTATACATGAACAGAGAATTAAGTTAGGTATCATATTATAGCAAACGAAGCGAAAGAGAAGAACGCGGAGTGGGGAGTAGTTGCAAGGATAACAGCAGCAGGTAGTAACTGTAGACAGAAATGCGAAGGGTATACATAGCAATGACATAAAGTAGCGTAAAAGACATCAAAAAACAGGAAGAGGAACAAAACAGGGCACAAAGTCAGGCGGCGTCATCCAATCCATCTGCATCAAGTATCTTCACCTTATACGGTGCAAGTATGCGACGCCACGCCCACATCTCTCCCTGAAACCCGGTCTCCCGAGCAGTAGCAGACATAGTACGCTTCGCCCATCGGACGTCACGCGCGCGTACCTCACGGAGGTTTGGAATAGAAGTGATGATGCGCATAAGTTCCTCTCGCAACCCAGATGTCGGACGAGAGATCCACAAGGAGGACAAAGGATGCTGGTGTGTCCGCGTACAAGGAGGTGCATCGAGAGCGAGACCGTTCGTCTCAAGTGAAAGTTCGGTCAAGTTCGGGAGGAGGTGGAGAAGAGCTCGGGGAGGCGGGAAACGCAAGATAGGCCATGTCGTAGGTGTGTGCAGAACGAGCGTATGGATAGAACTACCATGTGCGGCGAGAAAGTCCTTAATACATGACTGCGGTCGCTGTAGGTCCCCATAAGGCGTGATTATTACCGTCTGCAGAGCAGGAAGTGGGCTCTTGGTGAGGCGCAGAAGAAGGGGAGATATGGGTGTCGCAAGAATGGTAAGGGTATGTAAATGAGATAAGTGAAGCGGTGATAACGGCTTGTCGAGTGGTTCGGAGGTTAGACGAGCTGCGTCAATGTCATCAACTCCAACTCCGACAACTTCAAGTTCCTCCAGACCGGTACAATATGAGATGAGCTCGGTTAGAGGATCCTCCCCTGAGAGGGCAGTGGTCGCATCATACTTCACGCCATTCAAACAACGCAAATTCTGTGCTCCATCTCTGAGTCCCAGAGATACCATCGCACGGCGGCTTAACTGCATGGACAGGCTGAGTTCTAGTCGCGAGAGGAAAGGCAGTAATGGAAACAGGGTAGTTAATAGTCCATCCGCATGACAGAATGCTGAGCGCGTGTTGACCTCTAGTTCCGATAAATCTAACGAATGAACCCATCTTCCTGGCGCCGAATAAGGTATTCGACGAATGGAGTCCCATTTCTGATCTGAAGTGTGAAGATGATGGGTGAACTGCTCGAGCGCACGGATAGTCTTGATTTTGACTTCAGCATAAAGCAAAGGCAACACAACATCCTGTCAAAGGGCAAGGTGAGTAAGTTGCAAGGAGGAAGCATAACCGTAGTGTCCCATTACTTTGCTTTCTCGAATTTACAATGCATCCAAAGCGTGATAAAATTACTGAGCTGACTCATCCTCACTTCAGCGAAAGCAAAGAACGAAGCACTACAGCCATGTAGACGCAAGGTGAAAGCGAAACCACATACTTTCAAATTCTTGCAGATGAGAGCCAGATTCCACTTCCACATAGAAATGTTTGGGTCCTCTTGAGTCTGGGATGGACTCCTCAATATCCAGGCCTTGTTGCCTCCATATCCATCTTCCATCGCTAGCGCCATTATCTTGCCCCATATCTCGGCAGGAAGAGGTGGAAGAGGGGTGCGTTTCGGGAGGAGAGGAAGAAGAATAAGGTACCCGCTATAACGTTCATATGGTCTCGGTCGCAGCAAAACCCTGTCCGTGTCGATGTATGTGGATATCGCTCCTGCTTGCTGTGCCATCAAGCACGATGGTGGAAGTAGGAAAGGAAGCTCATAGGGTGATTCGATTCGACGGACTAACAAAGAATAGAGTTTGGGTGAGGTGTAGAGGAGGCATATCTGCGCACGTGATCCAAATTACTAAGCCATGATTACGCTACTACAAGAACAACGAAACAACAACTTGTTCAGACGTTACGATTCCATTCATCAGTCAGATTGAAGAGCAGAAGCAAGACAAGTGAGTTTTATGTCGTTCATGCCGCGTACTATATGCTCAATAGTTTGGACGTGTAAAGCCCGACTCCGTTAAGAATGGGCAAAGACAAGAAAATTCAGATTGACGAAGCAAGTCATCATTGGGCATCACGCAAGAGAATTGTCTCAATGGTTGTGTAGACCTCGACAGAAGAAAGAGAAAGCGGTGTTGCCTCAACCGTCTTTCGAGCGCGCTTGATTGGTGAAGAGGAACGCTGGATAGCTATCAAATCATCCCCAGCGAAGCGAAAGTTCTCACCCGAACCGCACGACATCATCAAGGAGATCGAAGTGTTATCAAAGATATCTCACATTAATGTCAGCGTCTCCCTTTAAGCCATTGTTGACGATCATTGTGATGAACTCACCAAGCCCCAGATAGGTAATTGAGGTCGTTGGATCAAGTCGTTCTGGCGTAACGATCGAGCTGTATACTCCTTGGATCCCCTATAGCCTTGAAATCCTTCTGGATGCACCAACGTTCTCTCCCAGTGCAGTTCCTTCGCAAGCAAAACACCTCTTTCGCAGCTCGTCGCTCTCGGACGACGAGGCGCCTAGGGAACAAATATTCAAGCTGATTACCAAGTCAATCGTCTATCAAATTATCCGCGCATTGGCATTTCTACATCGTCTAGAAGAGCCTGTGGGGCATCGTGATATCAAACCGAGGAATGTACTTATTGACGAGACTGGCTGCGTCAAGCTGATTGATTTTGGCATTGCGTATCAAGAGAGCATTAGTGCGAATGCTGAAAACCTGTGGCCAGAGACGAAAGGGAACATGTATAACGATGTCGCGACTGGGTTAGTATTTCTCATCACTCGCAAATTCACGCCTCATTATACTTCTCGTAATCAGACCCTTTCGTGCACCAGAGCTGCTTTTTGGTCCAAAGACTTATGATGCTTGCGCAACAGACCTATGGAGTCTCGGATGCACCATTGCTCATTTCTTCACGCCCATTCGGCTCCGCCGAATAACTTACTACGATGAAGACGAAGACGAAGAGGTGGAGACAAATGACGAGGATGGACCTCTTCGTGCTTATTCCCTCCCCAAGGATGTCGAGGCGATCACCTTTCACTCGGCAGACTGGATGCGTCTGACACTGTTCGAGGGGCAACGAGGGAGTATCGGACTTGCGTGGAGTATCTTTAAGCTCCGTGGAACCCCGAACGGGGAAAACTGGCCAGTACGTATCATTTCTTCCAGACAAGTTGAGAATTACCAGCTCATGCTTTCTACAGCATTTTGATGACTTACCGGATGCAAACAAGATCCAATTCAAAGTAGTACCTTCACGAGAGATTCGTACCCAACTACCCAACCTGCCACCGGAGACTCCAAGTACTGGTTCTCGTCATAAACCACCGGAAGACGTCGCAGCGACTCCGCTGGACCTCATTCATCGTCTGCTTGTATATCCACCCGAGAATCGGATAAAGGCTACCGACGCGCTCGATCATCCCTGGTTCACGAGCCCCGGGAAAGAGGATGTACCGTTAATTCTTCCAATTGGGAAGAACGATTATGAGAACTGCGGTGCGCACACGGAATGGAAGGGGAAGAATTTGGTGCATTGGTTTAACATTGCCTATGAAGGAAAATGACAGGCGAGGAAAGATTCTCGGGCATTTACCGTTATTGCGTGATTTGTACACCTAGTAGAGACCCGAGCAACGTGCAGATAATAGATATGGCCTGTGATCACAGAGAAGGCTTGTGAGAATAGCAGAACGCCGTAATTCGTACAGGCTAGTGCGGATTATTGCTGTGTACACGAGCCTGCACCCTCGTACGATGAGCCCTGTTCTTTAACTCAAAATATGTCAGCGTCTCGCCTGGTCCTGGAAGATAGAACTAAGCAGTCTCTCGATTATCAGTGCCCAAGTCCGAAGTACCTGACGCGACAATTCATCAACGCTCACCTTTCCAGGACAATCTGGGCATCTGATTCGGCAAATGGGAAGTATGGCGTTTCCTCGGAAGCCGATTTCGACTCTCATCAGGATAGTGGGATAGGACATCTGCCAGTGCGTTATCAATCCATTGAGGGGGCTACGTATGTGATCAGTTACAGCCAACAAAATGAGTCATCCATGAAAGCTACTAGGATGCCGTAGACGTATGGTTGGACGCTGTGTTGCGTCTTCCTGTCCGGGGCAGGGTTGTGGGTGGGATCGGGACCATCGTCTTGTCCTATCTCTGCGGTGGTAACATCTGTGTGAGCCGCAGTTGCGTCCGGGTCCATAATGTATTGTTGAGTGAGATATAGGTAAGACGCCAGGTGTTACAAAGACACCCGAATACTTAGGATCAAAAGTAATCCCTCTGCCAATGATGGTGTGAACGAAATAGCTTTCCGGGTAAGAAGAATAGCGAGACAGCGTTAACCGACTTCAACGAACTGGAGAGAAAGAGGAAATTAAATAAAGTCTACTGGGAAATAAATGACATCCTTCAAATAGGCTGTAATCCATATAACTCTAAACGCGTTTGGAACCCTCTGCAGACTGCCCATGTTTCCAACATACCCGTATCGAACAGGATTGATGGATCAACAAGCGGTGACCCGCTTTAGAAAGCAGCTGGGGTACGTGTGCATCAACACTCCGAACAACATAGCAGACCTGGTAAAGTATTGCGACCGAAATGTTACTTACCTGGGTGCTCACTGCTTGCTTTTCACCTCGCTGCTGTGCCGCTTTCTGAAGCCGAGGGAGGTGCCGCAAAGCTTAGACCAGAGATGACCACTTCGTTTCTCCTTTCGCGGAATGTATTCTTCATGTGCATCCTGTACATGGAAATAGGATGAGTTCGGAAAAGGACTGACTATGAGGATAGGACTTACGCCGCGATGAAACTGTTGATGAAAACTACAGGAGAGAGCGTAACTAATAAAACATATCTGATACAATGCCCATGGACTGACGCTTTCCAACGACCGTGTGAAAGGCAAGATACACAAAATTCGACATGGTCAAGTACTGCGGGAGGTAAACACGAATGAGAAGGACAGAGTCAAAGGTGAGGAGCGAATTCGTTGAGAACGGACGCAGATTAGTGAGGCGGCCGAGAATGCGCTATTCGAGATGGCAGCTTCAGCATTGGTAAATCCTTGTCCAATTATCCGAATATCACTCGCCCAGTCAGAACACCGTTCGTCATGGTACCCATGATGATGGTATCCATTGTACTCTTCATACTGTGTCAAGTTGGTTACTAGGAACTCTACCTTGGATATAACGAATACTCGCCTCAAGGCTTTCGCTCGAGACTAGACATAAGAGTAAGCAAGTAACGGGGATAGAAATCTAAGTAGCTTACCATATATAGCCAGATGCAAAGTCCAGCTGTCGCCGTGAGATCACAGACAACATCTAGGCCAACCTGCGCTGGAAAGAACCACTATAGAAAAGCATGAGACCAATGTCACGCCAATGAGCAGGGCGGTTTTCGCTTGACCTTGGAAACAAGATCGGCATGAAAACCAAGATGAAGACTGATACACGCAGTTAGATTCGTTCATTACTCTCCAGCTACGGAAATGATCTTACACTTCGCCGGCGGATGCTACCCGCATCGATCTCAGCAGATAATTACCATGAGTCAGTATGATGAAGCGAGTTCCTCACCCAGACTTAGCACTGCAGAACGTCCGGTGTTAACGATACACGTTTATCAGGTGGAACGGAGTGCTGCACTTACATAGCCTGACGAGAAGCAGAGAAACCTTTTGAAAGTGATCAATAACCAAGAACACAGTATCGTTTACAGCATATGCCTCACTACAACTGGAATGATATATTTGAAGATCCCGTGAACTTGATTAAACCTATCAACTAGTGCATGGTGACGAAAAGAGAGTCACATACTCTTCCACAGCCGCCAACAGAAGAAACTATACCGATAAGGTAAAAGCAGCTCCAGTATAAGTGATCGATGATCCACACCTCTGTACTATCAGAGCTACGACCGCCTGTGGTGGATCATCTTAGATCAATGGGGGACTCGTAAGAGTTTGTAAAGGAGTACTCGCCGTTATCCCAAATGAAAACTTAGCAAATTGACCACGGTTAAGTGATGTGATAGCTCGCAGAGCGGCAGCGCTTACAGCCAGTGTACTAATGGGACGAGTATTAAAGGCAGATGCACTACAAGTTAAGAGCTGCACTTACAAGGAAAATCCTGGTGGATTTTGCTTGTCTCCAAACCCCGTGATGAGATAATTGTAAACAGAAATGAAAAGACTGAGGATGTGGGCAGTGTCCAGTATACTATTCAGCCCCTCAAGGTCAGAAAATTCTTACTCCTGTTGTGTTGTGAGGCACGTACCACAAACTGAGAACCTGTAAAGTTCGGTTGTGAGAAGTAGCATACGAAAATGGAGATTTGAGACTTGTACCATGTAGTTGAATAACTTTGGTTCGTCTTTTGGTCTGTCCCGGAAATAAAGAGCAGCGTGAAAAAATACTAGCCCTGTTGACATGGTAGCCAGCCACGATGCAACAAGTAGCGCCCCGAATGTCGGACCAAGAGACATCGATGACCCGCTCATCTCAGTGCTTCGCATAGAGATCATGGAGAGGTCACAGAAGCGAGAGGAGGTACAATCATCTTCTCAGCCAGCCTATTAAGTACCTGTGCAATTCCGAATCACTTAGAACTAGATGATCAAACTAGACCTGTTTCTCAAGATGGCGGACGAAATTGGTAGAGGTGCAACCAGGAAAATTTAGCAAAGATGCGTTGCTTGATGCTGCCCCGTCTATTGCACGCAACAGACTTTGCCAACAGTATGGGAATGTACAGCCTGGAGTTTAGACGGAATCTTGATAGATCGTTTCCATGAATTGACAACTATGGCACAGCAGATGAAGTTTGATGTACGGTAAAGTACAGTAGTACATCTGTCTTTATAATCGTGAGAGTACCCAACCAAAATGGGAAGAAGGGGAAGGTCATCGAACGAAAGCGTCGCGCGTCCTATGAGCAGCATTCACACCACACCTTAATCCACTTCCTTGTACGCAAAAAAACATGGCAGGTGCAGCAGGACCAGGCCTTCCTGTTCTTGTGATGAGTGAGTTAGAAAATGTTTTTATTACATATGCCCCCATATCTGATATTTGGCAGACACCGCTCCAGAGCGCCAGTCTGGTCGGAAAGCTCAGATTTCTAATATAACTGCTGCAAAAGTATGTCTTCCTCTCTGTGCTCTACAGTACTCTCCTCACGCATATTTAGACAGTAGCAGACGTTATTCGAACATGCCTCGGTCCCAAAGCGATGCTGAAGATGATTCTCGATCCGATGGGTGGGATTCTGTAAGATTTGTCTCCTGAACCTATTGCTATTACTTACACTAGTTGCAAGCCTCACGAACGATGGGAATGCTATTTTACGGGAGATTGAAGTCGCACATCCCGCTGCCAAGAACATGATCGAGTTGAGTCGGACGCAAGACGAGGAATGCGGAGATGGAACGACAAGCGTCATTATCCTTGGTTCGTTTTCCGTTTTACGCGAGATGAATATTTCATTCATGCAGCCTTCTTAGCGGGTGAAATTCTTGCCCACTCTCTTCAACCCTTAGAACGAAGCACGCACCCCGTTGTTATCATCTCTGCCTTCAACAAAGCTTTAAAAGAAGCGCTCGACGTGATCGATCGTATATCCATCCCCATCGACACATCGAACGATGACGATATGCTCGCGCTCATTAAAACGTCCATCGGGACGAAGTTTGTTGTTCGCTGGTCTGAACTAATGTGCAAGCTTGCATTACAAGCGGTTCGGACGGTTACCCAAAGCGACGCTGGCGTGACCTCTGTCGATATCAAGCGGTATGCACGTGTGGAGAAGGTACCTGGTGGGGAAATCGAGGAGTCCCGAGTGCTGAAAGGTGTAATGCTCAATAAGGATGTCACCCACCCGAAGATGCGTCGGCGGATTGAGAAGCCACGAATTATCCTCCTTGACTGCCCATTGGAGTACAAGAAAGGCGAAAGTCAGACCAACATCGAGATTACAAGGGAAGAGGACTGGAATCGTGTGTTGGAAATTGAAGAAGAACAAGTCAAGACCATATGCGAAAAACTCATCGAGTTCAAACCGGATCTCATTTTCACTGAGAAGGGTGTATCCGACCTCGCGCAGCATTACCTGCTAAAAGCGAACATCACTGCGATCCGTCGTGTACGAAAGTCAGACAATAACCGCATTGCGCGAGCTGTCGGCGCAACGATCGTCAATCGTGTCGACGACCTGCGGGAGTCAGATGTAGGGACGAAGTGCGGTTTGTTCCACATCGACAAAATAGGCGATGAATACTTCACGTTCCTCACTGAATGCGAGCAGCCCAAGGCTTGCACTATTCTCCTGCGTGGGCCGTCAAAGGACATCCTGAATGAGATCGATAGGAACCTTGCAGATGCGATGTCGGTAGCGCGGAACGCGGTGTTCAACCCGCGCCTTGCGCCCGGAGGTGGGGCAACTGAGATGGCAATCAGCGTTGCTCTGCACCAGAAAGCAAGAAGCATTGTTGGTGTTGAAGGGTTACCATTCCGGGCTGTTGCAGATGCGATGGAAGTCATCCCGCGGACCCTTGTACAGAATGCCGGTGGGAATGCCATCAGGGTTCTCACTGAACTAAGGGTGCGTCGTAGTCTATTAATGCTCAAGTGTGCCTTGACGTGTTCGTTGTCTCCTAGGCCAAACATGTTGCAGGTGAACACTCCTGGGGCATCAATGGTGATACCGGCAAGATTGTCGACATGAAGTCGTACGGATTATACGAGTCCGCGAGCGTTAAGGTACCATCCCTTATGATGTTTGAAATCCAATGGGGTTCTAACCACTCTTTCCGTTTTTTCAGGTCCAGATACTGAAAACCGCCATCGAGGCGGCAAAGATGCTCCTCCGGGTAGATGATGTCGTTCAGGCTGTACGCAAGGAAAGGGGGCAGCAGGAACAACCAATACCGGAGGAGATGCAGGAATGATCCAGGTTGATAATAGCAATGATCATGATGTATCTTTACAGTTTTTCCATCCAATACAGATGATGACTAGAGCCACAAAGCGTGTTGATCATTTTAAGTGCAATTGCCCGTGACGCGTTACTGTAATTTTGTACGCGTCGTGTGACATTCGCATGACGGCGTGAGAATAATTCTGGACCAGATAGAGAGAGACGCCGAATTTATTTACACACTACGCTCGCGAACGTCGAACGACGCCCACACCCACATATTCTTACTTGCTGTTTCCTCGCAGCCACTCGCATCGGCCTCGGTCGTCATTCGAGGAAACTCATAACCTATAGTGTGGCCTCCCATTTCTGATTCACTCATCTTGTCTGTGATACTTCCAGCCAGTATGAGCTCGAAGGAGGGGGAAGGAGACGCTAGTCCCGAGACGCCCACTAATTACTCGCATGCGCTCACGCATTCACGGAAGCGGCGACGATCTTCATCTCCCTCAGACAATCGCGGCGGGAAGAAGAAACCGCTGGAAAGGCTACCTCCGAGCGTCTTGCTGCTCGCGCTTCCAGGTCTACTTGCGATCCCGCCTAATCATAAGCAAAGCGTTGCGTGTTACGAACTGTCACTTGCTGCACTGCGCAGATGTGTTGCACTCGGTGGTCTCTCGCCGGATATTGAGTGCCGGGCGTGGACGGCTATCGCAGAGCTGGGTTTGAGACTCGTACGTGCGGGCTGGACACACGGAGATCGCTTTCCATGGGCGAGAGGATTGGATTTGGAGGTACGCTTTCTACTTTTTGATATCGTTGTCATGTATCTGAGGTCGGTACAGGTTGAAAATGCGATTGGGAAAGGTCTCCTCATTTCACAACAAAGCCCTTCATTAGCAGTCTATAAACAGAACTTGATTCTCTTACATGCTCGCCTCGCACATTGGCAGCAGAATGAAAAGTATTCACGGTCGCTTCTCAAACGCCTAGTATCGACCTTTACTGTGCCCAAGAAATACGAGATTGCTACAACCCCACCGTGGATTGTTTACTCTGCTCACCTTACCGGAGTGTCCCAGGCACTAGGACGTGCACCACCTGATCTCAAAACTGCTTTTAACACCATTCAAGATCTTTTGTCCGCATCGGAAGCCTATGGTGACCCACCTGTAACGCTATTGACGCACATATTACGCTTGCGTACGCTCGTAGATGCAGGAATGTGGGATGCTATAGGAGACTCGCTTGCACTTGCAGAATCTGCACTTGGGATGGCATATAACGATGCTCCTTCGGAGAAAGGGAAGGAGAAGGCGAAGGATGTGTTCGTGAGCTTTGAAGATCCGTTCGAAGCAGCTATGGCTGTGCATACACTCCTCATGGGCGTCGTTTACTATACGCATCCAGGCCAGTCGAAGTCTGCTTCCCCTCGTCTGTCCCACCTGCACGCACTCCTAGACTCCGATGTCTTGAGTATGTTCCCGACGGGCACTGTTGATGTACGCGTTTCCCGTAAATTCAAAAGGAATGGTAACTAATTCACTGCACAGATCAAGCTCTCTTTTGGACCTCCCCTTACTCTTAAATGCACTCACCCCCGCGTACTGCACCATCTCGCTTATCTAGTCAGTAGTGTTTCGAAGCGAGATGCTGTCGGACGGAGGCCGAAACGGAAGGTTTTCGCCGCCGAGGGTCTGAATGTCTGGGAGAAGGAAGTGAAGAAGGAAGTACCGCGTACGTTGCCTTACTTGAGTATGTTTTCATCTGCTTATACGGTGCCAGTGAATCCCTGGGCTGAACCACGAGATGCCGAGGAAGTAGACGAACGGATGGTGAAGCTGAGGGCAGATCTCCTATCTGAACTGGTTGCGGTAAGTTTTCTTACTCATGAACGCTCACAAGTTGTTTAGACTTATTGTTGTAGGTGTATATAATGCGGAGCGAGTTTGAAGATGCCTCAATGGTAAATTGTTCCCTGAAATGATAGACCTTGAGTACGCTGACGAATACCCGACTAGCATCTAAACGAGTTGATTGCACATGCTCGAACTTTCAACTTGTTTAGCACCTACGCTGCCCGCATAACATTGCACCACGCGCACCTCGCTCACGCACTTGGTGACATCGTACGTGCTTCTCAATGTTACGCTGTTGCTGCACATCTAGCGGCGGAGGGAACTTTTGTGAATGTCTCCGCGCGGGCTGGTGGACTGACATTGCGAATAGCTCAAGGTGAAGCAAACAGGTCCGATGTTGAATGGGAGGCCGAGGTCAAGTCCGTCGTGGAATTGTGTCGTGGAATGGGTGGTACGCTTGAGGCGATTGGACATGTGTTACAAGCCTGTCTATCCACAGAAATTCTTACTGCAAAGTACACCAAGTTTCTCCTTGACTGCAACATACTAACGATATTCTCCACGCAGATCGCATTTAAAGTCCGCTCTCGACCTGGCGTCAGAGGCACAAGACAATTATCTACGCGCCTTGGTTCTCGCATTGATTTCTGCTCTCTATCTGCGTACGGCTGAGCAGCACTCGAGGAAAATGTTGGAGACGTGCGGTCAGCTTGCCGCCGGTCTCGGCGCAACACCCAAGGGATCAAAGGATGATGCGCAATTGGACGGTAGCTCTAGTCCTACTAAGGACAAAAAAGAAAACCCGTCCGTTGGTAATGCTCCTCTTGGGCTGTGGGTCGGCCAGCGATTCCTTGGTAAGTGCCACTCTGCACGGATGATATTGGGACGATTCTGACGCCCGTTACAATATCCTAAGAAATGTACCGACAGGAGGGAGACGAATCGAAGGCACAAAAGCAAGAGGCAATCAATGCTCGGCTTGCAGGTGCTGTCGAGAGTCTCTCCACTCGACGGAAGACAATTGTCGGAGAGCGGCCGTAAACTGCCGTGTCGTTTCTTTCCTGCGATCACTAAACGCATTTAAGAATCTATGACTTTTGACTCGGAGGGGCCGAGGCGCTTCGAATTCTAATCTGTGCTCAACGTTGCTGATAGACTTACCAGCACTTGGTACTCTCCCCATTCCTCATCCTTTCCGCAACCTTGCTCATGGTTTCATCTCAACATCAAGCACTTCCACTTTCTCTCGCTGCTTTAACTAGGTTATTCTCATGGACCCCATGCTTCACCGCCAGAACTATTGTATCACCCACTGCATTCTCTTTTTCCTTTGTGACAAATCATCGTAGTTAGCATACGCGTCATTCGCTCAGACAGCAGGCTAAAGCCTTGTACTTTTAACAGACTAGATAACCTTACTGTAAAGGAATAACTCAACCTATCTTTGCCTATGACTTTATTCCCTGCACGTTGGGAGCATTGCCAAACCTGAATCAAGACAGACAAGACAGACTCTGATCTGAACTCAGTTGCAAGGTTGATGCACGTGAGCGTGGATCATGATCTCGCCTCGCGAACGACGCATAAACATTCGAGACTCGATCGGCGACCGCTTCACTTACCTTGACGATGGAAAATGCTACACCCGTCATAACGATTGACCTTGTTCGTCATATTCTTCTTATGGGATTATGCGATGAGAATGCTTAGTTCGGACTTGGTTTGATTCTAGGTCCTAGAGAGGCTGACGACCAAAGATGTGCTGAAGGGGCTTTTGCATGCTATACTCTTCCATCGATTGTTTGGGACAATTAAGCCGCAGAGCCTGGAAGTGCTTGATCTTACTGTGGTAAGACATCGCAGTTTCCTCACGCGGTTTGTTTGGTTGATAGCCGTTCTGATGCTATTGTGAAATTGAATGATTCCTCTGACTCGGGCTGCAATGCGGATAGCCAGGCGTGAAAGACGCGCAAGTGGAACAGCTCATTGAGGATAAAGTTGATGCATTCTGGAAAGGAGTAGAAAATGGAGCTAATAAGCGAGGGCAAGTGAGTATCAGCTTTACTCGCGTCTGTTGCTTTACTCTTGTGCTGATGCGTGATGCGTGCGGCGTCCGTTTGAAAGATTGTAGTGACATTTTCGGAAAAGAGACAGCAGAAGAGGACCGGGATGTTGTACATCTTTAGTACGACTGAGGTGCGTTTAACTGTCTTCTGGGTGTCATTTGCATGTTTTGATATGCCGTTGAACAGGAGGAGGTCCCTTGGGAGAAATGGTATGCTTATTCATCTCAGTTGTCTTCGCCTATGCCCCATTCACTTCTTGAACCCCGAGGATAATAAATGCAGAAGTACGACATCCCAAGACCGATAGAGGTGCGTGCCTTACCTACATGTCCAATTGGTTGATTCGTATATACCTCTCGACAGATCGAAACACATCACTATCTACGATCATCTCGGATGCTCTCTTTACCATCCTAACCTACACGTCGTCTGAGAGAGGACGTGCTGCTGTCCCGCCCATAACAAATTCGTCTGGGATCAGCCCGTTTCCATTCAAGATCAGTGTAAGGGTTGGAGGTGTTGAGGTCGGATAGATCTTGCGGTGTGAGAAGATGATAATGCATACAAGCTATCGAATGCATTTCCTTCCTTTCCCAAATATTCTCATCAACCTTCAGGTGTCGTGTAATCTAGAAACTGCAGCAATTGTATGTAGGACTTGTAAGTTTGTGTACTTCATTTTTTGTAATGAACCGGTGATGGAAGTTCGGCATGACGGCGTGCAGTTCGGTGGATGCCGGTGGGAGATCGACAACGACAGCTCTCTTCAACTTCCTCGTGTCCCGCCGCCTGCAACTTGGTTCACTCACATTGTACTGTACAACGCACTTCCGAATTCCTATAAAAACCGCGAATAGGGCCAGGAAGTCAGTAGACACCCTCAACTATGGCAAAGGGCAAGAACCTTAATCCGGCGGACGCGCTCCGTAAGTAAGTTGTTCGGTATGGCATGAGCAAATTATCATCTGAAACTATTCATGTGGTTAGGAAAGGCTCAGAAAGAAAGAACTCAAGAAGAATAAGGAACATCGCCAACAGGCCAGGGACTTTGCTTTGGTGAAGAAGGATACATTTGGTACGTGTATCCACATTCACATTTAAACGTCTTGACTGGCATTTGTCCTGACGCTCTTGCTTAGAACTCGAGGATGAGATCGCTGAGCTAGAGAAGCTCACCGGGCCATCAAATGCAGAACGGGAGCGTCTAGCGGAGGCGAAATCCGAGCTGGCGAAGATTATAAAGAAAAAGGAAGAGTACGTTGAGGAGCATCCAGAGGCGCGGAATCTCGTGTACAAGCGACGGCGAGAGAAGCCGAAAGATAACGACGAAGAGGAAAAGAAGGCCGATGCTGCTGCTATTGCAAAGAAGAAGAGGAATCTGTTCAATAAGAATGGACTACCCAGGCATCCGGAGAGGAGTATTTACTATGATCCCGTCATGAATCCCTACGGAATGCCCCCACCCGGTATGCCCTATGTTGAAAGAGGTGCGTTCGTCATGGATTGCCATATTGTATTACTCCAGACTGACCTCGGGGCCGTTTCAAAGCTTTGTTACCTGGTGAAATCGACAGCGAAGCAGAACAGGGTGACAAAGAGCCAGCCGGTCCGTTACCTCAATTTGCTACATTAGACCCTTTGATAACGATGACCTGTGTGTTTAGATTCCGATGATGATATACCAATGCCTGAAGGGCCACCTCCCGATGCCGCCGATGACGGCGAAAGCGATGACGACATACCATTACCCGAGGGTCCTCCTCCAGGTGAAGGTAAGTATTTCGCCCGTGATTATAGGTACCAGTCCATAACTTCGAGTTGTGCGACCCCTTTAAGATTCAGGACAAGGCTCTTTTCAACCTCCCCTTCCGCCTGGTCCCCCTCCCCCAACCATTCCTCCGTTCCCACTATCTTTCTTTCCCCAGGCTCCAATGATGTCTGGAGTGTCTTTTCACCCTGTACCACATCACCCTGTTCCGATATCTGGTCAACCTTTACCGTCCACTATTTACCCTCCTCCCCCAGCACCTCCTGTATTTTCGTTTCCGCCGGCTAATTTTCCACCTCCTCCACCTGGATTCTTTCCCAGGCGCGGACAGTCGACAAGTTCAGCGCAGGACCCGTTGTCGAACGTTCCACACAAGACATTTCAAGCTCATCGCGCGGAACGCCACTCTGGTGCCCCACCTGCTTCCAACCCAGATCCCAGTACAAATACACTCCCGGTTAACCCAAATCTTCCTCCAAAACCAGTCGGGTCCATTCCGGCTACTCAGAAGAAGGCAAGTTCTAGTGGTACTGCGACTGTAAGTGCGGAACCGCAGCTCCGGGACTTCAAGAAGGAGAGTACCGCTTTCGTTCCGGCCGCGCTCAAAAGAAAGAAAGCGGGTGGGACGGGAAGTGGTAAAGTAAACGCTGCGCCTTCCGTAGGTACTGTAGGTGAGACTCCTGGCGAAGGGGATGAAACCACGACAGCAGCACCGAAGCCTGATTTACTGGGATCACTGCGCGAGAAGTTTGGGCCGATAGTGAATGCGAGTACTGGTGCAGATGCTGAAGACGGAGATTCTGAAATTGGTCAGACGAAAAAGAAGAGGAAGGTTGAGAAGAAGAAGGATGATTATGATAATTTCCTTGAAGAGATGGATGACATACTGGCTGCTCCTCAGTAGGTCTTCCTCTGTAATTTGTGTAAGTCGTTCTTATTGCTTTGACTCTCCCGGATTCCGACTCACTCTCGGAATAGATAATAACTGATAGCCAATGGCAATACGATGCTAGACAACCGAACTTGTCGGTCCCCGATCAAGTCCAGTTATTACCATCCGTCGTTCGCCCCTGGTCCATCTACAACGTCTTACTCATGTGACCACAGCCCGGGCCAAATACTTTAGGCGTCCAGTGAAGACCGTCTACGTCCTAGAATAACATGATCAGCTGCCAGTCATACGGTCAACTGCATCCAACCAGTTCGATTCTATTTGGAGTTGAATCGGTGCGGACGTTACTGTCTCTTGCTTCCTTTGGGTGTCATACCATTTTTGACTCCTTCTAGAGAAGTTCAGAGCAGTAAGTGTGGGGAATGTGGGGTTTGAAGGACTACTGTCCGGCGGCTTTCCGGAGCGAGCGTAGGTCCTTGTGGTATGAGTCTGTGCTCAGGATACCGCGCTTGATTCCAGCGGGAGCTGCATATAAAAGATATAGGTCTTCTCCAACTCACAGACGGTCCGCCTGTCGGTCTTTGGCGTCCTGCTAGCACATTGTCCCACTGAACATAGAATTATCATGGCCGTTGGCACAGCACTCGCTGGTCCGGACTCAGAACCTCAGACCGACTATCGTAAACTTATTGATCCTAAAGCGAAGTGGTATAAGAATCGGAGGCTTGTCGTGTTAAATCTTTGGATTTTGCTCCTGTGGGTTTTCTTTTCTGATCTGATATTTGAACTATTGATTGGTTGGAAACCTGATGTTTGACTCCGACGAATTTCAGGTTGATCACGTCGAGCGCGAATGGGTACGACGGGAGTATGATGAGTGAGTATGACGCCTCTCTTTTTCCTGCCTACCCTCAAGTCCTGCCGTGACGCAGACGGCCTTCAACTGATCGACCAATGGGAAATTGCCTTCAACCACCCGAATGGCTCCAAGCTCGGTCTTCTGGGTGCTATTCAAAACATTGGGACTCT
The DNA here is from genome assembly GCA_024712875.1 of Inonotus hispidus. NCBI lineage: Eukaryota > Fungi > Basidiomycota > Agaricomycetes > Hymenochaetales > Hymenochaetaceae > Inonotus > Inonotus hispidus. The sequence goes on along the minus strand of CM045714.1, from coordinate 4,064,730 downwards.
CGGTAGTCTTCCGATCACGCCTTATTTGTGTGATGGACTAGGACGAAAGAGGACAATATTTATTGGAGCAACAATCGTTATCGCTGCTGCCGTGCTGCAAACGGCAGCGCAGAATGTGGAGATGTTTATTGGTTCGAGGTTTATGCGTGAGTCCCTTTGTGCTTCAGTGGTGAAAGGCGTTTCTGAGGAAGAGTTCTGGATACGTTTGTTTAGTTGGATTCGGACTTGGATTTTGCGTAAGACATGGTTTGGTCCTTGGGTTTAGAGCCGGACTGATTGCAAACACGCAGACTGCTGCAGCACCCATGCTAGTTACCAAATTGGCATATCCGTAAGTGATGGTATCAATTATGAGACCCCACAGTCAGTTGATGATCTTTTAATCTATGTATAGATCTCAAAGAGGGCCTGTCTCATCCGTTTACAATGCGCTCTGGCCGGCAGGGGCTGTCGTGTATGTTATTTTCTGGCGGTGTTCGTGTAACCGCTTCTTTACTTATGGCATCTTGTCCTTGATAGCGCAGCGTGGCTAACCTTCGGTACATTCCACATCAGCAGCTCCTGGGCATGGCGAATTCCATCCGCATGTCAAGCCATACCCTCCGTACTCCAATTCTTCCTCATACTCTTCGCACCCGAGTCTCCCCGGTGGTTAGTCGCAAAAGGTCGAGAAGCCGAGGCGCTTCACATTCTTGCGTACTATCATGCAAATGGGAATGAACAAGACGCATTGGTACAGTTTGAGTTTCAGGAGATCCGTTCAGCGCTTGCGGCGGAGAGGCTGCAGAAACAGACTGGGTGGCTCCAACTTGTGAAGACGCCAGGGAACAGAAGGAGGATGAGGATTATAATTGCCATAGCATTCTTTTCGCAGTGGAGTGGTAATGGACTGGCGTACGTTGATCCGTCGCGGTTTTATCCTCACAGTGGGCTAATCGTGTTTCACATCATAGATCATACTACCTCAACAGGGTGTTTGACACTATTGGCAGTACGTCCTCAAGTCTTCTTTTCAGGCATGATCAAAAGTGAAGTCGGTAATTGCTATATTAAGTCACGGACCGAACGGAACAACTTTTGATCAGCGGTGGTTTGAGCATCTGGTCAGCAATCACAGCCATCACGGGCGGCCTTCTCTGTGATAAAGCGGGGCGCAGGCCGCTTTTCTTGGCTTCGACAGCCGGTATGATGGTGTTCTTCATTTTACAGACGGTCTGTTCGGCGCAGTTTGCTCTGCACGGGAACAAAGCGGCGGGTAACGCCGTCGTCGCTTTCTTATGTCTGTCTCGGCTTTTTTGCGCTTTCCCCAGCAGACAAAGTCTGACAATTGTTGCTTTCTGTTTGTGCAGTCCTGTACAGCGCTGCATATGGCATGGCCTATTCACCGCTCATAACGTCATACACACTCGAAATCCTCCCGTTTAACTTGCGCGCGAAGGGATACACCGTCTTTGGGTTTTCTGTCTGCGCGTCTCTCGTATTCAATCAGTACATCAACCCAATTGCGCTTTCAGCAATAGCGTGGAAGTATTACATCGTGTACTGTGTATGGTTAGCTTTCGAGCTAGGGTTCATCTATTGCTTCCTTATCGAAACGAAGAATAGGACGCTTGAGGAGACGGCGCTGTGGGTATTTTCATTTCTCGTGTGAATCTCTGAATTGATTTGCGCTCTTCTCGCAGAATCTTTGACGGTCTGGATAACGTCGCGAAGGTTACAACCAGGGCAGCAACTCGTGCTGGGTCGGAGGACGCTGATTTGGCTATAGACGATGAGAAACTGTCATCATCTATACACGAAGAACTAAGTAAGGTGTGAGTGCTTGGATGGTAACAGGCGGTGATGTCGGGGGATGGAGGACCTATCAGGGACCTTGATGTGCATTCCTTGCTCCAAATATATCAAGCCCGTGCTCCGTTCCCAAGCAACGGACATCGTAGGTAGGAATGTTAAGGGACTTGGTTTATACAATCGAGATAAAGATGCAATTCTAAATTTTTGTGCATGCTTGGAGAGATGAGAAACAACGAAAGTGCCGCCTCGATATATAGCAGAGTCGAATTCATGCGATTGTAGACGATCAGCGCTCGTTACGTAATGTCGCGTACTCGACTGTATCTTGTTACCTTTGTTTGGCTGTGTGTTACATAACCTTGACGAGCGCCCTCAGTTTGATACCTAGCCTAGGGAATATTTGTTCGACCCTGATGATGCCCTGGATAGCTTCACCACAACGGTCCATGCATCTTTCTCTTCACTCTGTCATGTCCCAGCTGCCCGACTAACTTCACAATAATGCTCCTAAAGCTGTCCTTTCTTGTTTCTTTCCTCATCCTTTCTCTATGGCACAATGCTCGGGTGCAAGCGCAAGGGAATTGGACGACAAATCCTTTTAACCCGCCGTCGATGCCTTTAGCGGTGAAGTCGCCCTATCTTAGCGCTTGGGCTCCACTGGGCTTCCAGACGAATGGCTCAGCTGCTTTGAATCGAGCCTGGCCGACTCTATTCGATGCGCGTAGAGTAAGAGCCATCTTCACATACCCTCTTGTGCGTTCAACGTAACGTGTGTTGTAGATCTTAGGTTGGTTCGCGGCCGTACGCGTTGACGGGGAGGCGTACAGTTTACTGGGAGATGAAGGCAACGTGGACATTCCTCGCGCGATCCAACAGTCATTCGTTTTTTCCCCGACTCGGTCTTCTTACATCATGCAGGCTGGTCCAGTGAACGTAAATGTAACATTTATGACACCCATTGAAGTACGTGTCCACTGCTATTGTCCTTTAATCACATCTCTGTACTGATCAGGAATTTGCTGCGCATCGCTAAGGCGGAAGACATTGTCCGCCAGTCGATGCCGTTTTCATATCTGTATTTTGACATCGAGTCGACAGATGGGAACTCGCACAGCGTCCAAGTATACTCTGATGTCTCTGGGGGTATGTTGTGATCTTCATACGTCGACTGAGTTGCGAATGGTCTAACGTTCATCAAATAGAGTGGATCTCTGGAGACAATAGCTTGACGTCTTCGTGGCAGATTAACGAGTCGAGCAACTTCGTCTACCTACAGATGCAACTGACAACTCCAAGGCCGTTCCAGGAGATCGGCAACCAGGTGCAGGATGCAACGCTGTATTACTGCATGGAAAAGGTAAGTTCGGTGTATCTGGCTTTCTTTGATACTGATCTTTCCTCTCCATCCTTCAGGGAGGCGTAACCTGGCAGATAGGGCCAGCTGGTAGTCTCAGAAGTTTCTTCGCCAACGGCACAGGGTTGGACAATCGAGCTGAAGATGGACCGCCTCATCCTATTGACACGTACTGTGGTTTCCTTCTACCATCGTGTTATAAGTACTAACGTGTCTTCGTAGCCCCTTCACTAACCTAGCTATTGCAGTTGACCTTAGCAATATACGTACAACCAATGTGCCAGTTGTGTACGCTATCGGGCTCGTCCGTGATCCAGTCATCCAGTACGCCAACAGATTGGTGCAGATCGAGCCGCGAAGCGCGTACTACTGGTCGGAGTTCGCGAACATCCATGACGCTGTCAGTATTTCTATAGAAAGTTCCTCTGTGTGCTCATATTCACATTCCTCAGGTTCAAGACGTTTTAGATCACTTCAACGATGCCCTGACCGCGGCAGTCGACTTTGATAATAAGGTCCTCGGAGCTGCCGGGGAGATATCGGACGAATACGGACAAATACTATCACTGTCTAGTCGACAAGCGATGGGCGCGCTTGACTATACGCTTCCCAAGACTGCCGACAGAACGTTCAATACTTCTGACGTAAAGGCATTCATGAAGGATATAGGTGGGATCGGTTCTGGAGGGTATGTTCATCACCTGCGTCTGAATCCGTACCAGAAATTCATTGTATCCAGAGTGAATGCTGTAGATGTCCTGTACTCTGCCATGCCCATGTATCTGTACCTCAACCCTGACATCCTTGGTTATCTGTTGAGTCCGCTGTTGGAGTATCAGGAAAGTACTCAGTATCGGAATCCGTATGCTGCACAAGACCTCGGTAATTCGTTTCAAGACTTATCCTATGCCGAATGCTAATAATTACCTTCGCATAGGGTCATACCCGAACGCTACTGGCAATCCAAATGGACACGATCAGAAGATTGAACGTGAGTCCCCAGAAAATCATTGACTAACGATAGCACATGGTCGTAATTATCCTCCGACGCAGATTCGGCAAGTATGCTTATTATGAGCCTTGCACATGCTCAGGCCTCCGGAAATGGTACTCTCCTTGCGCAGCACGTGAGTAGCTCTCCGGAACATGAGTGGCACGGTTTGATGCTTGCTTTGGGTGTAGTATGATCTATTGAGCCAATGGGCGTCCTATCTTGTGAATAACACTATGCATCCTGGCGACGAGTGAGTTGTATGATTACGTTTACTGAAGACCGCTCAAACGTCAGATGGATGAAGGACTACCTCGACCTCGGACGGCATCAGGGGGAACAACCAAACAAATCTAATCCTGAAGGGAATCATCGGCATAGCCGCAATGGCCAAGATTAGCGAGTACACTGGGCATTCTGATGACCAGAGCCATTTCAATGTGCGTTGCTTCCCTTCTCTCCTTAGGTCTATGTAATCCCGATACTCACATCCATGGCCATGGATAAAGGAAGTTGCAAAGCAATATATAGCACAATGGACATCCCTGGCCTCTTCTTCTGGCCAGTTAGATTTGGGTTTCGGGACTGGCTCCTCGGGTCTCATCTACAATCTATACGCGGACAAGCTATTGGCTTTGGGACTTGTCGACAAAGCAGTATGTTTCCGTTTCCCCCATTATCGCTCCTGCTAGAGTTCTGATGCATTTACCTGAAAGACATATGACTTGCAAACATCCTTCTATAGAGGGCAGGCCTGTATGTATCCTTCTATCACTCTCGGGTTTCATGCTGACAAGTAACGACGCAGCGTTATGGACATACGGCATTCCTCTGGATAGCTCAAACACGTCTTCTATCACTCGCTCAGGTCGGCTGCTTGTTCTACTTTCCGTTGACTGCAACTTACTCGAACTTAGACTGGATGATGTTGGCTGCCGCCAGTGCATCTGACAATTCTGTCCGCAATGCAATGATCTCACAAGTGTGGCAATACGCGGCAGTCAATGGCGATAACCAGCCATTCCCGATAGCTTATAATCCAGGCAATGGATCTTGGACTGCTGGACCAAATAGGTGAGGCACTATTAATAGTATGAACAGCATTTTGCTTAATATTTGAGTTCAGTCCTGCTGTAGGCGCAATGTTCGCTCCCCTGGCACTAAAGTGAGTATGATCTTTACTGAGATCCGAGCATGATTCTTACTGTTCCGCCAGTGTCCCCATAAAATCGGTTTCGTTAAGCGGTTCAAATGACTCAGGTTCCTCTTCTAATGTAGGAGTCATCGTCGGGGCGACGATCGGAGGCGTCGTAGGCGTCGGGCTAATCGCAGGACTTGTATTTTTCTTCATTCGACGTCGACGACGAGAAGAGTCGACAGGAATTTACAACCGTACGGACCGCATAGAACGCGTAAAACCGACCAATTTCCCGAGCGACTCCGTCCTCGAGCCACTCAGCTCTACGATATATCCAGGGATGAACGACATGCGAGCTGCGCCGTACTCGGTAAACGCCAGCGGTACATTCCAGACATACGGGAGCTCTAATAACGTTGTCCTGTCCCCCCCTCCTGGCCCTTTCTACTTGCGAAACCTGGCAGACAGTGAGTTGGCTGGAGCGGGTGATGGGGGCTCAACGATACTGGACAGCAACTCGTCCGGAACCTCTCGCCCTATGCCGGCACCTCCACGTCCCAACACGAAGGGTGCAGTGCACCAAGAAGAGTTGCGCTCGGAAGTGGTCAACCTTCGCAGAGAGATTGAGAGGATGAAGGAGGAACGAGCTGCGCTGGGAGAAGCCCCACCGTCTTATGAAGAGGAGCTCGCACTCACCAGGAGGTCAGGTTTTACTAAGTGACGATTGACTGCACATTCTTTTTGATCTTATTGGACAACTATCACTGTTTTCTATACCATTCTGTTTCTTGCGTTACCCTCATTGATATCCATGCATTGGACGCATTTGTTTGTCTCTATACATTAGTATTCCGTCCGTCATTTCCTTCATAGCACTGGCCTCTTTCAACTAGACGACTGGATTCAGTGAAGATACAAATGAAAGGAATCATGTTCAATAGGCAAGGATATCGTCTTTCCGCTTTCCACCGACAAAGTTTCTCGAGAAAACTCACCAGGCTTAGAACAGACTCGCTCGGATACTCCCATTGACGGAAGAGTGCGTTCGTAACTTTCAAGACAGCAGGTGGTATCAACTGCCACGCCGTTCAAATGGCCATTGAACGAATCATGTTGAGCTGCAGGTCATGTCAGAGCAATGTTCTTCCGCTCAACAGGCAATCTAACTAGAAGTTTTTGGAATACTGCAACTCGACAGCTTTTTCAAGCGCTACCTACCCAGCGAAACCTATGCTGCATACTTCCTTGTAAGGCACCATCATCGCGACTCTACGCGGCTCCTGACTCCTGTGCAAGTACACTCGGCTATGAAGAAAGGCTTCGAAGTGTCCCGGCCTGATGCCCATATTCATCACTTGTTCCGTCGTTCTTTTAGCCACAGTATCTCCTAAACGTGCTCTTGCCTGAAAGACGATTACCATTACCTGACCATTAGTGAGAAACCGCCCGGCTATGGCTCCATTTCGCCTCTAATATCCCCCCCCCCCCTCTCAAAAGATGAAAACAAGCTCAATTTCATCAAGCCGGGATTGCGGATCATAGCCAAAGGGAACGATGTACAGTAATTCCAACAAAACTCTGCGCTGTGGTTATCTCCTTACAAGATATGCTTGTGATTCCATCCGTAAGTACATACTTTGAGGAACCCTCTTAACTTTCCACACTTTCATCAAGCCCAAATGAATTCCAAGAGCCGATTAAGACTCTGAAGGATCTGCCCATTGACTGAGAGACGCTTCGTGGCGTGGCATCGAGATCATTGGAGGAGCAAGCTTGGCACTACGTATGAAAGAAGTATCGGTTACGAGATATTATTTGGCCATTGTTCATCGGCGAAACTCACCGAAGTCACCAACTTGAGCTTACAATAACGATTTTCCCGTTTAGCGCGGTAAACCAAATCAAAGATTTAGGATCGCCAGGCTGGCTTCGTATGAACCACTCCTTGCATATCGTATAACTACAATGACGATACTATTGATCACCAATACTAATGTTACATCCATTATGCCCGGTCTGGAGGCCAAACAGTCCGACGGAATCAATAACTAACGCCTCCTCCCACCGGTACCACCAAGCACGACCATCTTGTTTCCGCGCTTCTGACGTCCACCACCGGCTCGCTGCATCTCGTGCCATGCGGCATCTAAATCCCATTCGTCCTCGTCCTGGACTTCGCGTTGGGGACGAGCCTGCTGGGCTGGACGAGTTCGCCCGCTTTGCGCGGCTGAAGCGAAACTTCGTGGACCCCACGCGCCCGGCTGTGTCGTGGGCGATTCAGATGGATGGGATCTGGCAGCAGTTTCAACCACGATATCCTCTGGGGAAGGAGGTCGTTCCGATAACGCAGCAATAACGTTGTTAAAGTCGAATGCAGGGGACAGAGGAGGCTGAGTTACAGGAAGCCTGAATTTCTCTCGCTCCCTCTCCTCTGCGCGTGCCTTTGCGCGTTCTTCCTTCTTAACACGCTCACGACGCTTGGCACGTCGTGCACGCAAAGGAGCTTCGAAGGTATGAAGCGTCTCATTTCCCACCACCGACGTCAGATCCGCTTCAATGAAAACGACGTCGGCACTCTCTGGCATATGAGCAAGATACTTGCAACGCCTACGTAGTTCAGCGTCAACCGAGCCTTCCGACGAGGCGTCCACACGGACCGACATGGTATCCGGGAAGGCTGAGTAGCTCTCAAAATGGGCGAGAAGAATTCTAATGTCAAGTGGATGCAGGAAGATTGGTATTCCAGAAGCCGCTTGATAGAAATAATAAGTGGATGTGGATGGAGGCGGAGGATTAAGGTTTCGTCTGGAACGCTGCCCACGGTTAGCAGTATTGGGCTTAGGGGAAATACTTTGCACGGAGAGTAGAGCCTCTGGAACTTCACCGATGTCCTCTGCATCCGCAGCTCGTTCCCTTTCGGAGTGACGATTTCCTCGCTCTTCGATTCTGCGTTCAATTTCACGCATGCTTTGCTCCGCACGTAGCATCGATTCCCTCAGCTCTGGAGTATCAAGGGCTGATGCTTTCGTAATTTGCTGTCTGACCTTCGAGTCTGCCAGATCGATGAAGCTTACGCCAAGATCGTCCTTCATACCAGCGAGAATACGTCTCTCCGCAGCGAGTTCATCAAGGTCGCGCGATAGATTCGCAATAAGATAGTCAGGTGTCGCGAGCATGAACCGTGAGAATCTATAGACGTCCGGCAAGAAATGGAAGGGTGCCTGATGCGGGGGTATGACCTCAGAAGGCCACGTTTGTGATCTGGGAAGGGCAAGCGTCGTTATCTGAGGTCGCTCCATTAGACGCATGCGCAACATCGAACCCAGTCTATACGAATCTCCCGAACCTTCCATCTGCGATGATGAGGACGAGGCTCCTGGCAAAGGATCTGTAGTGTCCTCCTGTGAACTCGGTTCATCGTACCATTTGACACTCTTGAGTTGTTTCTCATTAACTGAGTCAAAGCATATTGGGCAGCGATTCCACTTTGCATGATCTGAGGTGGAGAGATAATGAAGTACGCATGGGTAACAGAAGACCTTCACAGAGATAATCAGCCATGGCGGAAAGGAGCAAAAAGTAGACAGATACTAACGTGTCCGCACTTAGTCATCCTGGGTGCACTAGGGGGCGATAAGCAAATAGGACACGTTGTATGGCCCTCATCGAGGCCAGTAAATTCCTCTTGACGGCCAGCTGCCGAAGCGAAAGCTGACGTACGAGGAATGATGACTTGCAAGATATCCTGCCATTGGAAGAATCTGTCGTTCCCTCATCAGAAACGGACAAGGAGAGAGTCTGCAGGGCGTACATATCAGGGTCCGCAAAATGTACTGTGTAGTCTCCAGAAGGTTTCATAACGAATCTATAGTGAGCGTTGACGAATTCTTCATAGGGGTCAGATAACCGCATCTTGGATGGACTTGCGTTACTCACTCTCTTTGTTCCAAATGCCGTATCCAGATGCTGCTTTCCTGCTTCGCCTTGGGAGGCTCTGAAGAGCATTCGTCTGCCTTGGAGGCAAAGAGAAGTTCAGCAGATGGTTGATTGACTGCCCACCCGCCATCTTGTTTGACCTCTTCTGGTTCCCCTTCACGCCCGTGGCGGCTATAGGCTTGTCGTTACCAGTGTTGACCGCAGCACCAACTCCGCCAGATTCCCCTGCGCGAACGTTGGTAGTCATGGTTTGCAGTGCAGTGAGGGAGCAAGTCCGCCGCCGTCGCGACGACGGTGACGGAGCAAAGAAGTAGTAATCCTGCTCCGGATGACTCAATCCCTGTCTCCAAACCGGGATAGTAAAGCTCACGATCTCGTGACGTTCACTTTTTCCAATTCTAAAAAATTAATATTGTATGTAGGGCAGAATAGAAGTTAAAATACAGATCTAGACAGCGAAGGCAAGTATGATGGCAGATGAGTAGGCTAGGATAATAACGCAAAATAATGGGAATTTTCCGCCACGGTGTCAGACGGAATTCATGAATTCGACTCGTCTGCCCGCGCCCAGGAACGAAGGCCAAGCTTCGCTCGGAAAGGATCGAGCTCCTCTTCCTTAGACTCGCGGACGATAATGTCATGGATCTGTGCCTGAGACTTCCTTGCTGATGAATGTGCATTCTCAAAGAGTGCCGGGGCAGTTTGGGATAGCATTGCAGACTGGGTGGCTAGCGCCGCGAAAGACTGTGTCGAGTCCCGATACCTGTTCATGATGAGACGTCTAAATCATCTGATCTTTTCAATCAGCGCCACTTACAGCCTGTATGTACGTGAAAGATCAGTCTCGCACTATGCACGAGAGTAATCGATCCCCTACCTGAAAGCCTCTTTGTTTAAGGTGTCGTGCTCCCTGATATTGTCAAGCGCGTCCTTCTTGAAGATCACCTTGATCCAGTGCAGAATATGAAAGACGTGGTCCTGTTTGGGTCTACACTGCCATTGTGAAGTGATTCCAAGGGAGCCACTACCAATCGATACATACCTCCACTGCGGGAATCGTGGTTCGAGATTCAATGTCCCGTCTTCATTAGAAATAAGAGGATGGAAAACATCCGTAGCAAAAGTTATTGATGGAGGTCGTGCCGGGTACGTGAATGGGAAGCGTATGCGGAACTTCAATATCGAGTCGGCATAATAACCTAGACAGAAACGTATGTCAGATTCAGGCAGTAGAATGTCGGGAATCTGGACGCACCTTGATGGACAAACAGCACGCCGTCCCAGGACAGAATAGAATCTACAGACGGAATGATGTACATTCCTTTAGGACAGTGATCATCGTTTTTCAGCGCTGCGTACTCCATAGAAGCCTCTGACATAGCTAGTAGTCGCTCTGCGTCCATTGTTCGTATCGCTCGTGTAGTCGTGTAGGTCAGTCCGCAAGGCTTATAAATGTGCCCTGAGGAACTTATAAGCTCAAATAGAGACCTCCGGTGGTAGAGTATGCTGAAATGGACACGAGACCAGTACTTCCTGTTCCAGCAAGTCTGAGTGTTGGGGAGATGTGCGCAGATCGCGGTTCGTGGCCCATACATATCAGTCTGTCTCGTCTAAACTTCAAGAAAAAGCAACGAGTGATACAGGCTAAATAGTTGGGTGTCTTCGCATATCGAAGTTATTATTCAAACAAAGCTACACAATCAGGTTTTGATATAAGAAAGAGCCGGGCCACCCTTGTACCTAACGTACTGGGCGTGCTCCGTCTTTTTTCTTTGCTTCCTACGTTTTTCCGTGTCCTTCGCTGGTCTACCAGTCAAGCGATCGCCAATAACCGTCTCCAAATACAGAAGCTCTTCGCAATATTTTCCCTTCCTAACGGTGCCAGGAACATGCAATGGTGCGCCTGAACAATCGTGCCGCGTCGCACGTGTAAAATCCACAATCCGTGCATTGCGGTGCCGATCGAAGAAGACATGATGGTCAATGCAGCGACCCGGTTCGGTATATCCTTCCGCAAGCTGTCCATGAGTAACGCCGGCGGCATGGATTGCACATGCAGCGATCATGTATTGCCGGCTGTAGGCTGCATGTCAGCCACGTAATTAAGATAAAATTCTATCTGATATACGCACTGATATTCCGCATTATCAGCTGGTATGCCTCCACTGCAGTGCTCAAAGATAGAGACCGCAAAGTACTCATTCTTGTTGGTCGACTCGTAGTAGCCAATGAGCCGTGGCACAACCGTGCCCTGGAGATGGCGCAGGTCGTTTGCATAGAACCTAGCTTCGTGACGTAGGGCTTTGACCCGGTCCTTGTCCATGCCCCATTTAACGAATACGGTTTCTTGAGTGCGAATCTCTGCCCTGTGGGCGGCCATGGTCGTTACGGTCGCGGTTGAGTTGCATACGATTTTTGGATGGCCTCTCTGAGAGGGAGGGATATTCAGGAAAATAGTCGCGTCGCGCGACCCACGAGCGTCCATGCGCACACACTTTTTAACATTCCCACCAAGATCTAAATCTTGCAGATGACGACGGAGTTCAGGAGTCGTAGAATCATAAAGAGAGAAAAAACAAGTGAGTGTTAACGCCATACTCTGCACCGGGCAGGTAGGTCCGAAATGAAAAGAAACAATGTTGTAGCACACGCCTACGGATGGGGTTATATACGCCTTGAACAGGCCACACTACAATCAAGGCCACATCGACCGCCTTGATAAGCGCCCGATAATCCAAGAAATATTTCTCGTAAATCTCCAGGTCCCGGTCCGTATCCAAGTGCGCCAATTTCGCTGTCGCAAGATCTTGGAGGGGAACAAAGCCACCATTCTCACCGGCGCGAACCATCTGGTGCGGACAACAGGCTCGCAACCACCGCATTATTCTCTTGGATCTGCTTCTGCCGCGCGTACATGGCATTGACTGACTTCGTGGTTTCTTCCAAGATTTCAGCTTCGGATGGCAATGGGGGTGCAGAGCCGTCTGGAGGAAAAGCAAGCATCGGCAGAGCACCAACACCCGTGTTAACAAGATGGGCAGTAAACAAGTCGAGATAATGACGAAGCGATGCGAGGTCGGCTAGTTGAACTATTAATTACGGAGACCCTAAACCGATACAATTGACGCTGGTTACCTGAAGCGGATATCGGACTGGACTCTGCTGCAGGGTCGAACGCATGTTCACTGAACGTTCCAATTTGTGAGCACGAGATATCGCTATGAAATTAGCTCCACGCACATTCCATCCAGAGCAGACTTTGCAAGGCGCGAGATAACATCAGTGAACTGGAAAGCCATCTTTATGTTCTGATTAAACATCTCGGGAGCGTTCATGTCTGCGGGTAGTTGCGAGCGATCTGACGTCGAAAAGGAGATTGATCCATGGCTGCTGCTGGGATACATAGTCCCGCTGGACGATGCAGGATACTCGTAGAACTGTTGTGTGTGAGATGAAGGCAGCATGGTTAGATTTCGGCACCTACGACACGAGAGAACAGGATGACGATGAATTCCACAAGAATCCAACCCATTTGGATGCACGTGATACTCCATAGCGCGCCATATTTACATATGTTTACATCTGAGGAGTTCGGTTCCAGTACTAGCGAACAGTATATACAAGTCCAAATAGCATATCGAAGTCAATTCGTATCAAAAAAGAGAGGGGGGTAGCCATTCAGTACGGAACTTCAGGTCCCAATTCTGCAACACCGGAGAACAAACAAGAGGACTTCCTACACGAATAAAACACAATAGAAAAGCATAGTTGCGGTTATCGCCCATACATTTGCAGCAAGCGAGGAATGGTCGGAAGATTCACTAGGAGTGTCCGTTGGATCTGGGATGACTACTGTTTCTGTTCCTGTACTCGGACTCGTGACTGTTGTTAGATCCAGCCCATCAGGTACGCTGACATTCCGAATAGTAGTACTAGGCGGCCATCAGTCTCATTCGCATACATTAGAAAGTATTAGAAGTGCCGAATACGTACTTCAGTGCTAGGAGTGCAAACGTCGCTCCAGATGCAGGGCTACAACGACATCGTCAGAGTGGTAACAAGAAGACTAACCTCTGTTATCTCACCTATTCCTCCCTGAATGTCTTCCTCCGAAGGTTGCTCCGGTTATTGGATTATACGTGGTAGGAAGGGCTGAGTCGTTCAAGTTCACCGACGCGTATGCATGTACTTGAGATATTATTTTATCTCGCGTAGCAGAGTTTGTCACAGTGGAAGCAGCGAACAACAACGCATCTGAGGAGAAGGTCTCAGAAGAGGAACTGGACGCGTTAAACGTTCAACGTACTCGTCGTAGTTCTTTCGCGTTGGTTGCTATCCAATGGAAGTCCGTATGGAGCTTCATCTATTCAGGCGAATTGGTCAATATGTAGGAACCACAAGCATATGTTACCCACCAACTGTATTCGTGTAAAACGTTGTCACTACATCATATACGAAGCTGGAAACAAAGTTGAGCTGTAGTAATTTATCCGCGTATAGATTATAGAGTAGAACGCTCGTGCTATCGTCGCCATAAACGAGGTTGACGTGAGAGCCGTCTGAGGCTACGGCATTGTCCTGCCATTCTCTGAGGTATGATATGGCCGTGTTCTATCATAAATGGGCACAGTTGAGATACAATATGGTGTGTAGAGTAGAACTTACGCACATTGAAGCTCTCCCTATCTGCATGGTTACCTACGATTTCTGATATCTTTGCCATACTCGCGATTCCAATAATTCCTTTGAGCGCAAGGTTCGTGTGGTCTTCTGAGATAACAAAGTCCTGGGCATCATCGGCTGATCTTCTAATCGAGTTTCAATAATCTGTAAGAGACAGGAAGACCGTATGCTCTAAATCAAACGTAAACTTACTGATTCCGGACGTGAAGAGCAGCGTCCTTCAAGAAATCTGCCCATTTGTGGAGTAAGGCGTACTATATAGTGTTTGGACCTTCTTTCAATATGACAAGCTGGGAGACCTACATGCTTGCCTATAAGCGTACCATCCCCCGATCTTTGAGAGTACGCCAATGTCATAATGAGCATATTGGCGGATTCTATTAGTAGTATGAGAAGAGAGATGAGCACGGCTAACGTATCGCAAAGAACTAATAATTCACCTTCTACGCCGTATTGAGGAGCACTAATGGCTTCATCTGCTGTCGCATTTGGAAATACAGAGCCTGCATAATGCAAACGTCGCAATGAGTATATTGAGAGCAGATTTGCTGGCTCTGGCATTACCAATACTCCTCGCCGCGTACGTCGGGCCATACGTCGGCGAATTTTGATACTCCAAAAGCGGCGAAAGCAGGTACCCGGCGAGGTCCGGATTAAAGTACAAGAATATTGGAAAGGCGGCGTACACCGTATCCACTGTGCTAACACTCAGCGTGTCACTGTCCGATCACTAAAATATCAACTCTGATGTGAGGAACGTGAATATGTCGGGCGAACCTGATGATATCTGATCCGGCTCCACCCATGTTTTTCAGAAATACTTTGACATCGGTCGTGTTCAAGCCCTCATTTACACTTTCGGATAGTGTTATTTCTAGGGAGCCGAAGGCCTGACGCGTGGTGAGCGCCAGCAGATTCGCGTACTCTTCTGAAATGTTTCGACCGGCAGAGCTGAGCTGAGCATCAAGGGCTGCTGCAGTCGCTGCTGCGCGTGGAAAATCACCCAGAAATGCTGTCGTCTATCAATGAAGCACATGTGCCGTTCCCTGAGAACGAGGCATATAAGCTGACAAGTGAAGTGGTACGTACTGCCGCTATCCCGTCGCTATAATTCAATAAGAAATATGGATAAAGCTCCTCGATAGATCCGTCAGGGGCTCGGTATTGTATGGAAGGGCTTCGTACGACGCCGATTGCCCAGACCGCTGGTTCTTGTGTCCGTTCCACATTTCCCCAGTCCACTGCGATTCCTAGAGTTGGCCAATTTCTGTACGCCTATGAATCAATCGTGGTGGGAATTGAGACAGGGAAATTGCGTACGTTGAGACACCACGAGGCGTCTCGTCCGTTCTATTACCGAGACTAGCACTTGTATTTGCTGCATTTGCACGATTGACTGCGTCCTCCGTGATTTCCCAAGATACCGTCGCCCCTGATATCTGGTTCAGAGATTCTACGTGAGAAATCGTCGAAGCTTCAAGTGAATTCGTCAAACCGTTTTAAGAGCGTAATATTCAATCGCATCCTGTGCGTGGTTGGCAACTTCTGCGTACTGTTGCCGCGTTTGCAGCTCCATGGATAGGATAATACAATCACTATCGTTATTATGTGACCACTGCGCGACCTGGGATACATTTCCCGCGATAAATTCTTAAAGCATACGCTAAGTGTGAGACAACATGCCTTCAAACTGCAACATTCTGCATCAAAAACGTACCTCCCGAAATGTCTGAATATATCCTCAGGTCGTGCGCGTTCCCATCGGTAGCTGTCGCGGATATTGCCAAATAGCTGAACGGAAGGGACTGGCGAACAAGATCTGTTGGCTGGAATATATCAAGCAAGTAAGAAAGAACAACGCAATTCGAGCATGACTGGATGCTTGACTGTGGAAGATACTGACCTCGACAGGACTAATGAACGACGCGTTGATTTGCATCGGACCGGCATCGAAAAGAACAGATGTCCGCGTCGATGTGACCTCGACGGCGGTCTGATTCGCTTTTTCTACATTTGCGACGCTTGCTCCACCCAAAATAACATATCCCTGTCCATCAACCACCACAGACGCGTACCAACCGGTAATCTGGAGAGCCTGGAGTCAGATATTTTCCACAGAGGTAGAAATCATGCTTGGTTACCCCTTGAGTATCCCAGAGGCGAGGCCAGACATCATTAAGACTCGGCAGTCTGCTTCCTTGCTCGAACCAGGTGTTCAAGTAAGGTGAACGCACAGCAAGGGGAAGAGCATGAGGACTGAACGGTGAAGCTGTCCAATCGGGTTCATCACTTTGACCAGACACAGATGCAGCCCATACTAAGAGGGCTACCAATTGGACTATGGTAGAAAGCATGCTAGACACCTAAAGGGGGCAGACGGCTGTTCATGCGGCGGCAGAGCATGCATAAAAGACTTTGATGAGTCCATCATCGTCGATCACAATGCCTGATAGATTGTCATGCAAATCGCTTAGGTGGTAACATCTGATACAGATCAGGGTAGTCCGTGGTGTTTTCATCTATAATGAACAATGCAATCTTACTTGAGGGTCACGACGGTATTGATGGTGGTGATGTAGTTCACAGTTTCCCCGAATGGGGTCGCCGAAACTAAATAACCGATACTCGCGTTGAGTTCATCTACGCATGCGCATTTGGGACATTGTTCCGGGTGGACGGTTAAGATGAGGGAACCAAGAGAAAGCGTCAATAGCTCCGACATCAGAATCTGGAACCGTCGCCGTCGATTCGAGGGAGGTACGACCAGCCGCGACACGTCACAATCACGTGCCGCATTTTGAGTTGTAATGCGTGACAATTTACACGTTGCTGTACGTACAGCGCGCAATCACTTGAACCATCCAATCCATGATGCACCGCTCCGCCTTTGACCATACAGGAGCTGCCTTTCAAACCTTGATTCCTGTCGGTGTACTATGCTCTTGAAAGACCTCGTCAGACTGCTTGCTTGGATAGACTATGGTGACATTCGATTGGAAGACGAACAGTAAATCATGACGAAGATAATCAACATGGACCGTTACCTTCCAACCAAATTTACTTTTACAAGGACGAGACGTAGCACGGATACAGGTCGGTCATTTCCCAGACTCACGCGTCATCAAAAGCCATACCTCATGTCTTTCTCTCGAAGCACTGCTTGCCCACGCGCGACTAATGTTATGAACTCTGGGTCACTGACTTCACTTGGCCAATGTCTCTTTCCACCTTTGGAAAGCACCCTCGCTACAGTAATGTATTATTGATAGTGTATACACCGGCTGTCGCGCTTTCAGAGTCAACTCACTTGACTACAGTAGATGATTACCAATTCGTGTTGTTTGTCGATATGCATAACATCTCGCAACTCCAGTCAGGAATCTTGGTGTGCTTGAAAGTGACTTCATTCCACTTTATTAACATTAACATCAGCTCGTAACCATGACCCGAACTAGAGGCTCAATTGCTTGGTGAGACTCTTGAATAAACAGATCGCGCAACCACTCAGAGTCATTATAGTTTGCACCAACAACCTTCAAGTGGGAGTCTCAGTTTGCCTCGCCGTATAGTAATCACCATCACCCCAAATAATATTCTTACATGCAGTACAGCGTACAAAGTAAATTCGAAATACAGATGAAAGCAAAGAAGGACATTATCCATTCCTCTCGACCGAAGAACCAGCGTACGAAGGTGGTGGATAATAAATATAAGAACCTTGGTCATTCCTCAACATCTCTAACTCTCTGCGTATACTCGTGAGTTCTCGGGTAAAGTAATCTCTATCGCCCTGCGACCCACGAGGCACAGTCGTCGGCACCTCTTCACTAGCATCTACTGAACCCGGGTTCGTATCGGGCCGCGCGTTTCCAATAACGGCCTCCGTGTCACCCGTGCCCGTTAGCTCTGATACGTCGACAGGATGACGCTTCTCGAAATTCACCAACAACTTCTGCCTAGCCGAAGCTCCGCTGTTAACACCGCTACCCGCGGATTGCACATTCCATGAGTTGTTCAAGCTTGCGGTTTCCCTAGCTGCAAAATGAGAAGACGGGATAGGCATAGGCTGCAGACTTTCATGTTCCCTGCGGAGTCTACGTTGTCGTCGACGCCAGAGCAACACACCGGCCAAGATAAGGATGACAGCGGCAACCCCACCAACTGTCCCACCGACTATACCGCCGACGTTTGTCTTGTGTCCGCCCGATACGCTTTCGGACGGAATGGTGCTTCCCTCCGAGGGTAAATTGATCGAAGAGTGTATTGTAGTACTAGTGATGATATAAGGGAATGCAGTGATAGATGTCAACTATGTGCTCACTTGAGTGCCAGAAGCGAGAACAATGCACTTGCTGCAGGGCTAATTGAGATCGTCGAGTCGGTAATAGCTAAAGAGATTGTGAACAAGTACCAAATCTCACCTTCCGTTCCCGAAAGATCCGTCCAAGGGATCTCCGGTTGAGGGATTATAAACGGCTGGGAAAGGCGCTCCAGATGAATTTGATCGTGCGTAAGCATGGAGTTGCGATATCATGCTATTCCGCGTTGAAGGGTTCGTTACTGTAGATGCCGCGAACATCATCCAATCTGTCAGTTCGTCAGACGTTGATCAACCTTCAATTGTAAGAGATGATTCGTACGTATCGTAGTCCTGCTTGCATCCCGATCGCTTAGCGGAATACCGTACTGAGACTGAGAAGAGCCTGGATCGGATCGGTCAGCTGGACCTCGTGGGATAACCGCAAAGAAGTATGCTCACCGACTATTCTGTCGTAGTATGAGGTCACCACCTCGTACACCGAGTCAGGAACGAGCTCAAGTTGGAGCAGCTTGTCCGCGTAGAGATTGTAGATCATCCCGGCTGTAGATTCTTCGCCATAGATGAAAGTAATGTGATCGTTATCCGCCCCCACAGCGCCCTCCAGCCAAGATGAGAGGTACGTCTCTGCGGTATTCTGCAACATCACATCACCAGTAAGTGGTCGAGCTCTAACGGGCAGCGGTTTACACATACGCTGAAATGCTCCTGGTCGACATGCACTCCCGCTATCTCAGCTATTCTTGCCATACATGAGATCCCAATTATGCCCTTTATTACCGTGTTTGTCTCATTGATGGTCGCGGAATTAGATCCGATCATGAAGTCCGGTGATCTCCTATATGTTTGATTCGTGACGTAAGATAACAAGCATCTGGTTCCCCTGCAACACTTACTGGTTTGTGGGGATTAACGAGTTCTCCTCAAGATACGCCGCCCATCCGCGCAGCAGCGTGTACTGAGCAGCATTCTTGTAAGCGAGACAGATGGAGAGGGAACACGGGCACCTACATGTCTGCTAAGAAATGTTCCATTTCCAGATCTCTGAGCATAGGCAAGGGTCATAATAAGCATATTCGCAGATTCTAAACAGGTAATAAGCTAAGATCTGCCTGGAACAAACGCGTATACTTACCTTCAATACCGTAATCATGGGGCGAATTGATATTGTCCGCTGTTGCATTTGGATAAGATGTACCTATGGGGGGATGAACTCTTCAATTCTCCTGATCTGGAAAGAAATCCAACCGATATTTCTAGCAGCGTAAGGAAGTGTATAGCCAGAGGAATCCTGATATTCCAGTAGGGGAGAAAGGAGATAACCAGCAAGCTCCGGATTAAGATATAGTAATCCTGGGAGGGCAGCATATAGTACATCGACGGTGTTCACGCTCAAAGTTGTACTAATGAACGCAGCAGTCAGAAACACGACATGCTGAAGACAAAGCAGTACATACGTAACGGAGTCAGAGCCGACTCCTCCCAAATTCTTCATGAACACCTTGACGTCCGATGTATTCCACTCACCACCACCAGACCTTGACAAAGTGATGTCCATCGAGCCCATCAGATGGAGTACGCCGAGATGCAGGAGATTCGCGTATTCCTGAGAGTATTTCTGGCCCTCAGACTCGATCATCGAATCAAATGTCGCAGCTGCTGCTTGCGCACGGGGGAAGTCATCGAGGAATGCCTTTGCCTAAATGATCGTGAATCCAGGTCAGTCACAGTATAGAAGAGGGTGAGGGAAAAGAGCATACAGCTGATGGACCATCGTCGTAAGCAGATAAGAAGTACGGATACCGCTCTTGGATGAGACCATCAGGAGCACGATACTGTACGGTCGGGTTACGCACAAGACCTACGGCCCAGACAGCCGGCTCCGGTGTCTCTGTGATACTCTCCCAGTCAAACGCAAGGCCTAGCGTCGCCCAGTCTCTATAGATTGGATAGATAAGAAGGCGATCTGAAGAACAACGAAGAATAAAAGATGAGGGACTCACTGATTGACCGGACGGAAGTTCGAGTCCATCTGACCCGCAAGTGACCCATTTGCCGCAAGGGCATGATTGTCGATGTTATTCGTGATCGCCCATGAAGTTGATGCTCCACTGATCTGTGTATGGGACGGTGATCAGAGCGGGACAAAAAATTGCAGAAGCAAGACTTGGGGTGTCTCCACACCTTCTTTAAGCAGAAGTAGTGGACGGCGTCTTGCGCGCGCTGATTAATCTCAGTGAATCTGCGCTGCGCATCCCGGAGCTGCATGCTCAAAAGGGTGTACTGGTCGTCATCTTCGGCATTCCATTCAGCGACGAGGTTACTGTTGCCTGTGATGAGCTCTAGATATCGGAAATTGCTATGAGTGAGGCGTTCTTAATGGAGGGACAAAAAAACAACCTCCGTTGGTGTTTATGAACATCCGCACATCGTGCGTATTTCCGTCTGTTGAAGCTGCAGACATCGTAATGTAACTGAAAGGAATAGATTGTCGTACTAGCTCTGTCGGCTGGATCACATATAATGCGAAAACTACTGTATCAGTAACCTTGAACGCAGTCAACCATCACTCAAGACCGATAGTACTCACCTCAATTGGACTAATGAATGACATATTTATCTGCATCGGACCAGCCGTAAAGATGAATGAAGATCGTGTCGCCGTGAACTCCACTGCTGTTTGGTTCGCCAAGTCTATCGGAGGGTCATTCGTAGCTGCAAGGAGCTTGTATGGTACTTCATCGACTACGACGGATGAATACCAACCAAACAACTAGTAGTACGACAATAAGCTCAGGTGTCTTCGCATATCAATGTAAGAGAACTCACACCATTCGTATTCCAGAAAGTAGGAAACGCCTCATTCAACCTGGCGGGCGAAGAACCTTGGTTGAGCCATACATTTAAGTATGGCGATCGAACAGCCAATGGAAGGGCAAACGGATTAAAGGGTGTTGTCATCCAGCTTTCCTGGGCCAGTAAACGTACCGCCCATAACGACAGAACCGCAAGACGGGCAAGAAAAGAACCAAGAAATGTTGCGAGGAACATGGATGTCGCTGAAGAAGACGTAGCTGTTTACTCGAGGTTTGCGGATATGGGGAGTCCCTGCTCAGTGTCTGTGGCAATACATTTTCGGCTCACATTCAAGTCCCAGGAGGAACAGAATTTAACTTCTATCATCTCGGGTGATTTACTGTAATGGTCAAAGTCATTCAATGATCCAATTTGGAGCGGGTTTCTTCCACGAGTGCACTGGTGGGCGGCGGTCATCAGCAATAGCCCATCTCAATTTGATGGGCAGTGAGCGATGGGCAGTCGGCATCGCGTTTTTCCCACGGTGTACCATTGTGCTGGGACAAGCCAAGGATCCGCCAAGAGTGCTAATAATTTCCATATATGTACGGATTTTACTGCCCATCGAACCATCAGTCCCGACTGATGGTTCGATGGGCAGTGAGCGGAGTTTGAAAAAATAAAGAGGTTCTTCTCCTTGATGTGACGTGGTCCCTTTCGCTCCTTGCTTTATTTGGCAGGATGAGCGGATCGACGGACCAGCTGCCCATCGATCCCTCTCAATTCTACGGCTATCTACGTTGCCTCGGCATCCCCACTTTTTATTAAGGTAGAGAAAGTATAAACTCGACTAGGTGTCACGGTGTGACTGATGACCCTGAAGGACCCTGAGCTATCCCAATTTGGAAGGAGCCTTCGGCAAAAATCTCGAGGTGGGACCTCAAGGGTAGCAAAAGTCAGTTGGAATTGGCATTGGAATCTCACTTGTGTCTGAGATAGTATTATAATGAAGCCTAATCTATGGTTTTCCGGTCTTATTGAGGTCTCTAAGAGCAGCTAACATGTAGCTGACCAATGTGCATTAGTCATAATATTAGTCATCTAAAATCTTACTATATTTGGACAATATTTGTCATCATATCCCTGCCAAGAGCGGCAAAAATTCTAAGGTCGAAATTTTTAATATTTATGAAAAGCTCACCAGAGTGTCGAAAAATAAGTTCTGAGCCATTTGGCACACAAAAGGTTCATTGCATAATAAAATGACAAAGAGTCCATATTTTTAAAATTTAAAACCATACGTCTGCTTGTAATTTTTATTGGAAGAGATCTATGGGAGCAAAACGTGGATTTGTGTTGTGTTGGTGTTACAATTAAGGAAGGGTCCAAAGTCGCCGGATGAGGTAGGTCAGGGTCGTATGACGCGCGTCACACCTAGTCGAGTTTATACTTTCTCTACCTTACCTCATGCACTGCCGGTCCGACTGCCCATCGCTCACTGCCCATCAAATTGAGATGGGCTAATATATCAAGAGAAGAACGGGTCAAGCTATGCAAACAATGGATGGTTATCCGTAAGGATTCTGGTGCTCTGCACCAGACTCAGATCCCGGTCCGATGCCTTCCGGGGGGCTGAGCCAAACTCTCAGTCGTCTCAGCGAGCACCAGAATTCGGTGATCTGAGGAGGGGGGTGCCCCCCCTCCTCAGACTGAAAGTGAGCACCAGATGGTTGATTTCGGAGGTTTTATCCCACATTTGGCTAGTCTCCTACATTAGCGAAATGAGATGCTGATCATTTGGCTGAAAGTGGAGCTGAAATGATCGACGTATATACAGGAAAAGACGCGTCCTTTAAACAGGACCGTTCCTTTGAACACACGGTCTTTCTCACTCATTTCTTCGTCTCTCACCTCAAAAAAATAACAGAATCTGAAGAACAAGTGTGTGAATGTGTATGCAAATTTATAGAGAATTTGACCAAGGTTTTGAGCCTATAAAAATCATCTACTGTCGAAATTTGGTGAAACTCACAAAGACAGGCCCAAATTCACTTCATCTGCAACTGCTCTAGGCATACAATAAGAAAATAAAATGCATAAAAAGAGGTAACAACACCTCTGCTATGTCTGTACCAAGTTTTATGGAGAAATAACCATTCAATCGATTAAGAACTTGAAAACAGTCTCAGGTGTGACAGACAAATGATCGACGCACCACCATGATTAGAACTCTCGGCAAGCAAGTTGTAATTGATCGTAACCGAGCACTAGCGTAACATTACGTCACAAAGTGTTCAAAGGAGTGGTTTCTGTGACATTTTCCTCAGTTTCTTCACAAGGGTATATTTATTTATCTAGACCAGGTCACTCCTCAGAAAAAAATCAGCACATAGTACCAGCATCAGGCTCCATAAATATGTGATTATAACTGTGAAAACGTGTGTGTGGTGTGTTCTGGGGCAGATCTGAATTGGGTGTTCAAAGGACGCGTCTTTTCCTGTATTATATAATAGTTTCTATGGATCTGAGGCAGTTTGAGGCAGGCGGAGCCTTACGGGAAGAAAAATGGTACCAGATGAGTCCCTGGCGGAGTCTCAAATATCTAGGTCTGGTGCAGAGCACCAGAATCCTTACGGATAACCATCCAATTCTGCAGTTGTGGTTCATCACGAAAAAGTCGTGATGCATATATAATCTTTCACGTTATATAGGCATGTACAAGTCATTGATGTCAATATATGGAAACTACCGGCAGTCTAATAGATTACAAGCGGAACGCAAGCACTTCGTCCCGATACAAGCCCTATAGAAGTGATTCAGTTGCAAACACCTCTTGTTAGTATATATAAGTGATAAAAAATGCATACTTGCTAAATATATGAATCAAATAAGCCTCACGCTTATTTTACAATGCATTTATCATGTGTCTGAAAGGTCACAAGTCTGCTCGATCCCGTAAATACCAACATATGTATGTTTGGTTCAATGTACACGTGCTAAACTACTTTTTTTCGATGTCTGTTCCAAGATAAGTACTTTATGGTCATGTACGCAAAGTAACTGCATTTACTGCGTTTTACCAGTTCTTACTAGAATGTAGCTAGCTTGAAGTAGTGCATGTATGCAAAGCTAGAGATTTATTGAGTCAGGATAGTAGGCTTGAATTGTTGTAGCAACACATTAGGTGAGCAACAGAAAACTAGAAAAGGTATAGTAGGACTTTCGTTCGAACCATTATTACTTCTTTTGAAGACAATTGATTGGTTCATATTGGTTCATATTTCCTTTTTTGTATATATCTTCTCTGCCACCTACGTGTATCACGTGAACTCTAGCCAATGCCACCACCCATCAAGGTCCGTCGTCTTCCACTCTCCACTCTCTCTTGAACTCTTACTCTCACACCTCTACATGCCCCTTCTTCCTTCACCAATACCGGCTGCGGATCATACCAAGCCGGGTATCAATACCCGGGTGCAAGCGATCCCTACAACTTCTTGGGCGGATGAGATGGCCAAGATGGCTGGCAGCGGTAACCAGCTGCCGAATAACCAGCAAGGACCTAATCCTCAGCCACGCAAGCAAATCATTGGATTTGCCAAGTTCCGGACACGTAGTGAGGCGTTGACGGCCTATAAGGCCGAAGGATTAATATTGATATCGAGCAGGCAGCGTACGATGCATTTCACTCTGTTGGTACTGCTCAGCAGCTCCCCTCGCTCTCGACCATCACTTCACCTTCGGACGGTTTTAGTGCCCTACCATTATCTTCTTCCCTCTTCTCACCGCAAGAGAGTGTGAAGTCTCAGAGCATGGATGGATGGCCTATCGGACCTGCGTCGAATGCACAACGGGTTGCTAATGTTGATATCGGTGCGAATGCTGGGATGAACGCGGCGCGTACGGCCCCTCTTGGTATTTCAACGAACTTGGGTAATGCCCGAACCTCGCCGTCGCAAGAGACAAGCCCCACAGAACCTACTCCTAGACCAGCTTCTGTGTCGTCGCGCAGCAACACTTCTGATCACGGTGTCTCGCAAGATGCTGAGCTGTTCTCACCAACCCCAGCGGTGTCACTTTCATCCCATCCTTCTATGTCTTCGCTTAGCTCACGTTCGAGGCCTTATTCGCCGACGACCGAAGGACCTACGTCTTCAGGTGTTTTGCCTACGCTTCCTGAGCAGCTATAAGCCGTAGCAAACCAAGCTCAAGCATCACCCCCCGTTTCAACGTCCGGCTCCTCCAGCACATCCGGTTCGCAAAGCAGTTCGGGCAGTATCAATGGAGATGTATCACGCACGATGAACAACATCGATGTCAGTTAGCAAGGGGCAATGTCACCCCAACTCCCTTCGCCGAACTCTGGGTCAAGTTCTGGTCTTGTTTTGCGTGAAAATCCAGCTGATCAGAACCCACCGGTATGTATACCAAGCTCTGCTTAATGAATACTCTTATAGATCAACACACTATGTTGGAAAATCCATTGAAGTTCGCCTGGATTGCTTTCGCCCTCCCTATCTCCCGCTGTCTCTCTTCCTCATCCCTCCTCTTCCGTTCCTTCACTTCATCATCTTCATCGTCGCTGACGTCCATAGTGCCATCAGGCTCAGCGGTGCCGTTCACCTGAGCTGCCTCGTCTTCAGCGGTGTGACGAGCCTGTGCTGCTTCTACTTCATCGATGGTATCCTCCATGATTATGGCAGCCATCTTCTTCTGTGCTAATGTTTGGCTAACCATCTCGTTTACAGTCATGGGCGGTGGCAACTCTAAAGTCATGTCCACCGTTGTAAACTCGACAATTGCATAGTCATGCCAGTCAATCTCAGCAAATGCAACTACGAAGAGAAATCATCAGGCTTACTAAAGGTGTGCGCTTCGTCTACTTGTTCTGAAGACTTACTAACACATTGGTCCTCACTTTAGGTAAGCTAGTTTGCGGTCTGCATCTCTCCTGAAGGCTTACCAAAGGTGCGTGCTTCATCTACTTGTTCTGAAGACTTACTAACACACCGCCCATACTTTAGGTAAGCGAGTTTGCAGACACTCTGTATCTTCCTACTCTAGTACCTCTACATGTATAGATTCTAATCGGCATGCTGCTGTAAAATATATCACGGTTTTCAGTGACTTATATGGACCGATCAGAATTGGCATGAACCTACAGTGAATTTGAGTATGGAGATATCTTTTGAGCTCTTCCACCAGCTTGTATCATCGTGGTGACAGTATATAAACTGAAATGTTCTATATATGCGCTTTTACATTTCTGACAGCTATGTATCTATTCTCACAATATTCACAAGGTATG
Organism: Inonotus hispidus; assembly: GCA_024712875.1. NCBI lineage: Eukaryota > Fungi > Basidiomycota > Agaricomycetes > Hymenochaetales > Hymenochaetaceae > Inonotus > Inonotus hispidus. Next base: position 4,038,412 of record CM045714.1, on the reverse strand, counting down.
CACAGTCCCATTCATCTTCCGGACCGCTGGTACTATCTTGTGTCTCGCTTATATAAAAAAATGTTCTATATATGCGCTTCCGCCTATTTTACCTATTTTACCGAATTTATAGTCTTATATGCCAATACAAGAGCAAAGACTTTTTCCCGATGTTGGTAACAGAATCAGAGAATCAAACGGGAGCATTTCAAATTGCTTACGTGATCATCGACACATCGCTACTGAATTTAGAAATAATATGTCACATGAGGAGAGAAGATAAATTAAAAAAGTGTACAAACGTAACACTCATAATACTGATTCACAGATTCAGATACTACTCACTCTACGAGTTGTCCACTTCATGTCTGTGTACAGATTAAGATGATGCAATCTTGCTGCATGTATGCACGAAGATGGCTGACTTACCGATTTTGATTGACAGTGACTCTGATCTGCCCCTGGCCCTGGAAGACGAGCAACCACAATGGATACCACCAACATGTCGTCTAATCCCGGTCAAGCTCATATTAACTGCACCTTTAGAGGACTTGCATTCATGCGTGAATTATCTGCGAAGATTGTATATTCCCGAGGTTCGCGGATGCGGAGGAAGGGACAACCGACCAGAGGGACTCTGGGGATCAATCATAATCATGATAAACGAGAGAAGGAGGTGGTCAGGACGTGTGTAGGTTACCGGCTACTTGGATTAAGGCCCGAGGAAATTCGAGCAGACGCATTTGAGCCATTCGATGGCTCACCGCACTTGTTGCGCATGTTGCTATGCTCATTGCTCATATCAAATCCTTTGCTTGGCAGTGCCCTGAGCGTAACATGGAGATAGAGCGGAACAAACTGGTCGAAGATGCCGCTAGTCTGCTCACGGCTTGTGCTGGGACCGCAGCGTCAGGTCGTATTTCGCGAATGTACACGTTCGGCCGTCTCCCTATGAAGAACACGTCTCGTTTACGCCGATAGACGCACCTCTGAAGTGAAGACTATGCAAGTGTCTGTGTTCAGACGTGGGGTGGTGTCATGGCCGATATGATTCTCGAAAATCCCCATCAATTCGACCTTCCTGTGCCTCTGATGAATCCAACTTGGCATCAACAAATCTGCGTCCGCAGCATCGTCTCGGAGCCGTTTCGAATTCTCGAGCTTGGAGCAGGGACGGGACTTGTTGGCATTGCTATTGCAAAGCTGATGCAACTTAGAAACGTACACCCCGATGTGGTCCGGCCAGATTTCTATCCTTCTGTGCTTGATAATCTACGTTCGAACGTCTCTATGGCTGTCCCATCTCGAGGTGCTGATGAATGCGTCAATGTTTCCGTGACTCGTCTCGACTGGTCTTCCTTCGTCTCAATTTCCGAGGGCATGAGCTTCTAGTCATGAGTGTAACTGATTATTACCTGGGCTCAGCCGCTTGGTTGGATTCACTCAGGGTTATTGTACCAACGACATTAAAGCAGGTTTGCCCTTCATATATGTAATTACTTATCAAGACCCCAAATAAGACAACATATTCCAACAAGCAGCACAGCGTAAATTCACAATACAGATGAAAGCAAAGAAGGACATTAACCATCCCGCCCGACCGAAAAACCAGAGTACGAAGGTGGCGGATCATCAATGTAAGAACCCTGCTCACTCCTCAACATCGCCAACTCTCTGCGTGCATTCGAGAGTTCCTGAGTCAGGTATTCTCTATCGCCCCGCGCTCCACGAAGCACAGGTGTTAGCACTTCTCCACTAGCACCTACTACACCCGGGTTCGTACTGGGCCGTGTATTTTCAGTAACACCCTCCGTATCACTCGATGGCTCTGATATGTCGACAGGACGGCGTTTCTCCAAACCCGCCAACAATTTCCGCCCAGTTGAAGCACTCGCAGATGGGATCTCCCGTGAGAGGTTCAAGGCATCCCTAGATGCAAAATGAGAAGATAGGATGGGCATAGGGTGCATATTTTCATAGTCCTTGCTGCGGAGTCTACGCTGGCGACGACGCCAGAGCAACAACACACCGGCCAAGATAAGGATGACAGCGGCAACCCCACCAACTGTCCCACCGACTATACCGCCGACATTTGTCTTGTCCCCGACTGATACGCTTTCAGGCGGAATGGTGCTTCCCTCCGAGGGTAAATTGATCGAAGAGTGTATTGTAGTACTAGTGATGATATAAGGGAATGCAGTGATCGATGTCGAGTATGTACTCACTTGAGTGCCAGCAGCGAGAACAATGCACTTGTTGCGGGACTAATTGAGATCGTCGAGTCGATTACCGCGAAAGACATTGAGAACATGCACCAAATCTTACCTTCCGTTCCCGAAGAAATCGTCTAAGGGCTCCCCGGTTGACGGATTATAAACGGCAGGCAAAGGCGCCCCAGATGAATTTGATCGTGCGTAAGCATGAAGTTGTGATATCATGCTATTCCGCGTTGAAGGGTTCGTTACTGTAGATGCCGCGAACATCATCCAATCTGTCAGTTCGTCAGACGTTGGCCAAGTTTCAATTGTCAGAGATGATTCCTACGTATCGCGGTCGTGCTTGAACCCTGATCACTGAGCGGAATACCGTACTGAGACTGAGAAGAGCCTGGATCGGATCAGTCAGCTGGACCTCATGGGATAACCGCAAAGAAGTATGCCCACCGACTATTCTGTCGTAGTATGAGGTCACCACCTCGTACACCGAGTCAGGAACGAGCTCAAGTTGGAGCAGCTTGTCCGCGTAGAGATTGTAGATCATCCCGGCTGTAGATTCTTCGCCATAGATGAAAGTAATGTGATCGTTATCCGCCCCCACAGCGCCCTCCAGCCAAGATGAGAGGTACGTCTCTGCGGTATTCTGCAACATCACATCACCAGTAAGTGGTCGAGCTCTAACGGGCAGCGGTTTACACATACGCTGAAATGCTCCTGGTCGACATGCACTCCCGCTATCTCAGCTATTCTTGCCATACATGAGATCCCAATTATGCCCTTTATTACCGTGTTTGTCTCATTGATGGTCGCGGAATTAGATCCGATCATGAAGTCCGGTGATCTCCTATATGTTTGATTCGTGACGTAAGATAACAAGCATCTGGTTCCCCTGCAACACTTACTGGTTTGTGGGGATTAACGAGTTCTCCTCAAGATACGCCGCCCATCCGCGCAGCAGCGTGTACTGAGCAGCATTCTTGTAAGCGAGACAGATGGAGAGGGAACACGGGCACCTACATGTCTGCTAAGAAATGTTCCATTTCCAGATCTCTGAGCATAGGCAAGGGTCATAATAAGCATATTCGCAGATTCTAAACAGGTAATAAGCTAAGATCTGCCTGGAACAAACGCGTATACTTACCTTCAATACCGTAATCATGGGGCGAATTGATATTGTCCGCTGTTGCATTTGGATAAGATGTACCTATGGGGGATGAACTCTTCAATTCTCCTGATCTGGAAAGAAATCCAACCGATATTTCTAGCAGCGTAAGGAAGTGTATAGCCAGAGGAATCCTGATATTCCAGTAGGGGAGAAAGGAGATAACCAGCAAGCTCCGGATTAAGATATAGTAATCCTGGGAGGGCAGCATATAGTACATCGACGGTGTTCACGCTCAAAGTTGTACTAATGAACGCAGCAGTCAGAAACACGACATGCTGAAGACAAAGCAGTACATACGTAACGGAGTCAGAGCCGACTCCTCCCAAATTCTTCATGAACACCTTGACGTCCGATGTATTCCACTCACCACCACCAGACCTTGACAAAGTGATGTCCATCGAGCCCATCAGATGGAGTACGCCGAGATGCAGGAGATTCGCGTATTCCTGAGAGTATTTCTGGCCCTCAGACTCGATCATCGAATCAAATGTCGCAGCTGCTGCTTGCGCACGGGGGAAGTCATCGAGGAATGCCTTTGCCTAAATGATCGTGAATCCAGGTCAGTCACAGTATAGAAGAGGGTGAGGGAAAAGAGCATACAGCTGATGGACCATCGTCGTAAGCAGATAAGAAGTACGGATACCGCTCTTGGATGAGACCATCAGGAGCACGATACTGTACGGTCGGGTTACGCACAAGACCTACGGCCCAGACAGCCGGCTCCGGTGTCTCTGTGATACTCTCCCAGTCAAACGCAAGGCCTAGCGTCGCCCAGTCTCTATAGATTGGATAGATAAGAAGGCGATCTGAAGAACAACGAAGAATAAAAGATGAGGGACTCACTGATTGACCGGACGGAAGTTCGAGTCCATCTGACCCGCAAGTGACCCATTTGCCGCAAGGGCATGATTGTCGATGTTATTCGTGATCGCCCATGAAGTTGATGCTCCACTGATCTGTGTATGGGATGGTGATCAGAGCGAGACAAAACGCTGGCTCAGTAAGACTAGGGTTGTCTCCGAACCTTCTTTAAACAGAAGTAGTGGACGGCGTCTTGCGCGCGCTGATTAATCTCAGTGAACCTGTGCTGCGCGTCCCGCAGCTGCATGCTCAAAAGGGTGTACTGGTCCTCATCTTCGGCGTCCCATTCAGCGACGAGGCTGGGGTTGCCTGTGATGTGCTCTAAATATCGAAAACTGCTGTGAGTGAGACTGCTCTTCAAATCAAATGGAGGGGACAATAAAACCAACCTCCGTTGGTGTTTATGAACATCCGCACATCGTGCGTATTTCCGTCTGTTGCAGTTGCAGACATCGTAATGTAACTGAAAGGAATAGATTGTCGTACTAGATCTGTCGGCTGGACCACATATTACGAAAACTATCAGTAACCTTGAATGCGGTCAGTAATCATTCCAGATTAATGGTACTTGCCTCGATTGGACTGATGAATGACATATTTATCTGCATCGGACCAGCCGTAAAGATAAATGAAGATCGTGTCGCTGTAAACTCCGCCGCTGTTTGGTTCGCCAAGTCTATCGGTGGGACATTCGTATTCGCAAGGAGCTTGTATGGTACTTCGTCGACTACGACGGATGAATACCAACCAAAAAACTAGTAGTGTGGCAATAAGCTCAGATGTCCTCGCATATCATCACATTTATGTATCCACACTCCACCTGCACCAAGTCAACTGTCGCAGGCACACCGCGGAACAAGGAGAACGGAAGGAAGGTGGTAAGAGCACTCACACCAAGCAAACTCCAAGAAGTAGGAAATGCCGTATTCAAGCTGTCAGGCGAAGAACCTTGCCCGAGCCATACATTCAAGTATGGAGAACGAACAGCCAGTGGAAGAGCAAACGGATTAAAGGGTGTCGTCGTCCAGCTTTCCTGCGCCAGTAATTGTACAACGCATAACGATAGAACTGTGAGACGGGAAAGAAAAGTACCAAGAATTGTTGCGAGGAACATGGGTGTCGCCAGAGAAGATGTAGGTTACCACGAGGTGTTGGCACTTGAAGTCTCCGCCGAGTGTCTGTGACAAAACATTTTCGGCGCACCTTCGATTTTCAAGGAGAAAAGGAGCGGAACCTATAATCTAGCCAAGAAGTCATCGTTATCTCGGTTGTTAGGTTCAATGACCATTTGGAGCAGGTTTCCTCGCACGACGGTACTGATGGGCGGCCATGATCCCACCAAGAGATGAATGGGCCAAGCCATCCAAACAGTCTTGTAAATAAAACGGAAGAAGCTTTGTACCAGAATCAAGTGGCAGCGAGAAACTTGCGGCCATCATTTCCTCACCAAATTTAGAAGTAATATATCACGTGAGATCGAAAAAAACTTCACAATCTGACGTTCAACACACATACTGATCCATCAGCTTCACGCACTCCGCGAGTTGTTCACTTCATGTCTGTGTACAGATAAAGGTCACCCAGTACTTAATGTACACGAAGATGGCTGACTTACCGATTCCGATTAACATAGACTCACTGCCCCTGGAAAATGACCGGCCACCGTGGATGCCACCAACATTTCGCCTACCTCCGGCAAAACTTATATCAACTACCCCTCTAGAAGACTTACATTCATGCCTGAGTTATCTGCGGGTACTATATAACCCCGAGGTTCGTGGATCGCGAAGGAGGAAGAAATATTCGGTCAGAGGGGATCTGGGGATCAGTCATAATCCTGATAAACAAGGGGAGGAGGCTGTTGGGACGCGTATAGGTAGCCATCTACTTGACACAAGACCTGAAGAAATTCGAGCGGATGCATTTGAGCGATCGCATGCCATTCGATGGCTCACAGCGCTCATTTCCCATGCCGATGAATTTGCTATGCTCGCATCAGATCCTGCTCTGCTTGGCAGTAGCACAGAAAGTAACATGGTGATGGAATGGAACAAGCTGATTGAAAATGCGGCCGGCCTGCTGGCGGCTTGTGCTGGGACAGCGGGGTCAGGTCGTATTTCTCGAATGTACACGTTCGGGCCATCGCCCTATGAAGAACACGTCTCGTTCACGTTGATAGACGCACCATTGGAAAATGAAGACTATGCGAGTGTCGGTGCGCAGACCTGGGGTGGTGCCTGTGTTATAGCCGATATGATTCTCGAAAATCCCCATCAATTCGACCTTCCTGTGCCTCTGATAAATCCAGCTCGGCATCAACAAAGCTGCGTCCGTAGCATCATCTCGGAGCCGTTTCGAATTCTCGAGCTTGGCGCGGGGACGGGGCTTGTTGGCATTGCTGTTGCGAAGCTGATGCAACTTAGAAACGTGCATGCCGATGTGGTCTTGTCGGATTTCTATCCCTCCGTGCTTGATAATCTACGTTCGAACGTCTCTATGGCTGTCCCATCTCGAGGTGCTGATGAATGTGTCGAAGTTTCCGTGACTCGTCTCGACTGGTCCTCCTACGTCTCAGCATCCGAGGGGAATTCGCAATCGGAAGAAAGAGATCTTGGGACATTTGACCTAATCCTCGGAGCAGACATAATCTACGAACCCGAGCATGCAACATGGGTCAAGTCATGCCTTCAACAGTTGCTTCGACCGAATGGGTATTTCCATCTCGTCATCCCCCTTCGACGCACGCATGTCGTTGAATCGAGTACGGTTGAGGAAGTTTTTGAAGAGAGAGGTCCGTCGGATAGCGAAGTCGAAAATGACATGATGTTGGGGATTATTGAAAGGACAAGATTTAGTTGTGATGCTTTCGAGGATGCTGACGCACGGTTTGTTCTGGATCGTTCGGATGATGTCGAATATGCATATTATAAGATAGGGTGGAAAGTGATCTGAGGAACAACGTTGGTCCATCACAGTCCATCACGTACGTTACTCTGCAATTGCGTGACACGCAGTAGCGCGTCTCTTGGTTCCATACCATTCACTTGTGCTCGGGTACTCATGATGTTGGTTGGCCGACTCTGATGTAACTAAATGCCGCTGATGGTGGAGGCATCGTTGATACCATGTAGCAATGTCAACTGCGAGAGGAGCTCAGCTGACGGTCACCAGGTCTCGCTTGGTATAACGGTTATTTATATCATGTTGACTGCACTTTCGGAATGCGATAGAGACGTGTTATAATATATAGAGAGACTTGCGTGCGTGAGTGTCCAAGTAGCTTGCTGCAAACCTGAACATCGGACATCGTGCCTACTACAAGAGAGATTCCAACGTTAGTTGTGTCTTAACTCTATCCTCAAATATAGCGGTTTGAAACTTGATCAAAGAAGATTATTTCTAACTTGGATACCGGGCATACCAAAGAAACCGAGAACCATTATAGTTCCATTCAGATGCGTGTGTATCATGGCCTCAACTTAGTAGTATGCGAGGGCAAACATAGAGTTCCGGCATTTCAAAGGCAAACTTCTGCCGATCCGATTCAAAGCAACTCTACAGCTGAAGTCAAAAAACCTTGCCCTCGGGCCTTTCACGTGCTTTTTTTCACGTGCATCATGCCCTCAGAGCTTGAAAACGGTCTAATTGCCCATTTTCTCAGTCAATACGGCACATAAAAACATGATGTAGCTATGTAAAAAAAGTACTTGAGAATGCGCTTCCAGTGATGTAATAATGTCTGAGAAATGTGATGTGTACATTGCAGAACAAAAAAAACAACCTTGTCAAGTTAGTACCTCACCTCCTCCCTCAGTCAATGTAAAAATCGTAACTCGTAAAATGCTCCATGTAAAAATCTCATTGATATTGCTAAATTCATGCCATTGCAGGGGGTACCAATGTCCAAAGTTTTGAGACACTTTGATGAACCGTTCGTGATGGAGCAGGGTAACATGCTGGCACACTCACTTTCAGGATTCTCTCCCTCAGCACTGCATCTGTCATATCTCGGGCATTTCGACAGCTAAAAATCTGATTCTTTTTGCTAAAATCATGCCTTGATGAGGACTTTCAGATGATGCACAACTTGAGTTTAATTAACAAAGTGTATAGCTATAATACGTGTACTATTCTACCTTGTGGACCTATCTCTGTAAAGCACACAGAATACCTCAAGAAACTACCATTCATCTCCTTGCAAACCCTCTGAGCATTTATCAGCACACTCTTGTTATGCATGTACAAGACTTCCGACCATAGAAAAGCCGCTGTGTTATGCTAACCCTTGTCAACTCCAATTGCCTTCACTTCATATAACAGCAACAGTGTTAGAAGGAAATAGACTGATTGCCATTCTAGGATAAATTATGACCGATGCAGGATTTGCACCTGATCGACGATACCATACACGATTCCGCTACTGCCCCTTTGGGTCAAGAAGGGCAGACAATCCACCAGCACATTCCTGCAGGAAATGCCAATGGGCATGGAGACAAGCCTGGGAATGTGCACAAGACATACTGGAGGAAACAATGGGAATAATCGAACGAACAGAACCAATCACAATTCGAACCAACTACAGATACTCCCCACACAGGACACAACACCAAGTACTCTACAACCACTACCTCGCAGCATTCGAGAATGAAGTAGTAGTCTGGTCTGGAAATGAAGAAACGTACTACGCTAATGCAACGGCCACAGCATGGATCTGTCAATCCCCACATGTCGAGGAATGCCACAGGACAGCAGTACAGGTTACATGGCCGCTGACACTCGATGCCCCAGAATATCTCAAGCATATACGGGACATAACGATAGGGCAAATCGCAAGCGGCTGGAGGGGCACGCTGGAGGGAACAATCCTCATAAGCGGATGCTTCTCGAGCACAGGGATCGACGGAGCGATCGCCACCTTCTTGATCGGCAGGGACACCGCACCAGATGAGATCATCATCCCCAATGGATACGACCGGGAATATTCTACCGGAACCCGGCAACCTACCCCGGACTCAGCAACCGAGATCCACCGATCGAAGGGACGCTATCGAACATGACAGGCACGTCATTGGATGGATCCAGGAACAGAACAGAAGTGGATCTCCGATGAATACAGAAAGCTCGGTATCGGAATGGAGCTACACCCAAAACCTTCGAGAACTCCGAGAGCACCGGGGACAGGAATAGTAGACGGGTTAGCTCGGAAGTGTACAGCCACAGGATTGGCAGGGGATGGCGTCATCATTAGCACTCGACAAGGACCATGTGGAGAAGAAGGTTCTAGAAGGACGGAACGGAACACGACGGAGTTGCAGGGTTCCGCACAGCCACCGGATTGGCTAGTGGCTGTGCCGAAGAAGCATTGGGGGCTGTGCCGACAATCGGTTGGGGTGGTGCTGCGGATGAACGGATCAGGTGACAGACTTTCTAGAAAGTATATAAGTAGCGAGCACTGCCACCAGAAGTTCCTTAGCGAAATTCTTCTGTATTGCCTACGACTTCTTTGTACTGCCACTTAGTTGCCTTAGGCACCACTCTAATCTATCTTAGGTATCTAGTGCACGGCTGGTCCCTTGACCCCTACTAGTGCCTTATTGTTTACCCGACTATCCCTATCTCGCACTTCCCCACGATCAAGATAGCTTCTCAAGATCAGCGGAGTGAGTGGACTTGTTCTGGTGCGTCGATCTGAGGGATCTGCACTTGGCCTTTCGCTCGGCCCTTGCCAAGCCAAGTGGACTGCCAAGCGCCGATCCTTGATCTGCTTATAGCGATCCGCACTGGTCCTAACATGAGAATTTCGCTCCAATCCTGGGTCTCCCCTACTTGCATACGATGGATGTAGCCCCCATCTATCGATGTAAGTATAAGGGACTCCTGGGAGGGTTTTATTTAGCGCATGTGATTTTGCTAATGGCGGTACAGTGTCTATACCCCCGGTAGCACGCGCATACCAGGTTTGGTCCGCCTATAACCGAACCTTCTCCCGATTCAAACGACTTCTTTGCAAAGCACAGAAGCTAATCAAGTTCTATATCGGTAAGCAATCCCCTAGCTTGTGGGAACCCTACCGGTTGCCTTGGACGTCCGCGGTGGAGTACTACGAGACTGCTGCAGAAGAAGTGGCTCAACTGCCACGCCGGTTGGAACAGGCCCGGAACGCCCTGGTGAAAGGAGATCACCTGAACTGGAAGATTTGGGCAGTCAATACACCAGACACTCTCGAAGACTTCCTGCACTACTTAAGCGAGTACGGCGAACACACCTACACCCTCCAAGAACACTGCACACTCCTCCACAACATCCTCGTCTACATCCAGAAAGCTGAAGACAAATGCGTTCAGGAGTTGTGCAAGAAATGGCACTTAGGGAGGCCCTTCTTCTCTACCTCCTCTCTCTCATCACGAGCATTGTCATCATCATCATCGTCTTCGGCTGGCCTCCGTTCCTTCTTCTGTTTCGATCCGCTACACGTTCAGTTGCCACCTGGGCCGCCCGTCTTCGTCAACGCACGATATCAACGTCCCTCGGAGCAATCTTCCAAGTTGGATACTGTATTGGAAGGATTACTGGCCGCCTGGCACCTCGCGAACATACCTCTCTGGAACAGCTATACCTCCGGATTTCTGGAGTCGGAGCAGTACTTGAACAAACTGCACATCGGCTGTCTCGAGAGGTGGGCCGCTACGGGCGCGACATCGGGCATATGCGACGAATGCTCGAAGATGGCACGAACATGGTGGCACAAGCCGATCAGAGAGATGCGGATATCGTGGAGCAACTCCAAGCGATAAGGTCGCTCCTGGAATCGGTAAGGGATGTAGCACGACTGTTCGAAGGGTACATGGAGAGGCGAGTCACCGCCTGGAACAGCTTCCATACTAGCTGGGTCGACATGCGCCATCTACAGGCAGTCCGCTGGCACGAGCAACAAGTGTCCCAGCAGACGATCCAGGCCCAACACATCACGATGGCTCAACAGACGGAGACGAACTCCCAGGAACTCGAAAGGCTAGCGGCGCGTCTCAGCAGCTTGGAAGGCATGGTCAGAAACATCCACAGAGCGGTTCACCAGGAGGAAACGGAAGACTACGAGGCAATGACGATCATTCAGCGGGCCCATCAGATCTTCGACCTGGTCGACATGCACGCGGTCACCGACAGAACTGCCACTGAAGGACGCCTGGACGAGATCGACCAAAACATCGCCAGCCTCTTGCAGCGAGTGGACCCTCAGAACTTCTTCGCTGGCAACCGCACCTCACCAGCACCGGTACCAGTCACCGAGCGACACCCGCAAGTCCCCTCGCCGGATCAACCACAGTCGGCACCGGCTCGTCTTCCTTGGTGGCCCATGGGAGGAAACTACGCTCTAGAGGAACACTCGAACGACTACCACCGCAACTGGCACTCGCCACCAGGATCACCGACACCAAACGTCAGGGAGGTCAGAGCCAGGGAAGCCGCGGCAGGATACGTACGCAGAGCAGGACCGAATATCCCACCGCCAATCCAGCACCGAGACACTGGATGGCCTGTTCAGTCAACCCTCCCGGCAGCGAGGCGAACTGGTCCGCAGGATACCTACTCCTGGAACCAATCGGACGCTGTCGGCTTCCCGGCTCAAGACTACTCGACAACGACGGCGAACGACGAGGCATGGTCAGAATGGCCTCCGGCACCTCCGGACTGGGACCAAGAGGCACAAGAGCTCTACACCCCGGTCGTTGTTCCCCTCCAGCCGGTAACAAGTCAGGACAGCGGCGTTGGGCAGGAGTCGAGTCAGGAGAGCGAAGAACCAGAGGACGTTGAGGAACAGTGAAGGGCAACGGCAGGCAACACGAACAGGACAAAGGCAACCGAGTAGTGGGGCGGGGTACGGCTGGTAGCTTAGAGCTCGCCTCCTGTAACACTAGTGTACTAAAATATTTATATATTGACACATTCGCCCCACAGACAATGACTACAAACACCAACACAAGCAAAGGAACGGAGAAATACCCCCTGTTTAGGGGCGAAATCTCAGAAAGCATCGAAAGCTGGAAGAACCAAATGACTTCCAGGCTGAATGAACGACACCTAGGCGACCTCAACAAGCAGGTCGTATTAATCTATAGAGCTCTCCGTGGCAAAGCACAAACATGGATTGACGCTCCCTGGACCAAGTTCAAAGACAAGCAAATCACTGAGGTAGACGCCAGCGGAACGGTCAAAGTTCAAGGCGCATGGAAGAACCTGGAAGAGCTGTGGACCTACCTCACAGAACGACACACGAAACTGTACAGCTTGAAGGATCAAGCGGAAATCCTCTTACACAAGATCGAGCAGAGGACAGCGCGCGTGGATGCATACAATGATGAGTTCGATAAGATTGCGGTAAACCTACCCTCGCAGGTGTACCCCGAACACATATTGTTGTATCACTACAAACGAGGGCTCAATGACAAAATACGCGGCCGACTACAGACCAATGTAGACAACGACGATTGGAGTCTCGACCAGTGGAAGGAATATGCGCGGCGCATCAAGATACAGCAAGTACAGGCCAATGCAACACAGTCAAACAGTCGGTATCGACCAATGTTTAGGAATGGATATCAGGCAACGTACAGGCCTGAGGGTGCAGGTACTTACCCAGGAGAGTACCTCGGCGAGCCCATGGACGTGGATGTCCAGAAACGACAAGTCACCAGCTCCACATGGAAACGAACCCCTCCAGTAAGGCGTGAGAGCGGGGCATGCTGGGAATGCGGTGCAACGGGTCACTGGCAGAGTGAGTGCCCAAGACTCCGAGCAGGCGAAAAGCCTAGCAGCGGGAGATGGAAATCAAGAGGAGCCAGGGGAGCCCGTTACGGAAAAGGAAAAGGAAAGAAATCTCTTCACCGCCGGGAGATGGGGTTGGAATCTGATTCTGAGCTCGAGGAATTGGAGGATTTAAAGAGAGGGCCTCGTCAACGTGCAAGGCGTCAGAACGGCATGAAGAATGACGACGAGGAAGTACCCGAGGAGGGTTTTTAGAGGCACACGCCGACGATCCGACGGAACGGCGTGGAAGTCTCATACGTCAGTGGACTACCACAAGAATCGACAACCGACATCCAAAGATCAAGATTAGGTTATCGCAGGGGCAAATCAGGAACCAAGAAGTCGAAGCAATGATCGACTCAGGATCGGCAATATCTACGATCAGCCCGATAATGGTGAAGGACTTGAAGCTACACACCAAGCCCAACGCCGGCACACACGTAATTCGAAACGCGGACGGCACGCTAAACAAGGATGGGTGGAAGGAGGATGTGGTAGTCAACATGAATACAGGAGTAACCAATGGATGGGTCCGCCTGGCAGTGGTTATGACTGCAGAGGACAAGCTTCTGTTGGGAGCAGACTGGCTAAATCGGTACGGCGTCAACATCAACTGCGCAACAGGAGCAGTCACAGCAAAAGGAAGAACTACCTACATGATTGGCACAGAACACTTACGCCGATCACAAGAAGCTATGATAGCAAAACGGCAGAAGAAGAAGACCAAACGAAAGAAGCCAGTGCAACCCAGGAGAATGGTAACTACGAAGCGGAAGCCTCGGTATCCAGATGAGGAAAGTAGCGATGAGGACGAGGAAGAATGGCTGAAGACAACATCCCCATCCTCGCCAACGCCAACCAAACCAGCTCGGCCAATAGTACCGCTAAAACCTCACCCGCCAGTTGTACCATTCGTCCTACCAGGAGTGCCAGCCTTCGTACCTGAACAACCGAAACCAATGGATGGGGTTGACTCAGAAATAAGTCAAGAACTGATGCCCCCAAGACCTGTCTACCCCGGAATTCCAGAGCAGGAATTTCGGGAAGGAAAATGGATCACCAGTTGGAAAGGACACGATATCAGAATTGTCGAAGGAGCTCTCGACTGGACCGTAATTGTCAAAGACAAGTTCGCCAGCTTCAAGACCAGGGAAGCAATGGAGCTGCATATCAAACGAGAAGTATATCAACGATCCATTAGTGGATACGACGCAACTAGACTCGAGTTGCTCTATGGACCATACTTTGCAGCAGTGCACGAAGACATTGCAAATGAAGCGCGATGGATCTACGATTACGAACACGAACGTGTAGCAGCGCGAGAACGAGAGCGAAGGAGAGTGGGAAGCGGCAATCAGAGACAAGCACTCCCACCGGCACCAGGACTAGGGAAGAGGCAGAAATCCGAAACCGACAAAGAAGGAGCGGCCCATGCAGACTCTGAAAGGAGAGATTGGGCTGCGGAAGCATCGGCTGTCATTCGCCGAATGCAAGTAAAACGGCGGGATTCCATTCCGTCGTCAGGCAAGGAGATTAACATAATCATTGGAGCTGAGCCGACGGCTCCAACCTTGTTTGGAAGGCACATGGCTAGTAGACGTCGAAGGAACGTCGAACATCGGGCTCGGTCCATGCAGACTCTGAAAGGAGGGATTGGACTACACCGAAGGAGAGATGAGCTACTCCCAGTGGGGCGTCCACTGATCAAGTGACGTCTGTCTAAGTACCCAGACGGTCTTCATCGGGTAGGCCTGGGGAACAGAGAGAAAGGGACGACGTGGAAACATACCACAGTATTAAAAGAAGGCGCTGAAGTGGGTAGGCGATGGCCCACGCAACAGCAGTTCCGCCGAGAATCCTCCCATGCCGCATTAAGAAAGAATGGGGAAGCGGCCGGAAAGTACCCTCCAGCTCCTCAAGGTAGAGTGGTAGCTGTTGCTAAGGAATCAGGGGAATGGAACGAGGTACAAGACCCTGGTGCTAGTGGAAGCATGCTCCCCCAATGGGGTCAAGAGTCCAAGCTCCTAGACCGAGGGTACCTACGAGCACCGGCTTGTACAACAAAGTGGGAGAGGTCGGCGCGAAAAGGGAAAACTATGGTCACAACCACCACCATGAGAGGAGTACCGCTAAATCGCTCTTCGCCCCGATCCCAGGAGCTGAATCTGGTAATCAGCACCAGAGGCTTTATCCGAGCAATGGATACCGAGATCCGGAAATGACTTACCAAGTGGAACTCGGTAGCGCAAAAGTATGCTCAGGAAAAGGCTCTGAAGGAGGGAAGGTCGGCAGACAGCAAGGAACGACCCCTCAAAGAATTAGTACCGCCACAGCTCTGGAAGTACTTGGATAGATTCGATAAGGAACGCGCAAAACGATTGCCCAAGTCAACCAAGTGGGACATGAAGATCGAACTCGTGGAAGGAGCAGAACTTCCGAAATCCGGACCAGTATACAGCCTATCACCGGCAGAACGACAAGCAGTAGAGGAATTTATCAAGGATAATCTGGAAAGAGGATGGATCCGAAGAGTCGACAACCAATTGGCACCTCAGGACAAAACATCCGTCTGTGCCCCAGTATTCTTCGTCGGCAAGAAGGATGCAGGTGCCAGACTGGTAATCGACTATCGAGCCATCAACAAGATTTGTAAACCAGATCCTTATCCTATTCCACTCCTCCACTCACTGCCAGACGAATTGGCAACAGCTACATGGTTTACGACCCTCGACTTGCGAAGCGGATACAACAACCTGTGCATACATCCAGGGCATGAGAAGTTTGCGGCGTTCAGGACACACCGAGGAGTATACCAACCCCTAGTCATGCAGTTCGGAATGATGAATTCACCCGCCGTATTCCAACGAGCAATGAATGAATTATTCGAAGATATGATTAGCAGAGAAGTACTGGTCTACCTCGACGACATCATCATCTATGCCAAGACGGAAGAGAAATTGTGGGACATAACCCGTAGGGTCATGGATCGACTTAGGGAAGCAGACTTCTACTGTAAACCAGAGAAGTGCTACTTTGCCCAGAGGGAGTTGGATTATCTCGGATTCGTAGTCAACCAAGAAGGATTAAAGATGGACCCCTACAAAGCAAAGGCAGTAGAGGAATGGCCAGACCTCCAATCAAAAACCGATATTCGACGATTCATTGGATTTGCCAACTTCTACAGGAAGTTTATCAATGGATTTGCCAAGATCGCAAGACCTTTAACGGAATTAATGTCGGCCAAACGAACGTTCACCTGGGGAGAACAGCAGAAAGCAGCCTTTCAAGCACTAAAGGAAGCATTTACCTCAGCACCGATACTCAAGCGACCAGACTATAACCGACGATTCATAGTGGAAACAGATGCTTCGGATCTAGGGATGGGAGCAGTTCTATCGCAGGAATTCGATGATGGAATATTACACCCGATCGCCTACTGGTCAAACGCATATACTGGAGCAGAAAAGAACTACCCCATCATGAAGAAAGAACTTTTGGCCATAGTCAAAGCGCTTGGAGTGTGGCGACATCACCTCCAAGGAGTACCAAACGAATTGGCGACACGCATCCTGTGCGATCAGGCAAATCTACGATACTACATGCAGAAGCAGAAAGTACCCAGTCAGACTGAAAACTGGGCGGCATTCTTATCCAACTTCAAGTTTACGATCGAGTACCGACCAGGAGCAAAGAATGCTTGCGCAGATACACTATCCAGACGACCAGACTATGGGATAGAAGAAGAAAAGAAGGAATCGATCATCCTACCGAAGGAATGGTTCGTGGAACCAGAAGCAGACATCAGGGTGATGTATTACCTGATTCAGGATGATGACCTATATGACCAAATAGCAACAGCCTGGGAGAAAGCCGGCTGGACAAAGCCATTTGAAGACGGAAAGAGTGGAGGCGTCCTCGTTGGGAATAGCGAGTTGAGCCTGAAGTATGACAAACGGTTGAGGAGCTGGACCAAGGGCAGGTGGTAAGATAGCTCTCCCGGACACGGAAGACGCTAGGGCTATCAGGAAGGAACTTGTACGACGTAACCATGATGAGCCTAGCGCAGGGCACGGAGGCCCGGAGAAGACCCTGGAACGAGTCAAAAGACACTACTGGTGGCCAGAAATGAATAAAGAAATCACCGAGATAGTGCAGAGCTGCGATACGTGCCAGTGAACCAAAGCAAGACGAGGAAAGGTGCAACCACCACTCCAACCACTCCCAGTACCACAGGCACCATGGGAAGAAATCACTATGGATTTCGTCACCGGCATACCAGTAACCAAGAACAAGCATGATGCAGTACTGGTGGTAGTGGATCGCTTATCCAAGATGGCAAGGTTCCTGCCCATGACCAAGACCGCGAACACGGAAGAAACAGCTCAACTCCTGGTCAACAACATATTCTGTCTGTTCGGAAGGCCAAGAATTGTGATCAGCGACCGTGGACCCCAATTTGCAAGCAAGCTCATGGGATACATCACCAACGCAGTTGGAACAGAACGGAAGCTGAGCACGGCCTACCATCCACAGACAGACGGACAAACCGAACGAGTTAACCAGGAGATGGAGCAGTACCTACGCTGCTATGTCAACCAGGATCAAGACGATTGGGATAGGTGGCTACCAATGGCAGAATATGCCTACAACTCAAGAGTACATTCAGGAACAGGAAAGGTACCCTTCGAAGTCGTACTGGGAAGGATCCCAGAGCTAGCCTATATCAGCAGCCCGGCCGAAGCAAGCGATCAAGGATGGGTAGAACGGGCTGAATGGGCCCAGAAAGAAGCAAAGGAAGCAATGAAAAGAAGCCAGGACCAGATGAAGCGATACGCGGATCGACACCGAGGAAGAATGCCAAGCTTCGAGATTGGCGACCAAGTTCTTCTTGATGCCAGGAACCTTACTCTTCTAGTTCCGACAAGGAAGCTCAGCGAAAGGAACCTCGGACCCTACACAGTGGTTGCCAAGCACGGAACAGTCAATTACGAGCTAGACCTGCCGAAGGAATTACGCATACACCCAGTATTCCACGCAGGACTCCTCATTCCGTACAGACAACCGGAACAACCAGAAGGAAGGGAACCGAGGCCTGGACCAGAAATTATCGCTGGAGAAGAAGAGTATGAAGTCGAACAAGTCAACGGCATCGAAAAGAAGAAAGGGACGTGGAAACTCAACATCAAGTGGAAAGGGTACCCGGAAGAAGAAAATACCTGGGAACCCCTGAGCAATCTCGAAAATGCATGGCAAACAGTAACGGACTACCTCAATGAACATCCGATGGAAGACGCAGAAGCAGTCTTGGAAATTCGGAAATGGCTAAGGAAGCTGAAGGGAAAAGCAGCGCGATCGACAAGAGGACTCGAAATCGATGGCGTCAACATTAGAGGGATCCACAAGGTACAAGACCACCCACATCCGGCAAGTGATAGGCGACATTGGGAAGTGCAACGCCCGTCGGAGCAAGCAACCACCTCGGGAAGACACCCCGAAGCGGAACAATGTGGAATGCGCCTACTGGAGGAAGTCCTTGGAAGAGAGTATAGCATCGCCGATTGGATGCCCCGGCACTGAGGGCAAGAATATCAGGCACCGGTTTAACAAATAAACGGTAACGGCCACTCGCTCAGGACACCCTCAAACAAACCATTGATTCTGCCGAACCGAAAGGCATCAGGAAATAAATGACGGCAGTTCTGCCGAGCTACAGGCATGAAGAAATAAATGGTATGCAATTCTGCCGAACTGCAGGCATGAAGAAATAAATGGCACGTAAACCCAAAACAAGCTGCCGAACTAGCGGCAAGGAGAATAATACTAGAAGAAAATCAAGATAATCACATGCGCAAAATCAGTCAATTAACAGGCTTCACTCCTCCTTTCAGTCCGGAATTATGCCTTTGGGGGGGGAATGTTAGAAGGAAATAGACTGATTGCCATTCTAGGATAAATTATGACCGATGCAGGATTTGCACCTGATCGACGATACCATACACGATTCCGCTACTGCCCCTTTGGGTCAAGAAGGGCAGACAATCCACCAGCACATTCCTGCAGGAAATGCCAATGGGCATGGAGACAAGCCTGGGAATGTGCACAAGACATACTGGAGGAAACAATGGGAATAATCGAACGAACAGAACCAATCACAATTCGAACCAACTATGGATACTCCCCACACAGGACACAATACCAAGTACTCTACAACCACTACCTCGCAGCATTCGAGAATGAAGTAGTAGTCTGGTCTGGAAATGAAGAAACGTACTACGCTAATGCAACGGCCACAGCATGGATCTGTCAATCCCCACATGTCGAGGAATGCCACAGGACAGCAGTACAGGTTACATGGCCGCTGACACTCGATGCCCCAGAATATCTCAAGCATATACGGGACATAACGATAGGGCAAATCGCAAGCGGCTGGAGGGGCACGCTGGAGGGAACAATCCTCATAAGCGGATGCTTCTCGAGCACAGGGATCGACGGAGCGATCGCCACCTTCTTGATCGGCAGGGACACCGCACCAGATGAGATCATCATCCCCAATGGATACGACCGGGGAATATTCTACCGGAACCCGGCAACCTACCCCGGACTCAGCAACCGAGATCCACCGATCGAAGGGACGCTATCGGAACATGACAGGCACGTCATTGGATGGATCCAGGAACAGAACAGAAGTGGATCTCCGATGAATACAGAAAGCTCGGTATCGGAATGGAGCTACACCCAAAACCTTCGAGAACTCCGAGAGCACCGGGGACAGGAATAGTAGACGGGTTAGCTCGGAAGTGTACAGCCACAGGATTGGCAGGGGATGGCGTCATTATTAGCACTCGACAAGGACCATGTGGAGAAGAAGGTTCTAGAAGGACAGAACGGAACACGACGGAGTTGCAGGGTTCCGCACAGCCACCGGATTGGCTAGTGGCTGTGCCGAAGAAGCATTGGGGGCTGTGCCGACAATCGGTTGGGGTGGTGCTGCGGATGAACGGATCAGGTGACGGACTTTCTAGAAAGTATATAAGTAGCGAGCACTGCCACCAGAAGTTCCTTAGCGAAATTCTTCTGTATTGCCTACGACTTCTTTGTACTGCCACTTAGTCGCCTTAGGCACCACTCTAATCTATCTTAGGTATCTAGTGCACGACTGGTCCCTTGACCCCTACTAGTGCCTTATTGTTTACCCGACTATCCCTATCTCGCACTTCCCCACGATCAAGATAGCTTCTCAAGATCAGCGGAGTGAGTGGACTTGTTCTGGTGCGTCGATCTGAGGGATCTGCACTTGGCCTTTCGCTCGGCCCTTGCCAAGCCAAGTGGACTGCCAAGCGCCGATCCTTGATCTGCTTATAGCGATCCGCACTGGTCCTAACAAACAGTATTGTATAATAACTCGACTATTGAAAGTGATGGCAAGTGCATATTGAGCACAGGAGGCCCTACAGATGCTATGGAGCAGGATGCACGTTCATGGGTGTCATAGATCGACTGAAAGATGGCAACTACTAGCATCCATGTTAGGACTAGTGCAGATCGCTATAAGCAGATCAAGGATCGGCGCTTGGCAGTCCACTTGGCTTGGCAAGGGCCGAGCGAAAGGCCAAGTGCAGATCCCTCAGATCGACGCACCAGAACAAGTCCACTCACTCCGCTGATCTTGAGAAGCTATCTTGATCGTGGGGAAGTGCGAGATATGGATAGTCGGGTAAACAATAAGGCACTAGTAGGGGTCAAGGGACCAGCTGTGCACTAGATACCTAAGATAGATTAGAGTGGTGCCTAAGGCAACTAAGTGGCAGTACAAAGAAGTCGTAGGCAATACAAAAGAATTTTGCTAAGGAACTTCTGGTGGCAGTGCTCGCTACTTATATACTTTCTAGAAAGTCCGTCACCTGATCCGTTCATCCGCAGCACCGCCCCAACTGATTGTCGGCACAGCCCCCAATGCTTCTTCGGCACAGCCACTAGCCAACCCGGTGGCTGTGCGGAACCCCGCAATTCCGTTGCGCTCCGTTCCGTCCTTCTAGATCCTTCTTCTCCACATGGTCCTTGTCGAGTGCTAATGATGATGCCATCCCCTGCCAATCCTGTGGCTGTACACCTCCAAGCTAACCCGTCTGCTATTCCTGTCCCCGGTGTTCTCGGAGTTCGCGAAGGTTTCGGGTGTAGCTCCATTCCGATACCGAGCTGTCTGTATTCATCGGAGATCTGCTTCTGTTCTGTTCCTGGATCCATCCAATGACGTGCCTGTCATGTTCCGATAACGTTCCTTCGATCGGTGGATCTCGGTTGCTGAGTCCGAGGTAGGTTGCCGGGTTCCGGTAGAATATTCCCCGGTCGTATCCATCAGGGATGATGATCTCATCTGGCGCGGTGTCCTTGCCGATCAAGAAGGTGGCGATCGCTCCGTCGATCCCTGTGCTCGAGAAGCATCCGCTTATGAGGATTGTTCCCTCCAGCGTGCCCCTCCAGCCGCTTGCGATTTGCCCTATCGTTATGTCCCGTATATGCTTGAGATATTCTGGGGCATCGAGTGTCAGTGGCCATGTAACCTGTACCGCTGTCCTGTGGCATTCCTGTTAGGACCAGTGCGGATCGCTATAAGCAGATCAGGGATCGGCGCTTGGCATTCCCTCAGCTTGGTAAGAGCCGAGCGAAAGGCCAAGTGCAGATCCCTCAGATCGACGCACCAGAACAAGTCCACTCACTCCGCTGATCTTGAGAAGCTATCTTGATTGTGGGGAAGTGCGAGATAGGGATAGTCGGGTAAACAATGAGGCACTAGTAGGGGTCAGGGGACCGGCCGTGCACTAGATACCTAAGATAGATTAGAGTGGTGCCTAAGGCGACTAAGTGGCAGTACAAAGAAGTCGTAGGCAATACAAAGAATTTCGCTAAGGAACTTCTGGTGGCAGTGCTCGCTACTTATATACTTTCTAGAAAGTCCGTCACCTGATCCGTTCGTCCACAGCACCGCCCCAACCGATTGTCGGCACAGCCCCCAACGCTTCTTCGGCACAGCCACTAGCCAATCCGGTGGCTGTGCGGAACCCCGCAATTCCGTTGCGCTCCGTTCCGTCCTTCTAGATCCTTCTTCTCCACATGGTCCTTGTCGAGTGCTAATGATGACGCCATCCCCTGCCAATCCTGTGGCTGTACACCTCCGAGCTAACCCGTCTGCTATTCCTGTCCCCGGTGCTCTCGGAGTTCTCGAAGGTTTTGGGTGTAGCTCCATTCCGATACCGAGCTGTCTGTATTCATCGGAGATCCGCTTCTGTTCTGTTCCTGGATCCATCCAATGATATGCCATTCCTGTTCCGATGGGGTTCCTTCGATCGCTAGATCTTGGGTATTGAGTCCGGGGTAGAATATGGGGTTCCGGTAGAACATTCCCCGATCGTATCCCTCGGGGGTGATGATCTCATCGGGTTCGGTATCCCTGCCGATCAAGAAGGTGGCGATCGCTCCGTCGATCCCTGTGCTCGAGAAGCATCCGCTAATGAGGATTGTTCCCTCTAGTGTGCCCCTCCAGCCGCTCACGATCTGTCCCATTGTCGTGTCCCTTACATGCCTGAGATATTCTGGGGCGTCGAGTGTCAGTGGCCATGTAATCTGTATCGCCGCCCTGTGGCATTCTTCGACATGTGGGGATCGACAGATCCATGCTGTGGCTGTGGCATTAGCGTAATACGTTTCTTCGTTTCCAGACCACACTACCACTTCATTCTCGAATGCTGTGAGGTAGTGGCTGTAGAGTACTTGGTGTTGCGTCCTGTGTGGCGAGTATCCATAGTTGGTTCGAATTGTGATTGGTTCTGTTCGTTCGATTATTCCCATTGTTTCTTCCAGTATGTCTTGTGCGCATTCCCAGGCTTGCCTCCATGCCCATTGGCAATTCCTGCAGGAAGGTACTGGTAGGTGGTCTGCCCTTCTTGATCCAAAGGGGCAGTAGCGGAATCGTGTATGGTATCGTCGATCGGGTGCCAATCCTGCATCAGCCATAGCCATGATATGTCCTAGAATGGCAATCAGTCTATTTCCTTCTAACATTCCCCCTCCAAAGGCGTAATTCCGGACTGAAAGGAGGAGTGAAGCCTGTTAATTGACTGATTTTGCGCATGTGATTATCTTGATTTCCTTCTAGTATTCTTCTCCTTGCCGCTAGTTCGGCAGCTCGTTTTGGGTTTACATGCCATTTGTTTTCTCATGCCTGCAGTTCGGCAGATGGCCGTCATTTATTTCCTCATGCCTTTCGGTTTGGCAGAATCAATGGTCTTGTTTGAGGGTGTCCTGAGCGAGTAGCCGTTGCCGTTTCTTTTATTAACCGGTGCCTGATATTCTTGCCCTCAGCGCTGGGGCATCCAATCGGCGATGCTATACTCTCTTCCAAGGACTTCTTCCAATAGGCGCATTCCACATTGTTCCACTACGGGGTGTCTTCCCGAGGTGGTTGCTTGCTCCGACGGGCGTTGCACTTCCCAATGTCGCCTGTCACTTGTCGGATATGGGTGGTCTTGTACCTTGTGGATCCCTCGAATATTGACGTCATCGATTTTCAGTCCTCTTGTCGACCGTGCTGCTTTTCCCTTCAGCTTCCTCAGCCATTTCCGAATTTCCAAGACCGCTTCTGCGTCTTCCATTGGATGTTCGTCGAGGTAATCCGTTACCACTTGCCAAGCGTTTTCGAGATTGCTCAAGGGTTCCCAGGTATTTTCCTCCTCTGGGTACCCTTTCCATTTGACGTTGAGCTTCCACGTCCCTTTCTTTTTTTCGATGCCGTTGACTTGTTCGACTTCATATTCTTCTTCTCCGGCGATGATTTCTGGTCCAGGCCTCGGTTCCCTTTCTTCTGGTTGTTCCGGTTGTCTGTACGGAATGAGGAGTCCTACGTGGAATACTGGGTGTATGCGTAATTCGTTCGGCAGGTCTAGCTCATAATTGACTGTTCCGTGTTTGGCAACCACTGTGTAGGGTCCGAGGTTCCTTTCGCTGAGCTTCCTTGTCGGAACTAGAAGAGTAAGGTTCCTGGCATCAAGAAGAACTTGGTCGCCGATCTCGAGGCTTGGCATTCTTCCTCGGTGCCGATCCGCATATCGCTTCATCTGGTCCTGGCTTCTTTTCATTGCTTCCTTTGCTTCCTTCTGGGCCCGTTCGGCCCGTTCTACCCATCCTTGATCGCTTGCTTCGGCTAGGTTGCTGATATAGGCTAGCTCTGGGATTCTTCCCAGTACAACTTCGAAGGGTACCTTTCCTGTTCCTGAGTGTACTCTCGAGTTGTAGGCATATTCCGCCATTGGTAGCCACCTATCCCAATCATCTTGGTCTTGATTGACGTAGCAGCGTAGGTACTGCTCCATTTCCTGGTTAACTCGTTCTGTTTGTCCATCTGTCTGTGGATGGTAGGCCGTGCTCAGCTTCCGCTCTGTTCCCACTGCGTTGGTGATGTATCCCATGAGTTTGCTTGCAAATTGGGTCCTCGATCGCTGATTACGATCTTCGGCCGTCCGAATAGACAGAATATGTTGTTGACCAGGAGTTGAGCTGTTTCTTCCGTGTTTGCGGTCTTGGTTGTGGGCAGGAATCTTGCCATCTTGGATAAGCGATCCACTACCACCAGTACTGCATCGTGCTTGTCCTTAGTTACTGGTATGCCGGTAACAAAATCCATGGTGATCTCTTCCCATGGTGCCTGTGGTACTGGGAGTGGTTGGAGCGGTGGTTGCACCTTTCCTCGTCTTGCTTTAGTTCGCTGGCATGTGTCGCAGCTCTGCACTATCTCGGTGATTTCTTTATTCATTCCTGGCCACCAGTAGTGTCTTTTGATTCGTTCCAGGGTCTTCTCTGGGCCTCCGTGCCCTGCGCTAGGCTCATCGTGGTTTCGTCGTACAAGTTCCTTCCTGATAGCCCTAGCGTCTTCCATGTCCGGGAGAGCTATCTTACCATCCTTGGTCCAGCTCCTCAACCGCTTGTCATACTTCAGGCTCAACTCGTTATTCCCAACGAGGAGGCCTCCACTCTTTCCATCTTCAAATGGTTTCGTCCAGCCGGCCTTTTCCCAGGCTGTCTTCATTTGTTCATACAGGTCGTCATCCTGGATCAGGTAGTACATTACCCTGATGTCCGCTTCTGGTTCTGCAAACCATTCCTTCGGTAAGACGACCGATTCCTTCTTTTCTTCGTCTACTCCATAGTCTGGTCTTCTGGATAGTGCATCTGCACGAGCATTCTTTGCTCCTGGTCGGTACTCGATTGTGAACTTGAAGTTGGATAGAAATGCGGCCCAGTTTTCGGTCTGACCGGGTACTTTCTGCTTCTGCATATAGTATCGTAGATTTGCCTGATCGCACAGGATGCGCGTTGCCAGTTCATTTGGTACTCCTTGGAGGTGATGTCGCCATACTCCAAGCGCCTTGACTATCGCCAAAAGTTCCTTCTTCATAATGGGATAGTTCTTTTCTGCTCCCGTATATGCGTTGGACCAGTAGGCGATCGGGTGTAGTATTCCATCGTCGAATTCCTGCGATAGAACTGCTCCCATTCCTAGGTCTGAAGCATCAGTTTCCACTACGAATCGTCGGTTATAGTCTGGTCGCTTGAGTATTGGTGCTGAGGTGAATGCTTCCTTTAATGCTTGAAAGGCTGCCTTCTGTCGTTCTCCCCAGGTGAATGTTCGTTTGGCCGACATTAGCTCCGTTAGGGGTCTTGCGGTCTTGGCAAACCCATTGATAAATTTCCTGTAGAAATTGGCAAACCCAATGAACCGTCGAATATCGGTTTTCGATTGGAGGTCTGGCCATTCCTCTACTGCCTTTGCTTTGTAGGGGTCCATCTTCAATCCTTCCTGGTTGACCACGAATCCGAGGTAATCCAACTCTCTCTGGGCAAAGTAGCACTTCTCTGGTTTACAGTAGAAGTCTGCTTCCCTGAGTCGATCCATGACCCTATGGGTTATCTCCCACAATTTCTCTTCTGTCTTGGCATAGATGATGATATCGTCAAGGTAGACCAGCACTTCTCTGCTAATCATGTCTTCGAATAATTCATTCATTGCCCGTTGGAATACGGCAGGTGAATTCATCATTCCGAACTGCATGACTAGGGGCTGGTATACTCCTCGGTGTGTTCTGAACGCCGCAAATTTCTCGTGACCTGGATGTATGCGCAAGTTGTTGTAACCACTTCGCAGATCGAGTGTTGTGAACCATGTAGCCGTTGCCAGCTCATCTGGAAGCGAGTGAAGGAGTGGAATAGGATAAGGATCTGGTTTACAAATCTTGTTGATGGCTCGATAGTCGATTACCAGCCTGGCGCCTGCATCTTTCTTGCCAACAAAGAATACTGGGGCACAGACAGATGTTTTGTCTTGAGGTGCCAATTGGTTGTCGACTCTTCGGATCCATCCCCTTTCCAGATTATCCTTGATGAATTCTTCCACTGCTTGTCGTTCTGCTGGTGATAGGCTGTATACTGGCCCAGGTTTCGGAAGTTCTGCTCCTTCCACGAGTTCGATCTTCATGTCCCACTTAGTTGACTTGGGCAATCGTTTCGCGCGTTCCTTATCGAATCTATCCAAGTACTTCCAGAGTTGTGGAGGTACTAGTTCCTTGAGGGGTCGTTCCTTGCTGTCTGCCGACCTTCCCTCCTTCAGAGCCTTTTCCTGAGCATACTTTTGTGCTACCGAGTTCCACTTGGTAAGTCGTTTTCGGATCTCGGTGTCCATTGCTCGAATAAAGCTTCCGGTGCTGAGTGTCAGATTCAGCTTCTGGGATCGGGGCGAAGCACGATTTAGCGGTACTCCTCTCATGGCGGTGGTTGTGACCATAGTTTTCCCTTTTCACGCCGACCTCTCCCGCTTTGTTGTACGAGCCGGTGCTCGCAGGTACCTTCGGTCCAGGAGCTTGGACTCTTGACCCCATTGGGGGAGCATGCTTCCACTAGCACCAGGGTCTTGTACCTCGTTCCATTCCCCTGATTCCTTAGCAACAGCTACCACTCTACCTTGAGGAGCTGGAGGGTACTTTCCGGCCGCTTCCCCATTCTTTCTTAATGCGGCATGGGAGCGTTCTCGGCGGAACTGCTGTTGCGTGGGCCATCGCCTACCCACTTCAGCGCCTTCTTTTAATACCGTGGTATGTTTCCACGTCGTCCCTTTCTCTCTGTTCCCCAGGCCTACCCGATGAAGACCGTCTGGGTACTTAGACAGACGTCGCTTGATCAGTGGACGCCCCACTGGGAGTAGCTCATCTCTCCTTCGGTGTAGTCCAATCCCTCCTTTTGGAGTCTGCATGGACCGAGCCCGATGTTCGACATTCCTACGACGTCTACTAGCCATGTGCCTTCCAAGCAGGGTTGGAGCCGTCGGCTCAGCTCCGATGATTATATTAATCTCCTTGCCTGACGACGGAATGGAATCCCGCCGTTTTACTTGGATCCGGCGAATGACAGCTGATGCGTCATCAGTCCAATCCCTCCTTTCAGAGTCTGCATGGACCGACCCTCCTTCGTCGGTTTCGGATTTCTGCCTCTTTCCTAGTCCTGGTGCCGGTGGGAGCGCTTGCCTTTGCTTGCCGCTTCCCACTCTCCTTCGCTCTCGCTCTTGCGTCGCTACGCGTTCTTGCTCGTAATCATAGATCCATCGCGCTTCATTTGCAATGTCTTCTAGCATCGCTGGGTAGTATGGTCCATAGACCCAGTCGAGTGTTGCTTCATTATATCCACTGGTGGATCGCTTGTATGCTTCGCGTTTAATGTGAAGCTCCATTGCTTCCCTAGTCTTGAAGCTGGCGAATTTGTCCTTGATGATTACGGTCCAGTCGAGAGCTCCTTCAACAATCCTGAGTTGATGTGCCTTCCAGCTGGTAACCCATTTTCCTTCCTGGAATTCTTGTTCTGGATTCCCTGGGTAGGTAGGTTTCGGGGTATTAGTTCTTGGCTTATCTGTGCGTCCACCCCTTCCATGGGTTTCGATTGTTCTGGTGTGAAGGTCGGCATCCCTGGTAGTGTGAATGGTACAACTGGCGGGTGAGGTTTCAGTGGTATTGTTGGTCGAGGTGGTTTGGTTGGCGTTGGTGACGTTACCATCCTAGTTGGCGAGGATGGGGGTGTTGCTTTCAGCCATTCTTCCTCGTCCTCATCGCTGCTTTCCTCATCTGGGTATCGAGGCTTCCGCTTCGTAGTTACCATTTTCCTGGGTTGTACTGGCTTCTTTTGTCGGATCCTCCTCTTCTGCCGTTTAGCTATCACAGCTTCTTGTGATCGGCGTAAATGTTTCGTGCTGATCATAAAGGTGGTTCTTCCTCTCGATGTGACTGCTCCTGTTGCGCAGTTGATGTTGACTCCGTACCGATTAAGCCAGTCCGCTCCCAATAGAAGCTTGTCCCCTGCAGTCATAACTACTGCCAGGCGGACCCATCCGTTGGTTATACCTGTGTTCATGTTGACTACCACGTCTTCTTTCCATCCATCCTTGTTTAGCGTGCCGTCCGCGTTTCGAATTACGTGTGTGCCGGCGTTGGGCTTGGTGTGTAGCTTCAAGTCCTTCACCATTATCGGGCTGATCGTAGATATCGCCGATCCTGAGTCGATCATTGCTTCGACTTCTTGGTTCCTGATTTGCCCCTGTGATAATCTAATCTGGATCTTTGGATGCCGGTTATCGATCCTTGTGGTAGTCCACCGACGTATGAGACTTCCACGCCGATCCGTCGGATCGTCGGCGTGTGCCTCTAAAAACCCTCCTCGGGTTCCTCCTCGTCGTCATTCTTCGTGCCATTCTGACGCCTTGCACGCTGACGAGGCCCTCTCTTTAAATCCTCTAATTCCTCGAGCTCAGAATCGGATTCCAACCCCATCTCCCGGCGGTGAAGAGATCTCTTTCCTTTTCCTTTTCCGTAACGGGCTCCCCTGGCTCCTCTTGATTTCCATCTCCCGCTGCTAGGTTTCTCACCTGCTCGGAGTCTTGGGCACTCACTTTGCCAGTGACCCATTGCGCCGCATTCCCAGCATGCCCCGCTCTCACGTCTTACTGGAGGGGTTCGTTTCCATGCGGAGCTGGTGACTTGTCGTTTCTGGACATCTACGTCCATGGGCTCGCCGAGGTACTCTCCTGGGTAAGTACCTGCGCCCTCAGGCCTGTACGTTGCCTGATATCCATTCCTAAACATCGGTCGATACCGACTGTTTGATTGTGTTGCATTAGCCTGTACTTGTTGTATTTCGATGCGCCGCGCATATTCTTTCCACTGGTCGAGGCTCCAATCGTCATTATCTACATTGGTCTGTAGTCGACTGCGTATCTTGTCGTTGAGCCCTCGTTTGTAGTGATACAACAATATGTGTTCGGGGTACACCTGCGAGGGTAGGTTTACCGCAATCTTCTCGAACTCATCATTGTATGCATCCACGCGCGCTGTCCTCTGCTCGATTTTGTGTAAGAGGATTTCTGCTTGATCCTTCAAGCTGTACAGCTTTGTGTGTCGTTCTGTGAGATAGGTCCATAGTTCTTCTAGGTCTTTCCATGCGCCTTGATACTTGACTGTTCCATTGGCGTCGCTTTCCGTAATTTGCTTGTCCTTGAATTTTGCCCAGGGAGCATCAACCCATGTCTGTGCTTTACCACGGAGAGCTCTGTAGATCAATACGACCTGCTTGTTAAGGTCACCCGGGTGTCGTTCATTCAGCCTGGAAGTCATTTGGTTCTTCCAGCTTTCGATGCTTTCTGAGAGTTCGCCCCTGAACAGGGGGTACTTCTCTGTTCCCTTGCTTGTGTTGGCGTTTGTAGTCATTGTCTGTAAGGGGAATGTGTCAATACATAATTATTTTAGTACACTAGTGTTACAGGAGGCGAGCTCTAAGCTACCAGCCGTACCCCGCCCCACTACTCGGTTGCCTTTGTTCTGTTCGTATTGCCTGCCGTTGCCCTTCACTGTTCCTCAACATCTTCCGGCTCTTCACTCTCCTGGCTCGACTCCTGACCGATACCGCTGTCCTGGCTTGTTACCGGCTGGAGGGGAACGACGACTGGGGTGTAGAGCTCTTGCGCCTCTTGATCCCAGTCTGGAGGTGCTGGAGGCCATTCTGACCATGCCTCGTCGTTCGTTGTTGTTGTTGAATAATCTTGAGCCGGGAAGCCGATAGCGTCTGATTGGTTCCAGGAGTAGGTGTCCTGCGGACCAGTTCGCCTTGTTGCTGGGAGTGTTGCTTGAACCGGCCAGCCAGTGTCTCGGTGCTGGATGGGCGGTGGGATGTTTGGTCCTGCTCCGTGTACGTACCCTGCCGCTGCTTCTCTGGCTCTGACCTCCCTGACGTTTGGCGTTGGTGATCCTGGTGGTGAGTGCCAGTTGCGGTGGTAGTCGTTCGAGTGTTCCTGTAGAGCGTAGTTTCCTCCCATGGGCCACCAAGGAAGACGAGCCAGTGCCGACTGGGGTTGGACTGGTGAGGGGACCTGCGGGTGTCGCTCGGTGACTGGTACTGGTGCTGGTGAGGTGCGGTTACCGGCGAAGAAGTTCTGAGGGTCCACTCGCTGTAAGAGGCTGGCGATGTTTTGGTCGATCTCGTCCAAGCGTCCCTCAGTGGCAGTTCTGTCGGTGACCGCGTGCATGTCGACCAGGTCGAAGATCTGATGGGCCCGCTGGATGATTGTCGTTGCCTCGTAGTCTTCCGTTTCCTCCTGGTGAACCGCCCGGTGGATGTTCCTGACCATGCCTTCCACGCTGCTGAGACGCGCCGCTAGCCTTTCGAGTTCCTGGGAGTTCGTCTCCATCCGTTGAGCCATCGTGACGTGTTGGGCTTGGATCGTCTGCTGGGACACTTGTTGCTCGTGCCAGCGGACTGCCTGTAGATGGCGCATGTCGACCCAGCTGGTGTGGAAGCTGTTCCAGGCGGTGACTCGCCTCTCCATGTATCCTTCGAATAGCCGTGCAACGTCCCTTACCGATTCCAGGAGCGACCTCATCGCTTGGAGTTGCTCCACGATATCCGCATCTCTCTGGTCGGTTTGCGCCACCATGTTCGTGCCATCCTCGAGCATTCGTCGCATATGCCCGATGTCGCGCCCGTAGCGGCCCACCTCTCGAGACAGCCGATGTGCAGTTTGTTCAAGTACTGCTCCGACTCCAGAAATCCTGAGGTATAGCTGTTCCAGAGAGGTATGTTCGCGGGGTGCCAGGCGGCCAGTAATCCTTCCAATACAGTATCCGACTTGGAAGATTGCTCCGAGGGACGTTGATACCGCGCGTTGGCGAAGACGGGTGGACCAGGTGGCAGCTGAACGTGTAGCGGATCGAAACAGAAGAACGATCGGAGACCAGCCAAAGATGACGATGACGATGATGATGCTCGCGGCGAGAGAGAGGAGGTAGAGAAGAAGGGCCTCCCTAAGTGCCATTTCTTGCACAATTCCTGAACGCATTTGTCTTCGGCTCTTTGAACGTAGACTAGGATGTTGTGCAGGAGTGTGCAGTGTTCTTGGAGGGTGTAGGTGTGTTCACCGTACTCGCTTAAGTAGTGTAGGAAGTCTTCGAGAGTGTCTGGTGTGTCGACTGCCCAAATCTTCCAGTTCAGGTGATCTCCTTTCACCAGGGCGTTCCGGGCCTGTTCCAACCGGCATGGCAGCTGAGCCACTTCTTCCGCAGCAGTCTCGTAATACTCCACCGCGGACGTCCAAGGCAACCGGTAGGGTTCCCACAAGCTAGGGAGTTGCTTACCGATATAGAACTTGATTAACTTCTGTGCTTTGCAAAGAAGTCGTTCGAATCGGGAGAAGGTTCGGTTATAGGCGGACCAAACCTGATATGCGCGTGCTACCGGGGTATAGACACTGTACCACCATTAGCAAAATCACATGCGCTAAATAGAACCCTCCCAGGAGTCCCTTATACTTACATCGATAGATGGGGGCTACATCCATCGCATGCAAGTAGGGGAGACCCAGGATTGGAGCGAAATTCTCATGTTAGGACCAGTGCGGATCGCTATAAGCAGATCAGGGATCGGCGCTTGGCATTCCCTCAGCTTGGTAAGAGCCGAGCGAAAGGCCAAGTGCAGATCCCTCAGATCGACGCACCAGAACAAGTCCACTCACTCCGCTGATCTTGAGAAGCTATCTTGATTGTGGGGAAGTGCGAGATAGGGATAGTCGGGTAAACAATGAGGCACTAGTAGGGGTCAGGGGACCGGCTGTGCACTAGATACCTAAGATAGATTAGAGTGGTGCCTAAGGCGACTAAGTGGCAGTACAAAGAAGTCGTAGGCAATACAAAGAATTTTGCTAAGGAACTTCTGGTGGCAGTGCTCGCTACTTATATACTTTCTAGAAAGTCCGTCACCTGATCCGTTCGTCCACAGCACCGCCCCAACCGATTGTCGGCACAGCCCCCAACGCTTCTTCGGCACAGCCACTAGCCAATCCGGTGGCTGTGCGGAACCCCGCAATTCCGTTGCGCTCCGTTCCGTCCTTCTAGATCCTTCTTCTCCACATGGTCCTTGTCGAGTGCTAATGATGATGCCATCCCCTGCCAATCCTGTGGCTGTACACCTCCGAGCTAACCCGTCTGCTATTCCTGTCCCCGGTGCTCTCGGAGTTCTCGAAGGTTTCGGGTGTAGCTCCATTCCGATACCGAGCTGTCTGTATTCATCGGAGATCCGCTTCTGTTCTGTTCCTGGATCCATCCAATGATATGCCATTCCTGTTCCGATGGGGTTCCTTCGATCGCTAGATCTTGGGTATTGAGTCCGGGGTAGAATATGGGGTTCCGGTAGAACATTCCCCGATCGTATCCCTCGGGGTGATGATCTCATCGGGTTCGGTATCCCTGCCGATCAAGAAGGTGGCGATCGCTCCGTCGATCCCTGTGCTCGAGAAGCATCCGCTAATGAGGATTGTTCCCTCTAGTGTGCCCCTCCAGCCGCTCACGATCTGTCCCATTGTCGTGTCCCTTACATGCCTGAGATATTC
Source organism: Inonotus hispidus (assembly GCA_024712875.1). Lineage (NCBI taxonomy): Eukaryota > Fungi > Basidiomycota > Agaricomycetes > Hymenochaetales > Hymenochaetaceae > Inonotus > Inonotus hispidus. Next base: position 4,005,423 of record CM045714.1, on the reverse strand, counting down.
TGGGGCGTCGAGTGTCAGTGGCCATGTAATCTGTATCGCCGCCCTGTGGCATTCTTCGACATGTGGGGATCGACAGATCCATGCTGTGGCTGTGGCATTAGCGTAATACGTTTCTTCGTTTCCAGACCACACTACCACTTCATTCTCGAATGCTGTGAGGTAGTGGCTGTAGAGTACTTGGTGTTGCGTCCTGTGTGGCGAGTATCCATAGTTGGTTCGAATTGTGATTGGTTCTGTTCGTTCGATTATTCCCATTGTTTCTTCCAGTATGTCTTGTGCGCATTCCCAGGCTTGCCTCCATGCCCATTGGCAATTCCTGCAGGAAGGTACTGGTAGGTGGTCTGCCCTTCTTGATCCAAAGGGGCAGTAGCGGAATCGTGTATGGTATCGTCGATCGGGTGCCAATCCTGCATCAGCCATGATATGTCCTAGAATGGCAATCAGTCTATTTCCTTCTAACAATTCCTCGACATGTGGGGATTGACAGATCCATGCTGTGGCCGTTGCATTAGCATAGTACGTTTCTTCGTTTCCAGACCAGACCACCACTTCATTCTCGAATGCTGCAAGGTAGTGGTTGTAGAGTACTTGATGTTGTGTCCTGTGTGGGGAGTATCCATAGTTGGTTCGGATTGTGATTGGTTCTGTTCGTTCGATTATTCCCATTGTTTCCTCCAGTATGTCTTATGCACATTCCCAGGCTTGTCTCCATACCCATTGGCACTTTCTGCAGGAATGTACTGGTGGATTGTCTGCCCTTCTTGACCCAAAGGGGCAGTAGCGGAATCGTGTATGGTATCGTCGATCAGGTGCAAATCCTGCATCGGTCATAATTTATCCTAGAATGGCAATCAGTCTATTTCCTTCTAACAATCCATTGGTGGTCACAGAACTAGAACTAGCACCTCAACACCAATTCTGACACCGATATGAGCTCCAACCCCAACACTGGATCGCCACCAAATCCGAATGATCACCAGAGATGTTGCCAGTGGTGGTGATGAGAGACACAGGTCCATACCAAGGTCTCAGAGCCAAAACGACAATGTAGACCATCTCAAACTGTCGCTATATAGAAATGAAAGTTGGTCAAACCTCCAAGTTAAGTAAGCCTTTGGACCAGATTAGATCTGACAGATCTGATGCATAAGGATAGGTGTGAACAAGCCTGAAGTCTGGATGCAAGCATGTCAGATGTGCAGCGATCAAAGTACGATGAATGAGTCAATGATTCAGACCACTCATGAACCACGTGCCATTGTAGCTTACTCCCAACTAGCCACCACATCTTTCGCCTTTTCGATATCTGGACCATCAGCAAAGCAGCTCACTGGAGATCCATATAGACAGCTATGGAAAAATACCAACGACCAGGCAGAAGGCTCTCTAACGACCTACGGGAATGCATCGTCGCCATAAACAAAACGATCAGTGTCTCTGAGATTGCAAGGTTGACGGAGGTACCTAGGCGGATGGTCTTCCAGGTGATATCTAAGTTTAAGCACTATGGAACTATCTCTATGCAAGCATGAGGCTTCCGCGGTAGGCCTAGAGCCCTTGATTATGTTCATATGCAAGTAAGCTATTTTTTCGAAACATGCAAAGATTGCTCATTGGTTCGCGCCCCTAGTTCCTCTGTGGATTGTTGAGCTGCTGTTCTGATCGCTATATTGATGAACTTAGGGATCTACTATGGGAGTCTTGCAGAAAGAAGGCTTCAGACTCGACAATTCGCAGGTCTTTACTGTGCGCTGGTTTCCGACTGAAGAAGGTCAGACTTCTCTACTCTTCTATGCATTCGTTCATAAGGAGCCTCACTCCATCCTCTAGATATCGAGGAAGACGCTTGAGCGGAGCGAGATACTCCGCACACAGTATCTAGCATGCATTGGTTCGCAGTATACGACAGACCAACTGGTCTTTGTCAACGAGAGTGCTTGTGACTGACAGACTTTCTTTTGTAACAAAGCCTGGGCTCTCGAAGGATGGTGAGCTTGCAGGAAACAGTTCTTCAACCAGGGAAAGCAGTAACCATAGCTGTTGCAGTTCGATATAGGACATTCAAGCATCTAATTTCCCTCATTAGGTATTCTGTCCTGCCTACAATTAGTATTGATGGGATGGTCAATTGTATGGTTATCGTAGGTGCTTTCAATGAGGAGCTGTTCAGCACATTTATTGCTGGCCTTCTGGATAAAATGAATCCTTTCCCTGCTCCTCGGTCTATCATCATCATGGATAACTGCCCGATACACAAAGTATCGGGAATTAGGAGCTCATCAAATCGCGGTCTGTTTTCTTTTCCAATAGTACTATGCCATGTACTGACCTTTGCATAGAGGTATTAGGCTCGAGTTCTTACCTCCATATTCCCCTGACTATAACCCCATCGAGCTTTCATTTTCTGTTATTAAATCTAGGCTCAAACGACAAGGACCATGGTGGAATGATTCAGTTGTTGAGCAACTGATTCACCAAGTGTATTCCATCAGTTCTACTGATTGTTGCTCATTCTTTCGCTACTCAGGTTACGAAGTTGAGGACGATTTTATAGGTGCTACTCTGTAATCAGTTTAACAGTGCTTTTGTCACATCAGATAGATATTCTTCCTTCGTGAACTCTGCTTATGGTGGGAGAAGCTGAGGAGCGTGGGTAATGGTTATGTCACATTCCTTTCAGAAAAGGATCTTGCTGGCATTTTTTTTCATTTTGCGTCTTCCACCATGACCATGTCCAATTCCCCTAGAAAAGCTCCAACCTCTAGGACAACGCGGACAAGGAAAATCCCAGCTCGCCTCAAGGATGCAGCACCCACGCAGGGTACTTCTGCTAGCAAAACAGTGTGAAAACGAGGACGACCACCAAAGCAGCGTGGTGATAATGCCATCCAAAATGAGGGCGAAAAGGTGAATTGATTATATTGGAGTTGGTCTCTAAATTACGACTAACGAGATGTCTCAGGCAGATGCCCCAGAAGATGCCCCGAAGAAGGCTGGGCAGGATAATGATCACCGCGACAATATCTATGTGTATGAGGAAGAGGAGCCTTCACAACTTGATATAGTTCACATGGCCAACAGTGAAGCAAACTAGGAACAAGATGACCAGTCTGACCAGTCATACCATTGGTCCGATATTCTAGATGCTCCCGGTAGGTGTATTCCAAGCTGATAGGATCTGTTCGAAAATATCAATCTTGTCGATCTTGCCGATCTTACAAGAGCTGCTGATCAGTGCAAATCTTTCGAGCCACATTCCAAGTGCTACAGCTTATATAAGCACATAGACGCAACATGTCTACACCATTCACAAGAATTGATGTAAGCCAGGAATACAGCAGACGAACAGGAAGGCCACAGCATTGCACAAAATGCTTCATAGCTAGGACACTACTCAAGGAGGTCTGCACAATAATTCAAGTTCGGGCAACCAGGAGCTTAGATGTCGACCTGACAATTCGACACTACATAAACCTCACCAATCCTCCATGCCAACGAACCAATCAATACGTCACTTATGTGCTATGCTCACCACCAGAGACACAACCACAGCGCTGGCAGATACAAGGCATCTATGATAGCCTACCACAAAGCGAATGCGATGCAGCAGAAGTATTCGTTCGAGCAGCATGCCCAACAGCAATGGAGCCGATAGGCAAACTCCTATATGGAACTATAGTCAATGCCATCTGGGGACATGCAAAGCAAGTATACTGCTACGGCAAACTACAACTCCGATCTATAATCCATGAGGACCAGAAGCAAGAATTCCTATTCCTCATTACCCTAGGCAAAAGCCAGACTCCACAATGGATCCATGACTACTCAGACAGAGTTGCAGACCTGACACTTACGCCACAAGGACCACAAGATGAACACCATCAGGATGCCCCAGATGTAACAGTCATTCCGTCACAAGCACACATAGCCAGACATCGAAGAAGCACAGTGACACATCGAGCATCAGTCAAACCAGAGCCAAGTAATGATGACTGAAGCACTCAAGAAGGCTTATGCACCCCATCAACTGCAAGCAGTGCAAGACACATATGGAGCACTCAATAGGCGCAGTCACTAGACACCCAATTAGGGAAGTGACCACATGCAAAGCTTCTGTGGCTCTGAAGAAGACCGATCCAGAGCAACCCAGAAAAGTCTACCACAGTCAATGCACAGTCCGCTGCAGCAATGCACAGTTAAGGCACAGCTAAGTGTTACGACGCTGTCGCCATTTTCCTTTCTCTCTTTTCCTTCCCTTCCTCTCCCTTTCACAAACGGTCACTTTCGTAGAACTACACCGACGTTCCCTATACTCCCACCCTCCTTTTGCAATCCTTTCATCTCATGAAGCCTAGACCCATGACGTCACCATGACGTCACCATGACATCACCCTGACATCATTATGAGCCCAGACCATGACACCATTATGATATCATCCCTTAGTAATATTATCTCAGGTGGCACCACTTTACTTTCATTTGTCACCTGACTTTCCTTGTAGAGTAAGACTTACCCGCGGTCGTCGTGTATATAAGGACGAGGGCAGAGAGCTGGGGTTCCCCACTCTCTTGTTCTCGTACTATCACGACCTCGCAGGTAAAGTCCCCTCTCCCCTGTACTAGTAGACTAGTTAACTAATAAATCTTGTACTATCACGACCTCGCAGACTTAGTGTCTCTTGCCTGTGCCATGGTAGCTCAACCTCTTGCGTCGTAGTCGTCTCTGGCCTCTCACCGACGTCTCTTACTCCGCAGGTTGTAACATAACAAGAGAGTCTATTCAAGCTCGTGTCTTTTGGTTGTCGACGTTAAAGAACAACTATCTGTTACCTGTCTATCCTCCGTTCCACCTCTGTCTACCAATTGTCGTCGAGAACGATCAAGTGGATAGTCACCTACCCCTGAGACGTCCCTGTACCTATTCGCAGTGAAGTGTCGCTCTATGTCCTTGCTTGACGTTTGACCAGACACCTCTCTCTGTGAACGCTGCCATCGGTTGTTGCTTGCAACAAGAAAGCCCAGCAGTGTCTAGCGGTCTTCGACGTTGAAAAGTCGTAGAGTGAAGTGTTGCTTGTTCGTTGGTAACGACGAGGTAGGACACGTATCATCTGAACGTCGAGTTGATCGACGCTGTGTATGCCCCGCCCGCCAATCTCTCTCCGTGACTACATCCGATTCATCGAGATCAACCCTGCTCATGTCATTGTTGAATACTACCAAGACTTCGAGGACGTCATCATCCCTCTAGAAGTCGGTCGACAAGTCGGTGAACCTGGTTTCCTTAGACGTGCGTTAATTGTCTGGTACCCAACAGTACGTATCTACGACCTGTGGGTCCCCCTCACAATAGACGTTGGAACCTCAACGTAACAAGCTGGCTCCTAACCGCCGTCAACGCCCGTACCGGAAACCCAAACGATATTGCATCCCTCTCCCGACCCGTAACCTCACCATCGATCTAAGGATAGATCCGAACGACGTCGGAGTAGCAGACTACAACAACGCTCACGGTCAAGGAACCGCCCAGTTCCTCCCTCCCTACTACCATCCGTATTACCCCCGCGGACCTATCAAGAAAGAAGAGGCCGACGTAAAGACTGAAGAAGTCAACGTCCGCCTGTAGATTGCAAACAAGGTGGCGCTCACCCCTGAGCAAGAAGTAGCACTACCAGTCGGGGCAACTCTCAACGAGGACGGGAACCAAATCCGGCTAACGTACCAAGGACGCGAGTACACCGGGTGGTGGTCAGAGCATAACAAGTGCTGGATCTCGTGGAAGGACAAAGAGCAAAAGGGAACCATCAAGTGGGCTCCCGCAACACTGAAACCGCCAGCAATTACACCTGCCTCCCCTGCTCCTCCATCCCCTTCCCTCCCCTCGACGTCTGCAGCCTTCGGATTAGCAAGGGCCAGATCACAAATGCAGACCACGATGACATCACTCACCCCCGAGCAGCTTGCGGACTTCGCTGCTCTCATAGCAACGGCAATGAGGTCCCAGCAAACACCTTCTACGAAGTCGTCAATGAAAGATCTTGGGATCGCAAAACCGACGCCCTTTACAGGAAAGGACTATCTTCGCTTCAGACAAGAATGCCTGGCATATATCAGCACTGATGACACAGAAGTAGTCTTCAGCGATGACAGAAAGAAAATCGCCTTCGTCCTATCGTACATGAAGGATGGGCCAGCATCAACCTGGGCCCGAAACTACTATGATGGAGTTACCGAGGACACAGGCGTCATCGACATCAAGGACACCTTCACAAAGTTCCTTGAAAAACTCGACCTGTCGTTCAAAGACCCGGGCGAACGAGAACGAGCATACAAGCGGTGGGTAGGAATGTCGCAAGGAAGCACCGACGCCCCTGTGTTCCTTTCTGAGTGGGAGATCACCATGAGTCAGGCAGGGATTACCACGAAGGATATCAACATCGTGCTCCCTCAACTAAAGTCTGCTCTACGGGAAGAAGTCGCAATGGGACTCATCCGCCTGCCATTCAAACCAGCAACGTACGAAGAGATGAAGTCGTTCGTCATCGATATTGATGCTCAGGAACAAGAGATCCGTCGCCTAAAGCGCCGAAACATGCCACCCCCTCGTCCCCCACCACGTCAGTACCCTCAGCCAGCACCTCAAAGGAAGGCGCTGTTCGAACCATCACGAGGCGATAGGAAAGACGCAACAGGCATCACCTTTGGAGGTCAAGGCGAACCAATGCAGGTCACACTGCAATGCCTTCGACGCGAAGGAAAGTGCTTCGAATGCGGCGAGTCAGGTCATTACGTGAGGCAATGCCCGAAGAAAAAGACCGCTCAAACCGCCCGTGCCATCGTCGCCGAACTCTCCGAGGAGTTGAAGGAACTGCTGCGTAACGAGCTGTTCGCAGAAACAGACACCGCCCCTGCGCCTGAGGATGTACGTCGCGTTGAAATAGAAGAGGTCGTCGAAGAAAGTAATACCGAAGGCGAGGATTTTCACTCGAGCCGGTAGATGACGTCGATGTCACTGGCTCAGAATTTTCGAATAATTCATCATGGACTCGTAACCTAAATTATAACCCGTCAAATGTAACATCAATAGATGAGGCCTCTATCAATAAACCTGACGAGTTAAAAAATCAAACCATGACTGAAGAGTACGAAAACCAAACAATCGACGATGACGACTTCGAACTCCTCCTTGACGAACTCCTGAAGGACCAAGTTGTCAGGAAAATACAGGTAGACGAAGAAAGATCCGAGCTAGATCTATACGTCGACCTCATCCTAGACGACGGACGAATAATAGATGCCCATGCACTCGTAGACTCAGGGTGCACAGGATCCTTTATCGACATAGGCTTCGTCGAACGCTACAGCATCCCCATGGTCAAGCTACCCCAACCTTCGAACGTCCTAAATGCCGATGGATCCCAAAACGAGGGAGGAAAGATGACACACTACGTTGAGCTGATGGTCCGAATTGAGGACCACAACGAGAGAATCTGCCTACCAGTGCTAACCCTGTCATCGGCAAACCTGTTCCTGGGATACTCCTGGTTGAGCAAACATAACCCAACGATTGACTGGAGGCTTGGAGATGTCGTATTCGACAAATGTCCCGAATCCTGTAGGAGTACTTGCACAGACAAAGCTCCGATCTCTGTCCAACAAAGCAACGTCGAATCACAAGCTCGGTACATTATCCCTCAAAAAAGGCAAGCATTGTGGCCATCGTACCTAGACTCCTATGCCGATGTATTCAGCGAGGAAAATTTCGAAAGACTTCCAAACCATCGCCCGTGGGACCACGTCGTTGACCTCAAACCAGGTTTCAAACCGTCAGATTGCAAGGTATACCCCCTGAACCTGAAAGAGCGTGAAGAACTACGCAGCTTCATCGATGAAAACCTAAAATCTGGACGGATACGCGAGTCGACGTCACCAATGGCCTCTCCTTTCTTCTTCATTAAAAAGGCAGACGGTTCATTACGAGCTATTCAGGATTACAGGAAGCTAAACGAGGGTACAATCAAAAACAAGTATCCTCTACCGCTAATTGGTGAGCTCGTCGACAAGGTCAAAACAGCCCGGTATATCACGAAGCTTGATGTCCGTTGGGGTTACTACAACATCCGCATCCGAGAAGGTGATGAGTGGAAGGCAGTGTTCAGGACGAACGAAGGGTTGTTTGAACCTACCGTCATGTTCTTCGGCCTATGCAATGCCCCGGCTACCTTTCAGGCGTTTGTCAACAACATTTTCCGAAACCTGATTAGTCAAGGCAAGGTCGTAATCTACCTCGACGATATCCTCATCTTTTCGGAAAACCTGGGCGAGCATCGAAAGCTGGTACAACAAGTTTTCGAGGTACTTGTTACAACCTGCGAAGTAAGAGACGTCGGCGAGAGACCAGAGACGTCTACGACGCAAGAGGTTGAGCTACCGCGGCACAAGCAAGAGACACTAAGTCTGCGAGGTCGTGATAGTACGAGATTTATTAGTTAACTAGTCTACTAGTACAGAGGAGAGGGGACTTTACCTGCGAGGTCGTGATAGTACGAGAACAAGAGAGTGGGGAACCCCAGCTCTCTGCCCTCGACCTTATATACACGACAACCGCGGGTAAGTCTTACTCTACAAGGAAAGTCAGGTGACAAATGAAAGTAAAGTGGTGCCACCTGAGATAATATTACTAAGGGATGATATCATAATAGTGTCATGGTCTGGGCTCATAATGATGTCATGATAATGTCATAGGTGATGTCATGGTGACGTCATGGGTCTAGGCTTTATGAGATGAAAGGATTGCAAAAGGAGGGTGGGAGTATAGGAAACGTCGGTGTAGTTCTACGAAAGTGACCGTTTGTGAAAGGGAGAGGAAGGGAAGGAAAAAAGAGAGAAAGGAAAATGGTGACGGCATCGTAACAGTACTAAGGGAACACAAACTGTACCTGAAGCCAACGAAGTGCGAGTTCGAAGTATCAACAGTGAAGTTCCTCGGTTACATCCTCGGCAATGGTGAAGTGCACATGGACCCTGTAAAGATCGAAGCAGTCTCGAACTGGCCCCCCCCAAAGAACAAAAATCAGCTACAGCAATTCTTAGGGCTGGGCAACTGGCTGCGACGATTCGTCAAGGGTTACAGCGCTGTTGTCAAACCACTCACGCGCCTGACCGGAGATGTAACTTGGGAGTGGACTAGCGTAGAACAAGCCGCTTTTGAGGACATCAAGGCAAGGCTAACAAGCGCCCCGGTATTGACCATTCCAAACGATGACGCACCATTCCGTGTCGAAACAGACGCATCGGACTTTGCTACAGGAGGAGTACTACTCCAAAAGCAAGACGAGGTGTGGAAGGTCATAGCTTACCGTTCGCAAACGTTATCATCAGCCGAAAGGAACTACCAGATCTACGACAAGGAATTACTAGCGGTTGTGCAAGCACTGACAGAGTGGAGACACTACCTCCTAGGTGCTAAACACCCCATCGAAATCTGGACTGATCATGCAAACCTGACGTACTTCAGAAAGCCACAAGATCTGAATCGTCGACAAGCAAGATGGTCACTATTCCTGTCAGAATTCGATTTTGTCTTCATCCACAAACCTGGCACGACAATGACAAAGGCAGACGCACTCTCTCGACGATACGACTATGACACAGGCGAAGGAGATAACCAGGAGATGCAGCTGCTAAAGGACGAATGGTTTAAAACTAGGGCGGTGGTGGAAACATCAAGAATGACGCTGGAACGAAAGGTCAAGGAAGCGAATAAAGAGGCAGAACCAAGGGGGGACGGGAGACTAGTTGTTCCAAGAGAATTGGTAGAAGAGGTACTCAAGGAACATCACAATTCCCCACTCGCAGGACACCCAGGACAAACGAAAACGTGGCGGTCGATCGGACGAACATATTGGTGGCCCGGCATGATCCAAGATGTTGTTACCTACGTTAAGGGATGCGACGTTTGCCAGAGGACAAAACCGTCAAGACAGCCCTGACGGCGAACACTACACCCACACGATGTCCCTGAAGGACCATGGCAAACGATCTCAGTCGATCTAATCAGTGAACTCCCAAATTCCAATGGCTACAATGCAATCTGTGTAGTCGTCGACAAGTTCTCCAAGCAGATACATGCAATACCGACAACAATGAAGATCACTGCTCAAGGAATGGCTAGACTTTACCGTGACCACGTCTTCCGACTACACGGATTGCCGAAGAAAATCATCCATGATCGAGGCCCTCAATTCGATGCGGACTTCATGAAGGAACTGTACAAGGTGCTCCACATCGAAGGCAATCCGTCGACAGCGTATCATCCTCAAACAGATGGACAAACCGAGCGTGTTAATCAAGAACTCGAACTGTACCTAAGAATGCACGTCAACCATCGACAGACGGACTGGTCGGAATGGCTAGCTCTTGCAGAATTTGCCTACAACAACCGAGAGCACTTGTCAACAGGGATGACTCCTTTCTTTACAAACACGGCCCTAAATCCTTTGAGCCCAGGGACAATGCAAACAGCGTCACCAAACCTCTCAACCGAAGAATTCGTGAAGGACTTGAAAGATGTACACGATCAGGCAAGGGATCACCTCGAAAAAGCGAACGACATCATGAAGAAGGCACACGATCGAAGGGCAAACAACGTCGTCAACTACCAGGCAGGAGACAAGGTCATGCTGGATGGACGAAATATTACAACGGTCAGACCGACAAGAAAGTTTGCTGATAAGTGGTATGGACCATTCAACGTCTTAGAAAAGGTTGGAGCAGCTGCGTACAAACTAAAGCTGCCAAAGACATGGTCGAAAGTACACCCCGTCTTCAACGAAGTCCTGCTCAAACCTTACATCGAACCAACCTTCGAGGGACAGAAGAAACCACCTCCACCTCCACCAGAGATCATAGATGGTGAGGAGGAATACGAAGTGGACGAAGTCATCGACTCGCACGAACATCGAGGTAAACTCCAATTCCTAGTCAAGTGGAAAGGATACGACGAAAAGACCTGGGAACCAAAGGACAATTTACTGCCAGGTGCAAAGCAAGCTGTAGACGACTTCTACAAGAAACATCCAGGTGCCCCTAGAGTTCTCGCTATTCGCCTCGAAACGTCATCGCTAAAAGAAATCTTCCGCTACACCGAACCGGACCGCTCCAAGGGTTGGTCGGGACGCCCAACCTTAAGGGGGGGGTGATGTTACGACGCTGTCGCCATTTTCCTTTCTCTCTTTTCCTTCCCTTCCTCTCCCTTTCACAAATGGTCACTTTCGTAGAACTACACCGATGTTCCCTATACTCCCACCCTCCTTTTGCAATCCTTTCATCTCATGAAGCCTAGACCCATGACGTCACCATGACATCACCCTGACATCATTATGAGCCCAGACCATAACACCATTATGATATCATCCCTTAGTAATATTATCTCAGGTGGCACCACTTTACTTTCATTTGTCACCTGACTTTCCTTGTAGAGTAAGACTTACCCGCGGTCGTCGTGTATATAAGGACGAGGGCAGAGAGCTGGGGTTCCCCACTCTCTTGTTCTCGTACTATCACGACCTCGCAGGTAAAGTCCCCTCTCCCCTGTACTAGTAGACTAGTTAACTAATAAATCTCGTACTATCACGACCTCGCAGACTTAGTGTCTCTTGCCTGTGCCACGATAGCTCAACCTCTTGCGTCGTAGTCGTCTCTGGCCTCTCGCCGACGTCTCTTACTCCGCAGGTTGTAACACTAAGCACAGTTGAAACTGCAGCAGGTACAGCAAGACATTGACTATGCCGCAGTCACAATTCAGCATGATCTTAGCAGGGGACTTGGAGGCATTTGTAACCAATGGAAAGAACAGATAGAAAAGATATTGGTAATTCAGGAAGAGTGTTACGATGCTGTCGCCATTTTCCTTTCTCTCTTTTTTCCTTCCTTTCCTTTCCCTTTCACAAACGGTCACTTTCGTAGAACTACACCGACGTTTCCTATACTCCCACCCTCCTTTTGCAATCCTTTCATCTCATGAAGCCTAGACCCATGACGTCACCATGACATCACCTATGACATCATCATGACATCATTATGAGCCCAGACCATGACACTATTATAATATCATCCCTTAGTAATATTATCTCAGGTGGCACCACTTTACTTTCATTTGTCACCTGACTTTCCTTGTAGAGTAAGACTTACCCGCGGTTGTCGTGTATATAAGGTCGAGGGCAGAGAGCTGGGGTTCCCCACTCTCTTGTTCTCGTACTATCACGACCTCGCAGACTTAGTGTCTCTTGCCTGTGCCGCGGTAGCTCAACCTCTTGTGTCGTAGACGTCTCTGGCCTCTCGCCGATGTCTCTTACTTCGCAGGTTGTAACAAAGAGCATAAATAGGGCAGTAGTTAGAGACTTCGATCCCCATCTTTTAATCATTTCAAACCTTCAGCTCTAGCACCCTAGCTTTCTCTCTAGCAACCTGCTCTAGCTTTAGACACCTTATACTATCTCGCCTCTTGGCAATACCAACCTGCTCTTACTAGGGAACCTCCAGTGAGACCTCGTAAATCGACAGTATCACAACTAGCAAGGGGACCGCGGGATATAGCCAGTTGTCTTCAATAGGATCACCTCCCAATTCCAGCTTCGAACCCAGTGTTAGGAGCAGCGGACAGCCCTTCGAGAATACACTCGTACTAGAAGACTGGGAGATGATCTGAATCCAGTGGAACTCCGGGCTGAACCCTAACATGAGCATGATGCGACTGTATCCTGATGATTCGGTAGAGTCGGACTACAACTGGGGTGTTAATGCCATGAGCACGCCCACCCGAGAATTGTATTTCCCTTCTATTGGGCCTTCTGCCGTTGAGAAGTTACGTCCTATACTCACTGTTCGAGTTGATGATGGACGAGGCTTGTGTTACAACCTGCATAGTAAGAGACGTTGGCAAGAGGCCAAAGACGACTACGACGCAAGAGGTTGAGCTACCAAGGCACACACAAGAGACACTAAGTCTGCGAGGTTGTGATAGTACGAGAATAAGAGAGTGGGGAACCCCAGCTCTTCTGCCCTCGACCTTATATACATGACGACTGCGGGTAAGTCTTACTCTACAAGGGAAGTCAGGTGACAATGAAAGTAAAGTGGTGCCACCTGAGATAATATTACTAAGGGATGATATCATAATGGTGTTATGGTCTGGGCTCATAATGATGTCATGGGTGATGTCATAATGATGTCATGGGTCTAGGCTTCATGAGATGAGAGGATTGTAAGGGGTAAGGAGGATGGGAGTATAGGGAACGTCGGTGTAGTTCTACAAAAATGGTCATTTAGGGAAGAGGAGAAGAAAGGGGAAGAAAGGAAAAGAGAGAGTGATGATGGCATCATAACAGCTTGCATAAGATGAACATTGTGCCAATGGATACCTTAATTGATGTGTGCAACAACATGGCAGATGTTCTTCAATACCATCGAATGGCAGTCACGCTGGGCTACACTGCTCTATGGTTCAAGAGAGTTGGGCAGAAGGTGCCACCACGTTACCTTGACTCCAACACAGATCTCGATGAACTTGCGCAAAGTGTTGAGGAGTACGTGCAAGACCAAAAGAAGAAATGATGCAAGGAGAATGTTGCTTGTGAGATTGTTTTAATGAACATGAATGATGAAGTGGTAAATGCTATTGTTACCTATCCCTCGGTTCCTGTCCACTGATGAGCGAACTACATCCCTTTTGTCCTGTCCAGAAAGGCCCAAAGCACTCTAGCATCGCAACAGGGGATGCAACAAAACCGATCAGCACCGCTCAGCCAGACAGAGTTGATCCGAAGGATATACTTGGATTGTTCATTCAAGAGATCAAAAGGAATATATCTTGTTCCGCACATCCAGAGCAAGTCTGCTTTGTTCAATACAATGGCGAGCATCTGCATTATACTGCAAACTATTATGCAGATCATGCGCAGCTCCTAGTACATCTCTTTCTCGTGCCCACTGATTTCTAGGCACCTGAGACCTTTCGTAGTTGGCTAAAACTCCAGGTGTAACATCTTTCGCTATACCTAGTCAGCTTAAGCTGTTGGATTACTCAAGGTCAGCGAGGGCTGTTCAGTTTACCGCAGATTAGGTCAACTTGGGCTCGCAACATACTACTGCGAAGCAAGATGGTCCTGGAGTAATTCAGCCGAATATAAAACCTGTTGATAGGAACCTTGATGGTAGAGATCGTCGTGGTTCTCTGTCACCAGCTGCTCATTACTCACGTGATAGGGATGAAGAATGCTACCATGACTTTGAGGACAGGTGCAGGAGGAATAGGCATGGAAGGAGCTGATCGCCTGGGCAGAAATCACATAGGGGCTGTAGTTACAGATGCTCTAGGGACCGCAGCATCTCTTCCAGAGATGGTTATGAACACCATGGGCAATGCAACCCACACTCAATATCGCCCGAAGGTAGATACTATCGGAAAACTCATCGTGACCGGTCTCAGAGGTACTTTCAGGCAAGGAGTGGATTTCATGACTACCCATTAGTGGAGGTTTGGCTGAAGGCATGTGACGATGATATGGAGAGAGGTCGTGACAAGATGAGCTATATTATGCTAGCCGACATTTTGAAGAAGAACGGGTATCTATGTGTTAACCCAGTGCTTTTACAACTTACTATTGCCGATGTGCTTTCCATGGCATCCTGTGAGAGTGTTGAAGTTACTCATGGTCTTGTAGCAAGCATGCTTTTTTTTGCAAAGGAGGATATTTGTTAGGACCAGTATAGATCGACAGGGATCAGCACGATTGGCATCCCCATACATGGGTATCCGTGCTGGTCTTGTGTTTGAACCAGTTCGAATAACCATGAATAACTGCAAGGGAGTCATTATCTGATCTTGTGGTTTTCCCCCACCTTGGCTAGCCATTCTGGGGGCAGGTTGGCTTCATGTCAGGGTCTAGGGTGCCTGCCCACACACTTGGCAATGAAGTCCTTCCCTTCCAGTATTTACAACTAGTAGGCTGGAGATCTCGAGCAGATCAGAGATCAGCATGATCGACAGGGCCGGCTAGCGCCTGAGGCCTGAATGCATGCAGATCCCCCAGAGCCGATACACTGGAACAAGTCCACTCACCCCGCTAATCGTGAGAAGCTATCTTGATCGTGGGGAAGTGCGAGATAGGGATAGTCGGGTAAATAATAAGGCACTAGTAGGGGTCAAGGGACCAGCCGTGCACTAGATGCCTAAGATAGATTAGAGTGGTGCCTAGGGCAACTAAGTGGCAGTACAAAGAAGTCGTAGGCAATACAAAAGAATTTTGCTAAGGAACTTCTGGTGGCAGTGCTCGCTACTTATATACTTTCTAGAAAGTCTGTCACCTGATCCGTTCATCCGCAGCACCACCCCAACCGATTGTCGGCACAGCCCCCAATGCTTCTTCGGCACAGCCACTAGCCAATCCGGTGGCTGTGCGGAACCCCGCAACTCCGTCGTGTTCCGTTCCGTCCTTCTAGAACCTTCTTCTCCACATGGTCCTTGTCGAGTGCTAATGATGACGCCATCCCCTGCCAATCCTGTGGCTGTACACCTCCAAGCTAACCCGTCTGCTATTCCTGTCCCCGGTGTTCTCGGAGTTCGCGAAGGTTTCGGGTGTAGCTCCATTCCGATACCGAGCTTTCTATATTCATCGGAGATCCGCTTCTGTTCTGTTCCTGGATCCATCCAATGACGTGCCTGTCATGTTCCGATAGCGTCCCTTCGATCGGTGGATCTCGGTTGCTGAGTCTGAGGTAGGTTGCCGGGTTCCGGTAGAATATTCCCCGGTCGTATCCATTGGGGATGATGATCTCATCTGGTGCGGTGTCCCTGCCGATCAAGAAGGTGGCGATCGCTCCGTCGATCCCTGTGCTCGAGAAGCATCCGCTTATGAGGATTGTTCCCTCCAGCGTGCCCCTCCAGCCGCTTGCGATTTGCCCTATCGTTATGTCCCGTATATGCTTGAGATATTCTGGGGCATCGAGTGTCAGTGGCCATGTAACCTGTACCGCTGTCCTGTGGCATTCCTCGACATGTGGGGATTGACAGATCCATGCTGTGGCCGTTGCATTAGCATAGTACGTTTCTTCGTTTCCAGACCAGACTACTACTTCATTCTCGAATGCTGCGAGGTAGTGGTTGTAGAGTACTTGGTGTTGTGTCCTGTGTGGGGAGTATCCGTAGTTGGTTCGAATTGTGATTGGTTCTGTTCGTTCGATTATTCCCATTGTTTCCTCCAGTATGTCTTATGCACATTCCCAGGCTTGTCTCCATGCCCACTGGCACTTCCTGCAGGAATGTACTGGTGGATTGTCTGCCCTTCTTGACCCAAAGGGGCAGTAGCGGAATCGTGTATGGTATCGTCGATCAGGTGCAAATCCTGCATCGGTCATAATTTATCCTAGAATGGCAATCAGTCTATTTCCTTCTAACACTCATTTTGGATAGCATTATCACCACGCTGCTTTGGTGGTCGTCCTCGTTTTCACACTGTTTTGCTAGCAGAAGTACCCTGCGTGGGTGCTGCATCCTTGAGGCGAGCTGGGATTTTCCTTGTCCGCGTTGTCCTAGAGGTTGGAGCTTTTCTAGGGGAATTGGACATGGTCATGGTGGAAGACGCAAAATGAAAAAAAATGCCAGCAAGATCCTTTTCCGAAAGGAATGTGACATAACCATTACCCACGCTCCTCAGCTTCTCCCACCATAAGCAGAGTTCACGAAGGAAGAATATCTATCTGATGTGACAAAAGCACTGTTAAACTGATTACAGAGTAGCACCTATAAAATCGTCCTCAACTTCGTAACCTGAGTAGCGAAAGAATGAGCAACAATCAGTAGAACTGATGGAATACACTTGGTGAATCAGTTGCTCAACAACTGAATCATTCCACCATGGTCCTTGTCGTTTGAGCCTAGATTTAATAACAGAAAATGAAAGCTCGATGGGGTTATAGTCAGGGGAATATGGAGGTAAGAACTCGAGCCTAATACCTCTATGCAAAGGTCAGTACATGGCATAGTACTATTGGAAAAGAAAACAGACCGCGATTTGATGAGCTCCCTAATTCCCGATACTTTGTGTATCGGGCAGTTATCCATGATGATGATAGACCGAGGAGCAGGGAAAGGATTCATTTTATCCAGAAGGCCAGCAATAAATGTGCTGAACAGCTCCTCATTGAAAGCACCTACGATAACCATACAATTGACCATCCCATCAATACTAATTGTAGGCAGGACAGAATACCTAATGAGGGAAATTAGATGCTTGAATGTCCTATATCGAACTGCAACAGCTATGGTTACTGCTTTCCCTGGTTGAAGAACTGTTTCCTGCAAGCTCACCATCCTTCGAGAGCCCAGGCTTTGTTACAAAAGAAAGTCTGTCAGTCACAAGCACTCTCGTTGACAAAGACCAGTTGGTCTGTCGTATACTGCGAACCAATGCATGCTAGATACTGTGTGCGGAGTATCTCGCTCCGCTCAAGCGTCTTCCTCGATATCTAGAGGATGGAGTGAGGCTCCTTATGAACGAATGCATAGAAGAGTAGAGAAGTCTGACCTTCTTCAGTCGGAAACCAGCGCACAGTAAAGACCTGCGAATTGTCGAGTCTGAAGCCTTCTTTCTGCAAGACTCCCATAGTAGATCCCTAAGTTCATCAATATAGCGATCAGAACAGCAGCTCAACAATCCACAGAGGAACTAGGGGCGCGAACCAATGAGCAATCTTTGCATGTTTCGAAAAAATAGCTTACTTGCATATGAACATAATCAAGGGCTCTAGGCCTACCGCGGAAGCCTCATGCTTGCATAGAGATAGTTCCATAGTGCTTAAACTTAGATATCACCTGGAAGACCGTCCGCCTAGGTACCTCCGTCAACCTTGCAATCTCAGAGACACTGATCGTTTTGTTTATGGCGACGATGCATTCCCGTAGGTCGTTAGAGAGCCTTCTGCCTGGTCGTTGGTATTTTTCCATAGCTGTCTATATGGATCTCCAGTGAGCTGCTTTGCTGATGGTCCAGATATCGAAAAGGCGAAAGATGTGGTGGCTAGTTGGGAGTAAGCTACAATGGCACGTGGTTCATGAGTGGTCTGAATCATTGACTCATTCATCGTACTTTGATCGCTGCACATCTGACATGCTTGCATCCAGACTTCAGGCTTGTTCACACCTATCCTTATGCATCAGATCTGTCAGATCTAATCTGGTCCAAAGGCTTACTTAACTTGGAGGTTTGACCAACTTTCATTTCTATATAGCGACAGTTTGAGATGGTCTACATTGTCGTTTTGGCTCTGAGACCTTGGTATGGACCTGTGTCTCTCATCACCACCACTGGCAACATCTCTGGTGATCATTCGGATTTGGTGGCGATCCAGTGTTGGGGTTGGAGCTCATATCGGTGTCAGAATTGGTGTTGAGGTGCTAGTTCTAGTTCTGTGACCACCAATGGATTGTTAGAAGGAAATAGACTGATTGCCATTCTAGGATAAATTATGACCGATGCAGGATTTGCACCTGATCGACGATACCATACACGATTCCGCTACTGCCCCTTTGGGTCAAGAAGGGCAGACAATCCACCAGTACATTCCTGCAGAAAGTGCCAATGGGTATGGAGACAAGCCTGGGAATGTGCATAAGACATACTGGAGGAAACAATGGGAATAATCGAACGAACAGAACCAATCACAATCCGAACCAACTATGGATACTCCCCACACAGGACACAACATCAAGTACTCTACAACCACTACCTTGCAGCATTCGAGAATGAAGTGGTGGTCTGGTCTGGAAACGAAGAAACGTACTATGCTAATGCAACGGCCACAGCATGGATCTGTCAATCCCCACATGTCGAGGAATGCCACAGGACAGCGGTACAGGTTACATGGCCACTGACACTCGATGCCCCAGAATATCTCAAGCATATACGGGACATAACGATAGGGCAAATCGCAAGCGGCTGGAGGGGCACGCTGGAGGGAACAATCCTCATAAGCGGATGCTTCTCGAGCACAGGGATCGACGGAGCGATCGCCACCTTCTTGATCGGCAAGGACACCGCGCCAGATGAGATCATCATCCCTGATGGATACGACCGGGGAATATTCTACCGGAACCCGGCAACCTACCTCGGACTCAGCAACCGAGATCCACCGATCGAAGGAACGTTATCGGAACATGACAGGCACGTCATTGGATGGATCCAGGAACAGAACAGAAGCAGATCTCCGATGAATACAGACAGCTCGGTATCGGAATGGAGCTACACCCGAAACCTTCGCGAACTCCGAGAACACCGGGGACAGGAATAGCAGACGGGTTAGCTTGGAGGTGTACAGCCACAGGATTGGCAGGGGATGGCATCATCATTAGCACTCGACAAGGACCATGTGGAGAAGAAGGATCTAGAAGGACGGAACGGAGCGCAACGGAATTGCGGGGTTCCGCACAGCCACCGGATTGGCTAGTGGCTGTGCCGAAGAAGCATTGGGGGCTGTGCCGACAATCAGTTGGGGCGGTGCTGCGGATGAACGGATCAGGTGACGGACTTTCTAGAAAGTATATAAGTAGCGAGCACTGCCACCAGAAGTTCCTTAGCAAAATTCTTTTGTATTGCCTACGACTTCTTTGTACTGCCACTTAGTTGCCTTAGGCACCACTCTAATCTATCTTAGGTATCTAGTGCACAGCTGGTCCCTTGACCCCTACTAGTGCCTTATTGTTTACCCGACTATCCATATCTCGCACTTCCCCATGATCAAGATAGCTTCTCAAGATCAGCGGAGTGAGTGGACTTGTTCTGGTGCGTCGGTCTGAGGGATCTGCACTTGGCCTTTCGCTCGGCCCTTGCCAAGCCAAGCGGACTGCCAAGCGCCGATCCTTGATCTGCTTATAGCAATCTGCACTAGTCCTAACATGGATGCTAGTAGTTGCCATCTTTCAGTCGATCTATGACACCCATGAACATGCATCCTGCTCCACAGCATCTGTAGGGCCTCCTGTGCTCAATATGCACTTGCCATCACTTTCAATAGTCGAGTTATTGTACAATACTGTTGCTGTTATATGAAGTGAAGGCAATTGGAGTTGACAAGGGTTAGCATAACACAGCGGCTTTTCTATGGTCGGAAGTCTTGTACATGCATAACAAGAGTGTGCTGATAAATGCTCAGAGGGTTTGCAAGGAGATGAATGGTAGTTTCTTGAGGTATTCTGTGTGCTTTACAGAGATAGGTCCACAAGGTAGAATAGTACACGTATTATAGCTATACACTTTGTTAATTAAACTCAAGTTGTGCATCATCTGAAAGTCCTCATCAAGGCATGATTTTAGCAAAAAGAATCAGATTTTTAGCTGTCGAAATGCCCGAGATATGACAGATGCAGTGCTGAGGGAGAGAATCCTGAAAGTGAGTGTGCCAGCATGTTACCCTGCTCCATCACGAACGGTTCATCAAAGTGTCTCAAAACTTTGGACATTGGTACCCCCTGCAATGGCATGAATTTAGCAATATCAATGAGATTTTTACATGGAGCATTTTACGAGTTACGATTTTTACATTGACTGAGGGAGGAGGTGAGGTACTAACTTGACAAGGTTGTTTTTTTTGTTCTGCAATGTACACATCACATTTCTCAGACATTATTACATCACTGGAAGCGCATTCTCAAGTACTTTTTTTACATAGCTACATCATGTTTTTATGTGCCGTATTGACTGAGAAAATGGGCAATTAGACCGTTTTCAAGCTCTGAGGGCATGATGCACGTGAAAAAAAGCACGTGAAAGGCCCGAGGGCAAGGTTTTTGACTTCAGCTGTAAAATTACGTATGTACCGTGAGTAAGTTTGCAATGATCGGGAAGCAGCACCGTAACCGTGACTGTGATCAAAAGAAGTTCAATGAGCGCCATCCTTTTTTTATGCTTTCTACAAACTTCGTCGTGCCCTCCATTGATTACTGTGTGAATCGTCACTTCCATTGGTCGGTGCGAACACTTGAGCCGTGGAATCGTCGGACGCGGACTTGGAGTGGGGACCCAACGGTGGTCGCCGCTGAATGACCTGTTTGTATCGTTTGCATCGTCATTTTAGCAAGGCTGGAGGGATTGGAGAGGGTTCCCGTAGCCGTTAGGCGTAGGGTGGGAACATCATTATTCTGCATTGATACAGATCAATTGCACTAGATCAATGGGGTAAGTGCAAAAAACAGGTTCTGATCGACGAATGCAGAGAGTTTTTCTGACTAGTACACTTGCCTAAAGAATACTCGCCCCCGACTAGACGGTTACACAAGAAGGAATGAAGTAACAAGATGGACTTATTTTGTGCTATCGACCCTGGAGAGTAATGCTTCCAGAATGTGCTGATGATGAGGATAGCTCAGGTGAGCTTTCTTCATCAGATCAGATCGTCTCAGCCTATCTGAGTCTCGTTCGCAGACCAGAGGTTCGCAGTCTCTATGCTGTGAGTTCCCCTCCAACGCCGTCACCATCGCGCAACCCCACAAGCGACTCCAGGACAGTCCACTCCTGTGCTCGATCCGTTGCTTCGGTTTCCCCCTCTCCCTACGCTAGACACTCTTTACCCCTTGTTTTTCTCATTTACCTGTCTGTGAATACGATGCGACTCGCTCCTTTGTCCAAGGCGCGGGCACGAATACGGTCCACATCCTTTCCATTCCCACTATCCTCTTATCCATCCTTCCTGCTTTCACTTTTCCCCAGGATATCCGTGGTCCTTCTATGTCTCCTCTCGTTCTCGCAACCCTTCGTCTCCGCACAAGATGGTCCTGTAGATTGGGAGGCAAGACCTTTCAACGCCCCGGCACTCCCTCTAGCAGTCAAGACGCCGTATCTGAATACATGGACGGCTCAAGGATATAGACCAAGTGCAGCGAATGCAATGTGGCCGAGATTGTGGCCGATTGCTGGTGCAGTGAGTTATTGATGTGTCTCAGTCGTGATGCCGGTCAGAATGCTTTGCCGCATTAATCGAAACAACCGTTCTTGAATAGAATGGAATATGGGACTGGCCTCATCCTTCCCGCTGACCGGGAATCTGTTACTGATTCGTGCCCACTTCCTTTAGGTCACTGGCTGGTACTCGTCAGTCACAGTGGACGGAACGGCGTACAGAATTTTGGGTGACGTCGACGTCAACCGCTTTCCAAATGTCATCCTTGCAAACCAAACAGCTGTCGAATTCACAGCTACGCGGACTACGTTCGTCCTCACAGCTGGTCCCATGCAGATTAACGCTTCGTTTATTACCCCAATTGAAGTGCGCCAAGGCGTTGCTTTTCATTATGTTAGTGCTGACGAGAAGCTGGATAATGTAGCCAACGGATTTTGCACGGCAATCTGTCCCGTTCAGTTATTACACCATGTCCGCCTCTTCGCTTGATGGTGATACACACACCCTGCGAATGTACTCTGATATTTCCGGAGGTTTGTCGCTGTTCCCACCACCTTATCACCAACAATGCTCATTAACGCGCATATTTGATCTTTGATCCAAAAAGAATTCATCACGGGTGACAGTGCGGAGTTAGCGACATGGGATGCGGAAGACTCGGGCCAGTATATCGTTCTGTCGATGCAGCTCGAGACACCGCAAGCGTATACGGAGGTTAACAGTCACGCGCAGGACGCGGTGGAGTATTATGCATTCAAAAAGGTCCGCACAGTTTCTTCTCTCTTAGTGGGCTGGGTAAAGGCTGAGGCGTTACTTTGCCGCATTTGTTGGTGATTCGATATGTACTGTGCTGGCTCGGGCTGGAATGAACAGCTTAGCGGGACGACTGCATCCTGGGCTATTACGGAGGATCTTGTCAACCGGAATCGCTCAGCAAACATGACGAGTCTGGGAAATGAACAAGACAGACCTCCGCGC
The DNA here is from genome assembly GCA_024712875.1 of Inonotus hispidus. Lineage (NCBI taxonomy): Eukaryota > Fungi > Basidiomycota > Agaricomycetes > Hymenochaetales > Hymenochaetaceae > Inonotus > Inonotus hispidus. The sequence continues at coordinate 3,982,497 of CM045714.1, read as the reverse complement.
GGAGTTGGTGTGTACGTACCCCTTCCCCCTCCTCTCCCTTTCCACGGGCCAGCGCACAATCTCTGATCCTTCATGGCATGGTTGCGAATGCTTAGGTCTTGGCCGACACTCGGAATCGCAGTAGACTGGGAAAGCGTAACGGATACTCCTGAACCAGCTGTTTGGACTATCGGGTTGATGCGCAGCCCGGCGATTCAATATCGGACACCAGCGAATGAAATCCAGGAGCGTTATCCATATTTCTTGGCACAGTGGGCTGATGGACCGACAGCGGTACATGTCTTTCTCCTTCTCCGGCGTCTCTTTCTCTACTGACTGCCTGTCTATGGCGCACCAGGCCAAAGCTTTCCTAGACGACTTCACGCGCGCCACCCAAGCATCAACCGACTTCGACTCCCGGCTGAGCGCTGCGGGGAACCAAATCTCATCGGAATACGCTGAGCTTCTCGCGTTGAGTGCTCGGCAAGTTATGGGCTCTTTGGATATCACACTGTCGAGGACGGGAGATGGAGAATGGAACCTTACTGACACGAAGATATTTATGAAGAACATTGGTTCGGCAGGGTCGGATGCGGGTAGTATTGGGTGCGTGATTTCCCTCATACCAAGAGTATTGATCCTTCTGGATACCGCACGATTTTGGCTGACCTGGGACTTTCCTGGTTGTAGAGTAACGATTTCGAGTGTGAACACCGTTGATACACTCTATGCGGCGCTTCCCGCGTTCTTGTATCTCAATCCAGAGATTACTGGTCATCTGCTTAGTCCGCTGTTGGAATATCAGGACTCGAACTCTTACTCACAGTCGTATGCCGCTCGGAATCTTGGTACGTTAACCCACTTGACTAGCAATCGGATTTCTGGGATTGACGTGAGGGTGAATGATCGCTAGGAACCTCTTACCCGAATGCGACTGCTAATGGGATTATGGACACGCACGACTATCGGATCGAAGGTATAAATATTTCCTCGACGTATTCGGGAGATGATCCAATCTGAGGCCATTTGTTTTCAAGAAACTTCGAACATGCTCATCCTGACGCTCGCGTATTCACAGAGATCCGGGAATGGGACGTTCCTCAGCAAGCATGTGAGTTGCCCGTTCGTTGACCGATATTTCTCTAACGAGCTTCCTAGTACGGCTTACTTCGAGGATGGGCGGAGTATCTTGAAAGTAATACGATGTCTCCAACAAACGGGTAAGCCTTCTCAGATTTTTCGGAGGAACCTTGGCTTATTGAAGGTGGCATTACTTGTTTGGTATAGGCGATCCGCTGACTTTGCGCCGAGCATGAAAGTACCCAATTTCAACCAGACGAATCTTGTGGTGAAGGGTATTATTGGAATTGCATGTATGGGGAGGATTGCGGAGTTGGCCGGTGTTAGTAGCGATCAGCAGAGGTTCATGGTGAGTCTTTCTCGCACCGTGGAAAAATAGACAAATGACGACGCGTCTTATGTCAAGGATTCCGCAAAGTCATTCTTTTCGCAATGGGAAGACAGAGCGCTTGCACCAGATAGCTCGCACATCAATTTCCTCTTCGGGGACGTGAATACGAATGGGTTGATATACAACTTGTATGCAGACAAGTTGCTGCAATTGGGTGTGGTATCGGATCAGGTGTACGAAGTAGCCACGGTGTTTTACAACAATGTCGCAAGTATGCATTCGTATTTAAGAGTTACCGAAAGGCTTCTAATGCTTCCGTTGCTTACAGCCCAAGCGAGGTATGGCTTAGCGTTGAACAACGAAGATCCAGATCGAACGGGCGCGCGTATGTATTCCAGTATCCCTTTCCCTTTCGAAACATTGTTTCAACGCTATGTTTAGATTGGATGATGTTCTCTGCGGCGACCGTCACGAACCTCGCGACGCGAGACTACATGATCGATCAAGTGCACGATTACGCTAGCGCTAATCAAAACAATACACCGTTTCCGGTATACTATAATCCAGGGAACGGCATCGTAGATGGGAGTCCGAATGTCGGGAGGAATAGGTGAGAGTAGAATGAGATTTTGCGACCTCTTCGTCTGATGTCCATCCCTCCTCAAGTCCCGCGATAGGTGGTATATTCGCGTTTCTGGGATTAAAGTGAGGCTGTTATGATGCCTTGTAAACTTGGAAAAGAGGCCTGACGGATTCTGTAGCACAACGATCCAATCGGACATCACCATCCCCCAAGAAGGCAGCACAATCCCAGACGACGTCCCAGTATCAAGCAGCAGCAGCAACGCAGGTGCAATCGCAGGTGGAGTCATCGGTGCTCTTGCAGGGGCAGGTCTAATAGGCTTCGGAATATTCTTCTGGCTGCGTCGCCGTCGACGGCTACAAGAACAAGAGATGTTTGAAACGCGCGTGGAACCGAATCCGATGACTATCGATATAAGATCACCGGCGTCGTACGACAGTACAGGAGGTCGGCCGAAGCTGGCTGGGTTTGGATTTAGTGATGGGACTACGTTTGAACCATTAAGGTATGGAGAACCGACTTCTTCGGGTTCCGCGTCCGCCCTCCCTGAACATGGTGTTGGAGCGGGAGTGGGAAAGAAACTCGGAACGAATTATGCAACTGGCGTGGTACCCGTTTTACCGTACACAACTATGTACGATGCTGGGGGAGTGGCAGCTATTCCGCAGAATGAGAGGGATAGTACGTATTTCAGGACTCACCGGCCTGAGGAGAGCGACGATATTGGACCGAGTGCGTCTCAGGTGGGGAGTGCGACTACCAGTTCTGGACGTGGCTCTAGTGGTCGCGGGGGTGGAAGTTCGCGGGGCGGAAGCGGAGGACGAGGCGGTGCATACCCCAGTTCATCTGGGAGAGGAGGAGTAGAAGGGAACACAAGCGGCTCGTTGAGCGACGGTACTGCACCTCAACAGGTCCTCCTCGCAAAGCAGACACTCGTAAACGAAGAATTGCGAAGCGAAGTAGACAATCTAAGGAGAGATTTGGAAAGGATAAGGGAAGAGAGGAGATTAGGAATGGGGTTGGGTGTTGGTGTTAGTGCTGAGAGGTCCATATCGAATGCCTTCAGTGATGAAGCTCCACCAGAGTATGACGGACCTGGACCGATTCAATAAACTAATTTCTTGCCTCTTCCTACAGTGAGCGACAAAAGTATTGCACCACCCAAGAAAAATTCAGAACTTCCGTACAACACAATATTTCTTCATTCTGTAAGCTGTAATGTGTAGCCTACCTTCTTGTGAATACAGCGCCCCATGAGCTGAAAGAAATTTATGAAAAATGAGAAAAAGCGGAAGAAAATACAAAAATGGTCAATTTTCAACTTTTTATTGGCTGAATATATTCTCAAATAAAAATCAGTAAAAAATACTACCGTATGCATATAATAAGTGGACAATTTGAACGAAGCAGTTTGTGCTAGTGGTTGTTGAGATATGAGCCCCCAAAGTGGCCGATTTCAAGCACTTTTGCCCAAAATCAAGCGAAATCGGCCACTTTGGGGGCTCATATCTCAACAACCACTAGCACAAACTGCTTCGTTCAAATTGTCCACTTATTATATGCATACGGTAGTATTTTTTACTGATTTTTATTTGAGAATATATTCAGCCAATAAAAAGTTGAAAATTGACCATTTTTGTATTTTCTTCCGCTTTTTCTCATTTTTCATAAATTTCTTTCAGCTCATGGGGCGCTGTATTCACAAGAAGGTAGGCTACACATTACAGCTTACAGAATGAAGAAATATTGTGTTGTACGGAAGTTCTGAATTTTTCTTGGGTGGTGCAATACTTTTGTCGCTTACTGTAGTTTCATTCCATGATTTGCCCTTTTCCTTGCTTCCGTTTCCTGGCAACTCTCTTTATCGTGTCTTGCTACGCATACGAAGTTCAGGTTTCTTATTCTTGCTGTTCTTCCCATCTATCAAAACCACTCCGATCCGACTCGATCTATTCAATGCCCCTCCCTCTCGTTATTGGTGTCCTCGTAGGATATTAAATCGGCGAACAGTTACAGTTCAATCATTCGTTACAATTGGCTCTTCACTCGTATGTTACTTTTCTTCGCGCATCATTAATCAGATGCGTTGTACTGCGTCTCATAATCGGGTCGTCTGGAATAGTACAATATATCAAGTGTCGGAAGTGCCCCTTCCACCCCTTTGTCAAGTGTTGAACCGCACGATCCTTTCAAGGTAATGTTGGTGCTGGTGATGATGATGATGATGGTTGTTGTATCTAGGCGAAGTGTGTAGATGTGGTTAATTATGCAACTGAAATGACACTCGTCCTATACAGATACTGTATGTACACGCCATTCTCGTCTCATCTTCACCTCGCCCTCAAAAACCCAGGATGTCCCCAATCCAACTCCGTCAAACAATGCCCACACCCCTCAGTATGAACCCTACCGCTCCACCCATCCTCGCCACTACTCTCCCCGGCAAAACAAACAACCGGTGCAGGATACTCCGCACGTTCCAAAGCGTCCCAGCCCTCCTCATCGACGTCTTCAAGTCCGTCCAGTCCACTAATATCATGCGGCGTACCAGGGGAAAGATACATAACTCGAACATTAACATTACTGACGCTAGAAGAGGAAAAGACACGGAGACGAGCCCATGTCTGCCGGAGTTGTTGGATCCCTGCGTTCCACCCTTCTTTGAACGCTTTTTGGAACGGTGCGTACAGTTCTAGTTCTTCTCTTGACACCACACGTGGCGCAGGATCGGGATCGGGATCGGGGTCGGGGTTGTTATTGTGCAGGGCGGGGTGGACGGGAGGATGGAATAGCGGTGGAAGCGCCGTTGTGGTTAGCGTGGTGAGCGAAGGCGGGAATGGTGCGATGCGGATCTTGCATGTGAGGATGGACGGATCGAGGTCAGGCTCAGGTGGCGCGGTTGAATTGGCATCGGTATGGGAAGTAGGTGGTGGTACTGTAGGCAAGGAAGCACCGCGCAAGGATATCTTAGCCGTCGCAAGTCCCTTCCTCCCCGCCTTCGCTCTACCAGATGCTACACGATCCCACTGCTCGTTCTGTCCTTCCCGCCCCGCTTGCCGATCCCGATCCCGATCCCGCACCCCCTCCATCTGTACCCTCTCCCTCCAAGCCTTCAAACCCCTCTCCCTTTCACGCGCCCTCCGCACCCCAACAAGCGCACACTCCTTCCCAATCGCCGCCCACTCCCCCTCCTCGCGCCCCAAAGCCAACGCACACGCGTCCAATCGTACATGCCGCACCTGATCAAATCTCACCAACAGCCGCGCGAGCTGGTTCGCCTTGACGTTTCCCGTCGACAAATCGAGTACTCGCAGCGACGGGAACGCATATGGCGCTACTGCGAGGTACGGACCTATGTCTCGTCCTGGAATGCGAACACGGAGGGAATGTAGGTTGTGAGACAGGGGAGAGGTGGAAAGTGCCATGAGGGGTTGGAAAGTGAAGAAGACGAGAGGCTGGGCGAAGGAGGGTTGGTGGTTCCCTTGTCTGGAATCGAACGGGTCTTGGACGATTGAAAGTGCTTGTAAGGAAGAGCACGGCCAGCTCGCAAGAGCGGAGATTACTGGGTCAAAATACGTCCCTTTGAGGAACTGGTAGTAGTTGGCGCGCTGTACACTGAATAGACCGTCACTTCTCATAGCACAAGCAGAAAATATATATGATATGAACATACTACGGTCTGAATCTCAAACACAGCGACTGAAGACATTCCCGAGGCCGTACGAATATCTCCAACAAACTATCCGGGTCGAAGTTCGGTCCCACAAACAGAGCAAGCGACGTCAAGTTATCAAGCACCACAAGCAGATTAATGATAACCTGCACATCAGCCGTCCACGACTCGACCCTCAGCTCACGCACATAACGCGCTTCATCAGCACCACCACCACCACCAGCAGCAGCAGCAGCAGCAGCAGAAGAAGAAGCAGCAGAAGGAGAAGAAGCAAAAGTCCCGCCCCGAAGTCGACGCTGGAGTTGAACGACTTGGTCAACGCTACCCAGAACAATGCGCTCAAAGAACCTCTCGAGTGGGATTGGAGCGTGTGGAATCGCCCTTGTTAGTGAGAGAACCGAGGATTGGATGGAGTCGTCGTCTATGTGCTCTAGAATGGATTCATATAACTCGAGTGGGAGGTGTGCGAGGGACATGAATGGGCCGCGCCTTTGATATTGTATTGTATTCGCGAGCAAGTAGTTCAGCAAGCAGAAAGGGTCTGTTGTTACGTGATACTTCGATCACTCGGGGTCCCCGTTATACGTACAATTGATGCACCGTTACTGGAACGTCACAATGATGATGCTGTAAGTATCAGTCCTCCGTTGTACGTCTGACGCAATCTATCTAGGCTTTTGCTGTTGTGAGAATGCTGACTTAGTACCTGTCCTCTACTAGTACTGTTGCGAAACTACGGGCAATGAAGACTCCCGTATCCTGGACAGAGACCGTATCGGTCCCTCCGAAAACATCACCTGCACCTAAAGATGTCCTTTAAATGATGAGCATGCGCACTAGTACTTTCAATGTCGTGCAACCAGGTACGTTAGATCATCCATATTCATACAAGCCCATTCCATACACCAAAACAAGCACGAAATCACATACATAAAACATCCAGAGCACGCTACAAATTTTTTACTTTCCCGCTTTCTCAAATAGTTTTCCAACTCCAAAGAACCTCCCCCGAGCATCCTTTGCATCCTGGCGCCTCCTGGTTTCCGCTTCGACCTCTGCTTCAGATAGTCGCTCACCGAGAGCATACCAGGTAACGAACACCATCCCAATCACTGCGGTCAACACGCACCTGTAAGTAGCGGAACATCAGTCAGCAAACGCAGGAACCAAAACGTCATTTTCACAATGAAAAGGAAGGAAGGAAATTACCCAGTCATTGCACCAATACCCTTCGCATGCCAGCCATTATTCTGCAAGAACGGCCCAATCGTAAGCCCCGTCAGATCCGTCGTACTATTCTTCCCAGCAGCGTTCCCCAACGTAGGGACTTCAAGCGCAGCACACTGATCAAACATGAATTGCGGCATGGGGTGTCTCCCCGACACAGCTGCACCCGCCATCTGTTCCGGAGCCGTGATAAACGTGACCGCTAGACCCGCTTGGAGATGCCACTCGATGTGACAGTGGAATAACCACGCGCCAGGGTTGTTTGCGACGAAACGCAGTGTCACGCTCGCTCCTGATTCGACTTGGACGGTGTCGCGACGAACGGGGTTTGCTTGTCCCTCGACTGTGGGAGGGTTAAGCGTCGGGTCGTCTGATGTATAATCCGTTGCGCGATTGACTATTTGGAACTGGTGGCCGTGGAGATGGCTGGAAACAACGAGTGGTTTGGTCAGACTTGCGACGCCCCACATGGAGGCGACGTGACTCACAAAGGATGCTTTCCGGCATCACTGTTCATAAGGATGATATCAACGACGTCGCCTGCATCTAGTACGTAGTTCCACGGTCCATACGCAGCCGCAACGTCGGCAGAGCCGTTCCCAGCAACGCTGTCCAAACTGGCAGCACTGAATACAGACGGGACAACAGGCGTGTTGTAAGTGAGGTTGTTGAACATCGCACGGTTCGTGCCGTCCGTCATCGTATCAAACGAAACAACGAGCGGAATCGTATGGATATTTCCTTGAAATTGAGGTACGACTTGAATTGGAACCAGGGCTGTATCATTTGTGTCAGAATATTCGTCCACGGTTTGCGGGTCGCTGAGTGTGAAAGACGGTGAGTAGATGACCTGCGCGGTCGCGTCTAGCAACAAACGTGAGTCTCAAAGTGCTGATGGGTAGACATGTAGGACTTACTCGGGTTGAGATCGTCTGGGACTGTATCAAACATGTCAGTGTCCATGTTTGCATGGACCGCCCAATTGGCAGTAGTATCGTTCAACGCCGTAACAAGAATAGAGTAGCGCTGGGCCACTGAGAGGGATATCAAGTCCACAGGCATTTCCTCTGTATCGACCTGAAACGACTATATGACTAACGTTATCCCTCCAGATTAGAGAACCACGTACGCCATCCACTTCGATAATTCTCATCTGATGACCATCAATCCAGAAGAAGAACATCGCAAATGCCGCCGTATTGACAACTCGCAAGCGGTACGTTTTCCCAGCTTCAAACGCGATGCTGGCATCTCCATTGAATCCATCCAGGTACGAACCATTCTGGGCAAAGTAGATGAGCGGAGCCTCTGGGAGCATGCAAAACTGGTTAGCGTCTGTCATGGCTGAATTGCGAAGGACGGGAAGGACGAACGAGGAACAGGCTCGGCTCCGCCGGGGTTGGCTATGTTGATGAATTGCTTCAGGAGGACCTGGTGTTCATCATGGTACCAATCTCCGAGAACCACAGTGTATTCTGCATCGTACGTGTGGGATTCCTGATCTGGTCGGAGAATCACGGGTGCTCGTAGACCATCGACGTAGTGCCCCTTGCAAAAAAACTTGAAATTTCCAACGAGAAAAGTAATGCACAGAGACTCACCTGTGCATGGGCGTGTACCCAGTATGTTCCCCATTGACCTGATTGGGGATCGTTACAATTGCTGATAGAAACAAGCCAAGGAAATACTGACCAGACTCGTTCACAGGCACAACATAAGTGAACGACTCTCCAGGAGGAATTCCGCTAACAGCAAGAATAATCATCAAAAAGGAAACACTAATTCAGAGAGAGATGGCAGCTAACCATTGACTAACGCCGATCGCTCCATCATACCAGCTAGCATTCGTGAAATACATCCCATGATGGTGCAGAGTCGTGACTTCACTAAGTGAATTCGTAGCATGCAGTACGAGCGTATCATTTGCGCTGATGTCGATAGGTGGTGGTGGCCATGTCCCGTTTACGCCTATCGCTCTGCGAGGAAACAGGCCGTCCGGGTTGACATTTTCGACTGTGCGAAAAAAAAATAGAAAATAGAAAAGGAAAAAGGAAAGTTATGTGATGAGAGGAGGGTGAGAAGGCGAGTAGCGGGACGGGATGACAGACCGTAGGTGATGTTCCACCAGATCTCAGAGACTCCTGCCAGAGATACAGGGATGGAGAGCAATAGTAGTGCGCAGAGCGAGGATATGAGAGGCACTGGATGCATGGTGAGCGATATCCCTTGGGGACACTCAAAGGGGGGGGGGATAAGTGGCCCGAGGAAGAGATGAGCTGTTTATCTGATAGCATGGCTGTTGCAAAAATAGACGGTAGACATGTGTGATAATCTGATTATGTTATCTGATTAGACCACACTCTATTAATAGCATCTCTTTTCGTACACCGTGACTTCCTATTCGTCTTATCGTACCACTCATAACTGATTCACACCCGCTAGTGTAACTAAACCCCGGCTATACACAAGAGGCAAACTGGATACTTCAAACAACAGAAGATCCACCTATTCAAATTCATTCAAAGTCATCCAATCAAACCATGTTGGAATGCGGCAATTCCGCTATTTCCGGCGTTTCTTCGCTGCTAGGTGTATGCGTATGCGTATGTCCACCTTCCTTCTTCTCATTTTCAGCGCCGGCATTATTAGTATTAAAATTAGCCACGTCGGCTTTGGCTGCCTGACGACGCCGATACGCCGCACCCTCGTGGCCAAACACTTTAATTCGCCCTTCTGAGAACTTCATGTAGACGAGTAGGGCGATGGCGAGGAGCCAGTAGAAGATGTATGCCAGCACAGTTCCCACTTAAAACAAGTTTCTCAATATTCAGCTGTACGAAGAAGAAGATGGGGAAGATGAGGAAGAGAACGTACCGGTAGCGGTATTCGTCCACCCGAATAGGGCAGCGAAGATGTTCCACCCTTGGCTGTCAAAGTTGTTTTCGGGGTTACAGCAATCAAGATGCCAAACAACACCACGGACATCAAAGCTTCCAGGCCCATCACCACCCGCATCGTCCACATCCGCACCCAGCAAACGATTAAACGCATTGATCTCGAACCCACCCACGGCCTTACTAAAGAGTCCCGCACCGATGAGGAGGATAAAATTGGTCATGACGACAAGGAACGTCGTGAGCGTCGCGCGGCTCGCAAACGCATAGATCAAGAACCCACACACGAGTCCACACACGAGCCCCACTATCGCTGCGATAGGGATCGACCGTGCGCTCTGGCCTAGCGAGACCCCACCGACGAAAACGACGGCTTCGAGCCCTTCACGTAGGACAGTGATAAACGGCAGAATGAACAAAACGAACCGCCCCGCGCGCCCATCTTTATCCTTCCTCGACCGCTCGAACGCGCGTTCGAGCTTTACGCGCCATTTTGCACGCGCACGGTCTAGTTTGAGCATTGTGAGTCCCATTGCGAGGATGATGAGAGAGGCGATGAGGGAGAATATCCCTTCCCATAGTTCTTCGGTTTGTGACCAGAGGTCTGATGCTTGAGTGAAGAATACTGCGATGAAAGCCTGACAAATAAAAACATGAATTAGCCTGGTTTTGAAGAGACGGGAGATTGACTGAACTGCGCCGATAGCCAGTGCGATGACCAGTCCCAACGCTGAACCGATGAAAATCTGTCCATCCTATGAGCAAAGATCAACGAATAGATAAGAAAAGACGACTCGTTACCTGAATACGGAGTTTACGTATAAGTTTTCTCGCAGCCTCCTCACTCTCCTCACCAACCTCCTCACTATCATTCCTAGCCAACACAGGAACATCCACACTCTCCCCATTTCCCTTTTCATTTCCCTTTCCGTTCGAGGCAGCTTTGTCCGCACGATCCTTCAAATACGCCTCATGCTGCGGATGATTCGGGTGTCTCCAATCCGTAACGAATATCCCATGTTCCTCCGCACCCACCGAGGGCCTTGCGATCTGCTCAACTAGACCGAGAAGCACTGAGATGATGATGGCTGCCTCGAGCGTTTCGCGGAAGACGATGAAGAAGATGGGGATGGAGAATAGGCTGCCTGCCATGACTTACTGCAACTCGACGGAGGGACGAGTAGGAGTGAAATGAGATGAGATGAGACTAGGGAGAGAAAGTTCATCCGTGCGTATTGTATTATTATACTCTGGGAATATAGAAGGGAAGCACCCCCTAGTTGTTATCAGATACACACAACCCAAAACCAAAAATAACTCGAATTGAATACTGTGCATCTGACACCTGATCCTGGTGGAAATGAATCTAATCAGATATAGATACCCGCTATCATCGGCGTTCAATAAATAGATTCAGTCAGGAAGAGAAGAGAAGGGAAGGGTTTACACATGTATAGTCATGAGGTCGACCAGGACCCCTGATAATGCCTATTGATGCCTCCTCCGAATCCGGATAAAAACTCATGATTTTGACCTCTGATGCCTACCATTTTCCGGATAATTTGGACCGAAAATACAGTCAAGGCCTCCCACCAGGGTCCAGCTAAATTTCCATCTGAGGGAACACAGGCCTCAACCAATCCGGATAACCGGGGACTGCCGATCGTCCCCGGACTACTCCAGACTAGTACTAGTAGAAATTTTTTGAAGTCAAATATTCAAATATAGTAATGATTGGCAGTACCGTGGGACGCGCTTTCTGTATTTAGATGCATACATTCAGTTGTTGTACACAGGTTGTGTTGTACGGTGTGTATCGAAATCGAATGGTGTCGACTGCCTCAAATGGCAGGCGGGTACTTGTAAGACAAGGAGAAATGTGTTGTTTTTGTTTTCTGTGTAGTTAGGACAGAAAATGATTTTATTCAAACTACCAAATCCGGACAAAAAAACACCCCTTTAGATGCCTACCACCAAGATCCGGACAAAATGCCCTTTTTAGAGGCCTACCACTAAAATCCGGACAAAAACGGCCTTCCGACTGACCATGCCTATCATTTTCCGGATAAAACGGGCGCGAAGCGCCCGGAAAAATCCAGCTAACAATTTTCATACCCGGAGGGAGGCATCAATAGGCATTATCAGGGGTCCTGGTCGACCGCTTTCAGTCTGATCTCTCTCATGCACGTTGCAGATTGTTACCGGCCTGGCCCTGGCGGTGCTGCATTGTTGGCCTACTGAGGAGGTGAGGATCAGTATCTATCAGTGCTAGCTAGAGGTGTACCTGGCGTTTTCGGGGGTCGCCGGTATACACTTTTTTCATTCGGAGTTTGAACGTTTACACAATCACTTCCGACTCGTTCTGTTCTGGTTCTGTTCAGTTGTTCTATACCATCCTACCATCCTACCTTTCGCTTTCGTTCGTCGTCCTAGTTCGGTCTGTTTGTTTGTTTCTAGAGAATATCATCCCGTTTTTGACGTTCGCTAGTACTTACACATATTTTACCGTTGGTTTCCCTCACAAACTGAACTAGAACAAACAAACTATATTCTGGAATCTGTATCCCACAACACAGAATTGCCTTTCGCATCACCAACACCAACAATATTAATATATTTCCCGATGGGCGATGGCCATGAGTTCAGCCGTTACCGTTATCCCAACCACTCCATTTCCATGCACGTTGAAGCTGTAACACTGCCCGCCGGCGTGCTGCGTCTCACTGTCAGCGTTTCTCCACTGAGCAGGTAAAGATCAGTCAGCTGCTAGAAGGTAAACTGGGATAGACAGAGAATAGTCATGTTTGTTTTTGTGAATCCGTGTCACATTTCCCCAAACTATTAGATTCGTGGTCGTAACTGACCACCAAACTACTACCGTTCTCTCTGCGTTTGTTCCTACACTACTCCTAGAGTACCAAACACCTCCATAGCTAGACTACCGCGCACTTGTATCTAGTAATACTGACGCGCGTAATAAATCCATTTTCTTTAAAAAAAAAGTATCCGTGTCACAACTTATATATCTTCTGCGGGCACCTCGAACAAACCCAGGCTGACTCAGACCTCCGTCTCAGGACATGATGTTACCACCCCTGGCATCTGTTCCATCCAGTATTCGATGCGGAGTACGAAACAGCAACGATAATCCGATGAAGTACATTCTCGTCCTCATCCAGACGCTTTCATTAATATTGTAGTCTTCAACCAAAAGCACTTTCGAATCCACATCCTCATTCGGAAAGAGTATCCCGCAACCTATACACTCAATATTAATTTTAATTACAAAGCTCAGTTTAGTTTTGGGTAGAGTGGTAACAACTGCGGAATGAAGAAGGGTTAGATGCTCTATTAATTTAATATTGACAAGCACCAGCAGAGTACAAAAGGTAGAATAGCAGATACACAAACTTACTATAACATCAACATACATTACCAAACCACCCCCGTCGAGGCGCTAGTCCAACCATCAGCAGACAAATTCCACGCACGCCTTGTCACCGGAGTTGGGGCGACGTATAGGTACCTCAATAGTAAATTGACATTCGACGGCCGTTGATATTTCCTAGCAAAAGCAACAGTCTTGATCCATCTTACATTCTCTGATGAACTGGATGACGTTCAAAAAAAGCTCTTCTGCCCGCTTCCTGGCAATCTCTACACTGGACCTGATCCGTGACGCTGCAGGCGAACCTTCGTGCGTCTTTGAGGTAGTCGACTGCCAGTGAACGATCCACTGGATGACTGAAGTGACAGAACCTGCACCCACTTCAAAGTCGATGAAGAATACGTTGAATAAAGGGTTGTTTCGAGCTTCTGGGACGCAGTAAAACCCCCTTCAATGGGTTCTTCCTTATCCCCAAACCCAAAGCAGTTCGTCATTTGAAAAGGCGACAGCGGCATATTGTACTCCCTCTTGCGAACTAGAAATGGATGCCATGATTGGTCCTGCGGTGGAGATTCATATCTCGTGCATCCGTCTGGTCTTGGCACCTTTATCATTTCGACCATTTGACTGACTGTCTTGCCAGACACCACCATTTCGCCTACGAGAGATTCAAAGATCCAATCCGCTAGAGAAGAATTTCCAGGCAACAACCCGAGAACGTTCGCAGAACTTTCTGGCCTGCACGACCTCGAGGCGACCGATTCGTCCCTCGAAGAGTTTTCCTATAGGTTCGGACTTGAACTTCGGAATAAATATTCCGTCTTGTAAGGACACGGCAGAAGGTCTATACGGCTCAACTGCAAAGTACTCAGGGGGAGGAACGTCCTTCTTCGACGTCGCTCCCTGCACTACTATCTGCGAAAGCGCATTCATGAGTCCGTCGAGGTTCGACCTAAGCGAGCCCAGGGCACCCATGACCTTTGCCATGATGGCCCCGTACCCAATGAAGACGGCTTCAATAATATCACGCGAGGCCTCGCCAAATTGATAGGCCGCGTCCCTTACTAGCAACTCGAACGCCATCTCCGCACTGTACCAACCGCCCTTGAGGTCCTCTGCGAACTGCAAGGCTTTTACAACAGCACGCAGTGATACGCGGTGATTCAGCTTGCCCGTTGAAGGTTCCCTATCCCTATCAGCCTCTTCGTAGGTCACATCGCCAAGAAATAGCCGCTCGTCTTGCACAACCGCTGTTTCACATATAGCCGATCGTGCTATTTCCAGATAGCGTACATCAATAATCCTCTCGTCTACCTCGCTCTTGTCTTCGTGCAGGGTCGAAGCAGACGACAAAGGTGGAGACTGGTCCGTCTGTTCTCCGTCATCAGATGCGATGACAACGTGGCTGATTTCTTTGGTGGTCGCGAGGAGAAGTGCTTTACGCAGCACATCCACGAATGTTCCGTATCTTGTATGGAGTTTCAAACTGTTCTGGGAATCAGCACTAGACGGATCGAAACAACGAAACCGACACACCTTTCCATCAGCTCGTCGTGGCTCCACGCCTGCATACCCCAGACATACCGGAAGACCAGTTTAGTCCAACTACAACATCGTAACTCATCTTGGGAGGACGCCTGAACTGCGAAGAGTCGGTTTGACTTGTCCGTCAGAAATACAGAAGGTGGCTTAGCGTCCTGTTCACAATCAATCAGACTCCATGCATAGAAATTCGTCTCGTGGGGCAACGAAGGAGGCTGACGGATTGCAGAGTAAACCACGCCCCTGTAAAAGAATCGCGTTACTCACTTGTAATAGAAGACAACACTCTCATTCTTCATGATGCAATATATGAGCATGAACCAAAGTCAGACTGTTTTCCCTATGCGGGAGTAAGTAACCTGTTTGCGAAGCAAGTAAATCCAGGTTTCACACCTGTACCAGGCTATCGAAATGAACAAGTCCCTTCTCTGAATAGTCTTCCGCAAACCGGCGGATCCGCGGATGGTCGTCACGGGCTGTCGGTATGTCTCGCGGATGTAAAACGCGGTTGTCGTCATGTACAATACCTTCCAAGCGCTTCTTGGGATCCGTGAGCCCCTATTCGCCTATTTCAAGGCCCATGACGTCCTTTTGGAATCCTTCGTTGTACTCTCCTGGGCTCCAAACGTTGTAGAATTCGTCCATTAAGTTCAGGAGTCCAGCCGCATTGGGTCGAATGATTGACAAATGACGGATCGTAGGGGGGCCTTACGGCGGAGCCTCTGGGATGGTCACCTTGGCCTTGGGATCGTGAGTCAGTCGATCAGACAAGGCAAAGAGTAAAGAGTAAAAAGCAGCCAAACAGGCGAGTCAGCTCAAATGGCGCAGATCGAACGTAATTCCGCTGACTCACTCACCCCACCTCTGTATCTTAACTACCAGATGAACACGTTCCAGGTCCAGCTCGCCCGTACCAAATACTCTCTCAATGGGATCACTTTCGCTGAGCGCTTGTATCTTGGCCGGACTCATGTCCATAAGTAAGATCTTTGCAAACTGCCATTGGGCTTTATAAATGAGTATAGCATATCATTAGACATGAAGGGGCAACTTACCACATGTAAGAGAACGAAGGACCGGTCTACGCCTCCGACTGTGAACGATGGTCCATGCCGCATATAGATCTCCTCGGAAAGTTGATCAAACGACTTTTACCTTTGAAGTATTAAAGGTAAGGATCTCGGGGGCGCGACCAGCAATTCATCACCCAAGATGAGGAGATAGAACAAGGATCTACACGTCGTAGACATGTACATATAGTATGCAGAGAAACATGGCCTTGCATAACAAGTGATCTACAAATGCGATAAAATTAATGACTTCTATAAACAAGCAGCTGAAAATAATCGCAGTGAGGGAGAAAACATAGACCAGACCAGAAACATTCATTCCTCAACTGTCATACTCGCATCCACAGCATCCATGATTTCCGCGTCAGCATCATCATCACCCGATCCATCCGCATCAACGTCATCATCCGCATAGTCTTCATCATGGATCTCCCGTCCAGTTGTAGAACGTGCCAATGTCGCTATGCTAGGCAATGGTATCCGCTTAGAGCTCACTGCGCCGTTTGGTAAACGGTTCAAGGCATTCCGAGGGCGGTCACGCTCGTACGCCGTCGTTGTGGAAGCAGAGGATGCTCTGCTCGAGCTTCCCGGCTTCTGTGGACTGCCATTTGGCATAGCGATCGAACCACTGGAGGATGAAGAAGAGTAAGTTGCGGTACTTCGGGATGCGCTCTTCCTGCCATCCGCAACTTCTGCGGCACTCGCAAGCTCAGCATCCACGTCTAACTCGCAATCTCCACCTTCTTCACCCTCGTCTACATCCTCCCCGCCATCGCCATCGCCATCATTATCTTGCTCCCGTGTGGATATGGATGTAATAAATGGCGGCGTTGGTGCACGTCTTTGTCCCTGTGATTGACGCAAGCCTGGGGAACTATGTCGACGGGGGTCGGCCCTGCGCCCTTCATCCATCCCCCTTTCACCTTTCAGCGAGACTCGCGACCCTTCTTCACGATCCTGGGCGTTTAAGTGAAGCCGTTTTGGCTGCAGCTGGTTTTGCACAGTCGGATCAAGAGTAAGTGTGTCTGAGCGCATCGATGTTCGGCTTTGCGATTGGGAATGAGAAGATCCGAGTGGAAGAGTTGGCTGAGCTGAGAGTTGAGACTGAGCGAGGAAAGCTTGTAGTTGAACTGTTGCTGCACTCCCATCAAGTGTGCCACGGCGCTCTATACGCTTCATCTTCTTGCGGCATCTGCAATGGAACCAATGTTAGCCATACAGGTTTTTTGTATGCACTATAGGTCATCTCACCGATCACAAACAGTTCCTGGTCCTTCAGGACCAGGTCCCCATTTCTCGATGCATTTGCCCTCCTTATAGCGTCCAGGAGCGCCGCATTGTCGACAAATCCGTTGTCCCGCTTCATTATACGCAGGAAATCCCCCTCCAGGTATCGGAGCGGATACAGTGTGTCCTCCTGGTACCCATTTATGGTGTCAGTGTACGGTATTAGACACTGTGAGGTAAAAGAACGTACCACCGCTAACGACAACACCACCAGGTCCGAGCGTTACAAGGTTCGTCGCAGGCACCTTTACCGATTTCTCCCGCTCAACAGTACCGTTTGCAGGAGCCGTTGTACTTGTAGACTGACCCGTATGCGGGGCCGCCACCAGCACTCTCTCTCTCAGCAAGGAAACAAGAGGAGACACATGATCCCGACATTGAGAAGATGACGAAGCCGGCGGCAGGGCAGTCATGGCCTGCGCATGGGCATGTGAAGGGTACTGACCAAGACCTTGTTGCTCATGACGAGGATCGAGGGGAGTTGAGCGACCTTTGTATCCATTCATATCAGTCACCATGTCTGAGTGGCCTGTACGTATAGAAGCTCACCATCTTCCTTTCTCTCGTCTGTCGCTGTTTCGAGCAACATCTCGTCGATACTCCGACTACTCCTTGCTGAACTTCGACTTGCGCTGCGCCTACTTCTCTTAGTCGTCTCACCATCTCTTGAACGATAGTGTATACTGTTCTCACGGCGTTCGCGTTGCCTTGCATCACGAGCGAGTTCTCGAGCATCGAGGCGAACCATACCGTTTGCACTTAAAGGTGCGCTGCCGTTCGTTTCGCGACGTTCTTCATTACGTTGTGCGCTGTTCCTCGTGTAATTTTGCTGTAGACGGTCACGTTCAGGCTCAAACATACGCTGCGTAGGTTGGGCTGAGAGGGGTGACTGGCGATGAGGATACGTTAATGGTTGTTCGTCAACATCCATGTCCCAATTTCCCATCCGACGACGTTTCGACTCTTCCCAGGTCCCCAATTCTGCGGTGCCTCCATCCGGCCCACGCATGCTACGGTTTCTTTGTGAACGCTTAACTGGAACCGAAAAAGACGATGAGGAGGACGGAGGCGGGGCTGATAAAGCACCGATCAACCCTGAGCCAAGCCCAGATGCCGAAGGGGGAGGAGGAAGCGGAAGGCTGCTGAAGGCTGAATTATTCGTAAGAGAGGACTGACGAACGTGACCCGCACCGTGAAAATGCGCCGACGATGGATAACCTATCGATGGCGTTATGTAAGAAGGATGGCCGTGTGGATTCCACGTTGATGGGGGTGGTGGCGCTCCAGTATGATTAAGATAGTGTGATGCGAGAGGAGCTAGCGAGGGAGCAGGAAGAGGAGGAGGGAGCCCAGGTAGACCAAGAGCTGGAGCTGAATTGGAGAGTGTCGGCGAAGAGGTCGGAGGTGGATGGGAAGCGGTAACGGTTGAGAGAAGACGCGTAAATGCACTCCGCGCATCGGCGGCACGAAGCGAAAGCGAAGATTCGTACCGCTCTAGCTCGGCGAAGTGGGTAGATAGCGAATTAAGCGCATGCAGGGCATCATCACGAGCCCTACATCAGTCACATCAGCATGAGGCCGGAAGTAAAGGAAAGCGAAAGCTCGAAACTGGCCTTTCAGCACGCTCGGCGCGAGCCTCCGCTTCAAGGAAAGCTTTCAGGGAGCCTTCTGGCACTTTGTCGATATTCTGTTCATCAGAAACTGCTTTGTCGATGGAGGAACCAGGATGAAAGGTCTGTAGTATTCGCTCAGCGCGGGCAGCGCGCTTCCGTTCTTCAGAGAGGCTTTTCTTGAGAGCATCAATTTCTGCTAAAGCATTTGAGAGCATAAGAGCAAGCTGAGCAGGAGTATGAGTGGGCAATTGTGCAGACGAGTTGCTTGGAGGAATTGCGAGCTCCGGCGGTTTGGGAGGAGATGCCGCTAGCTTTTCGGCATCCTTCCTCTTCGGCTCAGAAGTAGCAATTGAGGAATGAGTGACATTGTCTTGCAGAGGTTGCCGAGAAGATGAGGAGGTAACTTTGTATGCGGCGGAGGGGGGTAGACTGGGAGCTGAGGGAGAAGTCATTGTTCGGGCAAGAGGGAGGACATGGGAGTTGTCTGAGGGGGCAGACATGCACTGGAGTGGAAGGAGGGCGGGAGGGTAAGAAGATGGTGGGTGGGGAGAGACAGGAGAGAGAGGATAAAGTAGTAGTCGCTGTCGGTGAGCGGCGGTGAGCGGCGGTGGCCGGTAGGTATACAGGTCGACTCGGGAAATGTCACACGTACAACCGCCCGACCATCAACTCATTTTTATATTATATAATTGGGCGCTAAAGTATATATGAATAATATTTGCCCGCAAACTTTACCGTCAACCAGAGTACTACTAGTACTACCAAGTACTGGGCTAGCATGACTCATTTGTATGTTGTCATCTGCTCGCAGCTGTGCGTAGTGGTATTTTTTCTTTGGACTCTCACCGGATTTTAAGAAGTATTTCCTACCATGGACCGGCCCGTTACGGCCCGCACCCGACACCGGCACCGAGGCAACGCACGCACGTTGGCGATGAACTCGGGCCGCCACCGCTCTCACGTCACAAACAAACGAATGAACAGCGCATCGTTGCCACAGTCCTTGAGCTTCCCGCAGTCTTTTTTCTGATTTGATGCCTCATGTATGCATTGCACCCGCCACTTCCGGAGGACCGCTCATTTTGGTCTCGTTCACAGTCTATTTTTCCGGTGGAAATCCCATGTGGAAGTTTCTCTGGCGTATTGTGGTCGAGGAGCTACACTAGGTAAGGCATATGGTCAGATTGATTTGCTCGAACTCGGTGCTGACACTGCTGAGTACAGTATACGTCTACTTTGCTGTTAAGCTTGGAACATAGTATATTAAGTTTAAATTGTGGCACGGCAAAGATCGTCAGTCACCGCATTTCACTTTGATCTGCTACGGTCTTCACCCAGGCCGACTCACACCAACCACATTTCGGAGTGACGTCGTAATAAGAGTCGGTAAATAAGAATTTCGATGAAGCGCAAGATGCTGCCGAATATTTCGCATGCTCCATCCAAGATGAAGCTAATACCATGCCGAGTTTGCCTCTAAGGTCACGAAGACCACATGGAGGAGCTGATAAACCGATACACTCAGCGGGTAAGTATAACGCTTTACCCCTAGGTCATCGCCTCAGAGTCTCATTGGGGAGAGCTGAAATCGAGTAATAAGAAGTTGAGCAAGTTCATCAAAAAGAATGATGTTGAGCTTTTACGAGGACCACTAAGTTACGAAGTTAACAAAATTTCTTTACAGAGGGCGAAGGGATGGATCAATACAGGACCCGCATTGCACCATGTGGCGAGCACAGTGCGCACTCGGGCAGATACTAGTAGTACCGGCGCTAGTGATGCTTCCCGTCTTCCAGTCATCAAATAACGTTAACGTTAGAGCCCTTTCCTCAAATAAGTGCACGTCCATGGGCTGCTTTACTTCAGTCAAACCGTACATGCCTGGTTGGCGCGCTTTTCGCGATGTGGTTTTTGTTATCGTCTGAGACCAAGAACAGGTTAATCATCCCCCAAGCATCAATAGCAGCCCCACCTGTTTACCTCGTGCTCAAGATGTGCAAGAAACAGTTCTTTGATGCATCCAATCTCCAGTTTCCTCGCTGTCTTAGTTGCCTCTCCGTTCTGCCGCAAATTGCCACTCATGAATCCATTACTCATCTTTAACTGGTTGCTGTGGCGCATCCCCGACATCGCCTACATCCACAATTCGACTACAATAGTTCGTACCATTATTGACCCGTCAAGTGTTCTACATCTCCCTTCGTCAACAACTTGGAGATGGTTTCTTCCAAGCTAATGTGATGAAGCAGACACTGATTGTATAAAGCACCGCTCACGTCTTTCCCGACTGTCCGATTGCGTTCGCTATGATACATCTGACGGTCGCCGAGCGTAACCTGGATTTAATCCCGCACCCTCTTCCCGCTCGAGATGTTCAATTGTCCGAAATATTCAAGTGGCTACAGCCGTCCTTCGAGTCTGTGAGTAAGAAGTCTTGTCCTCAGCGTATTGTCTAGCGGTCATTGATTCTTCCAGAAGTCAGTAATGCGCATAAAGAGGATGCAATATATCTCGGGGCGACACTGAGGTGGCCTGCAGATAAAAATGTCCAGGGTTTGTGTGTTGGTCGTTTGATCTGATGCAAAACACACACTCCGCTTATAGTCTCCAACCGTCAATTAGACGGAGGTACTTTCCTCTGTATTATTGGTAAGCATTCTGAATTGAACATTGTACCAAAACATGACGATTCGAAATCCTCATGACATGTACCGAATTCAAAGATTGACCATCTACCCCTACTTGCAAACCGATGGATTCGAGCCAAGACCGATAACTAAAGACATATCAACAACGCACTCCACAGAACAAATCAAGAAAGCGATACTTACCCTGTCCAAAGTAAAAGACATGAGCAGGATTGATTCCTGTGGTCGGGATGGAATCACTGCAGGTCGGGTCCTCCTGGCCTGAGCAAACCATCACGTTTTCCACGTTAACTGATCATCGGAAGGTCACATCCATGAAGACGTCAACATAAAACGACGACCTCACCTCTTTCTTTGAAGTGCCAGTACTCCGTATGACTGGGATCCGTCACTTCAATAGAAGTGCAGAGTAATCACAAATCTAAACTTACTGGTGATGAAACCCGAGGAATCGTGGGACAAGCGTCGGAACACCATCTGCGGAAGAGTAGTTCAGTGCATGATCTCCCCTTCGACATCCCAAAAAAAACACAAACCAAAAGTATGAACCACTCTATAGATATTATCAGTACCAATGACTCTGTCCGCAAGGTCCGCATAAGCGGTGTCTCCAGTTCGCGGTTGGCCAAAAGTAAAGACTCGCAACGGGGCATCAGGGAAATTGGCAGCCAGCGAGACTCCACAAAGACTCGCAAGTGCGCCACCGAGACTATGCCCCGTCGAAATCAGCGTATAGTCCGAGTGTGTTTGAAGTTCCGCGGAAACGCTGGAAAGAACCGACGCTGCGACGCTGTTGTATGCATTCAGGAATCCGACGTGCGCCTTAGCACCATTCGTATCCGAAACACCCGGGGACGTGTACGGGACAAGTATCCATACGTTATCTCAATAACGGCCCGCGTCACAGTGCAGAAAGTGAAGGATCGAGGAATGTTCTTACCCCTGATAAAGTCCTGCAGTTGCTGGCTGCCACGGAAAGAGACAATGATCTGTTTGTTTGTGTCATCGCGGGCGATGAATCCTTCTGTACTCGTGGATTCATTTCGTATCTACAGTCCCTCAACCGGTGAGATTACCGAGAACCCAAGGCGAAGCATATAACCTACGTCCGTCACCAGTGTAGTGCCTAGAGGCTTAGGACAAGAAGACTGGTAGGCGGCGACGGAGAAGCTCGTGAACCGAATGAACTCGTCCAGCAGGTCCTGAGAGATCTCACGACGTTCAAGAGACCTGCACGAAACGCTCCCACTGAAGAGGAAGGTCGCGGCGAGTAGAGCTGTTGTGGAGAATCTGCGCATCATGCAAAGGTAGCAACTACACACACTCACACTCCCTGACCCGCCCTCTTATATTCCGTTCTTTCAATGTGATTTCATGTTAGTTACGCGTAGAAAGGTGCTCCACGAAGGTGTTCCATCGCTTGAAAAGAATCAACAAGTTTCCGTATTCTCGGCGTGTCCGGGTGCAGTTATGAGTTACTTCTGCCGTGAAATAGCAGAAACTTACCGGATAAACTATACAAGAGCTTTTCTATATCCTTCCTGCAGATCTACGCAATTTGCACCCGGTGTGAATAAGGACGAAAGCCAAGGCCCAGCCTCGCATGTGCTAAGTTTCAGAGAAGTTACCAGAGCAAAAGTCTGAGCAAGCTCTAGTGTTGTAGTTTTTCACGTGCATGTCACTTTGCTAGCGATGCATACAGCACCCGCGACAAAGTAGAATTCGGACCAAGGACTTTGTTTTCCATTGAAGCAACGATGGGATGGAAAAGTAAAACAGCTGGCGTTTGGATCTGGGAGGTATGACCTGAGATTTTCCGGAAAACAAAATATTGTCGGAAGAAAGTAGCGCCATTCGAGGACCTCACATGAAACCGTCCACTAGATGAACTCACAATGTAGAAGGTGACGACGAGTCCAGAATGCAATGAGATTCTGTGCTCACCGTCACTTTCAGTGGCTGACAAGCTGAAGTTAGAAGAGGCGACTTGTATTGCAGGTACATCACGGTTTGAATATAGAAACTATTTCTCACGATACGAATGATTGTCGATCTTGTATTCGTTTTCCAACAACGTTATTACCTGTTATTTTTGTGGCAGTAGGTGCCTTTTAATTTCTTTGATCCTAGTATGATCTAGACGGCACGCACCGATCGCGAGTGCACAATACAACGCCCTTCCTCTCCCCCATGTCCCCTTCAACGGAGGTATACTCACGTTTCAGAGAGTATGTGTATCCTTTGCTTCCGTTCGTACATTGTGCTCACTGAATTCAAAGACCGAGCAATTTCGACAGCGACTTTGCCTCAGAGCACGTCCGCGACCCTGAACCCGACTTTCATCGATTCCCTTCAAAGTATATCCACGTTGATGATCCACGCTTTGTACCAGCGGATGCAGGCGCTATATCGCATTCACGGACTCACCCGCAGCACTACGTAGACTCGGATACAGCAACTAAGTCTCGTCTAGCAAGTCATTCGCGTACATCTTCTTCTGCGAAACGCAGCCGCAAGACATCCGGTTCTACAGCACGCGACCTCGTCCGCGCTCTGATTCATGAGAAACTCGAAGTAGATACGAGTGCTGAGGTTCAACTCGCGCACGCCTACGATATCATTCGTGAAGAGTCACTCCGTGCTGCGCAAGCTGAACGTGCTGCTCATGAAACAGCCGACCGCCTCAAAGCTCTCGCTATTTCGCGTGCTGGTGTTCAGAAGGATGCCGCAAAGGCGCAAGCAGAGTTGAAAGCGTATAAGTTACAGCTCGAAAATGCTCGACGGCAACTCGAGGAGGCGAATGCCATTGCCGCGGCAAGTGAAGCTGACCGCATTCGCGCTGAGCAAGCCGCTAGAAAGATGAAACATGCAGTGGAGAAAATGCGTTTAAGTGAGGCAGTAAGACGTGCTAGGGAGGAAGGGCGGAGAGAGGGACTGCACGAATCGCGTTATGGTGTCCCGGCTAGATCGAGTCCAGGGATGAGTGGCCCTTTAGTCGAAGATGACGACGACGATTTTGCTCTACGAACCCCGACGTCGAATGTTCCGATTCCTGTCCCGCCACCAGATTTTGCTCCCATCATATCTCGCAGAGCCGCGACTCCGACGTCTCGTCGTTCTCAGACTCCGGTGTCTGGCCTACGAGGACCTCAAGGGACCAGGACCCCTGTACCAGAAGTTATTCGTCAGAATATAACGCCTCCAAGCAGACATTCGCAAACACCATCGCAGCAGCTACCTGTTCCTCCACCCGCATCCATCCCGATTCTGTCCCGTCGTACTGAATCGCCGGATGCTCACGGTAGATTTCCAATTCACGACGAATTCGATCCAGTGCCACCCCCGGGACAAGGCTTGCATATCAACCCAGTCCCAGACCATATCATCGTCCGCTCACCGGTCCCCAGGTATGCGGCATCCCCAGCTCAGCCGGCACCTCAATCAGCCATCCCTTCTCGTCCTCCATCCTCTCAGACAAGCCGTCCGCGTTCCACTCAAGGGCCTCAGCCACACCATCGTCCCCATCCACGGCCCGCGCACCACGTCAGGCACTACAGCTTAGACGATCCCGCTGCAAGAGCGAGTGCGTCTGCTACTCGCATCTATTCGAACTATGGTTCTTCCACTGAGTCGTCGGATGGCGATCCCCTCGTACAACGCCCGCCATCTCGTATCCTGCGCCGCAGAGACGATTTACCGCAGCAAGAAACGGTGTGCCTATTTTGATATGTGTTCAAACGGGTTTCTGATAATTGCATGTAGATTGTTCCACGCCCCGCTCCGGGTCCAGGCCAGCGTTTCTCTCCTCCGGTTCGTCCTCCATCAGCTTCCGACTCCATTCCGGCATCGGCGGCGGCATTCGCACGCGCCCGTGCTCGCGAGGGCCTGCGTCATCGACCTGCCTCGATTAGTTCCTCTTCTACATCTTCACCGAGGGCCTTTCCCACGCCTTCTAGCGTTGCTCAACTTCAGAGATTGCCTATCGGTGACAGAAGGAGGAGTGCTGAGAGCTCATCAAGTGTTCCTGGTATGTTTTCTTCATTTCGATACTGAACTCACTGTGCTAATTTCTCCCTGAAACAGTCATCAATATTGAGCCACCTAGTCGTCCAGAAAGCGTTGACTCCTTAGCAACCGGAATAACGCTCCCATCTCATATGTCGCCATTTATAGACTCTGACACCCCACTGCCTGATAGTTCGGGCGCCCAGGCGTCTAGTTGGGGAGGGATGCCTGCCCAGTCCCAGCCCCAACATCATCCACGATCCCAAGGTGTAGTACCCCCAAGGCCATCATCACGAACAGGTTTCATGTACGGTACTCCTACTGTGGGCGGTCCGGGTACACCAGGCCGAGGTGTAACGGGGTTCGGAATTCCACCATCTCCAAGGGTTTCCCCGACGATGCCTTTCGCAGGCTCCACATCTCAGTCCGTCCCACCACCTGCACGGCCTGGTAGCGCTGCAGATTACTTCTCAGGCGACCATAGTCAAAGCCGACATCTGAACGGACATGGACACCGACATGTACACGGACACGGGCACGGACACGGACACAAGCATGGCCATAGGAGGGAGCCTGCCGGTATGAGTGTAGATAACCTCGGAGCCGCCGATCCAAACGCATTCCGCGATCCCGCAATGGGTCCTCCTCTGGACTCTGACGACGAGGCGGAATTCCGTGCACCAACACCGCGTGCCAGAACGTTCGACGATTTTCGTGGTGGCCCGTCCTCTCCTAGGAGCATCGCAGAGAGTCGACGATCCAGCACACCAGTAGGGTTCATCCCTCCCCGACCGCCATCATCCTCGGCAGCTGCAGCGGAAGACTACGCGTTCTCGCCGCGACGTGTTCCTCTCCCCGGCTCTTCTGCGACGTCTGCTTACCCCTCTCGCTCAGGCTCGATCACGCCGGGTCCGCATGGAAACTCTGGACGAAGCCGCAAGACGTCGATAATGGGTGGTCGTACGGGTGGTGGAGGTGGTCCGAGTGGTCGGCCCGCCTCGCGAACTGCCTTTGGCAATACACCGTTTGTACGCTCGAGTGGACTTTACGATGATTAATACCATTTCATTGTCCTTTTTTTGTTTTCTTCGATCACTTTCTTTTGACTGACCAGTCTCGATTCGGATCCAACATATTTTCTCACCATCACTTCATTCACTGACTTCGGATTGCATTGATCACTCTTATGTGCTAGGCCGGATCGTGTTTGATTACCTTCAGTCTTGTTTTCCTTGTTCGCGGGCATTGTTTCAGTTTCCATACCCTCACCCGCTGAGTTACCTGCCTATCAGTTCTCGCGAACCCGATTGCTTGTGACTGTATCGAAAGTAGCTTGTCTTGCATATTGCCGCTTGTGTAACTGTCGTCACTTTTACCTTCATTCCATACAGTTCACGATCACAATCACTAAATAAGAGAGCCAAATGAATGGGTCTGATGAGTTACAAGCGCGGTGCTCTGCGTGATATATTATACATGTGTATGTCCATGCACATAACATACATACACCGACAGATCAGGTCACAGTCAATAATGAAATAAAGGTTACCAGAGGCTGTGTGTTTAGGCATGCAGTCTCGTAAGATACCAGTCAGAAATACGAAGGTGAAACTGAAGGCAGATCGCGAACAGGATATGTAATAAGAGCGGTATGCGATAGCATGGGCAGGTACAGGATCAGCAAAAGGGCTAAATGAAAGTTGGACCCATATGATGACGCGCATATACAGTAACGGCATGACATTTACTCGTCACTTTCGTCGGCCTTCTCATCAGGTTTCACCTTCTTTGAGCGCGGTTTCTTCGAGTTCTCCTTGTCTACCTTCGCTTTCTTAGCTTTCGGTTCAGCAGGCGCCTGTCCACGCTTGGGATTCAAGGGAGACTCTCGCCATAATGCTGCGACCTGCAGGAAACATTCGCATCAGCACCACTTCATTCATGGGACAAGATGAAACTGCAACACACGGCGGTCATGCCCTCCTTGATCGGCTTATCGGTGTTCTGTTCCTTCCAGATCTTTAGCTGCTCGCTCATGAAGATATTGTAAGCACTTGGAGGGCGTTTTGTTTTTGCTGCTCAACGCATCAATAAGTAGTGCTATCAAAGGTGCGATACGGAAGAACCCACGCTCGCCGTCGGCCTTTTTGGTCTTGGTGTTGGCCTTCCGCGTCGCAGACTTGGTGGTTGTTTCTGACACCCATGGATGATTAGTTGTTCGACATCGGTGATAAACATGATATACTCACGAGTAGTAGCTTTGGACATTTCTGGAGACGCGATGGATGTTGAAATACAGGGAAGAATGTTCAAGATGGGATGGAGGAAGGAAAGAAAGGGGATCCACTGTTGGTGGATTCGACGCGAATGGGTTTTGTACAGTGACGACCGTGACAGACACGAGATGTCACATATCAACATCCGTCACATACAACCCGCACAGGTCCCGCAGGTCCCGCAGGTCCCGCACGCCAGGGGTGCCATGCAGTCTCAGACTCTCAGATTCTCAGAACATGCACTTGATGTAAAGCATTCGGTACATCACATTTGGAAAATGAGTCTCCCAGAAGTAATCCCCCAAACAAGAGGCCAATGGACCCATGATCTTCGCTTCCCGGGGTGGGCTTCAGCAGATGACACAGTCAGTTGGCCTCGGTCCAAAAGGCGATACGCTGAGTCGCGTCTCAAGAGTGGCATGTAGGGTGCCGTCGGAAGTAATGTAGGGGCAGCCGCTATGAAACGAGAAACATAAGAGGCTTCGAAACATCGAATGCTAGAGAAAACACATACTCGTACATCAACTCACGTCCATTAGCTTCTGTTCCGTCTGTTCCACCAATACCTACGAGCAGCACCCTATCTGACGGCTGAGCAAGTGCCTGCTGCTGTTCCCATGTCACTGGAGCCCTCTGTTGCGTCATTGCAGTCGTGCGCTCTCGTTTTCTACGGGACCCAGTGTGTTCATCCGAATGCGTTATACTCGCAAAGTCAGAAGGAGGAAGAGCGACGAGAGGGCTTGAGCCAGGAGAGGTGAGATTAAGGACAATCGAAGACTTCGTATTTGGAGGCTGGTCCGATGAGGCGATCAAATCTTGCGAAAGCGATTGCGCAGTAATGACAAGCTGCGCCTGCGCGTAGCATTTCATGCTATCTTCAAGAATTCCCAAGGCTACGGCCCACGTTCCTGGTACAAGTCTGCGAGTCCGCGCCGCATAAACTACAGCCTCTGGAATCGTGGTTGGTACATCTATGGAGGTTCTGCCGCCTGGTAATCCAGCTGGAGATGTCCATGGACCAGAGAATCTCGGCACGACGAAGAACGCTAAAAGCCAAATACGACCTGAGCACAAGGCACGTTATTCATATGCTCCCCTTTGGTGACTGAGATGATGCGGAACGCACCTCGGGCAATGAACTCGGAGGTTACGGCCTCTGATATTCGCATCCGACGCTGGAACAACCTCAGCTGAAGGTTCACCTTGAATGTCTCCCCCTCCCCCTGCCCTGCTACCTCTTCATATACCTGAGCAAGATCATCGAAGGCGTGCGCGACTTCCTTTCCCTTGAAACGACTCGCACTTCGCTCCAGCTCTGATTGATCCGAGTCTGTCGGCGTGCATAATCCAGCTCCAGCAGCCAGCATACGGTCCGAACCACTTAGTGGGACAAGCCCAGCGATGGAGCGTAGACGTCGGAACAATTGATTGTCTGAAACAGCAAGACAAGCGGACCGAAGTTCGGAAACTCCGATGGATGAAAGCGGCGCCGCTCTCGACAAAATTTCTAATAAGAACATATCCCTCGACGTATCATCTACACCCCCTGTACTTCCGCCACCACTTGACCTAGATACAATACTCCAATAAACTGCGGATCGACCTTCAATGGTTCTCTCCTGCAAAAGTGACGCCGAGGAAAGAGAATGAGCCGTGCATGCGCCAGCGCAGCTCTCCAGGACACCAAGGGCCTGCGATAAATCAAGTCGTCCACTCGCAAAATCGTGGATGACACTACGCATGAGCCCGATGACTGTCTCCCGCACGTCGGATTGGACCTTTGGAGATGCAACCGCGGATACTGCCTTGCCTGTCGGACCAGACGGTCCCGCCCGAGTCGGAGAAGAGGTTTGGGAGTATGCAGAGCTGCTTATACTATTGGATGCACTGAACTGGGGCTTCTCAACAGCGGTGCGTCTCTGCCGGCTAGTGAATGGTGTTCGGTTCGATGAACCAGCTGGTGGATTGACGTCGTCGTATGCTGGGGGAGCATCTGACGGTACATCAGCTGGTTCATCGAAATAATTCGCCTTCTCTGGCAACATTGTGAGGTTCCCGGCTATTACTAGAGAGGATGGTAGGAGTTGAGTGGTGATGGACGAAGCTGCGCATCACCGCTGTGATGAATGATTCAATGGAGCTGTGCATCAGATTCAGGTCAACAATTCAAAGGCGGCATATCGGCGGCGCAAGTCTAAATCTAAACTAAATCTAAAGTATCTCGTGGTAGCATAATGTAATATACGTGTCTTTACTTATAATGTTTATATTCAAGTTTAGCTCTTTACTATAGTACCGCCGACTCAGTGGTCTAGCGGTTATGATATCTGTCTAACATGTGTACACAGATGGTTCCTGGTTCAATTCCAGGCTGAGTCATTCGTTTGAAGGTGTGCTGAATTACTTTTTTGGATTCATTTTTTTCTTTTGGGTACGCTTTATCCATGTTACAATCCTAACCTAATAGTCGTGCTGAATTGAACAGTCTGTACTTCTTGTACCAAGGCTGCGTTAAACATGCTCTTCTCTATAACTCACATCACCATTCGGTACTGGCTCTACAAAGAACTCATGCGCAGGTTCACGATTCCCAAGTGCTAACATACTGAATTGGACTCCAACAGTGAGATAGGTAACAAGAACTGCACAGTCAGGAAATGCATGGATAGAGAGCATGATCCGCTGTAGATACACTTGAGGTGTACCCGAGCTTCTCGAACTCGTAGTCCCATCACTTGCGGTCCTTGCGGATCATTGTTTGTAAGCTTATCGAATGCTGGATGCAGAGCACAGATGATGAGGGGATCAACAGCAATGTCGAGGGCAGTGATCGCGGCCACTAGCTCGACCAAGGATATCTTGTCAATGCCGAAAATGACTCATACAATCAGTCCACCTGGGCTTGATGATAAATAGGTGGAAATAATGCTGGTCGCCGGCATGATACCAACTGAGACGCATAGGTATTCAAGCGCTTTCTCCATCCATAGTGTGTAGGTGATAACATGTTAAATAATTCGAAGCTCAGAGGTGAGTTGTGTTTCGGCTGGATTGGGATTACTTTGGTGTCGATCATTCTGTATCAGGCGTCCTTTGCAGTTTACTACTTGAAGATGCTTCAACGGTCGTGTCCATCGGCCAAATATGTAGATCATTTTGCTCCAACTCACAGTCCTGCCTGAGGCTCAATGAGTCACTTTCACGCATTAATGTTCCCAGGACAGACTATGGGTGGGTGGAAATAAATCCAAGGCGGATCTGCCATTCTTATGCGCTACAGGTACGTAACGAGGAACCTCCAAGTCAAAATAACAGCAAACGTCGTCCATCGGCGTGCATTCTTCTGGGTCAATGTAACTGAGATTGTTGGTCTACGAGCATACGCTTGATGGGTTGAACGTCGTGTCCAGAATGTCTATGATGTCAAGTTAGTATGCCAGTCGGATATGTGCCGGCAAGGCCTCAGGACTCACTTTCCCCAAAGTAAGTGAGATGGGCACCGTTGATACCACCGGATGGGATAGAATCGCTGCAAGTTGGATCTTCTTGGCCGTCACAGACTTTGACATTGTCAATTGAGGTCGCTGACGGTGATTCACCTGTCAAGAATGACCATACCATCACAACAGGGATGCTTACATGGATCTTGGAAATTCCAGAATTCCGTTCGACTAGAAGAACCTTGAACAGTATGCCTTAGACATTGAGCGTTTCCTGACTTACTGGTGACGATAACCGATTTCCTGAGGAATAAGTGTTGGGACACCATCTATTGGCAACACCGTTAGAAGCGCAAATCATCCCAAAGGAATTTGAGGAGCGAACCGGTTGTATGTACAGCCCTAAAGAGATTGTCCGCACCAATGAGTTCTTCAGCAAGATCTGCATATGCAGCATCACCGGTACGAGGCTGCCCGAACGTGAAGACTTTAAGAGGTGTTTCAGGGAAGTTGGACGCGAGTGAAACGCCTCCGAGGCTCGCAAGAGACGCGCCAAGGCTGTGTCCTGTGGATACGAGGGTGTAATCTGGATGGGCTTGAAGCTCTGATGAAACAGCCGAAAGAACATCGGAAGCAACGCTGTTAAAAGCAGTCAAGAACCCGAAGTGTGCCTTTGCGTTACTCGTGTTGTTGATGCCTGGGGAGAACAGGGGCACGAGTACAATCTCCGCATCTGAAGTGTGCTCTCATGAGAAATTCCTGCTGGAAGAATCAGAAAAAACACTGACCTGTTATGAAGTTTTGAGGTGATACGCTGCCTCGAAAAGCTGATATGATCTGCTTGTTTGTATCGTCCCTCGCTACAAATCCATGCGTATCCGTCTTCAGGTCATTCAGCTGTACATAGTTGAGTTAGATATTCAACCATAGAATGGCTTGTCCGTACAGTCTTTACTACGTTCATGCCGAGTGGACTGTTGCATGGCAGGAGCTGATCTGCAGCAAAGGATATCTTCGTGAAACGGGTGAATTGATCCATCAAGTCTTGCGTTATTGAGCGCCGAGGTAACGAAGCCTCCAAGGTCGGGTAGCCGAAGGAGACCACAGCGGCTAATGCGGTGACGAGGTTCAACCTAGCAAATCCGTGCATGGTGAGAAGAGTGGCAATGTCTGAAGAACCGTCGGGACCCTACTCACGAGAGCATCATCTACATTTATATGTTTTCCGTGAATGCTGCGAATCAACGTGATTTTCTATGCTCCTTGTCGATGCCTTGACGTGTGCCGGCTGGTGGAGGACGAAGGGCGCTTCCGAAAGATGACGTTGTGAAGGAACGTTTTTCATGACCAGTGGAATCAGTTCACCTGTGAAATGAAGCACGCTATCGCAAGATTGTCCGAACGAAGACGTATTTACATGGTACGTGAGACTTGCCTTGATGAGGATGAAATCTGGACCCCTGTTTGCACGGAGAAGCACAGAGATAATCTTGCGTGCTTCTCGAAGGGGTATTAACCCCGCCGGTAGAAACGATGTTACTTGCAAACATAGTGTGTGAATCCTCCAGCGGCAGAGTGTCATGGCCAATGTAGGTAGGTTGCATGATATCATACTTCCAGCACTGAACCCCAACAAACACGAAACGCTTGCCGCGAGAAGACTGGTGGCCTACTTTAAATGGTTGCATACTATATAGGGACTGTCTCGTCAAATGATCACGTTCGTAGGGAAGACCATGAGACAGACAAACTTCTCAGTTTCTTGACCATTGACGTGGGCGGAGAAGTCCTGTGTGCGTGGGTAAAGTCGCCGTTCCAGTTTAAACTTGAGAAACGGTAATCAACAAATGGAATATGTTCGCTAATCATGTGTTTCCTGACCGTGCCGAGCACAGTTTATTCTTACGAGCTATATTGAGAAACCAATCCGCGTGGGACATCTCCGGTCGTTCCTCGGGAGCCGCTTTAAATACTGACGATAATTATAGCTCTAGGATGGAAGGGTACCCAAGATGGTGATACCTCCAGGGTATCACCAGGGATCAGCGGTATTTCGAAGGGAATCTTAAGAAAGAACGGGAAAGCACATGGTTCGAAGGACAGGTGCGGACATGCCCAATACCAACTTTTGCTTCAAAAGCATGAGATAAAGTTGGAGCCCATCGCTGTAACGAGATATAGCCCATTATACCCTCAAACGAATGCAGACTTTCACTCACTTTGACCGAAATATGTAATGTGTGCGAGGCTTAGGAAACTCGAGGGATTTGAGTCGCTGCAGTTTGGATCTTCACCTCCGTCGCAATGCCTTACGTTCTCAACAGTGGCTGTTGAGATTAGATTTATTGTTATTGGAGTCTATCATATTGCGGCACTGTGAACTTACGAGGATCTCGGAATTGCCAGTACTCTGTCCCACTGGTTTTAAAAAGGTCAAGGCACGCGAACCATGGAGGAGTGGGCATCGTACTTACTGATGCTGGTATCCAATAGCCTGTGGGACGACAGTGGGAATGCCATCTATGTAGCACGTTAGAACGCAGAGTAACTAATGACAAACAAAAGAACCAACCGGTAGTATGAACCGCTCTGAAGATGTTCTCGGTGCCGACGAGGGACTCCACTAGTTGAGCGTACTCAGCATTACCAGTACGCGGCTGGCCGTACGTGAAGACTTGCAATGGAATGCCAGGAAAGTTTGCAGCGAGGGAAACGCCAGCGATACTGGCCAATGCACCACCAAGACTGTGGCCTGTCGAGATCAGTGAATAATCCGGATGGGAGCCGACTTCCGACGATACTGTGGAAATAACGTCGGACGCGACGCTGTTATACGCGGTCAAGAAACCGGAGTGGGCCCTTGCATCGCTTGCATTCGTGATGCCCTGCGATTCGAACGGGACTAGTAGTGCTTGTGCATCTGATTACTCGGTAGTGAGAAAGGAAGGGCAACAGCCGAAGTGATCAGCACAAACCCGTTAGGACGTCCTGCACTGAAAAAGTGCCACGGAAGACAACAATGATTTGTTTATTGCTGTCATCGCGCGCAATAAAGCCGGTCGCCGCATCGTTTAGCTAGAAAGTGCATTAGACGATCGATAGAATAATAATAAAGAAAGATACACACTCTTTGCACGAGAGTAGTACCTAAAGGATTAGAACATGCCGGGACGTAAGCTAGAGAAGAAAGTTCGGCGAAATGGGTAAGCTGGTCAAATAGCACCTGTGAGATTTCACGTCGTTCCAGGATGGGATGTGGATAGGCCTTGACGGCAGAAATGAAGGATAAAACGAGAGGCACAACACTGATGCGCAGCAATATGAAGGAAAACGAAACCACAAGAAATGCTCTAATCTTGTGTCTTCTCCGTTGTATATTGCTACTTTTAAGCCTCAGGCAGAGATCATACCAAGCGCAATATCTCAATGCCCAGCTAGCATCTGTGAGCTAGAAACCGTGTCACGGATATATAGATCCCGATGATACGGGTGCAATGTGATTTCGCTAGTTGCCCAAGACGAACTTGTCGGACGAGCTTCCAGATTATAGCGAGAGTGCATTGCTTCATTTGTTGCCAGGCGGGTAACAGAACAAGTGCCACCTTTGTCAGTCTGCGTCCGCCTTCAACCAGTGTCGTCATGCACGCTAAACCTATCCCGGGTTACAACAAGAATGATCCAGAAAAACTGAAGCGATACGAACAAGTCTCGCGATTCTCGTCGCAGTTTAGTTTAGTGACGACGCCAGCGCGCGTTCCACGTTGTCCACTGAAGCGTTCAGCCCTCAGGGCTATGAACTGAAGATCAGACCTGATATGAAACCGGAGCGACGACAAGCTCTGAGATGAGGAGACGCTGATTGTTGTCGCAAAGAAACTGAATTGTATGAGCAGAGAATTCTTGTGCTTTTGCAGTTGACGCGACGGTTGTTGGGGCGAAGTGAATTGAATGCGACTGGTAAATAATTGCATCCGCCTCGTGAGAAACTTACTCCACATTTGGTTGCTTTCGTTCCGTTCAGTCCCTCTTGGAAATTGGAACAACGCTTTCACCGGCGGCATTGTCGGTAAACTTGAAGGTTGAGCTGCTAATAAGCAGATTATAGTACCAATATCAATCATGCACACTTTCCCCAACCAAGAATATGCCGAATTTTGGAGTAAGTCCGATATCTGTGCTGAAGTACCTCAGCGGCCCGCTTAATAGACATGTATATCGGGATACATCACTATCACGCTGCAACTCTTGCTCTTCATGGCCTTCTATACCAGATAACTCGATGCATGAGAGAACTCGGAGGATCTCGTACTCACAAGAAGAGGCGTAGCGTCTGCACTTCCCGCCGCGGTAGATCAAGCAGCTCCCAAATACAGCGAGCGACCACCAGGGGTGGGAAGGGAAAGAGAATAATTTACTGGACGAATGACCGCACAGGTTACACGTCCGCGATGCCATTGGTGTGTAAGAGAAGGCGGAACTTGGGCACTGCCGCGATAGTTCCTTACTGTTGATAGCGCAGCGTGAACCGGAGTAAGACCGATGTCCTGGAAAATATATGCAGTCTACAGAATAATGATATATATCTTGTTTTACATTAAGAGCACAGTGAAACAACCTTTAAGTGACATTTTAACGCTAGCGAACTTCAAGTTGTAGATCTATATTCCTGACGATCAACGTATCTTCTTCTTCCTGGAAAATCGGCGAGAATTCTATTCATCTCCTGGGAACGATGCTTCCTAAGCCATATGCGCTGTTGCAACGAAGCGGAAGTACGCCGGCAGAGCGTGGGCGAGGGACAACCAAACCTGAAATTCCTTAGTTTAGCGGGTAATTGTGCATCCGGAGAACATTGCGCCTCACATTGTAAAGATAGAAGCTCCTCTGATCCGCCTTGACACTTTTCTTTGCAAGGAAGCGGCCACCAACAGCTAGGCCAAGTGCGTTGAACATGAGGGCTGTCTCCACGTTAAGACCCCACAGCTTGCTTAGACCGATGCTCCATACAGCAACAGCAAGCATGAGTGTCGGACGGGCAATAGATGGATAGACGAGAGGAAGCGTCCGTCTGCCGACTAATGCGTCGCCAATCGTGTCCTTGAAATCTTGAGCCTTATTGCACGTCAGTAAGTCGTCTTTCTGAGAGGATCAGATGTATCGGTTTACCTGTATGGTTGTCGCAAAAATCGCTGCGCTACAAATGATGGAGAATATTGTGATTTTGTCCAGAGAGGTTATGCTTTTGCCTGCAGAAGTGTAAGCTTGCCCTTCATCGTTTCGCACAGAGTGAAACAGCAAACTTACCTGCGATGAGACTGGCGCCGGTCTCGAAGCTGGCCATTCCTAGGCCATTGACAATGTTGCGTCCGGCCCAATGACCTGCCGCAAATCCAGCCTCATTGTAAACCCAAGTAAGGATGCAACCAGCAAAGCATGCGGCTGCAACTTCTTTGCTATACGAGTAGCTCCATGCAAGACATACAAGTGGCATCGTCCAACGAAGTATGAGAGCAGTACGCAATGATAGGCGCTTCGCAGGGAGAGGACGGTCCGGTTTGTTGTTCTGATCTTCCTCCGGCGAGACCGTTTGATTGGAAAGGTTGAAATGCAAGAGCTGAAGCCAGATCCAGAACATTGTCGGTGGGAGTTGCTTAAGAGACGCGAGAGGAGCCGATGCTGCTGCAAGACATGTCTGTCGCCTGAGTTAGTATCCAAATTACTGCAAGAGAAGACGCTTGGACACGTACAATCGGAATGAGTGTGGTCTTGATGTCCGACTTTGTAAAGAGGAATGCCGTCCAAGAGTGGTATGCTAGCCAGTATGGGACAGAGAAAATGGCTTTCGCGACAGACATGGTCTTTGACATTGTGGTACCTTGCTGGATGGACTACCGGGTCGAATGCACGAGAAGACTTCGAGGAAGTCAGACTTCTGGGGCTTTTGCTGAAGACTTCAAGCGACGAAAACTATTGTTTTATACCATGACGACTCGACGCTGCCGCCAGTATGGTTCAACTTGGGGTCTTAATCTCCATGCCCATCGGAAAAGAAACAGTAAGGCCTGGCTGGCTTGAACGCGAACTTGCAAATTGGGTTTTGGAATGGGGAAGCGTCCCTGAGTCTCAGTAGATACGGTGGAACGCATCAGATCACAGCTAAAGATAGGCATAGCAAAGCAACTGGGTAAGATCAAAGGAATCAAAAAAATGCGCTGGTCGCATAACACGAACCAACACCCTGAGTTAGAGAAGAGGAGTAACAACATTCAGATGGACCCAAGAACCGGCGAGAACTTGAGGATGAGAGTGTGCTTCGAAGCGTGTCCTTATTCCCCATTTCACTTTAATTTTCTGCCTTGGAGTCTCGCTGGCGTTGAGTTGGAAATCTTGATGGGAACAAAATGGGGATAGCTATCAGTATTCAAAAGGATCTGCAGGCGGTAATGACCGCTTGAAATTCAGCCGAGAGGCATCGTCAGAGGAGGGCGCCCGAGGAAGAACATTGGGGATCTTGTCTGCATGACGCATAAGATATATGATCGAAGGTGTCCCGACGGCTCCGAGAACGGCTGGTTTACATCGAAGATGTTACGCAGTCGGCGCCACTTACTGAGGCAACATCGCCACGCCGGAGGGCAAAGTCGATGCCATCGGACAGGGGCGCTCAATGACACTCATCAACAGAACAGCAACAGAACAATTCTGACGTATCAATCGCTTATGTAATAATGGAACCTGACAAATACATGAAAGAATTTTGCGTGGAAAAATATGACCGGATAGTCTTCAATGTTAGAACATGTTGTATCGTCCAAGGGCATAGAAGTAGTAACGAATACGATTCCAGACGGCTGCAGGGAGTCGGATGTTACAGTATATGCAGAGATTAGACATGATTGATACGACATTGGTATTCTCGGTGTGGGCCATCAGTGGATTATGCCACATGGATAATTATTTTACGATCACGAGTCAGAGAAAGAGTCACAGCCAAGACTGGAAACGCTGCATCCTCCTAGCCCTAGCATCGCCACCCATATCGCCTGCTTTTCGTAAATGAAGACCAGGTTGAGAGTGGCAATAAGAACGACCTCTCAACTACCGAGCGTTTGCCCCAGGATCTGAATAAGAGGGTGGCATTGCAGTGAGATCAACTCGTAAGCGTTCCAAGTCATGTCGCAAGTTGGAGACATCTGCTCGCAATCGTTCACGATCCACAGTGACGCCTTCCAACAGACCACTCAGTCTCGGACCCTCACTAGACTTTTGTGTTGGCGATGCGTCTGTCGAAGTCCCGTCCGCGGAATAACCCAGCCAGCCACCCCCTGTGATGAGAAGCGAGTCAGCTTTGCAGTGATTTTTGATCTGTGATCTAACTCACTTTCATCGATAGGGAAGAATAATTCTGTTTCGCGAGAGCGTGAGGGAAGGACTGGTTCCTCATATGGAAACATAAAAGGAGTTGCCTTCGTCTCCTCTGTGGACTGATTGTGGGACTTCTGCCGTCTCCGAAAGCAATAAATCGTGGTGAGAAGTGCGAGAACCAGCACAATGACTCCTCCGACGACACCACCCGCGATAGCTCCTGCTGAAGCCTTGGAACTTGAGGAACCGGGTATCGTGCTTCCGCTTGCAGTAAGGTCGAAGGATGATTTGATATTCGTGCTAACTATTAATGAGTAACAGCAGAAGCGAGAAAGTACGATAGCATACTCCAACGCCAATAGGGCAAACATCGCGCCACACGCCGGACTACAGGAACTCGCATTTTAGTTCCTCTTGTCAAAAGAGCTGATTTCAAGTTTACCTGTTCTTTCCGGAATTCGGTGCACTGGACCTAATCCCAGTTGAAGGGTCGTATGTCGCAGGAAATGGCATGCCGTGTCGGCCCGATGCCGCGTAACTATGAACCTGACTGATCATGAAATTCTGAGTCGCTGTGTCTGTGATGCTCGAGGCGGAGAACATCATCCAATCTTTTGGAAGATATCTGTTTCAAGAACGTATGAGAAGTGATGATCTTGCGTACGTGCAGTGGTTCGACCGGGGTTTCCATTATTCAACGGTAAGCCGTATGTTTGGCGATCTTCAGGCAATGGTCAGGACAAGTCTTTGTGAAATCCCGCATGTTACCCACTTGCAGAAGATGAATAAAGCGAAGTTAATGCATCATAAACAGATTCCGATACGAGGTCAAGCTGGAGCAGTCTATCTGCATAGAGATTATAGATCAAACCATCCAAGTTTGGATAGATGAGGCCGTCGTCGGACTCGTCTGAAGAAAGCGTGTTGTCCTGCCAGTCTGAGATATACGAGGAGGCCGTCTTCTGACTCAGAGAGGTCAAAACAAGTCGGTGTGCAATGGACTTTGAAACGTACAGTGAACCGCCTTTCATCCTCGTTGACTCCTGCTATCTCGGCAATCCTCGCCATGCAAGATATTCCGATGATCCCTTTCAAGATCAAATTTACTCGGCCACTATTTGGAGTACCTTGCTCTGAAATGAAGTCCACCGAATTCCTGCGAAATTATTATTCTGCGATCCATCAATTAGACAGTACTTTCTCACTGATGTATCGATGTCATTGTGTTGTTTTCCAAGTATTCAGCCCAATTTCGAAGCAGGGCATACTAAATATCATCAGCCACAGTCGATACAGCATAAGTATTGACCCACATGTCTACTTAGTAAGGTTCCATTGCCTGACCTCTGTGTGTAGGCCAACGTCATGATGAGCATATTTGCAGTTTCTGAGTCAAAAGGTTCCTCACTCAGTTGGAGAATTGCTTTGAACCGCTCAAGCATGTCACTTACCTTCAATCCCGTAATCATGCAGTCTATTAATCCCGTCTGCGGTGGCGTTCGGATACGCAGTACCTAGGAGCTATTAGACCATTTTTAGTCACGCGATCACAAATGACACGAACCAATGTTTCTCGACGCATATGTCAGCAAGTAAACAGATGAATCCTGGAACTGAAGAAGCGGCGAAAGCAGATATCCAACTAATTCGGGATTCAGGTATAGGAAGGCCGGAAAGGCTGCATAAAGCGTGTCAACGGTATTCACACCGTAAGTTGCACTACGTTGACGAAGAGCCGAGGTTAATATTTCTCATAGACAGGAAGCGTGATTACCTTACCCCAAAGCGTCCGTTCCAAGGCCATCCATGTTCTTCATGAACGCCTTTATATCCATCATGTTCCAGTCTCCGTCACTGGAAGGTGTGATTGTGATGTCTATCGAGCTCATTACTTGACGTGCAGTCAGAGAAAGCAACTCCGCATATTCAGAAGAATATCTCCGTCCTGCATCAAGCAAATGAGAATCAAAGGATTCAGCGGAGGACCGTGCTCGGGGAAAGTCATCCAAGAATGCCTTTACCTAAGACGGCGTATTAAGATGCTTCGCAAAACGAACAACGGAAGGGGCGTACCGCAGCTTCTGCATCGGAATAGCTGGATAGAAAGTACGGATATCGATCTTCAAGAACGGTCCCCGCATTGTACTGCACTGAAGGGCTGCGTAAGACGCCCAGAGTCCATACAGCTGGCTCGGGAGTGGAAACCACATCCCCCCAATCTACGGCGATTCCTAGAGTTATCCAATTATCTAAAGTGCTATACCCGGTGAAAAATAGCATAAGCATTATCAATGGTCGATGACGAATGTCTTACTCATTGACTGGACGAGGACCTATTTGCGTCGTATTTCCAAGACTACTGCTGGAGTTTACTGCATTTGCACGATTGATGGTATCATTTGTTATTGCCCACGAAATTGTTGTTCCGTCGATCTACTGCAGCAATTGAGGATTCGAGAAGATAAATAACGTATAGTGAAAGGACTTCACCTTCTTAAAAGAGTAATATTCCGTGGCATCTTGCGCGAAACCAACGGATTCCGAATATTTACTCTTGGTCTCCAACTCCATAGAAAGGATAACATATTGATCATCGACAAAGTGTGTCCATTGAACAAGCCTGGAAGCGTCTCCGGTGAGAAACTCTGGTGCAAAAATGAGCAAGTCAGCCAGTTTTGAAGATGCAGACGAGCAATCACCTACCTCCAGATATATCGGAGTACATCCTGAGGTCATGCGAACTTCCGTCGGTAGATTCCGCAGACATAGCCAAATAGGAGAATGGAAGAGATTGCCGGACAAGATCAAGCGGCTAATGGAGTCGTAAACCTGGAGAACCCGAGAGGACTGATCGTAATATGGTTCACCTCTATAGTGCTGATAAATGATGCATTGATCAGCATCCCTCCAGCATTGAAAGCGAAGGATGTTCGGGTTGGAGTAAATTCAGTGGCAACTTGCTCCGCAACTAACAGGTCCGTATCGTCTGTCCCAGCATCTCCGCTGATTCTGTAAGGATTTCCGTCGACCACGGCGAGTATGTACCACCCAGTGACCTAAGCCAGCAAGATGAGCGGTAGTGCCGCGACATGAATAAGTTAAGGTCAGCCAAACATGCTACCCATTGCTTGCTACCCTCCGTGGGCTAGACGACGGGTGTGGGAAAAGATGGGAAGGACGTACGCGGCTCAGATCCCAGTTGCGTGGCCATATAATGTTAAGCGGTTGCGAGTTGCCCCCCTGACTGATCCAGCTGTTCAAGTAAGGGGAGCGAACAGCAAGTGGAAGGGCTGTTGGATTGAAGGGCGACACCGACCATTCGGTCTGCCCGTTCTGTGCCAACGAGCCAAGTACACAGAGGAAAAGAACAACAGCTCGAAAGAAGAAGTCCAACATGGAAGTGGATGTGAGAGGGGATCCGGGATTAGGAGACAAGCGAACACTCTGGAGAGGCAGGCGTCGCACAGTGAAAGGATAGAGTCGAGGCGGAGGGAATCACGTTCTTGGTTGCATTATCGGACCACGCTTTTTGTGTCCTGAACCTGAAGCTAGTATATATCATGGAGACTTGGGTATAGAGTCCATTCTGGTATGGTAGAGAGGAGAAAGTACAAACTCGATTAGGTGTGACGCGCGTTATGCGACCCTGACTTGCCTCATCCGTGACTCTGGACCCTTCCTTCCTTAACTGTAACGTCAACGAGACGCAAATCCACTTTCGCTCCCATATATAGATCTCTACCAATAAAGCAGATGTATGGTTTTAATTTTCAGAAATATGGATTTCTCACCATTTTATTACGGAAAGAATCCCTTTTGTGTGCCAAAAGGCTCAGGATTTATTTTCCGGTACTCTGGTAAGTTTTTCATGCATTTTGGAAATCTCATCCTCAGAATTCTTGCCGCTTTTGGTAGGGATATGACACATATAGTCCAAATGTAGTGACTAATATAGATGACTAATATGCATTGGTCAACTGCCTTTCGACAGAGACCCAAAAAGACCATAAAACCATATAATACGTCTCGTTATATCGCTATCTCGAGCGCAAATGAGATTCCAACACCTCTTCGCTGACTTCCGCTACCCCTTGAGGTCCGACCTTGAGATTTTTCCCGGTCCTCTAAATCAGGTTAGCTCAGGGCCTTACAGGGTCATCAGTCACAGTGTGACACCTAGTCTAAACGTGGTTTATTATCGTATACGATACGACAAGTCCACTGCTAAGCTTGCCAAGGTTCGCGGGAGTCACCAGACTTATCTACCTTACCGCATGGAAGAGGTAACTGATGGACAGCATTACTCCGCTTGACGTTGCTGGAATCATGACTATTCTTTGCCCAAGTCCGGGATATCAACTGATCCGGAAAGATGTCGCCTAGGAAACTAATGATCAAGGAGGACGACGAAGACGAAGTGTCGTATCCTGACCTGATACTCCGGAGTACGTCCATAAATCGAT
Organism: Inonotus hispidus; assembly: GCA_024712875.1. NCBI lineage: Eukaryota > Fungi > Basidiomycota > Agaricomycetes > Hymenochaetales > Hymenochaetaceae > Inonotus > Inonotus hispidus. Next base: position 3,939,636 of record CM045714.1, on the reverse strand, counting down.
CCTTCGTGTATCTAGTGACGTAAGCGTAACGTATGTCACCAAGTGCGCACGTGTAACTAGTTTAGATTTAGTTTAGATTTAGACTTGCGCCGCCGATATGCCGCCTTTGAATTATAGAGGCCTGATCGATGATGCACGGCTGCATTCACTTCATAGAGGTGATGCGCAGCTTCGCCTTCGTCCATCACCACCACTCAACTCCTACCTACCATCCTCTCTAGTAGTAGCCGGGAACCTCACAATGTTGCCAGAGAAGGCGAATTATTTCGATGAACCAGCTGATGTACCGTCAGATGCTCCCCCAGCATACGACGACGTCAACCCACCAGCTGGTTCATCGAACCGAACACCATTCACTAGCCGGCAGAGACGCACCGCTGTTGAGAAGCCCCAGTTCAGTGCATCCAATAGTATAAGCAGCTCTGTATACTCCCAAACCTCTCCTCCGACTCGGGCGGGACCGTCTGGTCCGACAGGCAAGGCAGTATCCGCGGTTGCATCTCCAAAGGTCCAATCCGACGTGCGGGAGACAGTCATCGGGCTCATGCGTAGTGTCATCCACGATTTTGCGAGTGGACGACTTGATTTATCGCAGGCCCTTGGTGTCCTGGAGAGCTGCGCTGGCGCATGCACGGCTCATTCTCTTTCCTCGGCGTCACTTTTGCAGGAGAGAACCATTGAAGGTCGATCCGCAGTTTATTGGAGTATTGTATCTAGGTCAAGTGGTGGCGGAAGTACAGGGGGTGTAGATGATACGTCGAGGGATATGTTCTTATTAGAAATTTTGTCGAGAGCGGCGCCGCTTTCATCCATCGGAGTTTCCGAACTTCGGTCCGCTTGTCTTGCTGTTTCAGACAATTAATTGTTCCAACGTCTACGCTCCATCGCTGGGCTTGTCCCACTAAGTGGTTCGGACCGTATGCTGGCTGCTGGAGCTGGATTATGCACGCCGACAGACTCGGATCAATCAGAGCTGGAGCGAAGTGCGAGTCGTTTCAAGGGAAAGGAAGTCGCGCACGCCTTCGATGATCTTGCTCAGGTATATGAAGAGGTAGCAGGGCAGGGGGAGGGGGAGACATTCAAGGTGAACCTTCAGCTGAGGTTGTTCCAGCGTCGGATGCGAATATCAGAGGCCGTAACCTCCGAGTTCATTGCCCGAGGTGCGTCCCGCATCATCTCAGTCACCAAAGGGGAGCATATGAATAACGTGCCTTGTGCTCAGGTCGTATTTGGCTTTTAGCGTTCTTCGTCGTGCCGAGATTCTCTGGTCCATGGACATCTCCAGCTGGATTACCAGGCGGCAGAACCTCCATAGATGTACCAACCACGATTCCAGAGGCTGTAGTTTATGCGGCGCGGACTCGCAGACTTGTACCAGGAACGTGGGCCGTAGCCTTGGGAATTCTTGAAGATAGCATGAAATGCTACGCGCAGGCGCAGCTTGTCATTACTGCGCAATCGCTTTCGCAAGATTTGATCGCCTCATCGGACCAGCCTCCAAATACGAAGTCTTCGATTGTCCTTAATCTCACATCTCCTGGCTCAAGCCCTCTCGTCACTCTTCCTCCTTCTGACTATGCGAGTATATCGGATGAACACACTAGGTCCCGTAGAAAACGAGAGCGCACGACTGCAATGACGCAACAGAGGGCTCCAGTGACATGGGAACAGCAGCAGGCACTTGCTCAGCCGTCAGATAGGGTGCTGCTCGTAGGTATTGGTGGAACAGACGGAACAGAAGCTAATGGACGTGAGTTGATGTACGAGTATGTGTTTTCTCTAGCATTCGATGTTTCGAAGCCTCTTATGTTTCTCGTTTCATAGCGGCTGCCCCTACATTACTTCCGACGGCACCCTACATGCCACTCTTGAGACGCGACTCAGCGTATCGCCTTTTGGACCGAGGCCAACTGACTGTGTCATCTGCTGAAGCCCACTTCGGGAAGCAAAGATCATGGGTTCATTGGCCTCTTGCTTGGGGGATTACTTCTGGGAGACTCATTTTCCGAATATGATGTACCGAATGCTTTTCATCAAATGAGAGTCTGAGACTGTATCCATGAGACTCCGCTTCTACTTGAAGGAAAGTTTCTTTTCCATAGTCGTTGCCCATTCTCTGGAACGCCTTTTCCACGGCCTCAGCGCCGACCACTGGCAACGTTCCAGGCGGCTTGCATTGGCGGCAATTGGCGAAGACAAGTTTAACGTCGTCAGCGAATTGCTCCATCGTAGAATAGTGGTCCTTCTTAAGACGGGCACCGATTGTTCCAAGATCCATTGAATTCTTGATCTCGTCGTAATATCTATAAGAAAAGATGAGATGAGCCTTTGACGTTGAAATCAAGAGCTACGTACCTCAGACATCCATCTCGTAGTGGATCGACGGGCTCCCTGAAAATGAACGATTGAGGCATATTCATAAGATGGTTCAGCACATCCTGATGAGAAGATGGCGCCTGCGAACAAACTCCCCTTCCCTTTGATCGAAGGCAGTGGTTGCATGAGACTTCCTGACTTTCGGTCGCGCCAGGGACGGCTTAGGAGAAGCAGGTGGTGGTGACGGAGCATGGTACTTTTCAATAGCGTCCGTCCGCTCGTACGCACTGTGCGGCTCGGCACTTGCATAGCTGGGAAGTTCCTCGTCCGCGTCTAGTTCCACAATTTTCCGCGGTTTCAAGTCAATGGGTTTGCTCGGCGACTTCTCCAACTCTTCAGTAGCAATAACCTCTTGCAACAAGTCGTGCGAGCGCTGTCAATGTACGGTGGGGGTGGCATGTCCGTCGCCTTTGTCATACGAGGCTTCTTAGGCTCGGGCAAGGGCTTCGATCCTTCGCCATTAGGCAACGACTGCTGACCGAGCTTCAACTTTAGTTTGGGAGCTGGTCCAACCGCTTCGTGTCCTGCTTCCGGGGCGGCTTCAGAGGCAGGCGCTACGGTGTCGACAGTGGAACTGCCTCGTGAACCGCGGGCGGCCTTGAGTCTCGTTGACAGCATCGCGTCTCGGGTTGGCTTTTTCAGCCAATGCCACAGTAGCATTGATCTTTGCCCAGGCTAGACGCGAATGAGTATCAGTAACGGAGCTCGAACCCGAGTTGTCCTTCCACAAACCTTCGTCAAAGAAAGCCTCCGAAGACACAGACTCCACATCAGCATAAGAACCAGGAGCGTCGTAGGTTCTGCAATTTTGGATCATCAAGCGGAAATCCGCCTCGAACTCTAGGCGGTTTTTGTGCATCCCGGTTTGCAGCTTTTGACCCATAGTCTGCAGGTCCATTGGATTAGGAATAGACCTTCGAAATCGGCCAGACGAACCGCCGTTGTATTCCCTTCTCTCGTCATACTTTAGGATCGCTAGGGATGAGATTGGCCCTCGAAGGCATAATGTGGAACTGTTACTCGTGTTATTAATAGCATGATTAAGACGTTTATTTACCTCCAGTGAAGCGATGGCAAAATCATTGTATATAGGCGATCCACACTCCTGTAACGCTCCATCTCCGTAATGGCTGCCTGAAGAAGCTCGTAATCTTCTCCGCTCTGCTCGAACCTAGGCTCGGACGGGATCATTTCCCCGCGTTCGGGAGGTACAGTCGAGATGGTGGCATAATCCAGTGCCGCAATCAAGGACGCGATATAATAGGCATTCGAGAACCATACATCAAGCTGATGAGTAAAGAACTTGATCGCACGACGAGGCAACGTACCGTATTGGTTGTATTATCTCAGCTGATCAATGAAAACCGGCGTATTTGAGGTGGAGTCTTCCCATTCTCTAGACGGACTGCGATATCATATTGCGTTGACGAGCGCCTTCCGAACGAAGTACTCCGGAAAATCAGAAAAATCCTTAGGTCGAGGGACAAACTTGTCAGAGAACAGATCCTCAGGCAAGCAGTAACCGAAGATAATAAAACCCGACTGCATACTTCAAGTCGAAGCATAATCAACTTAATTCCCGCGGATTGTGGGGGCCAAATCTGAGTTGATTTGATGTTGAGAGATCCGATTTTGTTGTGTTGAGACTGAATGAACCATATTAGGAAGGTAAGGTTACTCACGTGCCGCGTCACAGCTAGTCGAGTTTAATTTTCCTACTACCATTTTTTAGCAGTGACCTGGTGGTCTAGTAGTATGATACCTTGTTAGGGCTTATGCAATCGGGTCTTACGTAATCGAGGTGGTCCTGGGTTCAATTCCCAGCCAGGTCCTGTTTTTAGCAATGTACAATTTTTGGTGAATTGTAGTAATTTTTCTGAGGCAGTTTCATTGAGAAAATTGGCTTGGGATGGTGTGTGGCCTCTCTATTTCACCACCCGATTAGGTCAAGTCGTTTTTGAAATCAAGTCACATTTTGTGACTTATGTCTTTGTTGCTGGTAGTGGCATGAAGGCTTCACGTCGCTCAGTGAATAACTACCAAGATCCTTGCTAGAGTCATTCACTCCCTCCGCCACGCTTCCCTGTGACTGTGGGCGATCTGTGGACAAGCCTTGAAAGGCTTTTTGTCGGCAAAACAACTGAGCAGAATGGTCCACTTTCGACCTCACCATCTCTCCAAGTTGTCGGCGTAAGTGTGACCGATGAACCGAACCGTCAGGGACTTGTAGAGCGCTCTGCAGGTACGTGTGTTTTATTACAAGGTCAAGCCTTGCTCATGGAAGACATGTTCTACCCGCCTGCAGCAGCCATTCCATCAGTGTCGTCGTGTTGCCCATCTTTTTTCTTTGTCCCGCCTTCAGGCGATGAGTGCCCTCTGCCCGGGTATGCAGCTTGCTGGCCTTTCACCTTGAGGCAATCGATGAAGTATCCTCGAGGCGCGGATCCATAGATGCTCACTTTTGGATTTAACCTGCCTCAGAGAATGAGCGATCCTCTGCATCCCTTCGGCTTAATGACTGCGGCAAGTTCCCCTTCGTTCGGTGCCCTCAACGCGTACACCTTTCCTCTGCTCCTGGGATTGTCGTTCACACTTTTGTATTTGCGGTCGAGGCAAGCCTATTCACGGCAGTATATCAGCGTACCCCTGACGCTTCATGCATTGTGAGTCACATCTAGAGTCCCGTGGCGCTACTGTTTTACTAACTGAGCTTGTTCAGTGATGCGGTCGAGCATGGTGGAACGAGCAACATCATGGCTGAGGTTACACTGCCACCTGTGGGCGAGCAGTACCGCCTGTACGATATCACGCTGCAGATCCGCCTACGTTATTCATTGGTTGGCGGAAAGAAGGCCACTGGTGGAGGGTATATGAAGGCTGGACTTTTCCTCGAAAGCGGCTATGAGAAGCATATGGTAATCACAAATAAGGTGCGTCACTTTCTAATATACTAGCAAGGCAAGGGCTAATCATCATTGGTCAGACGCTGGAATGCGCCGAGAGTGACTACTCCGTTCCTTTGTCAAGCATTGAGTTATGCAACAACATGAAGCCTTTCAATGGGTTGGTGGCGCTGGCTCTGAGCGGGGCTTTGTCACAGCCATCTCGTTTGGACGAAGTATCTGCTTCCTTGCTGCTTGAGCGTCGGAAATGAGAACTTCGTTTTTGTTTTTGTTTATGATTCTTTCTTCTGTATTCGTAGCTTCTCCACAAATTCGCAGGTCGAATCGTTACTGTCCAGTGTCATCTGCCCTAGGGGTAATTGCGATCTCATTTCCATCGCCACTACCAGCTTGGCACAGCCATGCCAGGAGCTTGCGGTCGTGTGGCTGATGCCGCGACCCACGAAAACAAGAGCGATGCGCAGCCGTGGCCTTCAAATGAATCGCCTGGAAAGGCCCATAAAGCACTATTGTGCTTTGTGGCTTACCGGACTATATGGCATATAAACGTGAGCCCTCTTTCCTTCAGTAGCACGTCTTATCCCATCCTATCCCATCCCTCTTCACAGTCGCTGCACTTGCGAAGATCTATCGAACCCCTCTACCCACACGTGTAAACCTTGATCGTTATAGAATGGCTCGTACTTGGAATGATGCGTGAGTATCATATTCCTGAATAAGACTCCTAGTGCGATACTCACCAAATAGCTTCAGTCTCTATGGCCCTCCGCCCCGAACCAAGCGGAATCAAGTTAACACACCGCCTAAGGATGTCGATATCAAGTCAGAATCCGAATCAGGGTCCGAGTCTGAGAGCGACATGGAGTACAAGGAGTACATGCGAGCGTTAGAGAACCCTCATAGATGCTTCAATCTATGGTGCAGATGCTTTGAGAAACAAGAACCAGAATATAGTACGAAAGGGAGCTCGAAAAAGAAGGATGGGAACAATACGGCCAACAGCTCAGATCAGCGCAAGTGAAGGTAGATGAACGGACGGACGAGTCGCACATTAGTACTAGTACATGATATATTGTGGCATAATCAGTGGTCATGATGAAGTAGATCCGTTTGTCGCGTTTATTTTGGTGGTGATGCATTTAAGATGGCTAATTCTCGGCATTATATAATACAAGAACACCATTGGTACCGCCTACAATAGCTCGCCTCCACTACCAACATGCACCACGACACCTCTCTGCAGCACCGGACCAAGTCACAGTACCAATCGCTCGTCGGGAAGTTCAACCGGAAGTTTACTTTGCTTTTTTCTAGCGGGTCTCATGTATACTTTGCTTCATAGTAAGAGATCAGGACTTGACGCACGCAAGACAAAAGGCATAACTTTGCGAGAAAGAGGAGTCACGCACTTTAGGCATCCCCTCGACCAGAGTGCAAGTAATGGTCTTCGTGAACGTTCACCCTCGAGTAAGCCTTCTTAGCTGTACCATCCTCGCAATTGCCCTACTTGTGGGAAGATTCTATATCACATGGAAATCTCAGTCCGGGGGATCAAGTACCACGGAAAACACCGTCACCCCCCTGCCCCGCGAACTGCACACACCAACTACAGGATTCGCCTCTGAACCTGCGCCTTCAGCATCTGGCACCGGAGGCTTACTGACCACATTTAGTCACGTGTCTGGTGGAGAAAGCCACACCGCAACAGTACCAACAGGCACACTTGACGATGATGCCTGTGCATGCCAGCACAGGGGCTTTCGGCGGAAACAATGAAACCATCGCTACAGTGACCAAGTACTTCTGAAAGGTTCTCCCCCGAGATGGACCTGCGACCGGTGTTGCAATGTTCTGATGTACAGATAAATCCTTTACCAATAGCATGTACGATTACAGTCACTTCACAAATCGAATACTATTCAAACGCTTCTTTGCGCGGCGAGCTAGGCGACACGCAAAGAAAACAACATGTTGTTCTGGTGGCATGACAGTTGGCTGATGGGTTATTAGTATAAATTGCTGTACAGGAACATGTGGACTCCAGTTTCATTTTGTTCGTTGTATTGAGCTGCGGACGTCAAGCCTGTGTGCGGGTCTCATCATTGAGTACCTACCGACCTGTGAATCCAAAGTAGATTACTAGCGTACAACCCCTTGGACGCAATCAAATTTCCGGTTTGCTGCATTTCGATGATGGTGAGAATTGCTTGGCCACCCTACCACGGTGTCCCACGAAAGCCATAGCTGCTCGAATGCTCGATGGACGTATTATTTGTCAGCTGCGACAAATTGGGAGCATCAGTGAAAGTTCAAGGGCGAATATACGGGAGACCCATACCGCAGCATTGATTTGCTTATGCACGAGGCATAAGTCTTTGGCAAAGATGCCCTCTATCAGCTCATTCTCTAGAGAAGTCGACAGAGAGCGGCACGTACAATCTATGTAAGACATTGCACCGCAGTTCGTATCCTCCACAAGCATATCACTCAGTTCGAGCTCCGCAGCATCCAGGTTTTGTCGGGCGATCATCAAGCGTAATATTTCGCCTGACCGCTCTGCTACCCGGTGTGCGATAATATTACGAACTTGCGTAGACAGCCGGGTGGGTAAGTTTGGAAGACTCGTCTAAGGAAGATGCATTGGTGAATACGTCGTGACGGATCCAGAAAAAGTCTCACAAGAGTTGGGTCGACATCATGCGGAGTCTCGACACCAAACAGATCCAGAAGTATCTGAGGAGAAGTGGCTGACCCTATCCATAATACCATGACTTCTTCGTTATCTAAGATCGCCGTCAGCCACCCTCATCCCGAGACAAGAAACCTCCCCACCTATGAGATAAACTCCGTCAGCTCTCATAGCAGTGAACGTGTTGCGCATTAAAGATGGGAGTTGCAGGTCTTTAAGCTGGCCTGTCGGGCATATGGCAACTGCAACGTCGCCAGTGCCGCCAGCAGGTAGCGCTGTATCACTGGTCAAGTCGTGAAGAGCCAAGAAACGTGGATATAGGTGGTAAAGAGTTGTCCTGACTGGCATACACAGCAGACGGTGGGCAAAATAATTCCGTATATCCGCGGGAACGTTGTGGGCTGGATAAACAGTCAGCTATTCAAAGCGCAAACAAACATCCCAGAGTAATATACCTCGTAGACTTCGATTCTTCTGGAGTGCTAACACATACAAAGGCAAAAGCTTGAATGCTTCCGGAAGAATCAGCTTCGGGTATATTTCTATCAACGCTTGATATTTTTAGATGATGACAATCGGAGGCTGCTCACTTGCGAGGGGGATGTGGCTGCAGCGCAGTTCCGTTTGTACGCAAGGAGAATATCCGCGCATTTTTCTGTGAGATTATCTCGAATGGTTGATAGCGAGTAGTTTGATAATGAACTCATAGCTAGTGAAAGGTTTCACTTCACCAGGCAAAGTTAAGTGGTTGACGGCTCACCTTCTTTGGCGAGGAAAGAGACGGTTGCGTCTGAGTCCGCAAAGCGAAACACGTTTCCTGCGAGTCCTGCTACTTGAAGCGCAATATTCAACACCCGCACACGTCGGCTACCTTGTCTGGTGGTATATAATATCGCGCATTGTAGATATGCGTATTCTCGCGAGTCAAGAGGCGTACCGCGGCTACCAGAATGTGAGAACTCGACAGCGAAAGCGGCATCGGCATGCATAATACCGAGTGATAGCGTGTCCGGTGTGGTAGGTGATTCGGATAGTGGACCGTAAAATGCACGTGTCTTTAACCCTCGAGAAACTCTTACTCTTGCTTGGCATGAATACCCAGTCTCGCGAGTCAGGATGCGCGTGAGGTAAGATCGAAGAATCGGTCCATCTCGTCGAACATCAAGTCGCGGAAAGAGGCGAATATCGCCGCCCGTGAGCGTAGAAATGATGCCTACGAATTCAAGGTCTCGTCAGAATATTCCCACTCAACCGAGCTAGGGAGGATATTCTGTACCTATTGAAGCAAAATCTACATACGCTGTTGCTCCAGTACCGACGAGCATCGAAATTCCGACACCAGCCTCGGCAAGTTCTTCGGCAAGGTCTGTCCACATTGAGTCCCGCGGAATGAATAGCTGTCTCTCATTATCTGTATCATACAGCTTGCTCTCATCCAAGCGTGCTTCAGAGACACCAGGACCGACCGAACACATGGATGATTGGAAGAGTATGACTTGCCCTCCACGGCGTGCAAGACCTGCAAGGCAGCCTCTCACAGCCGCTCCGAGGGCACAAAGATGCGTTGAAGCAGATTCGAATCGCTCGGGAATTGCGGTGAGTAGTCCCTCGATCACGTTCCTGGGATCAGGAAGAATAAGAAATGAATGAGGATCCTGAAGCCCATAATCACGCTCACCTTGATGGCTGAGGATCCACAAACATGGTTGCGTCTTGTAGAGGGCAATACATTTCTTCCTCGATGTCCGGTACAACCAGCATGGAGGCCGAGTCCCGATAACTCTGTTCTCCGTGAATACATGATTCGAAACGATCTAGACAAAGACTAACCGAAAGGTCGTAGAAGTGAACTGCCGTATCAAATGTTAGTATTGCAATTGTACAGCGAGGAGGGATGCAAGGATCCATCCTCGTCCCGTCATCCATTCCCCCGCCGTAGAGCACGGCCAAGACTGCCTGGCACGCGGACTGAACCATACCGGTTTGTATAGCCTCGCGTGAAACGTCGATCGCGAAAAGGATCCGCATCGGTTCTGGCGCCCGGCTAGAATTTGCTGTGGGGGGAGGTTCGAGAGTGATGTGTGTAGGGACGAGGCGCGGTGCAGGATGAAGCGAGTAATATTCGTGCCCCGCGGTAAAGTCTATAGTACCTCTCTGGAGTTCTGGTCGTCGCGAATGATCAAGTCGCATTTGATTGGTATCCAAAGCAGAGAAGTATTCCGGCAACACTGTATAGGTGTATGGACAAAGTCAATCAGCGGACGCCTCCACTCTAAATCAAACCCACCGTCAGTTAAGTGTCCGCAGAGATTACACCTCCATCGTGAACCACCGGAGACCCAAGTGCACCAGGGATTAATGTAGCCTCGACATTCGGCACACCGCGCAGGACCAGTGTCCCCGCAGTCGACAACTGGGATGTCGTCCTCGCCAGGCTGAAGTCGCGCGAAAGGTCGAATAACGACGGCGAGAGGTATTTTACAGGTGTCTGCGAGATTGCCAGAATGTGGTATATGCCAAGTCGTCGCACGAACGAAGCTCGGAGACGAATTGCCTGGTGGTCATTGGTGAGATGAAGACCGTGCAAGTAAGGTAGAAACGAACCCTGGTCTATAGATACATGGTCTGTTGTTGAGAGTGGTACATGATCTCCAGGGAGGGTCATATAGGGCTTTCCTTCCCAAATTTCTGCATCGTACTCGGCTACTTCGACAGGGGACGGAATCTGTTGTGGGTCGATACGTGTACGGAGACCTGAGTATAAGCTTGTCAAGCGAGATACTTAATGCTAGTATACAGGCACAAAAATACCTTTGAAAGAACTTCCAGACGTGTGTGGTGGTTGCGAGATATGCGTGGTGTGCGCAAACATCGTAGCCGACTTTGACCATCGAGTCGATCTCACTGCGCTATGATGAAGTCCGGTAACGCCGGCAACAATGTTATTGGCCGACAGCAGATTATGTAACAACTATCTGAAGCGGGCGCGACTCTTAAACTCTTTACCTTTCAACAATACCACCGACGATAAAATGCGATTCGGAAAGGTCAACATTGGGTGGCCGCTGTATCTACGATGAAAAGGTGCCCTTGCATCGCTAATAACAATGGTACGTGGTGTTATGCTGGAATTAGACAAAGTCTGCGTATGTATGTCTATTTCTCCCGCCAGAGATAGTAACTTCGTCTCACATCTGACCTTCAGAGAGTCAATTCTACGCAAAGATAACCTCTATTGCTTGTTTCACAGAGGGAACTGAAAATTCTGAAGACGGGACATAGTATCTCACCTTGTGCAGCGAGTTTCAGAACCTTCCCAACAAGTGCCACTCAAATTTCGAACTACATGCAAGACGGCTTATTGTTGATAGCCCCGCCTTTCATTCAAACTGACATTTCTTTCCGTACACACAAGCGTTCGCTTTCGCCTGCTGCGCCATCGTTGTGGTCCCGTGTCGAACCCTCCATGCAATTCAACACGGTGGAGACCCGCAGGTGACATTCGAGGGATTACTCTGTTCATGCACTGGGAATCACTCACTCACATGGTCTCTCGCAAGAAATAGAAGAGATTGTTGCCTTCGTGGAGCTTTTTACTTCTCAAGCTCACCGCCGATTGCCTACTCGTACACCTCACCCATCGTTCAAGCCGCATCTTGACCATATCTAGCTTCTGTGGTCGGGGTCAACGTGCCATATTGACGTTCCAGCACACTTTAGTATTCATCTATGGCTGAAAGTAATCGATCAAGTCCAGAAGTTTCGCCTCCATTCGTAGGACTCAAGCAATCTGGCAGTCGGCATAGAGAAGAACTCATGTGAGTCCGTACTAGAACTTATTATCGACGCCGCACATGAGCATCAACTTCATACCAGAAGCGAGAATAAACACTGGAAGATCAAACCGAATTCAGGGGATCGTCGTTTTCCACCACTGGCGGGATACACCAGCAGTCTACTGACGGCATGTGCCTGCCGAAGCTTGAGTTATGCTTTCATGTGTTCAATGTTCCTATCTTTGGACGGTGCGTGCCACTGCGCCCGAACCATCTATGTCAGTGACGGAGTATCAACTGCAGAATCTTTCGGACATGGGCAGTCTCGCACGGCGTTTCTACGATCAAACCAAACGCGCCACTTCGACTTTCCATTAAGCAATTGGCAACTCCCGTCATTGCGTTCCATCCTACGCGACTCGCAGCACCTCACCAAGTGGGATTCATGAGGAAGTCCGCCGATGGTTGAAATTGGACGGACGCAGGCTCCAGGTCGTGGTGGTGGTTCTTCCAGCCAAGAATTGGACGTGATTGGACTAACCAAGTGGCTTGATGCGCGTGTGAATGATTACGCTGGTTAGTGTCCTTATGTGTGTCAGAAAGCTGCGAATACCTAATACGCTGGCCCCCTCCTCTTGAGTACTTTCAGGAACCGTATTTCCCTTCCATTGTTTTCGTCACCCGATCCAATGCATTTCTCAGCGGTGCGGGAAGCTTGTACTGCGTCAACCCTGTGCTTCCCACTTTGAGGCGCACTTTGACGTACACCGGGGCATCAGTGGGCGCTAGAAGGTACAGTGAACCGGGACTCGACACGCTGCGCGAGGAATTAAAGATCTTGCCGGTTTGAACAGGAACCTTGTAGGCGCTCCTCTGCTTGTATATTATTTCTGCCGAGGTGTCGTATTCATCTCGATCTCGGAATTAGCCTCGGAGATCGGATAGCAAGCGTGATGGATTCAGCTTCCATTCCATTCATCTTTGGAAGCGTTCCGCATACGGTATGTACTCAATGCGTTCGCATTATTGCGTTTCATCGTGCCGTTATCCGTCGTGCCTAGCTTCTCCGGGATCAATTGGCCCACCATCTGTCCGCCTTTCCACGCTTCCCGGGAGTCTAGCCCTTGAGCTTCTGAATCTTCCTCAAGACCACAGAGTCTACTAGAGTCACTAGGAGAATTGCCAGTGTCGGATTGGACCGACTCTAGACCTGTTGGTGTGTCCGTTTCTCAGTCCGTGAGCATCTTATAAATCGCGCACGCGACGCGGAATCGAGATGCGGACGCAAATCCGAGCTTCTGGCAAGATGTTGAAGGTCGCCGCCGGCTTCTCGACTTGATGAGAATCCATTTCCCAACTTATTTACGCCGCTCTAGTCGCTCTAGATTTCACCCCACGTCGTCGGCTCGTTTGAGGGGACATACGGCTCCGAAAGGTGCGCCCACATGCCCTCCATCGATGAAGATCATTGCCCTTTGTGAACCAGGGTTCATGGGGGTGTTATCTCACCATGCCGAAGTGAGCGCGTGCTGTGTATCTCCGACTGATTTACAAACCATTGGACCAACTGTTTACGCGATCCTGCTTCATGACAGACGCACGGTTGAGTTGCCCGTTCCGAGTCTACCCAGGAAGGATGGACAATCGTCGCAGTTCCTTGTTCGTTAGGTATCGGAAGATTGCACATCCTTTGACAGAATCCAAACGGATCTACTCGCCCAGCGGGATATGGGGACCAGAAGTGTCCATGCCACTAAATTCGGGATGCCGAGTTGAGTCTCCAAGGAAGGTTACGTCCAAACTCACTGATATGTACGTGATCAGAATTTGCATAATTCAGCTCTGACTATTCTGTTGGTCAACTGACAAAATGATTGGTCAATCCTGCAATTTCACCGTACAATCACGAACTAGTCAGGTGAGTATCACTTCAGAAAGGGATACACGTGCATGGATGAAAACGTACGACTACTGATTGCGACCCATGCAACGGAATAAATAGATTAGTCGGAGGTTCTCACCAGCGTGGCATATGTGGAACGTCGATGTTATTCAGGGTCCCAACTTCCTGAAACCGGCAACTGCTCAATTTGATGCCATGCATCACTACTTACATCATTATTGACGTGATGATTCCCCGAAGTCCAGAGTCACCTACCTGGGAAAGAAACGTGTTCGCTCCATCCCAATTCGGTATAATTTGTCCTTCATCATGAGGTCTTATCTTCCTTTTAGGGTCAGTTCGGTGCAAAAGAAAAGTGGTGCAAGTCGTTATGTATCCCCTCGTATCCTATCGTTGACTCCACTTTCAATCGGACGATCGGAGAATTCCGAAAACAATTCAAACAGGGTTAATGATACAATACGATTTGCACCGAACTGGCCCTTGATATTTACAGTAATACTACGAAGTGCCATCGCCTTAACGCCTCAAATATGGAGTATCAAGATAAACAATGTGACCCCGTACGGGCCCCGTTCATCATACCGAACGCGCGGTCATTGGTCACGCTTGCGTTCAAAGGTTAGATGATGGGAATACAGCGCTCATGCACTATACAACTGATGCTCAACAAGATTAATGCATGTCGGACTTACCCGACATCGTCCCTTCCTGTATCCACCACCATCATCCGTTCTACACTCGAGGGGAATGCAAATATACGTCACAACTACCTTTCAAGTGCACAACCTGAGGTTTCCGCGTTTATTGTTCCGATCCGATTGGATTGGCACAAGCAGTTCGCAGCGAAACTACCTACTCGCACAGGGAAACATACTGGAAACATTGAGCTGCCACGATATTCCGGTCAGCGGCCCCAAATCCCAAGAGGACAGGCGTTCCACCCATGTCCATGCTCTCATGCTCACACTGGACTGGCGAATCATAATGCAAGACACAGAAAGCACAGTCCATGTCGATACAGATAAGGACTTCGTTATCAGATAAGGTGGTAGAAACGAGACTGAAATAGGGGATTGGCGAGTTATTACTGACAAGAAACGAAGTTTGAGGAATGCGAGGGCTTCAAGGTGTGAGAATGCTATACGATATGGCTGTGGGTATGACACCGACGCTGCCGTAACCCCCACAAGTCAACCGCACCGCCTTCTGTACTTCCACCGCCTACCGCCCTGACATCAAATAGGTTAACCTTGGATTAGAAGTTAGAAACCACGAGGTGACTTGTGCATTTAGTGGTACGAAATTTGAGTCATCCATCCAACTCCAACACAGATCCCTATCCACCCCATCCCCAATTGCTGATCCGAGTCACCTTACCACATCACACCCTTCTGATCATTTCTCTCGTATTTCATTTCATTCTTTGTTTGTCACCTGGCTGGCTGGAGATCCTGTCAAATAGATGGATCTCCCACTAGCGTTACTGTTACTGGTCCTATTACGTAAGTAGAAGATTGATCGACGTGCTCAATTTCGCTCTGTATTGCCCAATTCGGTTATGTAAAGATGTGAAAGATAAACATTTCTAGTCTAGAGCATGTACGTAGAACTACGTTGTGCTTACTAGTATTTATGTAATGATTTGGGTGATTTGCTTAAGGTTACGTAGCTTACTGTATAATGATAACGTTTATGTGGTGATCCCTCGAAGATGGGATCCTTGACCTTCAACCTTGATCCTTCGACTCGGAAGAAGAATGTGATGATCGTTATCCACACTTGACTTCTATAATTCTCTATTGATACTACTGTACTTGTCGTTATGTTAAGTTATGGTACTGTAGCGCGCGGTAGGAAGAGCAGATCACGAATCGCGACGCCGTCGACGCGCGTCGTGTGGTATCAGTGAGAAAAGAATTCATACTGTATTGGGGGGATGTTGGGGTGAAATCAACGTTTTTATATTGACTTCACATCAGAAACCGAGATGAGATGAATATCATTGCATGTATCTGAACACAGACATAAGCATATCATATGATCCCTCATGCTCCACACGACTCAGTAGTCCATCAATATACGGATACGGAGAATGGGAAACAAGAGGAAACATGAAGGGAAAGAAAAACAAAAGGTCCGCCCGTCCGTGTCCGTGTCACAGTCAGTCAGGAATGTATCGTTACCAAGTTTCTCCATTGAGTACTTATTTACAGTACAGTAAATATCAATCATACATAGATCAGAATTGAGCTCGGTAGCGTAGAATGATCGGTATCAAGATAATTCCGACCCGGGCGTCCAGATCTTCCTTCATTCCATCATTTACCGTCCGCTCAATTCCATTTCATTCCAGTACTGTATTGTAACAGTACGGTATACGTTCTGCTCTGTAACGATATCCGACAACAAATTGCGAAAAGAAGAGACAGGCGTAACAAACATGCATAGAAAAAACGAAAAGAAGGAAAAGAAAGACAAAGTCCTTCAAAGCGCGTCGTCCGAGAGAGTTAGATTCCTAAGCCAAGAATTGGGACTATATAATGGATCACTGGGTAACTCAGACCCGAAAGAAAAAACAAAGTATTAAACACGAAGTCGAAGGCGAATACGAAGGCAAAAAGGTTTTAAGAGTGTACAGTTTTGTGACGTTCGAAAGCGAAGAACAAATGCGGAGATACGAGGGAAAGGATGCTATGTATGTATATACGTCAAGATAGATGATGGACGATACAATGGTTTAAAGAAGAAAATAGGAGATGGGCGGTAAGAGGTGGGATGAAGAAAGCGGGATAGCAAACTACGAGTAAGATTATATCGCGAGTGGAGTGGTGAACAGAGGTAACTGCCAACACAAAATTACAGTCACGAACACACTCAACTATCTCGAATGCTACCTCACAGCAGAAAGCACGGCATCCCGATCGGCGCTCTTAGCATCATGATCCGCTTCTGGAGGGAGCGGTGAAGATGGCGAAGGTGGCGAAGACGGTTTTGCTACTTCTTCATGGTTCTGAGAGCCCTTCGACTCCTGCGATTCCTCGACAATTGGAGCACTCGCGAGGTTCTCGTTTGCGCCTTTATCCCGCTGAAGAACTCCAACATCGATGTCGTCAACGTAAAGATCGTCCTCAACAGGAGGCGCCGAAGGCTGCTCTCTCCCATCCGTGTTCAGATCATCCGGAGCCCCGTCATCATCATCCACGAACAAAGGCGGCGCACTAGCAATCAACATATTACCATCCCCACCCTCCATATGCGGCGCAGACGGTGCAATCCCAAGGTCAACATCGTCATATGGATAAGGCGCCACTGGAGTGGTTGAAGGCGACGCAGAGAACGGAGGCGGCGCACTAGCACCTTGACTCAATACCCTATCCAACGCAGAATCAAGGTCTAGACCAAAGTCGAGCTTCCCATATCCATAATCAGACTCTTGAGGAGGTTGAACAGGAGGGAGATTTAGCCCTGCATCGGCAGGTGCGTATGCAAGTTTGGAAGGTCTGGCCGCAGGCGGAGCCGGGAATGGCGAAGCAGAAGCTCGTGGGACCGAGATTCGAGAGCGTGAAGACGGACGGGAGCCGGAACGACTCCTCGAAGCTGACCTCGACCTCGCAGAAGCAGTCGACGGACCTGGTCCTGCACCGGGCGAGTCGCATTCGTACGCATATCCATGATCCTCAAGCCTTTCCCATTCCTCCTCGGGTTCAGGCGGGGCATTGGGTCTGATAGAGCTGGTATGATCGGGTGGTAAGGATGAGGAGGCATTGGATGTGAGCGGTGTTGGAGAGTTTGTTGACAACATCGAATCGGAATGAGATAGCGACGAGGGTGGGGGCGCACTCGCGTACGTTGCTAATCGCGCCAGAGCTTGCTTATCATCGACCGCAACGTGCATAGTCGTGCCATGTAACTGGTCTTGCCTTGCACTTCTCCGCATAGAAGACGATGACGATGCCATACTTCGAGACTCGCTTTCGCTGCCCGCGTCCTCACCATCGTCACTCGAACAGTACGGCGCATAGTCCTCAGGAGCGGGCAAATATCGTGTTCCCGAGCCGGACGCAGCCGCGGCCCCAGCCGCACTTGCACGCTTCTCGGCTACGTCCACTCTTCGTCGACCTCTTCTCCTCCGCGACACGTATCCGCCCGGACCGACGACAACATCATCGCTCCGTCGGGACCGATACGCAGGTGGTCCCTGCCTCACTTCATCCTCATCCACCTCCACGCTCATCAGCCTCCTCCCGGACACCGCTTCCATTTCCGTCGGGGATAACTCGGGTGGCGGTCTGTCATATTCCCTGTGCGTAAAATGTAGAATATTATTTTGAGAGACGGTCGACGAAATGAACGAAGACGATGTCGGAATGCGACGATCATCCGATGAAGCTGTTCCGTTTGCTGGATCTGCCTCATGGGTGGATCTAGACCTGGTAGACCTCGATCGTGACAAACAATGCTGACAAACGTAAGCATCTTCCCGCCCATCATTCGAGTTCTGGCCGTTCCTCCGTGAAGTGGTTTGTGTCCTATTCCGGCCTTGATCAGACAGGATCACAACGGAGCGACGACTGTCCAGATAAGCTCCTGGACCTGAGTCGCGTGACGCACGAGACGGACGCTCTTCCGAGGAGGACTGTGACCGCCGTCTGTCCCTTGTACCCCTGCACCTGACAGTCCCTGTCATCACACCCCCCTCCCCATCAGATGACGAATCTGATGAAGGCGATTCTCCTTCCGATTCTCCTCTTTCGTCAATATCGTTGCTTCTCCCGGGTCTGGGTCTGGACCCACTCCGGCGTGACCGACCAGACGCGGATGCACTGTCACTGTTCGCTACCGTTAATCGCGTGAGAGAAACTGGTGGTACCGATGCGACAGAACGGGCGAGCGATACTCCAGACGCCATCGCAGCATCTCGCGGTTTCGTTCCGTCAATAATGCTCGCGCGCCCACGTTTCCGGCGGTGAATCCATCGCACATGCGCCTTCCACTTCTCCGTCGCACGCGCCCAACGGGCCTTCACTTTCTCTTCACTTGCTTTGGGTCGTCGTCGGCCGTCGGAGTAGACATCCACTCCACCTCCTGGTATCCTCCCTCGACGTTCCCTACCGACGTCATCATCACCACCATCACCCTCACCCCCACTCTCATCACTCTCATTCTCTTGCCCTCTCTTTCGTTTCTCCAGGTCCCTCTCTCGCGACAACCGCCGTGCTGTCCGCTGTCTTCGTCGCCAAAAGAAGACAAACCACACGGAACCGAGGACGCTGGCAGCAACGAGCAAACTTGCAATGACGATAAGCGGAACTTGGTATACCACAGAATCAAAACTTCTATCCCAACCATCGGGCAGGACAATCCGAGAATCTAATTCTGTTGAAGATGTTGAAGGAGGAAAACCGGGAGTGTACGAATCCTCTGCCTCGAGAGATGTGTCGGCATTAACGACGCCGGTCGATGAAAGATCAGTATCAGCTGCGTCATCGATATCGTGAGACTGTAGATACCATGTAATAGAAGTAAAATACATTACGTGAGTAATCACAGCAAGAAATAAGAGGGGAATGAATAAGCGCACCTCGCATTGGCATGGAGTACACGATGACGAGACGCTGAGCTTGTGCCAGCGGCCGTCGTTTCCGAGCTCGTACCTGTCCGGAATGGTGCGTGACGTGTAAAGCTCAAAGCACTTGTTAGTGGGGGTATCGCCCTCGTCAACGTCAGTGCTACGCTTGTTAAGTTTGTTGTTAAAGTCGTTGGTGGAATGTCCACTCCTCCGCTTGCGATCCCGTTTCGGCTTCTGTCTTGACGAGCTAAACTTGGATGATGCTGATCTGGTGTTTCCGACGTTGCTGTCGTTGTCAGATGCTGTGTTATGTCGTCGCTTCCGGTCGTCTGTCTCGCTTCGGCTTCCTCGAGATTTAGCGTCGTTGTCAAGAATCAATTGCCCCTCGGCAAGAGGAGGCCGGTCGTTGTGAGCGGTTGCAAGGGTGTTATGTGATGAAAATAACGAAGACGAAGGGGAGGGAGATCTGAAGTTGGATGATAGTGAGGCTGTGGAGAAAGTGCTGCGCACGAGATACGGTCGGTGTGAATTTTCGAGTGCTGTCGCTGTGTCACAAACTTTTCGATTCCTTCGACGATTCCTCTCCTGACTCTCAGCCTGGCTCTGATATGCCTCCGAAGCAGTACGCGTACGCGGGATAGGACGAGGGAGAGGAGCAACAAATGCGAGGGCGGGACAGAGAAAATCGGGCAGCTCCGGTGTTGGAGTACCTTCTGGCTCTAGGCTTCCCTCACCAGGTATCTGACCAAGGTCACCCTCGGTAGTGGTAGTTGTTGCTGTTGGAGTTACGTCTGCCGCCTGAACTCCGTCGAGAGCTAGAAAGGCGGCAAGGGTGGCAAGCAATGAGCTTGCTCTGCTGATAGTAGTATTATTCCTGGCGGAGGACGGTGATCTGCTTGGCTGGCGGGGTTGGCGAGGCGGGATGTCTTGTAAGATGTTCTTAGTTGGTGATGGGAGTAAGAAGGGGAGGGGACGGGGATGGATGGCTTGGCCATCGTCCATGTCTTGGCTGGCAGGGGTAGCCCAGCAAAAGAAGTGTGACCAGTCCCTTTCCTTTTCCCTCTAGTGTTATACCATCTAAAATGCCCTTTTCCCACGTCTATTCCTTTTATGTAATTAAAAATATTCAAATTTAGCAGACAATATTCTATATTTATCCGTCACACTTATCACGGCGCATCTACTACATCATCCGAGATCCAATATCCGCTCTCAAAGCTTCCATCCGAGTACACCATTTTCAGTCGTCCTGTCTGTATTCCAATCGCCATTTGCCCTTCTGACACAAACCCGCGTCTACGTCCACCTCCCCCAGCAACGGCAGAGGGAGACCGCCCATTTCCGTTAGACCCGACACGATCATCATCTAGCCTTGTCCTATAATTAGTCAAGTTAGTGAAATGAACTAGAAAGACACGCCCTTCCAACTCTGCGTCACCATCGGACCATCGCATCATCAACTCCCCCCTCTCTTTTTCATCTTCTCCGTGGAATTTCCCAAAAAAGGAAAGACGGGAGAAGCATGCGGAACAAGGGAGACATAAACAGCAAAGCAAAAAAGGGTGGGACAAAAATAGAAAGCAATAGGAACTGAGGACAAGAATAATTCATCGAAACTCACCGCTGTAAGAACGGCTTTCGGATGCGACTCGAATCGACCAATTCCGTCGGATACGACAACACGTAACTCTCCGCGTATACCCTCCATCGCGCCGCCATTTGCACCTCACGAGAATGCCCACCCATAGTCGTTTCGTTCCCACACAGATCGATGCTCGCATCGCTCGAACTAAGTAGCCAAACTCGTATCACGTTGGTCCTTTCTCCCTTCTTTCGGTCCTATCATAATCCAATCACGTCAGTTCAACTCATAGCCCGAGTCCGTTGAAAAAAGAATTCCTGGTCGTTCTCAGGCTCAGCAACAATAGGACTCTCGGTCGGCTCAACCCGAACCGAGTGAAGTATCGTGCCCCGCATAAACTTTACCAGGTTAGAGATCGGAAAAGCAACGCACCCATTCAATCCTATACAAGTGGTCGTCCTGTCCCAGGTACTGCTCCGCCTCTCGCCGATATACGATTGTTTCCCGCACGGTCATAGGTCCCTGCTGCACCGCATGTCAGATTCAGTGTAACGAAAGCTCGCCCGCGCGAGAACACGAAAGGACTGCAGTCACCTTTGTGCGCGATTTGGTCAATAACGTAAGCAACTCCTGACATTTGCTATCCACCACGGCTGTCTGCACCTGTCAATCAACAACAATAACAAGAAAAATGAAAAATTCAATCAGTCGTCACGATCAGATGAAACTATTGAATGGAAGAATGAAAAAAAGTGACACAGTAGCCGACTGTAATGCAATCAAGGCCGTATGTACCCGCATCATGCATCAGGGTCACGTCCTACTAGCCTCCTATTTCTCTCCTTTGAAGACCCTACCCTCATCTTCGGTGCTAATACTGTCCGCCGAAACTGGAATAGACAGGTCCTACACTCCAAAGAAGCCGCTCCTTTCGTCCAAGCGCCGCACAGGGCGTGGATGAAAAATGAACCCCGGCACAATCCGAACAGACTACCCGGTTTATGAACAGCAAGTTCCATCGCGAATCGATCCTTGATGCGGGATACCCACATCACACGTCTAATATTGCGCGTTGCGCATCTCCCATTCTTCCGCAGCATCCCCCCAAGATGGATAGATCACCATCTTTTCCACGCAGACCAACCGCGCAGGGAAGCTAGCAGGGCTGACTCAGATTCAGCTGATCATCAGCTGAACAGCGTCGTCCACAATAGGCTCAAAATCCACCTCATAGCCTTTTCCCAGCCTCTTGTCGTCATGAATATCGCTCAAGGTGACACAAACTCGATGCCCATAGTGCACAGTGTGAAAAAAAGTGCGGCACACGGACGACTGCCAAAAATAGACCTGTGCACTCCCAGAATAGGATAGCTTCAAACTTACCTGCTTGATGAGCGCAGCAATTAGCTTGTCTAGCGTGAACACGATGTATGCCTGTGGTAAATTTGGATAATCAGTATGCAATTTTAGACAGAGAAGCGATGCAAAAATAGGAGCGATCGATAAAAAGACAAAAACTTCCGACTAAAAGGCGGCCGAATGGCCCGATGCACGAGGAGGTAGCGACAAACACAAACACTTCCAACCAAATTGGCGCCAGGAAGACGGGGATACGGGAATCCGCAGCAGAACGGCGGATAAACAGAGAGCTAATAATAGCACCGGTCCCGTCCCAGAAAAACGGATCCAAGAATACTGGCGGCGTTAGGAACGCCAAAAATAGAGAGAAGCATCACGATGATCAAATTCAATCTCCTCCGCGTCGAGGGAATCACATCTCAATTTGCAATGGGATATTCCAGTCCGCTCTAGAATAAATGATAGTCACGCGACATCCCTCGTGTAGCGTCGGAACGGCTTTGCAAGCGAAAGTTCTATAGGCTTCACTGTAGCCGCCGGCGCAGAAAAAGTCAACGTAGTGCATATCCGGCGTGCACCAATCAAACCGTGCGGACCGGAGTAATTTGTCTGACGCGGGCAAGATCACCATTCCCCACATCGATGAAAATTGCAAGAGTGCAAGCAAAAAAAAAAGAGGAGGCGCGAGACAGAGAACAAGATTTGGTAAACAAAAACACACCTTCGTACCAAACAGGAACCGCATATTCTCCTCGAAGGTCGCCTGGTCTAGCTCACCTTCGAAGACCTTCTCGCAGGCATCAAGCAGATAGCTATACAGGTGCGCCTCAGGGCGGGGATTATTATACAAGGCGCCGTTCGCGCTGCCGTCGCTGGCGATCGTATGTCCTGAGAACCCATTCTGCGAACCATCGATTGGTGGATGAGAGTGTGGTGGAACGCTTGATGCGAGCGCGAGAACAGCTCCCGGTCCGTGAGCGTCCACGAGACCTAGCTCCTCCGCGACTGGGTTGACTTTGAAGACGCTTCTCTTCTCATCGCGCTCCAAGAACTTCTTCGCCGTGTCTTTGCAGTGTAAGAGTCGTGAGTAAAGAAGCTATGTCGATTGCTAGTATCAGTCAGGAAAAAAAGAAACTGAATAATAGTTACTGCACCTGCAATAGCCTAAGTAGAGTGTAGAACGTCGTGTTGGTGAAGAAAGGCTTTTGGTCCACTAACCCATACTTTCCTAGCCGTTCTAGACGGTCTTCCCCGCCATCAATATCCATGCTATCAGTCTTATTACTCACAGCTGCCTTGTCCACATCATCAAATGCAACAGGCATGAGTTTCACCCACTCTTCGCTATCGCCGCGGTGTGCCTCGGCCGCTTCCTTTGCTCTCCCGCTTTTCTTCCGCTTTGGCGTAGCAGTTGCCGAGGCAGGAATATCAACGGCCTTGGCGTGATCATCGTCGCTTGCAGCAGGTGAGACTGCACGTGAGGCAGAAGCTGATCCAGAGCGGGCTTTGACGGCCTTTTCCTGTGCAGTCTTGAGCAGCTTCTTACGCAAGTCGTTAGCAGGTACACCACCGCCAAGTCCATGACTACTTCCTGCTCCTCCTGCTGAACGCCGCCCACTCGTACCTCCGCTTTTGTTATGCGACTTTGAACCAGAACCATGATGCGATTCCTCACCATCATCCGAACCGGCAGTATCCTCATGGCCCACATCCTCGTTATCCGTGTTGTCTGACTCCAGGGGTGGGCCGAAGGCAGCATCGAACTCCGCTGCAGGTAGCATACAGAATAGCGGAATGAATGAGCGTAGCATGCGCTCTACAGTCCGACGCTCGTGTGATGAATAATGGATGCTCGAACGATCCAGGAAGGAGAACACGAGCTTGAGCGCATCTTGGAGGACGCCAATGTCTCCAAACTCAAACTCGAGGTGAGGAAGGTATTTGAGATCATCATAGGAGTCACCCAAGGCCGAGTCAACAAGCCCGCTCCTTTTGTAGACCTTCGCCTTGGCCTTGGCACGCGCGGCGCGTTCTGCCAACTCACCCTTGGCGGTCTCAATTTCCGTCACCAAGCTTTTGTTTGTGATATACTTCTTGTCATTAGACTTGAACGTAGCGCCTTGGTGATCGAGACTCTTATAAAAGTTTCGCGCGTCAACCTCGCGCCAGACCTTGTTCCAATCGCGTTGGGCGCGGCGCCACTCTTCGTTCTTCTGCTTCAGGCGCGGCAACACTACCGGCACCGCAACTGCCGGACAGTCTTGTAAGGCTTGTAGAACTTCTAGTCCTTGCGCATCGCGCCCATAGACCTTCTTTATTGCCCTGTGATATATGCTCTTGCTCGATCCACCAAAGTCGGGTGGAAGCCGGAAGGCATTTCGATCATCCGCGTTCATCTCCATGATCCTATCGTGAATCGGCTGCAAGAGCACGATGGTGCGTGTGATAATGTCGATGTAGAACTGGAACTCGTGACGCTCTTCTTCACTCTTATGCAATGCCTCCTCGTAAGAGTTTTTCTTGTGGGCGACGAAGCCTGACTCCTCGGATGCCCAGGTAGGATGGGAGACCCAATCATCGTTAAGAACATTCCAACAGAGCTCGTCCCTCCCCGAACAAGCTAGCTTCGTCTCCTATGAAAGCTACTCGTTCAGCGAAATTCAATGGCACTAGAAAAGACTTACGGCAAGAGGTAAGCGCCTATAACTTTTACCGAATCTCTCTTCCGTCTCTGCTGATTGCGCGTTCCAGTTCCTGATGGATCCCGGTGGTCCTTCATTATTCTCATCGCGCTTCGCGTCCCAGCCCATCAGGTCCTTAAATTGTGCATATAGCTCACTATCACCAAGGAATATCTCCGCTCGTGCAATGAGCGTGCGCGCATCAATAATCTCCCTCGAAAACAAATTCAGGAGCTTCAGAAATTCATCGTACGTTTCGCTTGATTCAAGTGCCTTCTTCGCTCTGTCGAAAAAAGCGAGTTCGTCTTGGGAGCTCCCCGTTCCGGAACCCGAAGGAGGGACGTTGCTTTGGTGCGGTCCAGCAGTCGGGTGATGGTGGGAATGGCTTGCATGGCTTGGAGATGGTGGCCGGCTGTAGGGATGATGGGACGGAGATGGAGGGATATTGCCATCTTTCACATTGAGATGTTTGGACTTTTTTGTCTAGAGTAGATTAGAAATAATTCCCTCGCAAGAGACGGCGGGTTAGCTCACTCGACCAACCACGGATCTTGATGACGATGATGCCTGGGGAGCGGGCTGTATTTCTCGTTCCGCAGCTTTCTTTTTCTTCCGGGGAGCAGTCGAGCTTTTCTTGTCAGGGGGATCGTTCCAAACCGGATCATGAAACGCTTCCTGTCCGAACGACGGACCCGCACCTTCCATGGGCAGGAATTTCTTGAACTCCGCGAGCAGATCCGGGGCATCTTTGAATAGGTACTCAACCTTATAATAAACCTATTGAGAAATAAAAAGTCAGAGAAACAATGGATAGATGGAAGGGGATGCATACATCGTCATGGTTCTGCTCCTTTCTGTATGAATGGAGTATTTCAAGGAAGAGCTTGTATGTCTCCGGATCGTCTTCAAACCGTGTCTTGATCTTGTTGACATACTGGATCGCATGGTGGAACTCATGGCCCGCGGGTCCCTGTCGCGTTCTGTCCTGCCCATTATAGTTACCGCCCATCCCATTCAGAGCTGACACCGCAGACGATGCACCATATGGCATCGGTGACCCCGAAGGAATTACCGGAGGTGGTACTGGAGATGGGTCGGAATGAGTCGGGATAATGGGACTATGATGTGCGACAGGAGCAGGCGGCGGCGGCGGAGGTGGTGACACAACCGGACTGCGGTGTGGAACGACGCGTCCCTGCGTCTGTTGCTGATTTTCGGTAGAGGATGAGGTAGTCCCCGCAGGTGTCGTGACCGTGATCGTCGTGGTCGTTTCCAGTCCGTCGCTGGAACACTCAATACGATAGCCCGGCGGCAAGAACATGTTAAAACCTTCTATCAGCCTATTGTGCCCCCGGAAAAGGGCAGAAACACGTTCTATCACGCCAGGAGTATCGATTCTATAGTCAGGGCATCAGACTTGCTGGCAGAAACAGCATAAAGTGGCCCAACATACACTTGACCCTTAAAGTCTTTCATGATATCCAAAAAGTTATTATAAACGTCCGGCCTTTCGACAAATTGGGTCTTTACGGCGTCCAGATAGCTGAGTGCGTCGGTGACGTTGAGTTGTCGAGGGACGTCTGGTACAGGTGCTGCCACCTGAGCACCGTCTTGCTCGACTTCCGGCTGGCTGGCAGTATGAACCTCGTCGACTGTTCCTTGCATTGGGTCATCCTCACCGTTCGCCACGGTTTGAGCCACCTCCTTTGCGGCATCAGCCGGTGCAGCAGCGCTTTGAGAGGCGTCCATACTTAGAAAGACGAGGCGGGCTTAGTTTGGGTGGAAAGTCGCTTCACTGTACACAGTACCGTAGTGATCTGCGCATGACAGCGTCACGTGCGCGTAGGAATATTGGATCTTCAGCACCCAGTTACTATGTCAATTATGTAATACAGCCAGAAGAAGCCACACAGCCTGACTGACAAGTAGTAAACCACCATTTCGAAGATCCGGCGGTTATCTTGTATAGTTACTCTAAATCCATTGTCTGAGAGACTTGTGGTACACGTAAGATTCGGCAATATTCTCTTCAAAGTACCTCGAGAAACTAACAAGCGTAACATTCATGTCTGGATCTCGATACTATCGTCTGTATTTCTTTCTCCACTGTTTTCTATATCTGCGAATAATGCGGAAATAGTCCTTTCCAGGGAGATTTCTTGTTGATCCCCTTCATTCTGCTCGTATTCCTCGCCTTTACGCCGTATGTGATACCATCCAGGGAGAAACGTATTGAATCCCAGTACCAACTGGTCATGTCTCTTGAACAACAGGATGATTTCCTTAATCAAGCCAAGGGTATCAATCCTATAACGGCGTCATTATCACCTCAACCTCGCTGCAATTAAAATATATGATAGAGCAACTCACCTGTCATAAGTGAATTTCTTCGCAGCAAGCAAGAAGCTCTTGTACAGATCCTTTCTGCGCCTCAATTTCTTCTTGACAAGACTGAGGTAGTTACATGCATCCTCGACATTGAGAAGTCTCTTAGGCTTGTAGTCGGATTCGCCATTAACATCCTCGTGGCCTACAAGCCTTCGAAGCGCCCAGCCACTATCGCGCACAACCTCCCATTTGTTGGTGCTGAAGACAACCTTCTTGGTTGCTCCCTGTCTTATGGCATTTAGAAAGTTCTCTGTAAGTTGTGTCTCGTCAAGAGGGACGGAAGTGTGCGTTGCGTTGTCCGAGGTGCCGAACATGATTGAGAAAGTCAGGATGGTGGCCTGCTTAAGAATAAGAATCGATCCTTCTTTGGGGGATAAATCACGTGCCAGAGGTAACTTTCAATTATTAATAGCAGCTACTATAATTATGTGCGGTGGACATGAGTGATGAATACAACACCAGTAACGATAATGATAAATAATATGCAACAACTAAACGGCAGCGTACGGGATTAACATAGGCACTACCGGTGATAGCGAGAGAAGAAACGAAGAATGGTAAGAATATGTTGCAAAAACGAAATCGAATGCATGGGAACCCGACAGACATTTAAAATCGATCGACCGTGCGAGATGGCGAAGACCAGGTGTGGGTAGATGAAAATATTGGGGTTGAG
The DNA here is from genome assembly GCA_024712875.1 of Inonotus hispidus. Classification (NCBI taxonomy): domain Eukaryota; kingdom Fungi; phylum Basidiomycota; class Agaricomycetes; order Hymenochaetales; family Hymenochaetaceae; genus Inonotus; species Inonotus hispidus. The sequence continues at coordinate 3,911,731 of CM045714.1, read as the reverse complement.
ACCGAGAGTGAACTTGCAACGATAAGATGTTCTATGTCAATGGAGTTGTCAATCCTCACAAGATGATTCACATGATACCTTCTCCCCTCGAACTGCTTCAACAACCACAATTCCATGGAATATGATTTGGTCGAGGGCCTATACGCAACATGGCGTCCGTTCATAGACTCGAGGCTCGAGAGGTAGAGTATGGAACGGGAGCAGCAAAAGTCGGATGTCGGGTGTATTCACGCTTGGACGTGGCTTTCCACCTTCTCCTGCTCAATAGATCTCAGTCCGTTTTGCGTTTGACCTTGGACCTGCTTTTGAGGCTGAGAGGGAGGTAAAGCTCCATCTGGGCCGAAAGCGAGTCGCGCCGGACTAGTTGAAGTACGCTTCCTCTCCGTCTTTGCTAGCCTGACATAGTCAACTGCATCAGGCGATGTAGGAGTTGGGAAGAAATACGGTGCATCATATGGATTCGTGCGAGGTGGTCGTTCTCCCGCCGAAGCTGTTACAGGTCTCCGTCGTTTCTCACATAATCCATGCGTGAGACCCTTGTCGCGTAAGCGCCCGCGTTCTCTGCTATTTAATTCAGATGGATCGAAAGATCGTCTTCCAGAGGCGGCTGTGTTGTCGCGTTTAGAATCCTTCCCTTGCTCAAGTACATTCCCGGACTCCTTCGCACTAATTCTCCTCTTAAATCGTGCAACTGAGGCCATCACGAAATAAGTAAAAAGCCGACATGCATTAACTTAAGCACTCACAGTATGACATACGTCGCTTATTCTCGCGACCAGAGAGCTCGACGTCCGAAGTTGTGTCAGGCAATTCACGGCCAGCATGCCTGGGGGAATTGGGCTCTGACCTCATCCCTTCAGACACTGGACTGGCCATGGAAGTCATTGTCAAGTCAGGAAACTCTGGAGGGGAAGCAGACGCGGCATCGGCACGCGCGGATGCTTGGGAGTGTCGTTTAAACGGGAGCAGCGTCTTCGCACGACGCGGTTCTCGCACTTTCTTCACAGGCGTTTCATGAACAAATTCACGCAACGTTTCTGCGCGTGCAGGCGATTCAGACAACGGCACGCGTGGGTATTCCGAGGAAGAGCGAGGCGTGGACTGAGGGGAAGATGATAAAGGTAAAGGAGAACCCTTGAGCCACGAGACAGCACGCATCGCTCGTGTGTTCTTCATCTTCACTTCTTCTCCGTCAGTGCTCTTTCTGCGCTTCTCGGTGTTTTCTTGGGGGGCCGGAGGCTGGACGGCCGAGGACATACTCGCAGGATTCGAGCACTTTCGCGGCGTGCAAACGTGCCGTGAAGTTGACGTACAAATCTGTTCGGATTTGCCATGCGGGATGGGGAGGTCTGAGGAAGCGGTCGTAACGGTAGTTCCGGTGAGTTCCCAAGGGACGTGGGAGGCGTACTCGTCGCTAGGTGACACGTCGAGGGTTCGGAATCAGCTGAGCTGAAGGACTGTACAGAATCAGCAGAGGCTGCATCTGACGCGACTGTGTGCTGGACAGAAGGAGAAGGCGCATTGGAAATTCTCTTCTCGTCACCAGGAGAGACCTGTGCGTGCCTGCGCAATACCTCATATGCCTCTTCTGACACATGATGCTGAAGTGGTGGGACGATGGCAGTAATAATGGAAACTGTTACGCTCTGCAACATTTAAACTTGAAAAAACTCGCCAAACGCAGAAATCAAAGACAACACGAACCAGAAGAAATCCAGCAACCGCCATCGACCAACCCACAAGGCAAATCACCAGGCTTCTGAGATCGAGGTCCATACGGACGCAACGGTAGCAAATCGAGGTCGCCAGTGTTTTACAATGTCAAGGGGGCACAAGTAGTCGTGGTGTACATTGTGCAAAGGTGCGCGCCACAGAAAGCGAGAGAGAGACAAGCTTAATAAAGGATATTTGCTGGATCGGATGACTTGCGTGTGTGGTGGAATTCTGGTGCGATGAGACCGGCCCTGTTGCGTCGCAGGAAGATGAAAGGAGGATTAAGCCGAAGTGGTACGACTGCCCAGAAAATCAAATCCAAGCCAAATAATGAATATAGCCAAGTAGCCCAAAAATGCGCGCGATATAAATGCTATCACCCGGCGTGATCACAGACGTGTAGAGAGAGTGCGAACATTATAAGCGACTTTTACAGCGGGTTTTGTTTGGTTGTTTAAAGGGAGGATATGCCGAGACACGATGAGAAAGATGAGAGTCTTACGCGTCTGTGATTTGTCCTCGCCTCGCATGGAGTAGTGCGACACCGGCGCCGAGCCTCCGCTCATCATTAAGACGCTGCTTACGTGTCACCCTTCATCATTTGAGCGCGCATTCCCTGGGCGTCATGTGCAGTGTGGGCATAAACGGACACGGAAACCAATCATTGCATCCATCTGTGGCCAAACAGTGACATCAAGTTGGGAACGAGACGAATGGAGGTTCCAATCTTTCATCAAAGTGCGACGAGTGTACGGCGATGTCAGCAGCAAGATACCAGTGTCGAGGTCGTTGCAGCGACAAATGCATTTACAGCAGGCATGTCAGTGGCGCTTACCCAGCCGAACTTACGTAATACAGACAAGGATCTGAAATTTGTAGCAGCAACAACACGCGCACGACACGGGTGGTACACCTAGTTGTACTTTCGTGCAATTCCAGATGGGTAAATCTCAGAAAAAACGAGCAGCGCGAAGGCATAACCCTGTCCGAGTGCCAGACTCGCATTTACCAAAGGGTCTTGAGGTGGCAGCGGCGACCTCCTCACGAAAAGATGAGGTTTTGCCTATCATCCGAAAGGTGCGTGTTAAGCCTCAGGACATACGAAATATTACTTACGATTAAAGTTATTTCACATAGCTGGAAAGTGTAGATGCACAGGAACGTAGTTGGGCGTGTTCAGCCGTTTCAAATCTCATCCAGAATGATCCGTCAACACGACGTCTGCTTCAAGGCAAGAATATTGTCGGCGCTCTCATTACGCGTTTAACGGACAGCATTGAGGAAGTTGTGGTCGAGGCATCTGGCGCATTACGGTGAGTTTTTATGTACCTGTCAGGAAGATGTGAGGAGCTGAACCAAACCATGCAGAAATCTATGCATAGATGCTGGATATGATGTCTGTGCAGAGATGTATAACAAGAATATTCTTGCGCCATTACAGACGTTTATACCAAAGGTGAGCAGCATATTCACTCCGAATATACTGTAATACTAACAAAGAATACACCCACGCAGATTTCTAACGCATTGCATCACCTTGTTACTGCCCCAAAGTCCGCGCCCAAGAATGCACCCGAGCTCGTGTATGGACTTGCAGAGAACGTTATCACTCTCTTATGGTGTCTATCGTGAGCCCTAATTTGAACTTTAACTATCAAGACACCTAGCTCAGGGAACTAGGGAGACTTCGAATAAAGCACTGAACGCCATCAATGCAATCCATCTCGTACCGTTCCTCATGGGCTTCCTCGAGAACCGTGATAAGTTACCTTCCAGGACAGTAGCAGCTGCAGGTGCAGTACTACCTATAACTCAAAGCAATCCCATTTCACTCAATCCCGCACTCGCCCTGTTTTACAGCACAGTGTCTATACGTCCTGACAGACGACAACCCCCTGCAATCGACGAAGTACGGGCGAACTCGTCCTACACATCCTGCCTTCTCTCCGTTGCGCGTGGAGAAGGTATTTCGCCAGTTCCGACATCCACAGAAACCAATGACATCGCCGAGGATCGACTAGTATCTATCAAGCTGCTAGCAGCAGGTATACTCCGAAACATTCAACCTATCCCTGCACCATCAGCTTCTTCGATAGCCGACATCGATCGCTCTGTTGTTCTTCCGCTCATCCTGCCCGTATTGTCGTCTATCTCACCCGGAGAGGCGTCTGAGCGTGTAGTGGAATTGGTCAAGAAGCGAGAAGAGGAACCGAATGTTGAGAGTCAAAGACCGTCGCTTAAGAAAACTCCCAAGTCGGATCATAGGACTCCCGAGGAGAAGGAGTTGGAGAGGATCGAGGCAAAATTGAGGAATGTGTTGCTGGGTTTGGAGATCTTGACGGGCGTCTGTGCCACGTTACCTGAACCTGAGCCTGATGAATCTGGTGAAGGAGACGAAGCAGATGCGGATATAGACGTTGATGAAGATGGAGATGGGGATGTCGGGGTCGACGAAAACCAAGAACAACCAAATGGCATTTCCAGTCAGGATGAAGACGTCGAGATGTCCCTCGACAACTCTCCCCCTCTCGAACTCAAATCCAACGGCACATCTCACCCACCTCCCTCCTTCCTCCCAACAGTTCTCCCATCTCTCCTCCCTCTAATCTACCCTACGCCCTTATCCTTCCCTCCAGCAAATACAGGCAGTGCAGCGCCACTCGCCCCCACACACCTACCAACAACATCCGCACTTTCTGCCATCCACGTCAGCGCACTCGAATGTCTCAACAATGCCTGTCTCGCACTTTCCCTTGCTCAATCCGAGTGTAATACTGGAGCGGTGAGAAGAACAGATGCTGAAGATGGGAAACGAGTATGGGACGCAATTTGGTCGGCCCTTGCCGTTGTTGGTCTTGGTGTTGGTGGAAAAGGTCAAGATCAGAGACGTGAGATGTGGGAAATTGCTGTTGGTGTTATGTGGGGGATAGGTGGAATTTGGAAAGGCTATATCGTAAGTGTTCATTTTCGTTTTCTTGGAGTATAAGTGATAAGACTTGAACGATACTAATGTCGCCTTTTCAACGTCTCAAGGTACCGGATGAGGAACAAGTAAAACTCCTCATCCAGCTTTGCGATGCATCCACAAACTCCGAGATCAAAGTGAAATGCATAGGCGCACTGGAGAGCCTCGCACAGTATCCAGACGCGATTGAAGCCAACCGGGTACGTCATTTCACTTCCTCTCTTGCCTTCCTCCTCTCAGCCAACCAGTCAACCCGCTGACTTTTCCAATCCAGGTAATCGCCGAATACCTTCTCTCCCTTTCCCTCACCTCTCCTTCCACCTCCACCTCCACCACCTCTGTGACCCTCTCCCCAGAAACAATAATCCAAGCCGCCTCTTCCCTAATCGACATCTACTCCGACGAATCCCTCCCTTACGACATCAACTTCCGTCAAAACAACTACCTCTCCAGACTCCCTAGCTCGATCGAAAACGTCAGACGTGCAGTGAGGGCTGTAGATAGGAAGAAACCTGGTGGGAGGGCTTTGAGAGAGAGAGGTGAGGAGACGCTTGAGAACCTGAGAGAGTTCGTTAAGTATAGGAGGGGGTTGAGGTTGTGAATGTGTATTCGGTTGTTGTTGTGGTGTGAAGTCGAAGAGTCCGATTGGTTCCATACTCAGTTTTGGTTTCATTTTATTGGTTAACATGTCCGTACAGAGTAAATGTAACCCGAGTTTTTCGATCTGACATCTTCCTTTGCATTCTGCAGTGTGAAGCGATGAAAAAGGAGGTTGACCGTAAACCGAAAGGGAGTACCGAAGAATGCTCCGTCCAGAATCTGCCCCCTGTATCCTTTTAATTACACTTACCTGCCTTCAAGTTGAATCACACCGACTAGCGACACAAGCTAAAAGGATGGGCTTCAAAAGGTGCAACTCAAACAAACGAAATCTGTAGATGTAGTGCATTGCAATGTCCGTACATGTACAACTTGGTATACAGAAACATGCCAGATACGACGTAGGAGAAACGCAAGCAAAAAAGAGTCAAAATGGAAAAAAATGAAAGGAGGAATTAAAACATGTGAAAGGGAGGGAAGGAAAGAAAGTCTTGACAAGGACTGCACATTTTTGGTTGTTATTGCCGAGTCAGAAAGCGGTGGTTAACATTGATGGCACTGCATCGCGACTTTCATTCATCAGAATCCGGACGTTCCCTTGCAGACCCGCAGACATCGATTCGCCTCACTACTACGGTCAGCTACTCAAACGGCCGCAGGATCGTCAACATGCTCCACCGAATCAACTATCTCGTTTACAAGTTCGTTTGTCACACCCGGAATGATCCTCTCGGCATCCGCAAATGCTCGCTGCAAGCCTGAAAGTGCTATTCGTGCTTCTTGCGTTGATACCCGTGGGAAGAGCTAGTATGGTAAGGTAAGAGAGAAAGTATCAGATAACCTACCCATAACAATGGAAGAAAAGGAAAACCAACCGATGCAATCGCAGGCAAGACCACAGAATCAAGCATCGCCGTATCCGGGAGGTCTGACATGTGTCGATCGTGCTGCGGAGCCATAGGCGGGTATGGAACATCCGTATCCGTTACCTCACTCAACAGCTCGCCGTAGTCCTCTTCCTCGTCGTCATCGTCAATGATATCCGATGCGGGAGCCAACCGCAATGCGACATTACTATGCGAAGGTGGCTCCGCATGACGTACGGTTGCTTGTCCATCAGAGAACCCCGAAGATGAGGAGGTAGACGTAGGTCGTCTCGGTTGAGATTGCTGCTCCGGGATAGGTGGTGGATGGGAAGCGGATGGGGGAAGAGGAGGCAGATTCTCGCCCTTTGACGCGATGCTCGTACTTAGAGAGATCTCCGAGCCAGTTCGACGAGGTCCCTTTGGAGTACCATTCGTGCTTGCGATCGGGGCTGCACGAGTTCGCGGCGGACTCGCGTGAGGTGCGTTTATGCTAGCATTAGTATATGCGTTTCCATTCCCAACATTCCCATTCGCAATACCGATAGCATTAATCGCATCTCCCCTCCGTCCTATCGTCGACTGCCGACCAACGTGTCTTACAGTGCCGAAATCCCATAGATCATCGATATCCTGTGTCAGACCCCTAAATTATTACCCCACAGTAGCATTGAAGAGAAGCCAGGAAGAAGTCAGCGAAGAACATTTGAAAGGGGCAGAGAATATATACGTGATGTCATCGTCAATAGCTTCGTCGTCTTCCGTTCGCTCTCCACCTTCGGCCTTCCATCGCTCATGTCTTTCGATGAGCTCGGTGAGGTAACTTGTCTTCTTCGCCATACGTACGAACTTGTGTTTTAGGAGCTCACGCGCCGAGGGACGCTAGATAAGGACAGAGATATGCATTCAGTCATTTTCAAGACTCCAACATGCAGATGACCGAGCTAACGTCATGCTCACCTGCCGGGGATCACGCTGCAAGCACAGAGAGACGAATTCCCGAAATGGGCGCGAGAACGACGAATCTAGTTGAGGTGGAGGATTCTTCGGGATCAAGAATAGCACCTTCATGGGATGGAGCTCGGCGTATGGTGGTTCACCCTTTGCCAGCTCGATTGCCGTAATGCCCAGACTCCAAATATCCGCTTTGTAATCGTATCCAGACTGCTTGATGACTTCCGGGGACATCCAATACGGTGTGCCGACGAACGTATTCTTCTTGGCTGATAGTGTTCCTGAGAGCTGGCCTGAGACGCCAAAGTCGGCCAGCTTCACGTCACCAGTCGCAGAGAGCAGGATATTCGCAGCTAAATATGAGAAATGAGCGCGGATCTCCGGAATATAGTCCACATGATGCGCACCTTTGATATCTCGATGCAGTTTACCCTCCATGTGCAAGTAGTCCAGGCCCTTAAGGAGCTCGCGCACGATAATGGCGATGTATTCCTCACGGAACACACCGGGCTTCATCTAAACGGGAGAATAAGTGAGGCGATCAGACATTTCAGACATCAAGAACGACTAACAAGGTCAGAACAGGAGCCCCCAGAGCAGTACCTGGTCAGTTGGGTCAGCTTCTCGTCTCAACGATAATTGAGTTGATTTACTCCATGACAATCCATAAGTTCGAGCCTTTTAGGAATGACCCATGATACCTGTTCAGCCAGATTGAGTCGCGTCCATAGACACTTGTCGATGAATACTCACTTCGTAACGTGAGGAGAGGTCTAGCTGGGATAGAATCTGAATTTCCTGCTGTATATCCTCTATTTCATCCTCCGCACTCTCGAGGTCAATTATCTTGATTGCAACAGTCTTCTGTGTGCGCTTATCGTATCTGATTAATATCGAGTCAGCATCGCAAATGGAAGGCGCGAAATGAAATGAGGAAACGAATAATCGCTGACTCACCCCTTGTATACTTCGCCGAACGACCCCTTTCCTGGAAGAAATCAACACGTATGAGTTCGACGTGGTTTGTTGAACAGTAGGACAATAGTCACGGACCGATGCGATACTGCCTGACATAGAATTCTTCTGGATCCTGGTGTCGCGCGTCCTGAGTGGAGGAAGCGAATGTTGAACAACGGTGAATATAGAATGATCAATGATCAGCAACAATCGGACGCGCTCATTGAACTCAAACCGGTGAACCACTCACCATGCCCACGTAACCGATGATTCCGCACCACCGAGATGCTATACGATATGCAGGATCAAGCGAAGCGACGAAGGACGCTCAGGGTCGTGGTTGCAGACACACCACGGGATAGAAAATACAACCAAAGGCTGGAGAGAGGCCAAGGAAAGCGGCACGCGGTTATAAGAGGGGAATAGCGGGTTCCGGGCGATTGCCAGAGATGTATGATGACGTTGCAGAGGAGAGAAAGGAGGCTGTTGAGGGGAGATAGCTCGCTCTCTTCTGCTGGCTTACACTATGCACCTGCGGTTCACCGGGTTCGTCGCCGTCCCAGTCAATTGCCACGCCGCTTCCTTATTTGGTTCCAGACGCGCTTCTGCCAAGTCTCGTGACTCAAACGCGTCCACGAGGCTGATTATGTAATGTACGCTCTCCGAATGCGGAAATGCTATGGTCATCCCTTCCTTTGCACGACTATCGCGATGGTGTTCGAACGCAGACTCGTTAATGATGTGGCCCTTCATATTATCATAAGTACCATAGAAGCTGTTTGCAGAGCAGGGGGAGTCGTTCATGATGACAAAGTTTAGTCACTCACAGACGGTTGTATTGAGTCAGCATCACTCCCGTATGTTCGATTTTCCAGCCTAGTTCACAGTCTGATCTGACTCGACTCCGTCAGGAAATCACATCAGCTGCCGGATCATGCTTTAAAGGATGCGGTGGCTATCTTGAAGCAGTGGAAGGACGTCAAGCATGCCCTCAACGAATTCATAGCATCCTGTGAAAGAAAGCTCGGAATTCTTCAATTCTAGCAGAACAACTGCGACCCTCTTATCTACATCATGGAATCCAGTCCCTTCCCGGCGACATCCTCGGTTACGTCTTTCAGATACTTGTAATTGATCATTATCGGGATTTTCGTCTCGGTGTTACTCCAGAGCTGAGTCTTTCCTGGGTATGCAGACATTTCCGTCACATTGCGCTTAGCGATCCCGCGTTATGGTCTCATTTCGGGAATGGAACGTCCAAATTGTGCATCATGCGTCACTTGGAGCGCTCTAAGGGCGCCGCTATGACCATACAGATGGAAACTTCCTTATACGGTGACGATGAAAGGGTGGCAGAGGTCATCAGCGTACTGTCAGCTCAGGCGTCTAGATGGAAAACATTCCGACTCAGAGTTCAAGACGATGATACCCGAAGTATCGAGACGATGAAGTAGAAGGTCTCTGGCTTACATCTCCCGAATCTCGAGTCAGTTGAGGTAGAATTCGGAAGGCCAACGACCCAAGCGTCCTTCTTCAACTGGCTCACCAAGTCAGTTTATCGACCGGTACTTTCGTTGAAGCTTCAATCCACAATCACCTCTTTCTTTTTCGGATTGTGGCCGGGTCTGTTCTCTCCCGATGGACTTGTGCCTTTGCTCGTTTCTATGCCCAATCTTATCGACTTGGGAATCCGAATCCGATATGGGTACATCGACTCAGTTAGTCAGCGCATGAGCCTTGATCGTTCCTGACACGTTTGCCCGAGGCTCAGACAAGCGCACATTGACACGGAGCGCGCCTGGTCTAGTTTCTGCACTGTACTGCGCTACGTGGCGATGCCGGCGATCGAAGCGCTAACATGGGATACGAATTACTACGACGATGACTTCCGGGATTGGCTGATAGACCTTCCTCTGGATATCAATTTCTCTCATGCGAAGAACTTGCACTTCAGGTCCCAAGATGGTCATGAAACTCACTTGGATCTCTGCGAACTTGTCTGTTGGTTCCCCGAGGTAGACCATTTGCATCTGAATGGCATGCGTTGCCAAACAGCCTTCAGATGCACAGTATTCAGGCTACCCTCCTTGCGTACGATTACACTCCGAAAAACGGAAATCGAAGAAGGATTCCTCAAGGAATTTTCGGCGTTGCTTAAAGGTCGCGGACTATAGGACACCTCTGAATGTTTCAAGATCATTAACATTCCGACACAACAGGAAGCCGAAAGGTACTTCACAAGAAGCGAGGCTGAATACGATCGGGACGATTTCCCTTGATTCCAGTGGCCTCCAGAATTATTGACGTACATTTGCGGACTTCTTGATCGGATCGGACGTTGATATTTCGTCTCCAAGATCATGCAACTGAATCCCTGCTTTAACAATTATTTCCTTCTCTCGCACTTCCACCAGCCCAGAGTGGGAAACTTACAAATCCTGGTCATACTAACCTCGTCAAAGACGCAAACGTATTGTTATTCTGCCTTTTCTCCATTAGCTCATTCTGCCACTTGTCAAGTTTTCGGATAAGAAATATTCCGATTACTCCATCTGTTCATGCGTGCTGCATTTTAAACATTTTGCGACTGAACGCACAAGACTGGTCCATCTCGGCTCGTATACATGTATATTCTACCGAGAGTGTCACTTTCAATTTGTTCCGCTCCTCTGTCGTTTTCCTTTGACTAATCGCTTTATCATTGCCGTGTGTCATATATGTGGCACTTCGAGAATACTACGATATAATTATCCTAAAATAGTAATTTTCCATCGGTCGACGAGCCTTTCGGGAATCCAGTACAGAGCGTAAACCTGGTTGTGCGGTTCTTTCAACTGCCTCAGTCTCAAGCAGGCAAACGTTATCCATAAGATAAATTTATTCTATCAGTATTACTGATCTACCCTATTTGAGTTTCCACCGGGCACTTTTCGACCGACCACGTTGCCAACATTGGAAACCCCGTGGGAAACCAACATGTTGGCAACATTTGGTGGAAGCTCGGAGTTTCCCCTCCTACACTAGCTCAGAGAATCATAATTTGTTTCTTGTTGTTCTCGTAAATCCTCAACGCCGTTCTTCTTAATGAACTTTTTCAACGTTTTATAATTTGATTTCAGCTCTTTCAGTTTCTCGTCGTACATATTCCTCTACACACGAAACACTGAGTTGTTGTCGGCTTTTCCAGGGAGAAAGACTTAGACTTACCCGCTGCTCGTATTTCTTTCCCAGCTCCTTCAAGCACTCTTTGTCATTTACAGGCAAACCTAATATGAGTTTACGTCCATCTTTATTTCTGATGGAGCATTCAAAATCTACGGCAGAAAGACTTAGACTTACCCGCTGCTCGTATTTCTTTCCCAGCTCCTTCAAGCACTCTTTGTCATTTACAGGCAAACCTAATATGAGTTTACGTCCATCTTTATTTCTGATGGAGCATTCAAAATCTACGGCAGCAAGTTCAATAATAAGCCTCTTCTGCGCTTCTACTTCTGCTTCCGCTTCTTCTTCTCCGTCCAGTCCGTCTAGTAGATAACTATAATTAGTCAGTCTTCAAGCCACTTTAGTCGTACTTGCTATCATTCGGACGGCCTTCCTCATTTGATACTGGCAATGCCAAGGCGGCGAGGCAAAACGAAGAGAAGACTAACTACACGTTTCTCATGTACATCGTTTGGAAGGGCTTCATACTTGATACTTTACAAAGATGATTCTTTGTTCTTGTGGTCCGGCGAGTGGATTTATCGATGTTAAATACGATCATAGGTTAGCACGAAACAAGATGGTGCTGAAAGTAGCAAAGCAAAGCAAATAAGCCATCCAGGTGTTTGTAAGTACACAAACTCATCCAAGCTCCTAAGAGATCTATCCGCCTTCGTGAAATCAGAAAAGTTCGAAACCTCGCCAAACAGGATCTACGACGCCCTTCAGATCGATTTCGACCCACCGCTTACGCTCGTCATCCATCCTCATGATCTGTTTGTCCGGATCGCCTGCAGCGAACCCAAAGGCACGATCCCAGCCAAGTCCGACAGCTGCGAGTTTGCAATAGTTCGAGCTATACATACATATAGAGGTACGGCATGGGAGTTGGGCAACTTATGGTTAGCATCGCAGTCAACGTGGTGAATAATAGAGAACACCGACGTGATGGTACAAACAACAGCTTCCAACCTGGCTTCATTGTCGCCTTCCGCGACTCCTTCCCAGCTCCACAGACCAGTAGTGAGTGCGAAATCGACAACAGCTCCGCGTGTAGCGCGGATCCTCTCCTCTTCGGGCAACGTGTTGAACTCGGTCTGGAAGTATGCCCCTTGGCTTGCGATGTCCCTCAACTCCTTGAACTCACTTATCTCCAAGGAGTAGATATTGGAAACAGCTGGACCGTCAGCATCCGTCAGAAGCGATGCGAGTTCCTGACGCGCGTAAGGGTCATCGGAGGCAATCCAGACCTTCGTCCTCTCAGTACCCTCCGTCTCCGAAAGGTCACCATTATCCACGAGCCTTTCTGTCGTATTTCCTATGGCATCGACGAAATTGCCGAGTGGCACATACTTGCCGTGGAACTCCCACCCTTCCGTCTTTCGGTCGCCCCGTCGGACATGCATCGCTAGATAACGACCTCCAACTTCCCGCCGAGCTTCCTGTATCAATCGCGCATTCTCAGCATTTGGCCGGATTGAGTGAGCGAAAGATGCTACGGCTCGCTGGAAGATGGGCTTCGCTCGGCGGAGCTCACGCGCGTATCTACGAGATTCGACGATGAAAGAAGGTGGGGAGGAGTGAATTGAGGGAAGTGGCTCATTCCGTCAGAAATGGAATGAAAGCTTACGGATCTTCGAACTCATCCATGAAATGATGGCCGAAATGAAACAAAGCGGTTCGAGAGTTGATTATCTGCGCGTCAATTTAATTGCTATCAGCTAACGCCGCGCAAGATGCAAGCTGCTTACCCAATGCCTATGTAAAGCATATCATGTCACTTCATTCTAAAATCGAATGAGGGGGCCCACGGACTTACCGTGCCGTTCTTGGACACGCAACGAGCTCTATACAGAAGAGAAGACAGTCGTTACCAATCACGTCCAAGCCAGCACAATTGCCAAGACCAGTACGTGTCGTATATTATTACTTACTGACCTTCTGGGGGTGGGGAAAGACATCCTGGCTCGGGACCGGGCTGCATGACTCGCACGTCTTGAAAATGGTCTATCCATCTAGAGGCATTTGGAAATTCACCCATGACTCGATCAGCGCTTTCCCGAAACCAACGGAGTTAAGCGGTATTTCTGACTGACCTTCCTCGATTCCAATTTCGGTCGGCTACTAAGAACGTCCGATTTGTCTGTTTCAGCAAAGCGAAAATAATTGTTAAATTTCTGAAATGGAAGAACAGATTTTGCGTTCCAGTCGCACCTCTCTAGCGAGTCCGGCAGCCTGTGCCAAAAGGGCCAAGTCCGCCGCAAGACCTACATATCCGTCAAGCATGTATGTTATTGTACTCGTGCAAACTCTCTTATCCTCTTTATGTTCCACGTCCATCGGACCGTCGGGTGGGACATACCAATAAGTACCCATCGGGCCCTTCATCCCCGCTTGGATTACCACATTCTCGTCGATACTCGAGTGGTGACAAAGGGAATGAAGTGTAGTTCTCGTACGATATCATGCTCATGGTATGTGACACATTGTGAGCAGAGGATGTGGACAATGGCGAGGATACAGGTGCATCGTGTAGATACGAATGCAACGTATCGGGCTTCCCAATAGACAGCACTACAAGAACCGCAAGGAAGAGGGCGGTTACAAGGCCTACAAGGAGGGGAAACCGTGCGATAACAATATCCCAGGTGGACCCTGAACTAGAACCAGCAGACTTCTCATTGACCGAGTTTCCAGAACCCCGACGAGGAAAGGACGGTTCCGTGGAGGAGGCGAGAAGTGGTGCACGTTGCTGTTGCTCATTCAGATCGTGGTAGTCCGCGTACTGGGTATGCTCGTCTGAGTCAAGTTCGTATAGCGCTTCTTCCGCACGACCAGCGCGCGAACGAGGTGTTCGTGGTGTGAGAACCTGCTCGGAGCCTGTGTGAAGTGAATATCGTGTCTTGTCTGGGCGAGACATGGTGGGCGGGTTTAAAGGGGGAAAATATTAGAAGCCCAAGTCCAGCCTGGGCAAAAAAGATGAGCTGAGCAAGAAAATGAGAGTGGAAAGAGAGTGGACGTTGAGGTCGCGCTGGTCGTCTGGCTGTTGTGAACCGACGACAGCCGACGTGGCTCCGTCCCAGTGTTGCCTTATTTGGAGAGAAGCGGACGTCCTTGATCCGCGTTTTTATGAAGTAATGGCCATTGCCACGAAAAAAGCTAAATTTAAAACGATTCATCTTTAATTATTTTATCCAGTTACTTGGCGACATTACCCCGAACGTCGTCGATGCGCTTATGAAGAGATACGTAAACATGTTTAGCGAAATGACTACGATACGTATAATCCAATCAAAACCCATGGAACATTTGCAAACCTCTAAGGGTTTCGTTATCGTCGAGTCAAGCTGAGCATAGCCAAGCGTCCGACATCCCGCTCCGGCTCCCGGTGGAGTAGGAGCCCCCAGTCATTATTATTAAGCAAGGCAACTCGGTGGTGTTTCTAAGTTTTGTCAAAGGTGTTACGTGAGATACAATTTTGCTTCCTAATATCATGAACGATCAGTCGACAAACACTTTTTTTGTATGCACAGATATATAAGCACCTTAGAATTCTTCCCATGTCCCTGCCCGTGTGTAACCGCCCACTCTTCGCTTTGTCTGCGTATTACCGGCTACCCCGTAGACGATGAGCACGAGTGCAGCGCCGTCTCAGACTCCGACGCTACGCGAGGAGCCGATGCATGAGGAGCATGTGGCCTCCGGAGTCAATGTCGAGCGTGCGGAACAACAGTTCCACCGTCTCGAGCGCATTGCCACTGCACAGTCCCGACAGGAAATCCTTCGCCGCCGTACCGAATCTTTCTCAAGGCAGAAGCAGTTATCACTGGGGACATACGATGAGGAGAAGGCAGAAGAGCTGGAACCCTTCGATCTCAGGGAATACCTTAGCTCGACAAATGATAAAGAGGCCGCCGCTGGTCTGCATCACAAACACGTTGGCGTTACATGGGAAGACCTGGAGGTTAAAGTCGTCGGGGGTACGGGCCACAAGGTGAGTCCGTTTTTTGTGGTACTTTCGTACAGAAATAATTGAGTGCTCAAATGCTACTTTCAGTTCTACGTAAGAACATTCGGGCAAGCATGCTTGGAATTCATAATGTTGCCTTACGCCTGGTTCCTGTCCCTATTTGGTCGATTTCTTCCTTCAAAAAGGGAGCTGCCCATCCGAACGATTCTACAAAAGTATGTTGTCATTTATTATATTTTTCGATAGTTACGTTAACTGGCTGCTTCAAAGGCAATCTGGCGTCCTTAAACCTGGTGAGATGTGTCTAGTGCTCGGCTGCCCTGGCTCTGGTTGCACAACGTTCCTCAAATCGATTGCTAATCAGCGGCGCGAATTTCTGAGCGTCTCTGGTGACGTACGATACGCGGGAATTGGTGCGATAGAAATGGCGAAACACTACAAGGGTGAAGTCGTCTACAATCAAGAAGACGATATTCATCTCGCGACTCTCACAGTAACCCAAACACTGGCATTCGCACTTAGCACGAAGGCCCCCGGTCCCAACGCGCGTCTTCCCGGCACATCGCGGGCAGAATTCGCTAAGGAAGTTCAAGCTACCTTGCTCAAAATGCTAAATATCCAGCATACGGAGAATACACTGGTGGGCAACGAGTTCGTGCGCGGTGTGAGTGGTGGCGAACGCAAACGCGTGAGTATTGCAGAAATGATGGCGACCCGAGCACACGTACAATGCTGGGACAACTCGACGCGCGGTCTGGATGCAAGTACGGCACTGGACTTTGCGAAGAGTTTGAGGATCATGACCGATGTCCTTGGTCAGACTGTTTTCGTGACACTTTACCAAGCTGGCGAAGGAATCTACAGCCTTTTTGATAAAGTAATGGTCCTCGACGAGGGTCGCCAGGTGTTCTACGGTCCTCCATCGGAAGCTCGTGCGTACTTCGAAAGCCTCGGTTACAACAAGCTTCCCCGCCAGAGTACACCTGACTATCTCACCGGATGCACGGACAAGAACGAGCGTCAGTTCGCTCCAGGTCTTTCTGCACACAGCGTTCCTTCCACTCCTGAAGATCTTGAACAAACATTCCGCAGGTCTCACTACGGACAGGTGCTTGTTGACGACCTCGAGAAGTACAAGCTCTTGCAAGAAACGGAGAAAGCAGATCAAGAGGCCTTCCGAGCTGCTGTTGCCGCTTCGAAGAAGCGAGGTGTTTCGAAAAAGAGTCCTTACACCTTGGGTTTCTTTGGACAAGTCAAAGCTCTCACACGTCGCCAGTTCCAATTGCGCATTCAGGACCGCTTCCAGCTCATCACGTCGTACGGCCTTGCATGGATTCTAGCCATAGTCATTGGTACAGCGTTCTATAACCTCCCTCCGACGAGTGCGGGAGCGTTTACGCGAGGCTCCGTTATCTTCGTAGCAATGCTCACCAATTGCTTGGATGCGTTCGGTGAGATGCCAATGCAGATGGTGGGAAGACCGATTCTACACAAACAAACCGCATATGGATTCTACCGTCCCGCCGCCGTCGCGCTCAGTAACACGCTTGCAGATGTGCCGTTCAGCGCCTCCCGTATTTTTGTCTTTAACGTTATCGCGTACTTCATGCCCAATCTTCATCGGAGTGCCGGAGGGTTCTTCACCTTCCATCTATTCACCTACTTGGCATATCTCGCGATGCAAGGATTCTTCCGAACCATGGGGCTGTTCTGTACGAACTTTGACAGTGCATTCCGCATCGCGACGTTCTTCGTTCCGAACATGATCAGCTACGCCGGGTACATCATTCCGATCTTTGATATGAAGCGATGGCTCTTCTGGATCTCATACGTTAACCCACTCTATTACGCCTTTTCCGGATGCATGGAGAACGAGTTCATGCGCATCGAGCTTACGTGCGACGGGAATTCCATTACACCCCGTAATGGCGGCATCCTTGACAAGTATCCGGATGGCCTGGGCCCAAATCAAGTCTGCACTCTTTTCGGTTCGTCTCCGGGTAGCACGGATGTTCTAGGAAGTTCGTACATTAACGTTGGATATCAATACAACGTCTCCGATCTTTGGCGTCGAAACTTCATCGTACTCGCGGCATTTTTCTTTGTCTTCCAGATTACCCAATTGGTCGCTTTGGAGTATTTCCCGGTATGTTATCTTTGGCTTAAAGTTCAACTCAACAAACGAAGCTGATTTGTTGAATAATATAGAACTATGCTGGCTCGTCTTCTGTGACGATTTACGCCGGGGAGAATGAAGACACGAAAACGCGGAACGCAGAGCTCCGTGCGCGGAAGGAGAATCGTACTCTAAGAACGAAAGAAGATTCTTATAGTGGAAAGGACGAGAAGAAGGATTTCTCTGATCGCCGAGTGTTTACCTGGGAGAACTTAAACTACGTTGTTCCTGTTCCTGGCGGGACACGGCGCCTGTTGCACGATGTTAACGGGTATGTAAAGCCAGGCACGCTGACGGCATTGATGGGCGCGTCTGGTGCGGGGAAGACGACGTGCTTGGATGTCCTTGCTCAAAGAAAAAATATTGGTGTTGTTTCGGGAGACATGCTTGTTGATGGTCGGCCACTTGATTCCGATTTCGCGCGAGGCACTGCATATGGTATGCATACACGCACATATTGTCATGATAGCCACTGAATGTTCTTTTCGCCAGCCGAGCAAATGGACGTTCATGAGGGAACTACAACCATCCGTGAGGCTATGCGCTTCTCTGCATACCTCCGTCAACCCTTCTCCGTACCAAAGGAAGAAAAGGATGCATATGTTGAAGAGATGATTGAACTGCTCGAATTGCAGGATCTGGCAGATGCTATGGTGTTCTGTTTGAGCGTCGAGGCGCGTAAGCGACTGACAATTGGAGTCGAGCTTGCCAGCAAGCCAGAGCTGCTCTTGTTCCTCGATGAGCCGACCTCTGGACTTGATAGCCAGTCTGCGTGGAACTTGGTTCGTTTCTTGAGGAAGCTCGCTGATAACGGGCAAGGTATGTAGTCTTACGCTTTTCGTCCAACTTGATTTAACAGTTCGTTTAGCTATTCTGTGCACGATCCACCAGCCTTCGTCCCTTCTTTTCGAGAGTTTCGGTTCGTTCTATTTTTCCTCGCTCATCTTCTTGGTATTAAACTAATTTATATGCAGATCGTCTGCTGCTGCTTGAACGTGGCGGTGAAACTGTATACTTCGGTGACATTGGACCGGACTCACGGGTCCTCCGCGAGTACTTTGCTCGTTATGGCGCAGTCTGCCCTCCGAACATGAACCCGGCAGAGTACATGCTCGAGGCAATCGGCGCTGGTGTGACGCCACGAGTTGGAAACCGCGACTGGAAGGACATATGGCTTGAATCGCCTGAGTGTGCTCGTGCGAGGCAGGAGATTCAGGAACTGAAGGAAAAGGCCCTCACCAAGCCATATGAGGAGAAGAGGAAACTGTCAACTTGTGAGTTACACCCGAATCAAGCACGTCAGATATCTGTATTGACGTTTGCCCTGCAGATGCAACGCCGTTTATGTATCAACTTAAAACGGTGATTCAACGGAATAACATGGCACTCTGGCGTTCACCCGACTATGTCTTCACGCGTCTCTTCGTACACTTGTTCATTTCTCTATTCTCGTCTCTATCACTGCTTCAGTTGGACGATAGTCTCCGAGACCTTCAATACCGAGTAAGTCTTTGTCCTTCCTAGCGTTTCCTTGGTTTCCTGACCTATGCTGGCCTTTGCTTTCTCTCCTTCATGCGATAGATATTCGGAATGTACGTTTATTGTCGGCAACCGCCTCTGGGACTGAAAGTATCTAACCAACTCATCATAGTTTCTGGATAACTGTATTGCCCGCGATTCTTATGTCCCAGATTGAACCGCTATTCATCATGAACCGGAGAACCTACATAAGAGGCGCGTCCATTACACGAGTTCCCTTGAACCATTGCCTAACGTATTACACAGAGGCGTCGAGCCGTATCTACTCTCCGTACGTTTTCGCTATCGGCCAGTTGATCAGTGAGGTTCCGTACTCGATCCTCTGTGCGATTGTTTACTGGTCTCTGGCGGTAAGTGTTCTCTCGGTGCCTTTGGAATGACGGACGGTCATCTGAAGTTATTAATTAGGTCTGGCCGATGGGCTTCGGTAAGGGTGCAGAAGGGACTAACGCGAACGGCTATCAGCTACTCATGACGATCTTCGTCGAGTTTTTCGGGGTCGCTTTGGGACAGCTCATAGCTGCAATATCACCCAGCATCCAGGTGAAGTCATCCCTCCAAGTTTTTTCCTGAATGAAATTGCTGACAGTGGTTATTCTGAAGATTGCGGTATTGTACAATCCGTTCTTGGCTCTTGTTCTTACAACATTCGCGGGTGTTACCATACCGTATCCGACAATGGCGAAGTTCTGGCGCGCCTGGATGTACCGCATCACTCCGTACACCTACGTTCTCGGTGGCATGCTATCTACTGAACTCCAGTACGCATCCTTTACGTTCATTGTTACAGTCGATGATATGCTAATCATTGTCCTTCCCTCGTGCAGTGGTCTGACAGTCAACTGCAAGAGCGACGAATTTGCCAGGTTCAACCCTCCATCTGGACAGTCATGTCAGCAATGGGCGGGCGAGTTTGTCGACACTTTTGGTGGTTATTTGAACAACCCAAATGCAACGTCGGATTGCCAGTATTGTCAATATAGAGTTGGAGACGAATTCTTCACCCCGCTGAATATCAGCTTTGACGACCGATGGAGAGATGTATTTATCGTACTTTGCTACTTTAGTAAGTCGAATGCATTCCCTAAGTACCTGTGAGAAGCGATGCTTACATGACATTGACATCTCAGTCTTCAACATGATTGTCACGATACGTGAGTGCCTCTCTTTCCTTGCATACTTCGAACTAGTGTTGACCATTCTTCTCTTCCTACAGTTGCATCTCGCTTCCTTCGATTCGCTAAACGATAGACAGCAACTTTTTTTCTCACGCATTTTCATGTTCAATTGGGTCTCCCAAAACCTTACTTTCTACGCTAACAAAGTTCCTTGCGTTCTCATCGGAAGTCTTGGATATTCACGTTCGTTCCGCACTGTAGCTCAGGGAAAACGTTCAGAAGCATATATAACACATTTATCTCACAACACATAAGTTCATTATCACTGATAGGTAGCTCATACATACATAGACGATGCGAAATAGATTTCCGACCTAATTATATCATATCAATAGGTCACTCCAGACTCGAATAAGAACGGCATGGACGCGTCAGTCTTCAGATGACGATTGACGTAGCATCTCGATCAGTCATACAATCATAATTTTACTGTACCTTGGCCTTGTCCTTCGCCAACATATCCTCTACGCACCGCCTCCACGACTCCTTCACTTCGAAGAACTCGAACCTATCCATCACTGACCATATTCTGTCTTCCGTACACCGTACTAAATCACTAATCAGATCTTCCAGGGATCGATGATGCTTCGATACGGGCTCCAGTCCAGTGATGCGGAACGTAAATGCGGGATTGTCATGGCTCCAGTGAGGAGTGAGAAATTAGTATTAACCTTTTCTACGTGTTCGGGAAGTCCGCGAAGAGGCGCGAGAAGTTCACGTTGGGCTTGCAGCCTGTACCATGGCTGATGCTGACTTCTTTCACTAATGAAAGATCCGTTCGCGAGTGATGCCCCCAGAAGCAGGAGCGGTGAAAAAGTGCGTCCCAAGCGTCGTTTAGATCTAGGACTCCAAGTTTCAGCATTCGCAAGCGGGTGAATAATAATAACAGGAGCGCTGTTTCGCTCTGGCATTCAAATGTTAGTTTCTTGAGCCTCGGCAGAACACCTTTGAGGTTGAATCCATATTAAGACACCCTATCGAAGCGAGTTTCCCTATGTCCCATAAACCTGCGCAGTTCCGTGAGGTGTCTACCAGGAAACTCGAGAGAATCCTGATATAAAGCGGGCTTGGCGTTCACACGAAAGACATCCCGCCGGTCTGCACCGTCGTATCTGAATAGTCGACATAACTTGGAGAAACGACTAATCGCGGGAACTGAAGCCGTTTGAGAAATTCTCGGAGTTTCAGAATAGCTTGCGTGGGGTTGGAGAGTGCACGACCCGGCGCACGCTCAAAAGTTCTCACCGGCAAACATTGCACCACGGCTCTGTAGATGGGCGGCAGTGTCAATAAGGAGGCGGAAATTTGCCTGGCTGATCTCATCGCTTTGAGATGCCGTATTTTCAAGTTTTGAATACGCGCAAAACGATGCAAGATGAGCTGCAAGTTTCACCATCACCACTTCAAATACGTACCACGTAATCGATATTACAAAGCGCTTAACTGCGATAGATATTAGATTACATAATAAGTGGATATTGATGATCACAGGCGAACAACAGACAACGGCTCCGAACTGAGCTGGACCGAGCAAATCTGCACATCCAACTGCAATTCGGTTTTTTTTGGAGATGACGCTCTAGAAAGAAGAAACAAGGCTCGTCCATATAAGCATCGTTTGTAAGTTTGTAACATTAGTCTCGTTTTGTCCGACGCGCGATAACACGACCTGTTGCACTAGCACTTCATACCACTCATTCCCGTCCGACGTCTTGCCCAAACTGAGAGTGCAAGGTGCATTCATGTGGGAGCGAAATCTTCAAGATCTAATTCGTGGGCTTCGCGCTCATAAGCATGATGAGTCGCGGTTCATCGCAGGAGCCATTGAGGAGATCCGCAAGGAGGTTCGTAGCGAAGACATGGAGCTCAAAGCTGCAGCGGTTCTCAAACTTACATACGTGCGTCGTATAATTCAATCTTCTGTAAAATCACGACTAACGTACTTTCTCCATCTCTCCTAAATGGAATGATGGTGTGGTTGCGCGACATCCAGCTTGAAATGTTAGGATACGATATGAGCTGGGCTTCCTTTCACGTTGTGGAGGTCATGTCGTCTCCAAAGTTCCATCTGAAGAGCATGGGTTACCTGGCCGCTACTCAATCTTTCGAGCAAGAAACTGATGTCCTAATGCTTACGACGAATCTACTCAAGAAGGTGCTGCCTGTGTTCCGCGCTTCAGTTCGATGTGGAGTTCTCAACCAATGTTTCTTGTAGGACTTGACTTCTGCCAGGTATCTCGAAGTGGCCACATCCCTCAACGGTCTCTCTCATATCGTCACACCTGACCTCGGCCGTGACCTTTCCCGCGACATTATTTCCTTGCTGACCCATTCACGTCCGGCTATCCGAAAGCGCGCTGTGCTGGGGTTATATAAAGTATTCCGAAAGTATCCCGATGCACTTGGATATGGAATGGAACGCCTAAAGGAAAAGCTTGAAGATCCGGATATTGGTCCGTAGTTGCTCAGAAATTTCAGACGCGCATTGTCAATTCTGACGCAAAGAACAGGTGTCGTGAGTGCGACTGTGAACGTACTCTGCGAACTAGCGAAGCAGGAACCGCAGGCATATCTTCCGTTTGCCCCGCCCCTCTTTCATATCTTAACGACATCGAGTAACAACTGGATGCTGATCAAAATTATCAAGCTTGTATGTCCCGACTCACTGCTGTCGACCTGAGTATGCTAACCATCATTCAGTTTGGGTTACTGACGCCTCACGAACAACGATTAGTCAAGAAACTACAACCACCGATTACAGAACTGATATCGACAACTCCTGCAATATCCCTCCTCTATGAATGTGTGCATACGTGCATCATTGGTGGGATGCTGAGAGGTGTCGCTGGGAACGCTCTGGCGCAGACCTGTGTGATGAAGCTAGCTGCTTTTTTAGAAGATCCTGATCAGAACTGTGCGTATAAGCTTTTCGTAGCCAACTACCAATCTGAGGTCGAAACCTCTTCTATAGTGAAATATATCGCGCTCCTCGCTCTCGCAAAAATAGTTCCTACCCATCCTCATCTCGTGGAAGGGTACGAGTCGCGAGTTCTCTCCAGTATCGATGACCAGGATCTTAGTATCCGCATGCGCGCCCTGGATCTCGTTTCGGCCATGGTGAGCCCCAAGTCTACGCGTGGAGTGATAGAGTTAATGCCTGTCCATAGGTCAACCCAGATAATCTTCAATCGATTGTCCAACAATTGCTCTCATATCTTACGACCGCAGAATTTTCGTATTCAAGTACTGTTAGTGCAACTGAGTCACTTTCAGCCGCTGCATCCGGGACAGCACCTGCTCAGCCTGCGACATCACCAGCACAGAATTCTCCGGTCTATCGAGAGACGCTCGCTCGGCGCATTCTATCTTTATGTTCTGTAGACCTGTATGCAAATGTCTCGGACTTCGAGTGGTACGTCTCCGTCCTCATCGACCTAGCTTATCTGGCGCGTGCTCCAGTTGGCGAAACAATTCGCGATCAACTTGTGGACATAGCTGCGAGAGTACGACAAGTTAGGCGGTATGCTGTACAAGTCAGTATGAAGCTTCTTGCGGATGAATCATTTATGGCTGGGAGTGAGTCAGGGTCGACAAGCGAGGGATCTGGATGTCAGGAGGTTCTTTGGGCAGCTGCTTGGATTTGTGGCGAGTATGCTAGGTATGGAGTGACTGCACTTTCTTGTGATATTATCACTGACTTGCCAACTAGCGAGTTATCTGACACTCGAAAGGTTATACAGTCATTGTTGTCGCCCAGGGTTGCAAACCTTACAGCTGACGTCACCGCTGTGTGCATCCAAAGCGCGACAAAGATTTTTGGAGCTTGGGCGGTAGATCTAGCTTCTCGTTGGGATGACGATGATTTAGCGGACGTCAAGGACGTTGTCTCGTCTATTATGTCTGGACTCCGCCTATTTGCAGCTAGTGCAGATTTCGAGGTTCAAGAAAGGGTATGTCTTGCCTTCGTTAGACGTCGAGACTAATGCGATTCATCATACTGTACTTTAGGCTGCGAATACCCTTCAGTTGTTCGCCTTTACCCAAGCTGACTTGAATGCTTTCCGATCAAGGCCAAAGCCGGAGTATGGAAATGGCTTCGCAGATGCAAGCACTTCTGCTTTCGATCCTGTCGGTCTATCCGAGCCTGTATATCCAAAGAGCCTATACCTCCTACATCCGCTATTCTCGCAATATGAGCTGAATCCGGTAGCTCCAGAGGCACAATCAAACGTACCGGTTCCGGAAGGTTTGGATCTCAACGAGTGGATGGTACAACGAGCGAAACCGCAAAGAGACGAACCAGTTGAGGTTGAGGCTAAGAGGAAGAAAGATAGGAAGGGAAAAAGCAAGGAGAAGGTCTTGGGTGACAGAACTAGAAAGGCTAATAAATCTGAGAAGAAGAAAAGTGCAGTCACTGCGGAATTGACACCTGAAGAAATTGCTGAAGCAGAGGAGCGTGCAAAGGTAATGTCGGATTCTTATCATTCCAGCCCGTTATGAATATCTCCCACCAGGCCAAGGCGCAAAGGATGGAAATGCTACGTGACGACCCGTACTACATCATCGACACACCACCCAAGACTCGACAAGTTGATGACGTAGACTCGATTCCTGTCGTTCGATTGGACGACCTTCCTCCACTAAGCTCGGGTATGTTGCATGCGGTTTGATTGAACTTCGGATCTGATTTGTCGTTCGACACATATAGTTGGTGTTGGTTCGCGGAGTGCGACACCTTCGAATGTTCCTAGCTTCACCCGACCATCTCCAATTCCGCGAGTATCTTACACGATCGATCGAGGTGGAGAGATGCCTCCTGGTGCGGTAAGGAGTGCCACTCCAATCTCGACTTCCACTCCACCACCTTCCGAACCAAAAACACGCGGGTCTGGCTTGAGTACACCCGCGCGAGCAGCCTCTCCCGCGGTTACGGCTGCTCCATTCGCAACTTACGAAGTTCATGATGATGAGATACCCAGTACTGTTTCTCCGGAACTTATCAAGGTAACAAAAGTGAAGAAAAAGAAAGGAGGCGGGACGACCGCGGGAAGGAAGAAGCGCGCTAAAGACGGTGACGCTACACCTTCCGATTCCGTTGGCACCCCAGGTGCTTCATGACTTTATGGATCCCAGCGACGATGCCTGGCATTTGTACTTCTATGTACTTACTATTCCGCATAGCAACCATCCAACATACAGAGAACTGTTGCTTCAATCAAGCAAGGTATTGTTCGCAAGATTCGGCATCTCGTTACGCTTCAGCTTGTTCGTGAGCGTATATATTTAGTCTTTCTGTTCCGGACAGCGTGCTAATGTTGCAGGGGAAGTGAGTTCTCACCAGATGACTTCCGTCGGCTTTTCTACGGAACTGAAAGATTGTCTGTGTCTTATGATGTCTATGTCTTGGCGACCACTTCTGTACCATGTCTAATAACCTCGGAAGATCATTCTCGGTATATCAATGACATGCGTTGCTACGGTCGCTTGTTTCTCCGACTGGAGAAAATGCGGAACATAAGCCTCAAGGTTCTTAGTGATATTGTGCCCAATTCTCGAGGAAACAACTTATAAAAGTTCGGCAGTCATACACTAGGGGCTCTCCAGAGTATTTCCTCTTTGTCTGCGTGTCTTATTCCATATCAGCGATGATTTTCACCGCAGCGTTCCTTGCGTCCTTCGTCGCAGGCGTATCAGCCCATGCTACTTTCCAACAATTGTGGATCAATGGTGTCGACCAGGGTAACTTCTGTGTTCGGCTGCCTCAGTCTAACTCACCGGTTACGGTGTGTACTGGATTCTTTCATTTTGTTGACCTCAACCAATGATGTTGTATATACTGTAGGACGTAACCAGTAATGTGAGTAGTCGCATCTTTTCGGAGAGCTTGGAGTTGTGACTGCCACCACTTAGGACATTGCTTGCAATGCAAATGCCTCACCGAGTGCGAATCTTTGTGAACTTAACCGTACGTTATCACGCTTTCTTGCTGACAGCAGGAATTATGCCGACCTTTACCAAAGCGGGTGACCAGGTTACCGTTGAGATGCACCAGCAGCCTAATGACCGTTCGTGCGCCTCCGAAGCGATTGGTGGAAACCATTTCGGACCCATGATCGTCCGTACTTCAGCCAACATTCTTAGACATCCGACTAACTATCAAATTTCAGATGTATTTGGCCAAGGTGGATGATGCGACCTCTGCCGTCGGATCTTCAGCCGGTTGGTTCAAGATTGACGAGATGGGTCTGGCATCGAACAATCCCGATTATTGGGCGAATCAAGTGCTCAATGTATGCTTCAACCCTTGACATGAGCTTTCACAATGCTGACTGGTAGATAGGATAACTGCGGTCACTGGACATTCACAATCCCGTCTGACATTGCTCCAGGAAACTACCTGCTCCGCGCGGAGACCATCGGTAATTCCGTTCATTCGCAATAGTACTTTCGCTCTTTTCTAACGTAACAAAATTAGCCCTGCATACCGCGAGCGGCGCTGGTGGCGCTCAGTAAGTCATTAAACCCACTTCCACCTTTCGAACCGGCACTCGGAGCTAATTCGTTGCGAAAGGTTCTACATGTCATGCTTCCAACTTAAGGTTGGCGGATCCGGCTCTGCGACTCCCAACACGGTCAGATTACCAGGCGCGTACTCTGCGAACGACCCGGGCATTCTCATCAACATCTACCAGGATCTTGACGCCTACACCGGTGAGCAGTGTTTCCCAGCCTTTAGTCAAGTACGTTTGTTGAGTATTTCTTCGTCCAAATTAGTTCCCGGTCCGTCTCCTTACGCAACTACCTCGCCTCTTCCGGCTTCGACCGCCTACCCGACAACGGCAACCTGGAACACAGCGCTTCAGCCTTCGACGGTACCTGCCACACCTGTGGCCACCGCTATTAACCTCGGTCGTTCCTGAGAGTGGCTTGCAGCCCTTACCTATTTCTGAGATTGGACGGGGAAGTGTTTTCCCGGTTATTCTGAACTCATCTATTCGCTGTATCAAAAGCAATGTGAGAGTGAATGTAGTAGTATCGTCTGCTGATTGCGATTAACGCTATTGGAATACGCGAATATTAGGAGTTGTGCTGCGTGATCATGCACGTTTTATTGACGGTATGTATGCTTCCAATTTCGCACTTTCTTGGGGGGAGGGGGGCATAGTTCCTCAATGTTTTCGGTTCCCACTGCGGCGATCCCATATTAACAATATTAATGCGACGTTTCGCTATTTACGGCGTCAATAGATCCTTGCCTTCATTCGAAATAGTAAGATTATGTATGCTACATGAGGATGGTGAGTATAAGATACACAGGCAACCAAATGTCCGCAATATTATACGCTACAGCCGCACGGGAGACAATTGACATTCGATACACGCATTCAATCGGTATCGCAGGTGATAGACATAGCGTCGTATGGAGAGATATAAGAAGCCAGTCGGGTATTAGAAGCCTCATTCGCCGACTACCTAGCACTTTGATTAGCCCGCTCCTCGACCTCATGATACGCAGCCGCGAGAAGCTCGTAAACTAAAATTTGCTGCTCAGGTCGCTGGACCATCGACGTCCGTTGTTCCCGCAGGGAATCCACTTCAAGTGCTACTTCGTCGTCCGCAATCTCTGACGGTAAGGCTCCCTGTGGTGAAGGAGGAAGTGGCAGAAATGACTCGGGAGAAGTTCGTCCGTATTCGGGTAAGAGCATTCCGTGTGAGCGGAGGAGGGAGTTAAGAGCGATGAACGAGCCTGTTCGTCCGACTCCCGCAGAGCAATTCACGACTATCGGTGGATCTGGATGGAAATTCGCGCCAGGGGGATTATTAGGTGGTGCTGTACGGTTTATTGTTGCAACAAGACGCGCAAACGAGAGCAAGCATGCTTTTTCTTCTGGTCCTTCTGGAACGCCGAAATCCGGCCAATGAGTGAATAATAAATGTGTAAAGAACACAGGGTTGCCTAGTTCCTCGACCCTGGAATATCGACGTATATCTTGTTGTCCGGGGGGTGCCGTACAATGGACGAGGCGTACAGTGCTCTGTATGCAACCCGCCCAGTCATCTTTCCGCTCTGCCTCGAGCGAAACTTTCAATGAGGGATCTTTGCAACCCGGTGGAGCAGGTATAATGTACGAGCCGCCAACTTCAGAGGGAAAATACGGGTGAGCTTTCGTTCGACCTTTTTCCGTTGCCACAGTCAATTGTACAGCTGTCCGAAGGCGACATGGTTGGGATCCAAGAGAATCCGGTGGAGCAAGATGAGCGGGAGGTCGGGTATCTGGTTGCAAGAAAAGCGACAGGAAAGCGTGTGCGGTATTCGGTAGAGGCGCTTGTGTTGCAATCCACCAATGTCCGCCATACAGTTCTCGAACCCAATTCGCGTTCAGATACCTTCCCTTCCCGTCAGCACTGTGCCCCACGACTACTCGCGTCCTATCAAACGGCTCAATCGCATAATACCGATTCTCTTTGGCACTGTCCCCGCTCGTTCCTTCATCGACGCGATAAAATGATTTGTGCGATTCCGATAGACGCGATCGTACCAAGCTTGATATCGGGTTCCGCAAGAACGACCGTCGACTTTTCCCGTGGCGTTCACGCGATAGCGTACGAGCTTCCTCCCGAACTTGTTCTCTCTCTGCTAACACAGTATACACATACGACTGATATTCGCGACTGAAGAGCGCCCGCTTAAGCCATTCTGGTACGTGGCTAGAAGCGGGAGAGGCAGTCATAGTGGTAGATTGAGGTGAAGAAGACTTCAGTCTGAGATGTTACGACGATATTTCTAGATTTAGCAATCGTGATCGACGGAGGAAGAAGAGCTTATGTAATGCGTCAACTTTCAAATTGTAATACAGTAGCTTCAATATTGAATACTTCGGACCAGCCGAATGCCACGTTCGCGAATATCAAGTACACTTCGATGCATCGTGCAAAATAATTGGTGGCAGGGGGAGTTCTGGGTTGAATTGCAGCGCTGGGGGTTGACGCGCCATCATTTCGTCCTTGTCCCGACACCATGCCTCTAACCATTGGACATCGTCCTGCTTCCGGTTGTCTTTCATGGTGGCGCATCGATCCACACTCGCTTGGACATCCCTTCTTTTGTTGTTGCTCATCGCACCACGCTCGACGTCACGCAGGACCTCAGATGTTTCCTGAGTGCGGAGCAAGTTAGTGACAATTTGACTTCTGGGAGACCCTTTATGAATCGAGCGGAAAGCCGAGAAAGAGCCGCGCATTGCTCCGCCACGTACGTACGCCAGGATAGTCAAGACTACAAGCAGGACGACAACAGCAGCACCGATAGTGACGCCGACTATGGTCCCCGTTCTCTCTGCTTGTGTAACCCTATCCACATGCACGACTCGGGGAATGCTGATCTCGGTACTCGTCGTATTCTGCGAGGTGATCGATGGCGAGACACCCGTAGTAGATGTATCATCGGCGGGCGAAAGGGTTGATGTCGTCGGCAGTACACCGTCAACCTCGGAAGACGTCGCGTTCGCATTCCTTATTGTCAACAATGGTACTATCGTCACACCAGTAGACGAAGGCTCGTCCAGCGTAGCCGTTATCCACGTGTTATGACTTCCAGGAGGATTTGCTCGACCCTCTGTCCAAGGCGTCTGATCCACGTTATTCCCAGAAGTCGTTGATTCCGTCTGAGAATCTCTGGAGGGTGACCCGGCAGGTGTACTATCCAAGGGTGTAGGTAACGAAATGGCAGATTGGCTATATCCTGGAACTGGTGTGGGGACTGAATATCCAGACGGTTCGATGCTCAACTGTGCCCCGCCCCCTGAGAGGGTCGAATACCCTAAAGTATCGCTGCCTGAATCCTCCACCACATCCCTATCGGCTTCGCTGCTTTGTCTGCCCAATATGTGCTTGTCAACCCATGCACCTGCAACTCCGGATATTCCCTGCGCCCTCCTTCTGCCTCTTCTAGTCCTACGCATCCTGCTCCGAACAGGGGGGAAAGACGCTGAACTACCCATCCCCGGATCCTGGCTAATATGAATGCTCCCGACTGGAAGAGACCTGCTGGTGAAATGAACAAATACGGACCGGCCGTGAAAGGATACTCGGGAACTACGAAATCAGCAGAAGCTTCAGCGCAAGGCAGGCAGCGCTCGTGGTTGACGAGAGGTGGTGGGCTTCAATACCATATCTGCCGAGGAGCATAGCTGGGTGTCTCATTGCGGTCTAGACCACACTGTCGCCGCGAGGGAAACTGACCATCACTAGCTGACCACTAGTTGAAACAGTCCGGCAGATCATGGTTCAGAATGAAATTTCTAAGCTGTGACGTACCCGCTTCGGATCTCTGGGCTGGCTGAAAGGAAGAATCAATTATCCCTCCCAATCTTCATCCGCTGCAAAAAGTCCCTCTCGAGCTCGCGCCCCCGCAGGAGCCAATGTATCTAGCTTGTTCAGTCTCTCGTCTCGGTACGTTGTAGTCGATATAATCGATGCAAACTGGGGGACTCTATGAAGAACAAAGACAGGTCCAAGAGGCTCTGTGCCTCGTATAAACGAAAATGCAGCTTCCTCACAGAGTCAAAACTCCTGAAGGAATGCAGCCCAGCAAGCCTACTCCCTTCAGTCTGTTGTTTCGTTTAGTAATGTGCATCTTCAGCTTCAGCTTCGTAAGTATCGATGTACGTAGATAGTGCAGTAAGTGTTCTGAGGCAAATGCTCTGTATTGGGGTCTTGGCGAAACGTAGGAAATGTCATGTTGGGGTCGAGAGTTTGACATCGAAATGCGATGCACCCTCGGTATCCTCCACGTCCCAAATAAGTGGAAATGGTGATAAAGCCTGGTCGAGAAAGTCTTGAAGGATCCAAACTTTGGAAGATGCAGGCTTCCAACCCCAGACTACTTCGCCAGGGCCCAGGTAAAAGATGGGCCAACTGCATCGAAGCACCGATGCTCAATCTGCAGTGATTTCCATCGTGACACATAAGGAGTCACGGCTGATATGAATCGTTCTAGTCGATCCGACCACTCGTCTTCATCCGCCACGAAGGTTAGATTGGTGCCATTAGAGCGCTCCAGGTGGCGGAAAACGCATGATTCGGACGTTTCGGAAACGAGACGTGACCACAGCGCAACGCGATTGTCGAGAACGCCTACAAATGTGGGAGATAACCATTTCATCGAGTTGGCGAGCGAAAGTCAGATGGTCCGTAGTCCTCGTAGATGACCATACGGAAGATTTTTCCTTTCGGAAGAAGGTGAATTCCGTCGTGAAAGAACGATGGTCGCAAGTGAGTTCTCAAGGCTTCGAGAGTCCGTCCAGAAGACCCTGGTATAAAACATCCTTTGCTGCCTCGAGACGCTTCATAACCAGCAGCGCATCATTCAACGCAGGCTATAGCATCTCATTGTCCTTTCTGAAGGATCGTCAGCCCGGACACCAAAGGAGTGAAAATACAGCATACGGCAGCTGTGTCTGCTCGACACAGTGGTCCGTATACGACTAAATCTCATTATCACTGGCAGTCCGAATCCGATGCCGCGTCAATGATGGCCTAAAGAGCATCTTCGCTGGTACTCATTTCGCCAAGTTCCAATTTTATAGAGAGATGTCAAAATCAAGCGAGCGATTCGGAGCGGAGGAAAAAAGAGTGGTCTGCCTGAGATGAGTGATCGAAAGCACGTGCCAAGCAACGCATCGCAAAAGCTGTTGACCAACTTCAATGATTTCCGCGAAACCATCCAAGCAAGTTTTTCTAACACCTTAGCTGCATATTTGGCCTTCCATCGGTCCCTTGGATCGTTTACTCTATTGTTCGTCAAGAGTGTTTCATTCCGACCCACAGACCAGGAAACAAATTGGACCTCCTAAGACCAGGATGCACTCCTGATCTAGCAGCCCTTCCTTAAGTTGTTTCACGAACTGAGAATCCAGAAGATGTTCCACCGCAATCTGCTCTTTCTTAACGACAAGTTATTCTTTGGCGATGCGACAATGAGTAAAGATCAGGTGACCAGAATAGGTACGCAGGGGTTTTTTGGCGTACAAATTTTCCGAGTGAGTAGTGCACCTATCCTAACATTTCAAATGCCATTTCTGATTTCTGATCTTCAAGACTCGTGGTTCTCCTCCTCTGTTGCCGATGGAAGTGATTGAGTAGAACTGGAGCTTTTTTCGGGAGGAACAGTCCAGACGCTGGGTTGTAAAGGGATGGAATTTCCAGCTCAGTAATCCAGACTGGTACTACTACAATCTGTTGAGGATGCACGGCACGACTCTGGTCAGTTTTGTTTACCGTTCTACTACACATTGTTTATAAAGAAATTCCAGCCAAGTATGTGCTTACATCGATCAGCCAGCCGTCCGACCGAATACCATTTCATCCCGTGCACGCCCTTCTCGTTTTACGACTCCGATAGCCTGATCAACCGAGCTCAAAGATTGAATCGTCGATTCGCCAATTATAAATGCGATTGCCTCCACCGCCTTACAACGTTTTGGCCTTTCTTGATAAATTACGAGCCTATCTCTCGCGTCCTGCGCCCAGGATTTCCCCCCAGATTCTGATGGTATTACGCTACAAACATAGTCACCCAAAATGCCAATCGTTTGGTGTATTTAGCTATGGCAGCTTTCAACGATGGGTCTAAGGGCTCTTCATTTGTATTGTTGCGTTGAGAACGACCATCCCTCCCGGGGTTAGCTATCCGCTTTTGGTTTTGCCTCAGGACGGACCTGGCTTGTGATAGGACTTCTCTTGCTTGCTCATATCCGAGTTTAAGAGGGACTAGTTAGGCCTCTTGATTTTCTCACACATCTTCTCATTAAAAGGCTGGAGAAGTGCAAAGTACGTCCCTTCGCACATCCTACATCGTATTATGCACCCAGATAGTAAGAAATAACACCATAGATTGTCCTTTGCAGTCGAGGAATGCAAGTCGGATGAATGCACGACATGGCGATCATACCTCTTCGCAACTCTGGTGGGACGCGGGGCTGTGCATGATAACGAAAAGAAGGAAGATATGTTGTCATGCCTCTCCCGACTCATATTTTCTCTTGACGCCTTGGAAACAGTGTTTCGAACATTCCTCGTAACTAGACGGCAATACTAGAAAGTAGACCATCGTTAACGTGCCTAGAGGCAATCCGTGGTTCGTCCGAAAGGGTCTGTTGCGTGCAACCTGAACCCCTGTGGCCGTGACGCTTCGTCTCAGAGGCAGAAGCTGATTTTCAAACCGGCATCGGGAAGGTACGTTTGTCAACGTAACGCAAATAAGAGGCCAGACCGGGTGGTGCCTCATTCTCATGGTTAGCGGATCAACAGTCCTCGAAGCTACGGCAATGTGCCGATTCGATCTCACGTATAAACATTCATCCACGATTCTCTATTCAGTCGCCCCTGTGACAGTAAGATTAAAGACATCTGAGTCGGGCCTCCCGTACGTGCGCTTGTTACTTACTGACTCTTCTTACCCTGCGTGCTCGTAGCCACGAGCACGAACAGTTATAATCGTGAAGTCGACGTTCCAATTTCCAAGTAGCTGCCGTCATTGGTCTTCAAGACTTGTGACTATCGCCTTTCCCGGTTTTGATGACGAACCTGAAATTAAGAAGTTCACTCTTCGAGTTTTTGAGGGAAGAAAGGGGACCTAGGAGGCGGCTTGTGCTTGCGGAGGGGTATAATCTACTTGGCTCGGTACTCCCATACTACTTAGCTCCCGGGGCACTGAGCACATGTTCGCGCACAAACCAGCTACTAAAGGAACTTTCTGAGACGCAATCCGAGTGTCCCACCCTCCTGTACGTCTCCTTCTCGCTCCACCACCGACTCAGCCTGTTCAACCAGAATCAAGAAATAGCGCGTCGACTCGCTAGTAGAGGCACGATGCCTTCGTCTTCCAGTGCTCTATCCTTCGATGATAATCCTCGAGCTTGTTTCTTGCGTCCTTCGCGTTGGAGTCTCGCCCGGGCAGCGAAGCTATCTTATCACGGACATGCCCCTTCAACGAGTCAATGAAGCTGATATATACTGCCAAGGAAGCTTTTAACGAACTGTTCGAGGACCTTCTTCACTCGAATTGCTATGCTATGACGATTGTCCTTCCCGTGCTTGCTATCCGCTTTTTGCGGCTTGGCGTGTGTCTTCCGGGATTCTTTTGACTGCCCATGTCTGGGAAGGATTGAATGTGACGTTTGTTCGTCTTGTACATCCTCGCATTGAAAGACCTGGGAAACGCAAAGTACGACCTTTGCATGTTCTGCTCCGTGATCTGCACTCCGAAAATCACACATCATCAGATCGCTTGGCAAACTTCTCCCTCGTTGTCGTTGAATGAAGGAGAAGTCTTCGCATTCTACGAAATGAGAGACGTACCATGGGAAACCTCGTGACTCAAGTGAGACACGAAGCTGTAGAAGGTGATAGAAAATAGGTTATGCCGTCATACCTTTCCCAGCTCATCCTTTTCTTGAAGTCCCAGAACCAGCGCTTCGCGTGTTCTCCGAAACTTGACAGCAATACGACAAAGCAAACGGACAACAATCATCGTTGACATGCCTAGAGACGACTTTGTCCTTCGACTCAAAAAGTCTGCTGGCGGCTAAGCCATGGGTGAAAACCTCGGAAGACAGGTTTCAAGCCAGCACTGAAAAGAAAAGGTACGCTCTTCGACGGAGCGCGTTCAAGGAAGCCAGGTGGTGCCTCATTTTCATCCCAAATCAGGTGGACCAACGATCAAACAGGCGTTGCAAGTCATCGCCGTCGGCTGCAGACGGCGATACGGCGGCAATCGACGCGTCGATAAGATATCGTGAAGGTTCATCACATCGACTCGATCTCACAGACACATCTGCGATCCTATTCAGTCTAGCCGGGGGCAACCGAGATCCAAAGTCGTCTTTGATGTCGAGACATCGATTTCCCGCTGGAACAGGGCCGGTGTTTAGAAGGGAACAGAACGGCACAGCAAAGCTGTTCGCAACGAACGGTTGCCGTAAGTCGTTTTGATGAGTGGACTATGGTTTCGTGTCGGCTCTACTGACAGAGTGCTCCACCAAAGAGGACGCGCACCAAGAATAGAAATGTCCACTATCGCGCTTGCAATACGTGGCAAACATGGCAAGTGTATGATCGGTACGAACTGGTTTGTTCCCTAGGCGCCAGCTCAGAACTGATGCAGGATGAGAATAGCGCCAAGACGTCGTTTGAATTCAAGAGCCAAGCGGAGTTGTGCTGCGCATCAGGGAATTTTGGCAGGTGATACTCAGAGAAGACGAGAGAAGAAGGTGTCGCGTCTCACGGATTCTCAGTCACGGTTAGTCAGTGTGCCACGGGATAGGCTCTGCTGGCACGCAGGTTGCACGATGTGAGTCAACTAGCACCTCGAGAATGTCACAGAAGTGATGGAGATTGATACTTTCCGGAGTTTTGATTCTAGTCGAGGAGGAGCGGCGATACGAGCGATATAAGATTAAAAGGGTCTTCTTTCATTTCCTGCTAATTGGGCCTAACCTTGCTGGGTTCCCTGCCAATCATGAATACATGGCCAGCTACTCAGACGCCTATATTCGGAAGACAGTAAAAGGTTCGTTCGCTGGGTGAACATAGCATAGCAACAAGGCAATAGGAAGATAACTCTCACCGGATCTCGGGATTATGCAACGATTCATTCCCGAGAGAAGTAAGCAAGCAACAAGTTATCCCTTTTAGAGCCCCAATGAGGATCATGAGAACGGGGACTTGAGTTGCGAAGCATCTCAACAATCTATAAATGCAGACAATAGACATGCAACTGCGGCCGTGTAAATTCGCAATGCAGACGATAAATATCGAAAAAATGGTGAATAAAGCAAGAGAGCGACAGAGAGTCAATAATGAAATATACAATATTAACTCTGTCTTGGAGGAGATGTGAGAAAGTGGGAAAGAGTTGAATGGCAGTAGTCCTAAGCGTTCCAGGAAGGGAAGGAGCACGTGGTTTTGCTCAGCTGTAAATAGAGACCCGTCCCCGATGCCCTACGCACCATACACCATTTGCTCGCTCCTCCTCAATTGCCAGCGCAACGGGCCTCCCTCCTCACATTTCGACCGCGTCTCTAACGACTTTGCTTACGCTCACGATTCAACTACGAAAGCACTTCTCCTGCTGTCTTTAAGTCCTCTGTTTCCAACCTTCACGCAGTCAGTATCGCTCACTTCCACTTCAACTATCTCCAATCTCGTCTACCGCTATCGCCTCAATCGCGAAGCCCATCCACATCCTTTCTGTTGGCAGGAGAATACTGACAGCGTCTTCTGTAGATTCACGAGTTTAATCTTCTCCTGTGCCCATCGCCCACGTCGCATGTGCAATCGATACTTTCTTTGATCGTCTCAGTACCATCGCTCGCTACTATCCTCCCTGCGCCTTGTTCTCGCCTCTTGCCCGTTGCCGAGGCGTCTGAAGACGTTTAGTTAATCAACTGCCTTCTGAGCGCTGATTCCGCTATCCATCTGCCGACACTTTCTGTGAGTTTATTTTACTTTCCTTATATTACAATGGATTTGCACCCGCTGACATACACTTCATCATCTCTACCTTGTGCCCCGTGACCGATCACACTTGACTCGGCTTTTCTTGGTCGCACCTGTCTATCGATGACACGCAATCCTCGCATCGCTTTTGTCTTTCATGCATTCCGACAACCCGCTTATCCGTCCCTGGTCCGATGTCTCTCCTAATCCACCACAGCACTACGCATCCTTAAACGATCCGTTTCAATGGAGAATACTCTTCTACTATCTCCCTCACTTACACTCGACTTCAGATCCCCGGACTTGAATCCTCAAGAATCGTTAGCAAGTCCTCCGACATCACCTCTTATGCTCTCGCCTCTCTCGCCCACCCAATCTCCCCGAGCATCATTCAATCCCGTTGCTCGCCCGCAGTTGTATTCGAGCAGTTACCTCGAGTCCTTCACTTCTTACAATACTCACAACTCGTCGGACGTCCTTTCCCCTGGAGCCGGATCAACTTCGAGTAGCGACGACTCACGATCCCCCGTCGATAATCCTCCAGACGTGGACTTTGATAACATGGCAGACTTTGAGTACGCCTATCCGTTCTCCTTTAGCGGCACCGTAGGTTCGGGCTATGGTGGAATGTATCACTCATCGCAGGTGATGAATCCGCGCAAACCTCATCCCATTGAGATACCCTCGACAGATGGGGAAGGCATTTCTGTTGCGTCGCCGTATGGCTTCTCTAGTTCGGATCTCCCCTTCATCAGCGGCCAAGTCAAAGAGCACTACGCTTCGAACGTCTCTGAGATGGGCGCCTATGCCTATGTGGGAGTCGCAACACCTGAACACGCCTCGGCTCAAAGCTATGCATATGCGTCCTCTCCAGAGTCAACTTTCCTTGATGGATCTGCTTACTATTCCCCGCCCGGTTCGGTGCCGACATCGGCGTCCATACCTATTAACGCCCATCCGCAACATTCCGCACACACTCTTTCTCCACACTCTCACCCAGGACACGACGTATCCGCAGGCGCCGGGCAGGGTGGTTGTGACCCACGATTTGTCAGTGGTTCCCCGCCCGATCTCGATTTCCGATCTAGGTTTATTACCGGTTCCGGACCGAACACGTCACCCTCCCGGTTTGCAGGTGCTTTCGGCTCGGCGGATGCCGACGGAGATGCAGATGCCGAAGGAGAATTTGACATGAAGGATGGTGAAGACGGACGAGAATATCTGTATAGCAAGCAAGATGCCAGTGGAGAAGAGGAGCGTACAGATGACGATGGCGACAGTGACTACGTTGATGGAATCGGGCGGCGTCGTCTGAGATCTTGGGTTCCGCCGCTCGTCGTTCCCTCTCAGGCAGCTCGAGTGTCAGCCCTAACGACGCCTGTTGCTGGGTCTTCGCCTGTTGCTCCGCGGTCGCCTTTCGACGCTTCGCGTAGTCTTTTGCGCATACAGCGGCCTTCCGCACCGGCACCCATACCTGTTCCAAATCTAACGAAGAAATCTCGTGGAAGACGGGTGCCGACTAATCCTGGTATCATCCTTACGCCAGATGGGTCTGCGCGCCGCACACGTGGCTATACATGTCGTGTACCGGGCTGCGGGAAATGTTTCGCCCGCGGTGAACACCTGAAGAGGCACATTCGGAGTATCCATACGAATGAGAAACGTAAGTATTAATTTATCTGAAGATCTCGTTGCCGCACTAATCGACCGTTCGTTTCAGCTCATAAATGCAATCACCCTGGTTGCGGCAAGGAGTTTAGCAGACACGACAATTTGTCTCAGCATATGCGGGTGCACAGGAATTACTCTGCACCGCGTGACGGTGGTCTCCCGCCATTGTGAAGTATTTGTCCCGCTTGCTTCTATAGCTAGCTGCTTCACCGTGATTCTTACTACGGCTCCACCCGCTTTGCACACACGTTACGACCTTTACGACCATTCATGAACTTTAACGAGCGCTTGAGTTTCTTGTCGCCCACATCAGTTTCATCTTTTTTTTTGCTTTTCACGTGTTTTTGCCGTCGTTCAATCTACGTTATTGAGTTTTACTTACCAATTACGGACGGCTATTCTCTGTTTCTCTTTCTCCCCGTTGTGTCGTCCAGATCCTATCAGCTTGTTTGTCATGCTGTTTTCTTGTTCTCTTGCCGAGCCAGCATTGATTGCGTCACCTTTGGTGCGTAATCTACTATACCCATTGTTGCTCGATCCCCGTCTTACTACTTGCTCCGTCCATCTCTACGTCTTTACGATTTCTCTCCATACCGTTTCTTGCTGCGTCCAAACACGCTGCCACTACGCGCATACACACACACATTCGTTGGTGTTTCTATAGTCCGTCTATTTGGCATCAGAGTTTCCTTGCTTCTCTCATTACCTGATGAGCGTCATCATCGTCACTACTAGTAAACAACTGTATCATCTGTTTTTTTCTTACCGGTCTATAAGCAGTACATTTGTACTTTTGCCGTTTCTCTTCGATCCTGTTATCCGAGAATTCCGTGAAGGGGGAGTATGCAATCTGAGGAAGCGGCGAAATAAGAAGGTGATCGTTGGATCAATGGATGTATTTTCTCTTCTTTCATGATCTGTACTACTGTATATCTTCTTGTAAACCCTCCATAGGCCGATGCCGTGTATGTGTCGACTTTGAATTCTAGCATGTATCGTTATCTCGTACCCAAATCCCAAAGACAATTTTGCATGAATGACGTGACAAAGCATTTGCCCATTCATTCGATTTTCATGCCAACCGTTGCCAACGGTCCCTCTAGTCTAGATCTGTGTCGGTGTGGCGTGAATATTAATGCGTAAGAAGTGATGTCGCGAGGAGCATTACGTTACGCAAGGATGTGGACTATGAGGTCATTCATTCTTTGCCGAGGTACCAAGTTATGTAAACGAGTCAAGAATAATGACATTGATATTCAGTAAGTATACAACAATTTTCTTCCACCACAAACATACTCAGATATTAGCTAGGACTTGGGTTAATAGAAAAAGTGACTGAAGAAAAAACGAAGGAGCGGTACGGGGGGTGAGGATCCAGGAGACAGTCGATACGAATAATAAGAAAAAAGATGGAAGATATGGAAAATAAAAAAACTTTAGATTAGAGAAAGGGGAGACAGATTGAAGGACAGGAGGAAGTTTGGAAAGATATGGGTTATTGGAAAATAGACGACTGGAGAAAATAGAAATGGAAAAAGAAGAGAAATACCGCGAAATGAAAGAGGAATAAAGAGCAATAACACAGCAAGCCAACGATACACATGGAGACGAATACATACGGAGAGGGTGTCCGGGAATAGTGGTAGAAGAGATAAACATTTTTGACGCGTTTCGATTTCTGGGGAGTAAGTTGTTTGTCGGAGTAAGAGGAAGGCATAAAGTCGTTAGTCATGATAGTCATACGAAAGTTCCGTTCAGGGTGAATAGATAAGATAACGAAGAACCGAAGCTGAAGAGAGAAGACTGTAAAGAATTCCATCCGATCCGCATACAAGACCAATTAAGCCGCGGCAGGAGAGTGAGGCATGAGCCTCACAGAAAAGGTATTATCCGCATTCCGAGCAAATCCCGCAAAATACGTGCACCCATACGCAAAGTCAGCGCGTATGTAGCTTGCGGGGGAGTTGGGATAAGCCGAGCGGCGATTGGCAAATACTGCACGGGCATTGTGAAATTCGTCCGGCGGGAGCTGGCGGAGTTCGGACTCGGAGACTTCCTGGACGAGGGAACGGTGTAGGGAGTACAGTGCGTCGCCGAGTGTGAGGGAAGATGAGGCGGAGGGAGGGGCGGAGGTACGGCGGGACGGTATGAGGTCGACGTACCAGGAGAATCGGCGCGCAGAGGACGAGGAAGCTCCGCCTGGGTAGAGAATGACGGAGACGCGGAGGCGTGAGTGGACGGGATTTGTTGCCACCTGCGCCAAGTCGGAACTGCCGACTCGTGCGTCTTGGATCGTGCGGAGCGCGTAGTGCCCGTGTGTCTCCGGAGCGCGGAGGATATTGTACGCGATGAGCGTGCTGCTGTTGCTCCGAAGCAAGGGGTGGACTTCAGGTACTGAAGCAGGGCCTGAACTACTGGGGCTTCCGTTCAAACGCATAGTATGCGGTGAATTTGGAGGAGAGGGGAGGCCATGTGGATCTTTGATATCAAAGTGAAATAAGAGAGAACATGAACATTGAGATCAGAATGAGTGAGTGATAGACGCCCGCTGTGAAAAGAGACTTACAAATGCCGAGACCAGTCATTTGAGGAGGAACGGACATGGGACGAGACCTCGAGGAGCCAGAGACAGAACTAGAGACCGACCCGTAGCCAGGACTCGCGTAGCCGAGCATGGGACTATCGGTCTCAGGTAGGTCAATGGGCCTAAGGTGCGGCGCGCTCGGATAGAAACCAGCGAATGAATCAGCAAGTGCGCGCTGTGCGCCCACACCGGAGCCGTGATGGGAACCGGTATGGGAGCCGGACCCAGAATGGCTAGAGGCCGCGGGGGAGGCGGGGTGCTGCTGCCATTCATATGCACGCGTCGCCATGAGTAGCAGATAAAGTACTTAGGAGGTAAGCTAGTCGAGGGGGCGGGATGGAGAGGAGGCGGGAGGTGATGAGGAGAGACCGCTAAAGGGCGGGGCGCCTTTTATAGAGGCGGGCGCGATAGTACGGGAGGGCGCGCCCCGCCGTTTGGCGGGAGACCAACGGGGTCCGTCCAAGGGTATAGGGCGGAGGGTATGGCTATCGCGTAGGAACGCGAAGCGAACGATCCAGATACCAGATCACCAGAAGCGACGGAGAGGAAGTCAGACATCTAGGTGGGGTGGGGCTACTAGGAGGGACAGACGCCCACGGGAGTCATATCTCGCGGTGCCGAGACGCGCAAGCGCTTCGCGAAGCGCTAGGAAGGCGGGATGGGATTTACCGGATATGGTAGTGATGCGCTGATATGGGCGAGTCGCGTCTTCCTTTTGAGATGTCGGCGCGATTGATGGGGATGACTCGTGCGACGCGTCGCTGATGGCGGGGACCTCGTGGAAGTTGGAACGGGGCTATCTGTATTGACGTGACTCCCATACGGGCGGGCGGTGAACTGGGCTTGCCGGTGAACAGGCGCTTATTCTATGCATGAGAGGTGGGAAAATCGGAAATTAAATTAATATTTTCCCCAAACGTCGCGTAACGGCCGTCGCGTAACGCATAACGGGAGAAGATAATAATAGACCAGCAACAGGCTCTGATTACATTAACGTACATTACACATGGGGTAATCTTTTGTAACCGTGGGAATCGCAAGCCATGACGAGAACATCAACACCTTCCCATGGTTAGCCCCCTTCACCGACTGGGCCTTGCTCCCACATACATCACTCCTCCGTCCCCTTCAAGTCGGCCCCTCCAAGGCCCTCTTTATCCCTCCTTTCCGTTCTCTGCTACTCACTATCCCTTAGTTATAGCAGCCCTCTTCGCCAGCGGCGTTGAGAGGTTGCCATTATGGATCGTCGTGACCAACGTCCCCCACGCGCTGCGCCTCCTGGCATAGCAAGCCCACCCGCCTATTACGATGAGCCGCAGCAACAGCCACAACGTCCACTGCCGAATCCAATTCCAGGAAGTCGTCATAATGTCTCCTTTCAGGACACTGAGTTAGGGGACCGTCGTGGTCACGTTGACACCTCTAGGGAGCGATTTAGGTCGGGTTACAGAGACAGCGAGCTCCCGCCCACGCCAGACGAGGCCGCGCTAGAGAGTGGTGCTCATGGCGGGCTCGATCCGTCAAAAGTATTGAGAAAGAAGAGCCTCGTTCGACCAGACAGGGAAAAAATTGAGCCGGGTCATCGATTATGGCACTACAGAACCCACGCGGCCCAGCTAGAAGAAGATGGGGGTAGACTCGGGCTTTTGCCTTCGAGTACGTTGTCAGCCCACGAGTTTGTGCATAGACTGAAACAGGCATTTATTCTAGCTACTGGAAATTACCCACAGCGGGGTCCGCTACGCCGTGGTAAATCGCTTCTCGCACGAGAGCAAGATGTTCCAGAGTCCGGTCTGTCGTTGTTCAAACGTGGCGCGACGCTCCGCAGGAACAAATCACGGCAGACTATTGCTAGTGATCCTGATACGACCAGAAAACCAGAGAAGCGAAGCTGCGGCTGTCTACCAAGAGTGCCTGGACCTGTCGACTGTTGGATGATATACTGCCTTATTATAACCATTTGCATCCCTGGCTTTTTGCTCAAGGTATTTGGTGCGTATTCTATCGTTTAAAATTTTTTCAACTTCTTCTCTGACCTTTTTCCCGTTGCACAGGTATCCGGACCCCCGAACAGCAACGTGCTTGGCGAGAGAAGATGGGGCTCCTTGCTATTATCATGTGTCTCATGGCTGGAGTCGGTTTCATCACATTCGGATTCACACAGGCCGTATGTGGGACGCCTGCCACGCGCTTCCGCACAGGCTCGGTGGAAAATGCCTCGGTCATCATTCACGGATACGCCTATGATTTCTCAAGGTTCAATCACCCGAACACTGGCTCATTTAATGGCTCCGAGAATCCTCTCTTTGAAGGGGACTGGGGCGTCGCTGGGCAAGATATCTCCTTCATGTTCCAGAATACTGGCGGAAATTGTCGGAACTTCATATCGCGCGCAGACAACTCGTCGATCAGTGTGGTGAACGGCGACCCAGCATGGTATTTCCCATGTAACCCTTATAATCAGTTTGGAACGACGGGCGTCAACCTTACTGGTTATGACTCCAACTTTACATGCCATACTGGAAGCACATCTCGTCAGCAGCTCTCTCAGATGAGTCCAGAGGGACAGGTTTACTATGCCTGGGATGATATCAAAAGCTCATCACGTAATCTCGCGGTGTATGAGAGGTTCGTCGTGCTCTATTATTATCGCGATGCTACGTATCATGTATTGATGTTCTTGATCTCGGTTGCAGCAATGTACTGGATCTTAGTCTGCTGAACTGGTTGAATAGGGCGCAGGTAAATTATCCTGACATTTTCGAGGACTTTAAGACAGGGAATGGGACCTACAATAATCGTGACCTTACGATGCATTTCCGTCGAGGCAATCAACAGACACTAGGAAAATGTATGCAGCAGATTTTAACCGTAGGCTTCATTGACACCATGACGATTGGCTGCGTTGCGTCCGACATCGTCCTTTATGTTTCTTTGATCTTCATCATTGGTGTTGTATCGATCAAATTCGGCATGGCAGTCTTCTTCGGCTGGTTCCTTTCCTGGAGGCTAGGTAATTTCGGCAACGAGTCATACGAACAGCGCATGCGTCGCGCCGCGGAGATTGAGAATTGGACTGACGATATCTACCGACCGGCGCCGAACCGATATAGACCGACAGTACAGAAGGGTGCCTCCTCGGAGAAATATGCGAATAAACGCAAGACATTCTTGCCACAGACTTCTCGCTTCACGCCGTCTGAGACGATGATGAAGATCAATGGTGGACGAGGTGCCGAATCCGTTGCTTATAAACGGAGCACGGCATACGGAGGCAAGAAGCTGACTCCGCCGGATACGCCAGCATATCGTTCATCTCGGAGCTCAACATCCTTGGTGGACAGCGCTTCCCAGAAGGGTTCGTTCAATGAAACTCCTTGCCCGTTCCCTCTCGGCAACGTCGTCTCTCAGCCCGCGCCTGACTTCATGCCGTTCAACTTCCCGCTTGCTCATACTATCTGTCTCGTAACTGCTTATTCCGAGTCTGTCGCTGGTCTTCGGACTACCTTGGACTCACTGGCAACGACCGACTATCCAAATAGCCATAAACTCTTAATGGTCATTGCGGACGGGTATGTGAAGGGTGCCGGCAATGATTTGACCACACCGGATATCGTACTGTCAATGATGACGGAACTTGTCGTACCGCTAGAAGATGTCGAACCTCATTCTTACGTGGCTATTGCTGATGGTCACAAACGACACAACATGGCGAAGGTTTTTGCTGGCTTCTATTCATATGACGACAACACGGTGGAGAGATCAAAGCAGCAGCGTGTTCCGATGGTCCTGGTGGCCAAGTGCGGAAATCCACTGGAAGTGAATGACGCGAAGCCTGGCAACCGAGGAAAGCGAGACTCGCAGATCGTGCTCATGGCATTCATGCAGAAGGTTCTGTTTGACGAGCGGATGACGACTCTTGAGTACGAGTTTTTCAACTCCATATGGCGTGTTACGGGAATAAGCCCAGATAAGTATGAGTTGGTGCTTTGCGTTGACGCGGACACGAAAGTCT
Organism: Inonotus hispidus; assembly: GCA_024712875.1. Taxonomy (NCBI): domain Eukaryota; kingdom Fungi; phylum Basidiomycota; class Agaricomycetes; order Hymenochaetales; family Hymenochaetaceae; genus Inonotus; species Inonotus hispidus. The sequence goes on along the minus strand of CM045714.1, from coordinate 3,866,845 downwards.
TCCCAGATTCGTTGACGCGCATGGTTTCTTGTATGGTGCACGATACGGAAATTATGGGTTTATGTGGGGAGACTAAAATTGCGAACAAGGCGGAGACTTGGGTGACTATGATTCAAGGTCAGTTTTGTAGTTCTGCTGTCTGAGCAGTCTCTGATGCCTCGTCATCTTCAGTGTTCGAATACTACATATCCCATCACATGACGAAGGCCTTCGAGTCAATGTTTGGTGGTGTTACATGTCTTCCTGGCTGCTTCAGCATGTACCGTCTGAAGGCACCGAAGGGTGAATCCGGGTACTGGGTACCTGTCCTCGCCAATCCGGATGTTGTGGAACACTATTCGGAGAACGTCGTCGATACCCTACACAAGAAGAACTTGTTGCTACTAGGAGAGGACCGATTCCTGACAACGCTGATGTTGAAGACTTTCCCAAAGCGAAAGATGATCTTCTGTCCACAGGCGGTTTGCAAGACTATTGTCCCAGATACGTTCAGAGTGTTGTTGTCGCAACGTCGTCGTTGGATCAATTCGACGGTGCATAACTTGTTTGAGCTTCTGTTGGTCAGGGACCTATGTGGAACGTTTTGCTTCTCGATGCAGTTCGTCGTCTTCATGGAGCTCGCCGGTACACTAGTCCTTCCGGCTGCCATTTCGTTCACCCTCTTCCTAATCATTCAAACCATCATTCCCGGTGGTCCAGATACGACTATTCCCCTCATCCTTCTGGCCATCATCCTCGGTCTTCCCGGTCTGCTTATCGTCGTTACATCTCGCAAGGTCGCGTACGTCGGTTGGATGTTGGTCTATTTGATTTCGTTGCCAATATGGAACTTTGTGCTTCCCGCGTATGCATACTGGCATTTCGATGACTTTTCGTGGGGGCAGACACGTCAAGTCTCTGGTGACAAGGGTGGCAATCATGGCGATAAGGAGGGAGAGTTTGACTCGTCACATATTGTCATGAAGCGGTGGGCAGAGTTTGAGCGAGAACGTAGGTGGCGTGGTGGAACCACATCGCGCGATTCAGTATTCAATGACATGCGGTCGGGTTCTCCTAAGCGGTAAGTTGGATCTTTCTGTGTCCATCTTTCTATCGCTTACAACAAATCCCTAGTGCTTCGATGATCTCAACCTCCGAGACATTCCAGCACCAGGGTTCGGAGCTGAGCGAGTCATTAAGCTACGGTGGACAACCGCGGCCGAGACATGATAGCTCGCCTCTGGTCATGCTTCCTGCACCATTAGCAGTGAATTCCAGACAAGGAGGCTATCCAGCGTCATCCCCATCCGTATCGGGATACTCGAGGACAAGTGAAGAAGCGCCTATGCTTGGGGATGCAAGTTCTCGAACGCAGCTGATACCCAGTCCGCCGGGTGATTATAGCGCATACAACTCGCCAGATCCTTATTCATCGAACCAAATTGAGACCTATGTGAACCGTGCTGGGCAAGGCGCAGGTGGTAGTATGGGTGGTGGTGTTGTACTCCGCCAAGGCACGATGTCAAACATGTACCCGGGCGAAACACAAAACCCGTACCGCTCTACGCAACCGCAGGCAGCTGGTTATGACGAAGAATACTCGGGAACGGCTACGACAACGACAACGACAGAATCCGATGATACCCAATACTCAGGACCTTTTGGTAGGCAGCAATCGCCGCAGCAGCAGTATCAGCGTAGTCGTACAACGTCACGCGGTGTCGCGCTTTCGGACAACGGACCTGTACCGGGACCAGAAGGCGTACGTCGAGTTGCTAGACCTCAATCAAGGAGACCTACGTCGCAGCAACCAACGAACCGATACTCGCGCTCATCGGTGTATGCGAGCCCAGCAAATACGCAGCAACCCACTCTTCCCCCAGGCGCAGCTGCTCCCCGGCCTTACGGTAACTTCCAGTAGTGTTTTGGATACCTGACTTTTCAAGTACATTTCTTCAAGGTTTTCCATCCGATCTTTGATTTTCTGTTCGACCTGCTTCATTCCACTCGCTTTCGGATTCCGAACTGTCTAGCTATTTCTCTTTTACCATTTTAATTCAGAGTACGCTCTCGGACACACGGTAATTAATCTACCTACTCGTTTGTCTTTTTTCCTTATTCCATCATCAACCCTCGACTGCATGGACTATCCTGTGTAATGACTATTTCCTCTTCGCCACTATACAGCAAACGACTTCATCCCGATATTGCACTCCAATTGTTATGATACCGCTCCTCCTTTCGTTATACATGCAGATGCGTGGACAGTACCGTAGCGTACTACGTAAAATGAAATCTCCTTATCTAAACCTCGTCGTGGATTGAGATTGAGAGCTTCGAGGATCTTCTTGCCATATTAGGCAGTTGATGAATTATTCGGGTAGTTGTTGGCTAGAATAACATCTTGCCTTCCCTATTTTCTCCCATACTAATGGGAACGGCGAGCAGGCACGAAAGGTAATTTAACGAAACTATCGCCGATTCTCATAAAGCCAAACATACGGTCCATCTGGCTACCAAAAGCTGGATCCTTCCTACAATATGGTCTCGGAAGAAACTCTCCTGGACGGTATTGCGAATGCGAAAATCGCGGATGGTGACACCCAGATTATCACTTCGTCGCAGAAGAAGAAAAAAAGAAAGAGGGCGAAGAAAGGAGGAATCATGAAGAATAAATCTTCAAATGGTGCGGAGCGAGAGGATGCGTCCTGTGCGAACACGAATGGCAGCTCTCAAGGGAACCAGAATGTGTTGTGTATTAGCAGGAACAAACATTGGAAGTATATTAGTTCGTACCACGTAAGTGGTTCCTTTATTTGTCTACTAATACAACTTGGTGAAAAGCTGAAAGTTGAAAAGATGCTGATTACTGTGTAACGTAGGGACCATGGTTGCAGCTCCCTGTTGAACTACTCGAGTCGCTGCTCATCTTGAACCTCGACCCAGCGACTGTGTCGGGGGATCATAGTCCAACTTCGCCCTCTCCTCCTTTCTCTTCTAATGGACCTCTATCTCCCCCACCGTCAAGCAGAAAAACAGGATTCGCAAGGCTACTCGATCGAAGCAGCTCACTAATCTCATCAAACACTTTTTCGTACCAACGGTCGCCTGTTTCATCTCCTGCTCTTACAAGTAGTCCAAATCTCTCCCCTTTGCAACCGCCATCTGGAAAAGCCGCACCTCCGCCTATCGACCCTGGCGTGTTTCGCTCCGTGACGACCATCCGAAGGCTCATAGACGAAGCAGCCGAACTTGCTGTACGTGCATCGTCTGGACTTTCTGCTGCGGCGCTGGGTTCTCTACAAACCGGAGGAGGGGGAGCAAGTGCGTTTGGATTGAACGGGAGCGCGTGGGCTGCTGCGCAGGCTCTTGGGTTGAATCCTATGTCTGAATTTGGCGGAGGTGGTGGAGGGAGGAACGTACCGATGTCTGCAACGCGTTTACATCGTCTGAGGGCTCTTGCTGTTCAGAAGCTTGCTGGGGCGTATCGGGCGGATGAGATTGCCTCAAGCGTTATGGTCATGCAAAGAGGGACCGTGTTTGACGATTTAGCAGAAAAAGTACTCAAAATTGGTGGGTCGACACTCTGTAGCTACAACGCATTGCTGACCTGCGGATAAACTGCAGATCCCAAAAACGCCGACGCTCGCTATGTACATTTCTTTCACGAGAAAATACCTTCTAGGTAAGTGGTTACGGTTATACACGAACACCAGATATTCATACCGCATCGCAACAGGCAACTGGCCGAATCCACGTCAACAGCCGTTCTAGATCAACTCATAGCGGAAAACCCGCAATGTCTAGAGTTTTACCGTACTCGCGCGATAGTCCACTGCTTCAGGGACGAATACACGCTAGCCGCGAAGGATTTCTCTCACGCTCTCAAAGAATCAAGGGCGGTTCGTAGAGCTCGGCAAGCTCACAGCCCAACCCAAAGAGCCAATGGAGAAAATGGATCGTCTAAAGCGAAAAGGAAGAAGAATAAGATTAACGGGCAGGCACCGCCGGATGGTACTGCTGCGGTTATCGAAGGTCCTGACGGCGAACAGTTCCTCCTTCACCCTTCCGTTCTCTCCGACGCCCCAGAACCGATTGAGCTACAAGTCCTCTTTCTCCGTGGTTCTTCGTATTTCGCACATGCGTTGTACCTCATTGAAGACGCGTTTTTCAGAATCGAGGAGATTCCGCGCGTCCCGCTGAATGACTTTGGTGAGATGCAGTTCTGTCAAGTCCGAGGCAAATATGGTGGAACGGAGATGAATAACCCTGATGGTCCCCTTGGTCGTTCTGATGGACCAAAGGCGCGTGCGTATCGGGCTGTTCTTGGGGAGGGACCCGTTCGCGAGCAAGTTTGTGCGCTTCTGAGGAAGAGCAAACGCGATCATGAGAGGTTCCTTGCGCATTTTGACTCCTTGGAACCGCCTCCTGAGGCGTTTACCGACTTGGAACGGTCGATGGATACACTGCACAAAATGGAACGAGCGTTCGCGCTGCTTGATGCTTATCGTCCAATTAATCGGGGGCACGAACCACCAATGATCGATTCGCAGGAGCTTGCGGACATTCCGCTGACATTTACGACGTATCACCCATTAATGCTCGAAGCGCATTTCAGCATCCTCAACTGTTTATTGATGCTAGGGGAGTTTGAGACGCTGACGAGTACGCTGGAACGTACCAGTAGTATCGTTGCGGGACTTGAAGGGTATCCTGTTTTCCTCCCTCCGAGGTCAATGGCACAGGGAGAGTTTCTGGAGACGCTAGAACGACTAGCGAATGGATGGAAGTATGGGAAAATCCCAAACGCGCTTGTACGTGTGCAAAAACGGCCGATGCGGTCTTCGCAGGAGTGTCGGGCTCCTTCTGAGCCTACATGTATCACGACGGATGACGAATCGGGTGTAGCTTCGAGCTCTTCGGCGGGGCCTTCGACGTCAAGATCGTGCAGTACTAAAACTTCCCCTTCATCAGGTCGTCGACCTTCACTTAGCGAGGACCTCGATGTTGATACCAGCAACAACGATTTCGTCACAGGCACCAGCTCCGGTTCTGGTTCTGGTTCTAGTTCTGGTTCAGGCACCGTGTACAACGTCGTCGAAAACAGAAACGCACACCTCAATCACAATCACAATCACAACCAGAGCCAGAGCCACAGCCCTTCAGACCTCCAAAATTCCCTCTCACACCTCCGCTACCTCCTCGCTCCAATCCACACGCGCCTCAGCCAACGCGCTATTGCCGAAAAAGCGCGCACGGAAGAAGCAGAGAAGAATAAGAAGAGTAAACCTGCGCCTTTGACTCTCGTGTTGCACAGTGCGAGGGTGGAGACTATACTTGCGTGGCTCGGGGCTGTGCATTTGGTTGAGCTTGAAGAGGTTGCTGATTAGTTTTATGTTATTAGATTGGAGGCGATGGATGAGATCGAGTGTCTAGCTGTTGTTGGTCAGTCAGTATGGTAGCAATTAGGGGTGGGTATCCGGTCTTATGTGTTGGTTGGTTTACTGGTTACTGGACTGGGAGGTCTCGGAGCCGTCGATGTTTTTTTTTGTGGTTGTGATCTAGAAGCACTCTTTCTCGTCTAGTGGTTTGAGCGAGGTGCGATTTGAGAAAACTTGATGTTTGAAGACAGTAATTAATTTGTGAAGGGAATAACCCCGAGAGACACGAATCCTAAATAAAGCTGTAACCGAGAGCCGTAATGAATTGGCATCGTCTTATTCCCCGGCGTGTACGGTTAAGTAGTGAGCCTTTGAGTTTTGTATGATATTACGTAAATAATGTATATTACGTCCGCTACGCCAACTGTGGGTTGGTTCTCCGACCGACCGATTCTCTCTTGCTGGTACTTTGCTTTGAACGTGCGATAGTGTGGTTTTAACCTGACTAGCACTATCGAGCTCGACGCACTTGATTCATGCCATACTCTGACCCATTCTCATAAGGCATTATACAGTTGCTCATCCATGACTAGCGAAACTACACTAGAGGAACAGACGCCGACGCTTTCAGGAGAAGTCGTGCCACTGATCAACTCGAGTACGAGAATAAAGTGAGTGCTCGTGCTCGGGGGCTGAGATCCTCTACTAGCAGTTCGATTGATTTACGTGATTTCAATGGATAGAGTTAGTTCTACGCTTGATAAGTCTGTAGGCAAGAAGAATCTGACGGATGGGAGTCCGGAGACTTGTTGGACGTCTCAGCAGGTGAGTACTAGTGCTGGTTCTTAGGTATCTTTCGATAATTAATCTTGTGGTTGGGTTGTAAGGGTCTTCCCCAATATATTCATGTCGTGTTCGACTCTACTGTCGTTCCCAGGAGGGTTCACCTGACCTTCCAAGGCGGATTTGTTGGGAAGCGATGCCGTATCGACGTTCGTCCTTCGGGTTCAACAACTGACGAAGGAAAGCCAATTCTGAAGGAGTTGACGACTATTTATCCCGAGGATAAGAATATGATCCAGTCTTTCGGCTTGGAAGAGACCGAACCTGTTGATCAGATGAAGTTCGTATTTGAAGAGAGCTCGGACTTCTTTGGTCGAATCACTATTTACGATCTCCGTATTGAGGGCCAGCTCGTATCGTCGGATCGGGATGATAAAGATACATGATCATGAAGGGGTATTATCGAAATACACGAGAAGAAAGGACAAGTCCGTACAGGATTTCCATTCCCATACACCAAAAATAATACCAGCCAGCGTTCAGAATCCTCGCTTTTCCTCGCCCCAATCGATCGGCGGTCGAGGGAGATCAGGATTGGAGTGTGATTCTGGAGCTTGTCGCATGGTGATCATCCTTTCTTTCTCTCGACGCCATGATTCCAACCATTCGCCGTTATCGGATTGCATTTTCCCGCTCCTGGCATCACGTACATCAATCTCGCACCAATTCTCGTCTATGTCGTCCCCGACGTCGTCCTCGTCGTAGTCGCTATAATGCGATCCTGAGCTGACTGTTGTCGCTCTTTCGAGATCTCGTGCGTGGATTTGGATAGTCTCGTGCTCGCGTCGGAAGACGTTCTCTTGACTTTGTATTGCTGGGATCGACGAAGCTTGTTTTTTGTTGCGCTTTGGGAGGAGGAATGGGAAACGCGTGTTTGAGAAGAGATTGTGGACGGTATTGCGTTGGATGTATGCTAGGATGGCGAAGATGACGAGAATGAGGAATGCGACGCCGCCTATGGTTGCCCCGACGATAGTTCGTACGGTGTTGGACGACATTGCTCCGTCTTTATGTTCGATATGCGGGAAAATGGACGCAGGGCTTGCGGTTGAAATAGTTGCGGAGGATGAGACTAGTGCTCTAGACGAAGAAATTGGGGCGGCCGTTCTTCTCGTGGGAGATGGAAGAGCAAAGTGGGATTGACTGGTTTGTGTTGTGACGGGGGGAGAGAAGGAAGAGAAGAAGAAGGATGAGGGTGCGTCTTGAGGTGATTCCAAGTTGGACGTGGCAATAATAGGAGAGGCCGTCATGGAGTGTGTGCCCGCGATGCCAATATTGCCGGGACCTGTTTCTGTCGAGAGCCAATATGTGATTATAGAATGATTTCCTGACAGAGTAGAGTGTAGATCCTGGACATCACCATTTGGGTTTGAGTAGCCGGGTGCGGTTGTCGTTGTTGTGAGCCATGAGACATGTGTCAATTCGGTTGATGTGGATGACCATGCCGACGTCGTCCACCATGGTGTAGTATCTGTAGGATTGGGAATTTGAGGTGGAATTGGTACCGGTATGTTCTCATTTGGATACGGCGGGGATGGGTTAGGTACATGTACTGCGGGTGACTCCGGTGTATTGATATTGATATTTTGGGTGGTATCTTCGTATGGACCTGGATCTCCTCCTGTAGACGTAGACGTAGATGTGTCTATATTTGGATTTAGATTTGGTTCCCATTGCTGCTGCTGCTCGTGCCTCCCTTTTAGCGAGTTATTATTACAGGATTTGAGGATACGATCTGGCCTCTTAACTCCGCGTTTCTCGCACATTCGGTCGGAGGCGAATAACTAACTCAATGACGAATGTCGAATGGGTCGCCTGCGGGGATGATTGATGACTGAAGGAGTGGAATGGAGAATGTTGATGCTGTCCTGCTGCGAGACGTCCTGCGTTTCGCCGGATATTGGGATTGTGTATCGTGTTGGTAGCGAGCCAGCCAGCCTGACTGATCAGTGTTGTGCTGGCCTATCTCCTATTCCTATCCTATTGATGCGGTGCGGTGAGGTAATTTTGAACTGGACCATGCGAAGTACTAATCTACTAATTAATGTTGATTGCCTAGTCTAGTCAAATATGTTCATGTTCATGTTCATGTTGTGTCCAACCGGGTCCGGAAGCGGAAGCTGAAACGGAAACGGAAATGATGCGCCACACACCATAGTACTGTCGCTGTCACCCGCCGCTGAACCGACACCCGACACGTTCGTTTAGTTGGAGCCGGTGCTGAGTGTTTAGAGTCATTTGCTGTACGATCTTGACTCAGTTCTGGATTGCCGAGGACTTGGTCGAGTTCTAGTTTCAAGAGGCCAAGACATTAATGCTCTCTTGGAATGGCGTGTGCTATGTATGCATGTATGTATCATGGTCACTTGCGTCTCGGAAAGCACACGATATACAGTACTAGTATCTTCCAGAAATCACGGCAGAAACTTATACAGTCTATACGAACAGTGCGAACGTCTGTGTCTGTAATACCTACTGTCGATCGCTGATAGCCTCGATATTCCCACTCGTAGCGAATTCCCTGCTGAAGTCTCTCGGAACGAAATGGGGAGGCGAGGAGTTTGCTTTTGAGTTGCATCTTTTTCTCTGAGCTCTATTTTATCATTGTTCGCGTTCCTATCCTAGAATCTAGAGTCTACAATGTTTACTGTAGAATTTCGATCAATTCCGTGTCTAGATTTGTCAGAGTTATGTTACTTTTGACTTCGAAGGACCAAAGATTTAGCAGATGCAAGTATTACAGTAATGTACGTTCTTTTGGAAATGTTTCGAATGGCTTATACCTTGCATGCTGCGTGCATATCATGCTTCTATACTATACAAATATCACAGGTTGAACAAATGTCTCAGAAAAAACGCACACAATATTATTGTGTAGAATGTTGATACACACGTGTACACGCCGTTCAAAGCTTTCCTGCCCGAGAGTGAATTCGTTTCATCCTATATGTAATATTGCTGCCATCCACCCAGAGTCTTGCGTCGTTATCCATATGTATGGTCATGGGTGGGAGAGTTTCCCACAGGCCTCGGGAGTCGGGGCACGCGCAGTCTGAGCGTGTCTTGTGATTCTTATAGTCTTCCGAGGCGTGGTTAATGTTCGGTATTTATCGCACGGGTTGTGAGAAGCGTTATTGATGGGTGATAGAAAGAGAAAGAATGTGAGGTGAAGTGGAGTCCGACTTGCTGCGGCGGATGAACGGGAACATTCGAATCGCGCGCGAGGATGAGTCTAAAAATAAAATAACCGGATGTGTACTGTTTTAGTAGTGGTCGATCTAGCATGTGATCGACGTATGTTCGACGAGCGTCTCCCCCACTCGGCCCCAGTTCGTACACAGGACGTGACTTCAATCGATGACAACAGACAGTTTCGCGAAATGAAATGAGATAGATAGATATCAACATCAACGCTATGTTCTCCTCTTCTCTTGCATCGTTAGCGATCAGGCTTGTCCTACTCCTCCTCGCACTCTTCTCGTCGTTCCAAATTGCGACTGCAAACACCGAGATTAGGAACTTCCACGTGGGTTCTCCTGTTGCTCACAAATCCATCTCGAATTTCGATACGAGAGTAAATCGCGCGTCGGTGGATATAACACGGACGGTACTTTATACGTATCTCCATGTGGATCCCTATCCGCTCAATGCAACGCACAACGAACATTCCTTTCGCTTGAAGCCGGCTCCGCTCGGTACGCCGCTTCTCTCCATCTGCGAAAGTGAAGCGAGGGGAGGGTGTTTGAATGAGGTGTGGCTCGAGCTTGATCTCGGTGTGCGGGAGTGGAGAGGATATGAGAAGTTTACTGTCAGAGTGTCTTGGCCTGCTTTTGTGAGTTGTTTTCGTCTTTCCCTCTTATGTTATTTCGAGTTGGCGGCGAAAGCTGAATTCTTTTTGGGACTTGAAGTATCCGGTGGATTTTGACATTGCGTTGTTTTCTCCTGAAGAGTTGGAGGAATACGTCGAATCGCGGTTTGGGATTTCACGTATGGAGGGGATCCGATCTTCGGACACTGAGGAGATGCGCGATTCACGAATAAAGTATGCACGAATACGACTAGTCGATACTGGCATCCGTGCGCCGATAAAAGTCGTCACTTCACCGTCGTCCCCTTCCACATTCGGGACAAATCATACCACGCAAGTAGAAGCAGAAGCAGTTCCATTTACCATTATCATCGAACCTCTTCTCTTCGGCATCATCCCGGCGAGTCTTATACCAACCATACTATTCTTGATTCCCCTTCTTGCTCTGGTCTACCCAACATATCTATACGTGATACGATACTTGGAGAGTGTTGTGGATGAAGCTAGGAAGGAACTGTATGGTGTTGAGGAGCGGGAGCGGGAGCAGAAACGTCAGTAATAGTTTCCTCCTCAAGTATGTATGTATGCTAGATTTCAAGTCGTTCCGTCCCGATATATACCTACGCGGTAACTCTATTCCCAGACTGCTGCTTTCAGACAAATGTTCATCATGGGAAATACTGGGGAGTTTACGGAAAGTTTTGCTTTATCAAGCAAGATACGATGATGACGACTGATGAGGTAAATGAGCAATGCTCAACTTACATCATACCTTTCAGTGGAGGGGAAGGACTGCCCTTTTACTCCGGCATGCTGCAACTAGTCGAGAATAATAAATTATTCAAGTCATGAAAAGTTCAGACGACATTCGGGGATTATGCCTTAGTTGAGAATAAGTAGTGGAGGAGGTGGTGATGAGTAACACCGAGCCAAAAATCCCGAAAAGTATCGGGCAGTAAACCCGCGTTCAGCCAGCCAGCAGCATTTCAAAACACCTCTTCGTCACTCATCACAAATTCTCGCACCAACTATCATTATTCTTTCACGGCTCTTCAGTCGTTTTGCCTGCTGTTGCATTTCATCCGTTTTAGGGCCCTTCAATACCGACGGTAATAACGTCGAATCTGGTTCTACTGCTATTACAGGAAGACAACACACTGGACAAAACACAAACCGTCGTTGCGTGCCACGCTCTTCCTCTTCGTCGAATTCGGCGTATAACGTATCTGAAATGAGTACGTTGCAAGGATTTCTTCCTCAGCGTTCTTCAAAACCTCCTCCAGCGGGTCCCGCACCACCTCCACCACCACCACCAGGTTCTACACCGCCGAATCCACCCGGGGCCGCTACTTCCACCGCCAACATGTCTTCACCCCAATCTGCCGTTTCGAACGGAACGAAGGCTACAGCGACTCCGAATGGAACGGCTACCTCCGCGAAGAATAAGAAGGGGGTTCAAAAAGCTGAGACTGCTATAGACCCTCAGGCGATGTACGAGAGTTTGAAGAGTAAGATTGCTGCTCTTGAAGAGGAGTTAAGCCACGCGGACGAGGAAGAACTTAAATTTGGTACGTTTATCATTTGTTTATTCGGTTTATTCGTTGCCACGATTGATGAACGTGTTTTTGCTGACATGGATGTGTATGGCCATGTTGCTCTCCTTCTCTCTTGCGTTTTTGAACATGTGCGTGAACCCGGGTAGCTGAAGAAGCTCAGAAGAGCGTACGCGGGATGGAGGAGAACGCTGTACACACGAAATACATTGAGCTGGTTCGTACCAATTCTCGATTTGCTTCGTCATTCTTGTGTTTGAATCACCACCCAGTTTGCGGAGATGAAGCGTGTGGAGAGGGACCATGCGAAGGAGAAGCAGAAGTTGACGAAGGACAAGGATACCGGTGCGGTATTATCCATAGTCCCGAATTGCCCTGCTCTGACAATCTCATAGCTAAGAGTCAGTTGACGAAAGCCAACCAGAACAAGGCCAAGTTGGAAAATCTTGCTCGAGATTTGACAAAAGTGAGATTATAGCTCAAGTTACAGTTTTGTTATAAGTCTTACTAATTAATTAACAAGGAAAATAAGAAACTGAGAGTAAGTAAAGCGCGTTTTCTAGGATGAGGAGGCAATGCCAATGGAACTTTAGGAGGAGAAGCAACAATTGGCGCAGGAAGTTGGCAAATTGCTAGACGAGGTGAAACATTCCGCCGTGTATTCCTGTCCGTGTCCTCATCTTCCTGCTCTGCATGCATATTACTCTTAGATGAAGGAATTGACGAGCGAGATTTCGAAGGGCAGGGAGAAAGCTCGACAACAGGAGATGAAGAACCGCGAGCTACCAGAAATTGTCGTGAAGGTTGTGTGCAAGTACCGCGCAGAACTTTTCTTCAGGATCGGTCGGAAGATGAAGCTCTCGCGTCTATTCTCGGCTTGGAGCGAACGGATGGAGGGGGGCTCGTCGTCTTCGTCCGGACGGAAGAATAGTTCGCAAGCGAACGGCGTATCTACGACTTTGGGGGGTGCACCAGCAAGGAAGGGGAGTGATACGGCAAGTATCAAGTCGAACAATTCCTCTCAGTCAGGTGGGACAGCGAATGGTGTTGGGTCAGGGGTGGTAACGCCAAATCCTCCACCGCGAATGTCATTTGTATATACGCACCAAGGACGGACTCTTAATCCTGAAGTGACGATTGAGGAGGCGGGCATCGAGAATCAAGACGAGATACTTGCTGTTGAGCTCATGGACCTGACAGGTCCTGTGCCTGATGATGCGGTTTGTCTGAATAGTGAATCCTAGCTGAGGTATAGTCTGATCTTCGTGATTTTAGGACGAACTCGTGGAAGCGCGTCGCCCGAGACTAAAGAAGAACTGGACAGATGATCCACAAGAGTACGTGCACGGCAGTATGCCAATTCCCCATGTCACTTGAGTAACTTTGCGCGATGCAGAGCAAAGAAAGCGATGGAAGAGATTTTTGATGGGGTGTAAGTTTCTTTTTTTTTTCGGATAATCACGTTGATTCCACTTTGTGTGTACTTAACAAACGCTCGTTGGGATTTTTGATCAGAACGAAAGAGCGCCTGAAATTAGTCCTGCGGCAGTATGAGTTACGCGAACGGCATTTTGAATGCTTCGTGCGTTCGAAGGAGCTCGAACTTTTGCTCGCGCGCTATCGTGAAGATGAGCAAAGACACCGCGTCGAGGTTGAGAGGAGTCGTATAGACAAACTTGAAGCGGATGTGAGTGCTTCCTAAACTTCGAACTACTTGTGATTGTTAGGATGTCGGGTTACTGATGCAGAGATGGCACCTAGAACCAACGAGTACGTAAGGAACTTGAGGAGGTGCATAACGGGCAAACTATGTTGATCGGGAAGCTGATAGAATGCTGTAAGGAGGTGAGTGAGGTCTTGTTTCCCCCCGCATCCGCTCTTATGCTTAAGAACTGCATTATTGAATTCTTGCATCGTATATTATAGCCAAACGCCGAAAGGACACAAAGACTCTTCACGTCACTCCGCGAAGAGCTAGAAAAGCGCGGGACGAAGTTGGTGGATGGCGTTGCAGGAGGGTAGCATCAGTCGCGTTTTGCGGCAAACGCTTTGCTTCGTGTATGCTAGCTAGGCTTGGTGCTAGGACCTTGCGTTCACAGTACTTGGTGTCGATGCTCAGTGTTCGGCAGGACCTGGGACGATGTACCGTAGCCTATCTACCCTCTGGCAATCTGAAATTTCCTAGTTCTTATATGGTGCAGGTGGATGTATTTGAAGGATCGTGGTACAGTACTGTGTGGTAATTAGAACTGCTCGACGAGCACTCCAGCTGACGACGCGTAACTGACGAAGCTAACATTTCACAATTCTTCTTGTTTCTACTTGTATGCATGGCATAGTCCAGGTGGTATAATACTAGTGCTGTGTGATACCGAAGGTCCAGAAAGTCGTTAACACGCTTCTTCAATCATCCTTCTTCCCAACTCCAACAGAAACGAGAAAAGAAAAGAAGTCCACCGCCCTCTAACAGGTAAATCACACCTACACCAACGCATCAAAATCCTCCACCTTCTCAACATGTCCAGATCTCTTAAACGTCTTCCCTTTAACAACACTCTCAAGCCCCTCACCCGCATACGTCACCAACGGACTAATCTCAACCTCCACATCCTCCGAACCAAACTTCGCTCCAGCACTCTCCAAAAACCTCCTCTGCTGAGCCAACAAATCCCTCCTCGACGTCTCCGGCGAATCACCCGCACTCGACCCAGGGGCGTTCTTCAAAGGCGAGAATTCCTCCTTTCGCGATCCCTCGAGGACGAAGAAGGATTGAGAGAATGGGAAAACGTCGAATACGAACATCTCTAGTTTCATTCCGTCTGTCTTGCCCTTTTCCACTTTATCTGCTGGACCGGAGAGGGACGTGACGGAAGGGATTTTCTTGCGAGCGATGTGGCGCGTGAGTGAAGACTCTATTTCGCGTGTACGTTGGAGGAACGACAGTGTATAAACGTGATTCGCGATATTCGCCGCTCGGAGTGCCAACGCTCCTGGATTAGAAGGGTCCTTACGAGCAGCCAACTCGGGTGTGATCTCACTATACTCCACAACAGCGAATTTCCCGCTCCTCTTGGCGACGACGCCGACGCTTTCTTCGGGTTTTTCTTTGGGGACGGTTTTGGCTGCGCAGTCCGCGTTTCGCTGCGCACATGCGCCTAGGAAGATCGGGTCGGCGACTTTGACGAGGCAGTTGTCGACGCAGTAGGCGTGGATGAGGGTGACGTTGCGGTTGGAGAGGTCGGTGAGGATGGAGGGTGATGTCAGGTTGTTGAGGGATTGAGTGAGTGGCGTGCGTAGAGCCGCGTAGAGACCTCCGTTGCCGTCTGGTGCGACGGCGACTTTGGAGGGTGTTTCGAGGAGAATCTTGCCGTTGGCTGAGAGGCACGGCAGCACGCCTGCGAGACGCAATATTCCTTAGCTTGTAGAAGAAAGTACGACATAATTTGTTAACTTGCCTTGCTTGAAGAACACAACTTGATCCTCATCGAGTCCAAAGTTCACCGGTCTACCTCCATTGTCGAGTTTCTCCCCGTTAACACCCCAACCAAAGAATTTCCTCGTCGCATCATGCGTAGGTTCACTCGTCATAACGTACCACCTAATCTTCACACTCCCTTCTTCCTTTCCCGTTTCCTTTTCCGCAACAGTCTGCAACCGACGAATTCGTTCCGCTTGAAGTTGGAAGAGAGATTTATGGGAAGGTAGGCCGATGTCATAGCAGCCTTTAGGATCTGAGCTTCCCAGACGCGTTCCTTGCCCTCCTGCCATGAGCAAAACAGCGACATGACCCTCTGCGATTTCTTTCAGCCCTCTCTCGCGGTACCCTTTGACGCGTTCTGCGGGTGCAGTTACGATGTTCTCCAAGACATCATTGGGTAACGGCTCGATAGAGTCCGGCGGAACGTGTTTAGCATCTTCGTCTGCCTTGACAGCTGCATGGTATATCTCGTTTATGCGTTGAGGGTCGAAAGCGGTGAGTTGGTTAAGAAGAGAGGATTGGTCGGATGGAGAGAGGGAGTCGTAGAACGTGAATACGTGACCTTGGCCTGCGGCGTCATATTTGGCTTTGAGCTCTGCGTAGCGTGTGTCAGTGGACATTGTTGTGCCCCGTGGAGGGTTTCGTATATGATGGAAGGAGTAAAGAGAAGGGTTGCGGGGTAAGGACAGAAGGATGGGTGGCAATTTATATGGTGGATGATGTACGAGACGCACGTTCAAACACGCGTTTCCAGATTCATCGCCTCTCATTATCATCATCCATCTACTTACTCACCTCTCGCTTCGCTTCCAACAAACGAGCGGTGATTCACATAGCTTCAATACGACCGTCCCTGCCCGTTAGTTTACATCACACAGCCAGCCGCTCGTATACCATCGCAGTATATGATAGATTTCAAGTAAAAGACACGTAAATTAGATGGCTCCTAATGTTAATGACGCTATTCCCCCAGGATGAGAAGCCTAGTAATCGATAAATGTAATGAACTGACCTGTAGTATCAAAGTGAGCATCTCATCTTTCGTAATCTAGAAAGTGAGATGACATAAACATAAATATGACATAATCCGCCCATCCGAAGTTGTCCGTCCGTGAATCCGCCAGCAGCGAAATTCAAAACCTTTCGTCCACTCGCCGTTCAGTTTACAGCTTCACGCACCTGACTCGTCGGTGAGCTCATAATTCTGAATTATCCTTTGGAATACTAATAGGTGGAATGTTCGACTGTATCAGAGGTCTCTTCGTTCGAGGTATCCCTTCTTCGATACTCTACCAGGGTGGAAGCGTGGACGTGTTTTTGTAGGTGAAGTTAAGGAAATGGCGTCTCCAACGGTCAACGTTCGTCTCCTCTCTGTTTCTCCAAATAACTGGTATCTTACTAGGATACGTCAATTGCCGTTCTATTGAATAGGTTGTACGATACACAGCTCTAGCAGCTGGCATCTTCTACGGCATCTCACACCGACGTAGCCTTCAGAAACAACGCGACGAGCAACGCGCGCATGAGGCGGTTCATCAGCGTGAGGAACTTATTCACCGCGCCAAGGAGGCTTGGAAGAGGAATTTGGAGAAGAAGGATGATTGTGAGTTTTTGCTTTTGCTTTTTCGCGACATTTTCTTCGGTTATGTCTATGTTCTCTTCTTTCTGCTCCATCCTTCCCTCGTTTTTACCGGGTTGTATGTGCTGTGTACATAGTCTCAGTGGTCGCCTCAATTACATTCATTGCGTCTGATTCCTACTCTTCATATTTTCCCTTTCGCAGTATCTTCTCGCACGGTTATAGTCATTTCGCTAACAGTCTCCCTTCTTAACGCAGTGATAACGAACCCAGACGACCCAAACTTCGACCTCGAGAAGTTACTCGCAAAATGGGAAAGGGAACATCAATAAACGTCGCTGATAGTAACATGTATTCCTTCGTTATATCCCTCTACCCTCTCAAGCAAACTGTCTAGACCTCATTTTTTCTTCACCCTTGTTCTTCCACTTCGGCCCGCCACGATACTTTACCGTGCATCCTCTATTGATGACCCCCATTGCGTGTCCTCGACTATTGGCTCGTCCTGGTGCTATGTTGCCACAGTTGATGGTGTCTGTTATCAAAGACGTTGGCAAGATCAATCGGAGTATTCTCAAGATCATCGGCATGCAGTTCATTGAGGACCGTATGCGATGCACGCGAAACCGGGATTCCTCACACGATTACTGTGTTCTTGCTTTAATCTGCGTCGCCTGGCAGAGTCCGAATGGTACAGCAACGTTTGTTGTCCGCGAGTATCCATTCAGAAGCGTTGTTCAGAAGCGTTGAATGGCGATAAACACGCATTTGAAGTTGATTATGCATTCGAATGAGTCAAACGACAAGCTCAAGAAGAAGCTATCAGTATGAAAGAGACAGAATGGCATTGACCTGCTGAGATAGATTCATGATTTCATTACCTCATCTAGTCCACATTGATAAGATTATATACATGTTGTGAATAACGACAACAACCGAGAAAGCCCACTGATCAAGCAACTAAATACACTTCTAGAATCTGAAAAATCTACTTGAGCCGATAAAACCGTGAATTCCGAGTTGTCGAAAGGTAAACCATGTCGTCTTTCCCTCGACCCATCCAGCAACTTTGTTGCATCGGTACGAGATTCGTTATCTAGGAATTATACACGCAGAAGTCGAAGGAGAAAGTGACCAAATAGATAAGTCAGCGTTCGGAGTACATATGAGAGGAGAAAAGGAAGCAGGGACGTACGAGAAATCTCTGGCCGGACTCGATCCCTCCTGCCTTCCCACCTTCAGAAACACATAACGAGAGTACATCCCAGATACACAAATGCGCAATACGATTCGCAGGTCGACGGACTGCCCGAGCGTCTCGGACTTGTACGATGCGGAAGTTCCGAACTTCTCTCTGTGGACAGAGGTGCTGGTGTGGAAAAAAAGAATGGTCCAGAGGGGGTGCAAAAAGTGGCGCAAATTGGTTAGCATTCATTTTGCTATCAAGGGAAGGGAATGAGGCGATGAAATGCAGAAACTCGACTTACGTTAACCTCAATATCAATCTCCTCCGCTGCATTTTCTCTATCCTTCTCTGACCTCCGTCGGAGGTAGCGTGCAAGCCATCCACACTCGTCCACCCCAAGTTGACGAATGAACGCTCCGACCTCTTCAGAAGGCAGAGCATCAAGTTCATCAAAGAGGTCTTCAATGTGATCAGGGGGCATGTCATTCATTACCATGATGAACATGTTTGTTATTCATGAACGACACGTTAGCTTGTGATATTGGATATAAGGAATTGAACGAACAGACCATCTGGAGAAGCTTTAAACTTCCCACTTGCGGTGCGCTCTAAACGCTCCGCAAAACCATCCCAGCGGTCCCACCGTGCACTCAAATCACCACGGACCTTAGACTCTGCAGCCTCTCGACGTTTCTATATGATTATATTCGTGAATTAGGATTTATTCAAAGAGAAATAAGAAGGAACTTACCCTCCAGTCATCCTCAATCGTTCTTTCTTCTGCCTCACCGCGTGGGCCTTCACGTCTCTTCTCACCTGGCCTGTCGCTGGGGAGAAACTCGAAGAAAGCCACAGGATGGACCTTTGCATGTGACGCGGACAAGTCAGCAGGCGACTTCCTTGCGAGTGCATTGGTTGAGACTTACTTTCTCAACCATGAAGTCCATTAACGGTACCTGACCACCATCAGAAGTGAGACTGCCTAGCGTAGCAACAAAAGGTTCGGCTTGAAATCCTAATTTTGCGTGCCACGGCGCCAGGTGTGAACCGTTGCCAGAAAGCGAGAGTGTGCAAGAATTGTAAGCTTCAAGTATTTCGCAAGGGTCTTTCCTCTCATTGCACAACTGATACCGTCATTAGCAAAATGAACTATGAGCCCTAACTGAACGGAGGTTGCTTACCTTCGCACCTGCCACAGCAATTTTTCGACCGTGTCTGATGGTCCCCCGTATCACTGCACGAGAAAGTGGCGCATCCAGAAATGCGCGGAGACGATACCATCCATCACTGACCTCGATCTCCGCACTCGCATCTCGCACCAATCTGCCACTCTTTCCTACCTGCTGTTCCTCCGACGACAAGATAGCGGTGACGACAAGCACAAGCGGTGACCCGGCAGGCGCATCGCCCGCCGTAATTAGCCTCAACGTTGGTCGAGCGCCCTTCCCAAATTCCTTATCATGTCGTGCCTCAAGTTGTTGAAGTACGGTGCCCCAGCACCAGCGTCGAGACGGAGTCGCTTCGCGGACAGGATCGAGTACCGCGAGACCTGCAAGCTTCCAGAGAATTAGAGCCCAATGGTTATCCACCCACTCGCGTGTGGTGTTACGCCCTGTTCTATGTAGGTGCGCAAGTGCCTCTGCGGGCCCCAGCGAAACTCTCGAGGAACTTGATTCCTCCGAAAATGGTGCACGACTGTCAGAGGTATGGAAGACGTAGAATGGCGCAGTCTGTGGAGTGATCTGGCTGAGCTCCACAATATTCCTAGAATACGTGTCATAATATCGTCGGCGATGCACAACTCGGTACTTACACTCCCATATCTTCGAGCTTCTCAGAAGTATATCGTTGTGGTCTCATTCCAGAATTCTTAAGAGCAATTTTTCCGTTTGTCGCAACTAAGAAAGAATTCAGCGGATCTTGATTGAAGATATCTGAAATTCATCTCACCTTTTATTGGTCCCGCCTGTAATCCCAGCTTTTCATCTGCTACCGCGGCCTTTTTATTTATTTGTGCAGAGGTCTCTAAAACACGTCTGCCCGGTTCCCCCGGTTTCATGCCCTTCTTGAATGGTGTCGAAAATGTCGGTTTCTGAATGCGCCGAATGGCGCTGTGGGGTATTTCCCGTGCAGGTGGCCGGGCTGGAGTCCTAAATAGCAACGAACTATCCGATATAGTTCGCTGGTGATGATCGGGAGTCCCGAGTTCCGTACCTGGACCAGATCCTAATGCATGCGGAGGTGCGATTTGTACTGTACTGCTCTTATTAGGAGTCGGCCCTCCACCGACATCTTTGGAGCGGGGGAATGGCTGTGGGAGAAGCGGTGATCGGAACCCGCGTGGTCGGTGGGCGGCGGTGCGATTAAGCACTGGTGTTGAAAAGGAACGTGGCTGCGGCGACCGCATCATATGATGTGAGGGGGAATTTATCACTGAGGCCAATGGAGTTCGGGAAGAATCGACAGCAGAGCCTCGCTTCAATGGTGCTTGACTCGTAGTTGCTTCCTTAACCCAGTTCTCATCTTCAGCAGACCAATCTTCGAGTTTCTTCGACCAACGCTCAAGAGCCGCCTTTGACGGCTCAAGGGGCGTGTTTGCCGCGGTCATAGCTATCGTCGTACCTGCTCTGTGTAATGTTGCATTTTCAGAACCTAGTTCTGGTCGGGAAGGGATTTTCTCCGAGTCGTCCGCTGAAATACCATCGACACACTTAGAAGCAGCTTGAAATCCGGGTAGCGAGATGTCTGGATCACCGCGTTCGAACCATTCCAGGCAGTCTCGTTCGAGGATACTCCCTATCGGAGATGACGATTGTCCATGGTCAAGTTGGGTACGAGCATGACTGGATCCAGGTGGCAGGGCTGCAGCGCTCTTGAAACCTAAGCTGTCGTCTTCGAAACGCTTATCGACGACGGGACCGGAGCAGCCTGATCTAGTCCCATCATCACTTTGAAGAGCATCCATGATAGCTTTCATTCTCCTCTTTCTAGCATTCGGACTGATCGACTGCGACGATTTCGGCATCATCTGAGGACTTGATGGAAAGGCTGGTTGTCGCTGCAGCTGAGAAAGGGTAAGCTCAATACGATCGAGTTCCTTAAGTCCATCTTCGTCAAAGTCATCAAACTCTGCTTCATATGTTGGCGATGAGAAGCGTTGTCGTTTACGAGCAGGAGAAGCCATAGTTGACCGAGGAAGTAAATTGAACACAGATGTGTTGTTACTTGACGCGACTGTCACGTCCACACGTGACCGAAGCGTGTATCTTTTATACCCGATGAGGAAACATTTTCTGAAGATGCTTGATTTCTTGTCATTTACTTGTTTCGCGTCTTTGCATGCTAGATTCGTCCTTTTGCGCAAAACGCCTGCGAAAATGCGCCCGGGAAATGAAGACATTGAAGATGAACAGGCAGAGGAGGAAAACAAAATTATAAACGAGGCACGTACAGTCTTTGTCTATGGCATTTCTTGTGGCTGATTGCGAAATTGAACACGTCTAGGAATACAAGACTTGGTGGGTTTGAGGTCTGCCCTGAAGCGTAGTGGGTCTGATGGTACGCTTAGGAAGAAGAACGTCCCGCACTTGTATGACTTGGTCATGACCGCCCCCCTGTCATGGCCAAGTCTGACGTGCCAGTGGTTTCCTGACAAGGAGTCGTGCGTAAACAGCTTCACTCTCTACAGCTTACGCTAAGCTCAGACCGAGTCAGGCCCCCGGACAAGCCGTATACGGTTCACCGTCTTCTGTTGGGGACCCATACATCAGGCCAATCCCAGGACTACCTCCAAATCGCATCCGCGCACATTCCCAAACGCGACGGTCCCGGAGCAGAACGTCTTGATCACACTTCGTATGATGATGAGCGGGGCGAGCTCGGTGGGCACACAATTCCTGCTCAGCAACCACGAATCCAGATTATACAGCGAATCAATCATCCGGGTGAAGTGAATCGGGCTCGGTACATGCCACAAAACCCGGATCTCATCGCTACAAAAGCTGTTTCCGGTGAGGTGCTTATATGGGATCGTACAAAGCACAGTAGCGATCCAGATCGTGATGGTATTGCAAGGCCTGATATCCGGCTAGTAGGCCAGACAAAGGAAGGGTAGGAATGCATAGCTAAGTTTAGAGAGTCACCGTGTTAATCAACGTCCAGATTCGGGCTGGCGTGGAGCCCTCTGAGGGAAGGTCATATCCTTGGTTCGTCAGAGGATATGACTGTCTGTCGTTGGTATGAGGACTTTGTCTCGACGTTTTCTATAGCGGCTGACCCTTTTCAGGGATGTAAACCAATACAGCAAAGGGAAGAACATCGAGCCTCTTGCTGTGTACAGTGGGCACAAGTCCGTCGTTGGTGTGAGTATAGTTCTCAATAGGGTGTTCATGGATGGAACTTAAATTTTCCATACTTCAAGGACGTAGACTGGCATGCAAGGGAAGAAAACGTATTTGCTAGTGTTGGTGATGACAAGCAGCTATTGCTGTAAGTCTCTGAATCTCTTCCACTCGGGTTTATCTGATGTATAATAAAGGTGGGACACGCGAGAGCCAAAGACGCCTTTTAGATCAATAGAGGCTCATGAGAAAGAGATTATGTCTGTTGCATGGAGCCTTGCTAATGACAACCTCATTATCACCGGTGGTGTGGATAAGGTAAACCGCTCGTCCACTTCTCGCACAGGGCAACAACTGAAAATTTCTCACACAGGTCATAGGACTATTCGACAGGAGAAACGACGTAAAGCGTGTCCACACTTTCGAGTCTCACACCGATGAGGTACTTCATCTTGCATGGTCGCCGCACCATGAAACGGTCTTCGCGTCTGCAAGCTCCGACAGACGTATCAATATATGGGACCTTGCTCAGATTGGCGTGGAACAAACACCAGACGATGCAGAGGATGGACCGCCAGAGCTTGTCTTCATGCACGGAGGTATGCCTAGTCCTCAGAATTTTCGATGTGCTTACTCATAAGGCCACATTTTCAGGGCATACCTCACGACCTGCAGACTTCTCCTGGGCTCCCGGGAAGGACGAGGAATGGCATATCGCAAGCGTGTCAGAGGACAATATTCTACAAGTTTGGCAGCCGTCGCGTCGCATTTGGGCAGGAGAGGACCTTGATGTGGACGCAAAGGAGCTTGAGAGCGACGCCATGGAGGGCGTTGAGAGCACTGCTCCTGTGGACGGAAGCAAAGGTGGAGGGAGTAAATCAGGCGAGAACTAGATTTCGTTGTCGTAACCCAATAAGCCCATTACTATGTAGTATCTGGAGGCAATCGTATGCCGTATTTACATCGTGCCACAAAAGCCTGCACGGAAACCAAGATAATCCGCCACAACAATACTAAAATAACGAAGTGCTGGGGATCTGCGATGATAGATCATAAGAATACGAGTCTCGCGAGCTCAAACAGGACTGGAAAGGAAGCAGGACTATTTCAGTTCATGCGACTTGGCATTAACAAAGTCGTGTAATCACCTCCTCCGCATACAACGAAGATAATAACACCGAGAATCCAGAGTGGGACAGGGCTCTGCTTTGCGAGGCGCTCCTGGCGCGACGGCTTAGTGGGCTTTCTGCCTTCCCTCGCGGCTTTTGCAAAGTTCGCATTTTTTTGTCGCAGCTCGTGCTGGGTCGGCTAGTTTTGTAGCAAGCATTAGCTTGGGCTGAGCATGGAGAAGCCGGAGAGCGCACCATGATAGTAGGAGAGTAAGATGTTTAATAACAAAGTGCTTCGAAAGGACGTGTCACTCGACGTGGCATTTGGAATGGCTCTCATATTACCTGGCTGCTTAATTAGTGCCGTCGATCGTGACCGGATGATCGACGGTGGTATCTACCAACTCTACCAACCAGGACTTACGGTACGGATTTCTTCCAACTTGCGACGATGGCGAAGAAAACAAGTCTAAAAGCTTCTCTGGCCTCTCAACAACATCGTTTACAGAAGAACGCTAAAGTAAAAGAGGCATCACAAAGGGCTCAAAAGCTGCGTGCACCGGGCTCATCGAGAACTACCTCGGCGTCGGCGAAAAGTACCACAAGCAAGAGGAAGTCGACAATACCATTTCGGCCAACAGATACTATCCTACTCATCGGGGAAGGCAACTTCTCATTCGCTAGAGCACTTATCTCTCATCCCACTTTGCGATTCTTGCCTCCAAAGAATGTGACTGCAACTACATACGACTCAGAGGAAATGTGCTATAGCAAGTATCCTGATGCGCAACAGATTGTCTCCGATCTGCGGGAAAGAGATGTGGAAGTAATCTTCACTGTGGATGCAACCGCATTGGACCGATGCAAACAGTTGAAAGGGCGACGCTGGGATCGAGTAGTTTGGAACTTTCCACATGCTGGTAAGTTCCCATGCGTCTGGCTACTCATCTATGGTATGATTCAGACCCATCTCCTAGGGAAGGGAATTATGGACCAGAATCGCAATATCCTTGCAAACCAGATGCTCCTACTGGTTCTTGAGATCGGTTGCATCGTTTCTCGTAACGGGGCCGGTTCCATCAGTGCATATCTCCAAGAAGGGGAAGAGAGGCGCGGATGATGATGATTCAGATGACGAAGAACCCCAGTCTCGTAAAAACGATATCACACCTGAAGTAGAAGACTCAATGGAGGACTCCTCGAATGCTATAAGCCGTACAAAGAACAGGGGAACGGTACTCATCACATTGCGTAACGTCCCTCCTTATACTGAATGGTATGGGTTCCAATACATCAAGTCGGACTACGAATAGGAATGATTCCCTCTATAACTATCTCTTATCAAGGAACTTGCCGAAGCTCGCAAAGTCTCCTCCGCAGTCAGAAGGGGCTTCAAGTACTCGAAATCCCCGATACCTTCAACTGCGATCGTTCGCATTCCATCGTGACGACTGGTCTGATTACGAGCATCGAATGACGAAGGGCGAACGCGCTCATGGGACCGGAACGACGGGCAAGGGTGGTGAAGATCGGACATGGGAGTTCTGTCTCAATCAGTGACTCGTTCGTCCGGCACCTCGATTGCAACGTTCAGTCGGATACGCAAAAGTCCATAACCCGGGAAACTACGGGCTATCGGTCGCTACCTTTCTTTGACTCAGGCCACTTATCTTATATGTCATACATCACTGCGATCCTGCATTGAAATTTGAATAGTGCACATTAAGAATCAGGGTATCTCTGCGGTGCAATATCCTAGACGGGAGCTTGAGCTAGTTCATCCAACAACTAAGGTCGAAGTCTATCTATAGAGGAAGGTCGGGACCTCCTTTGGTGCCTTCAGAACTACGGTCTTAACGTGGCGTCCACACGTCCATGTAGGTCAAAAGGTGAGTGCATGCTTGTTTTCTTGAACTATTTCCTACCGAATTTTCTCTACTGGAAGTGATCGCGTTGCAATTACTTCGTGTTTGCCCTGATTGTCGTGGTAAGCGCGAACAGCAGATGTCGTTTACAGTAATACGGGGGGAGGTAGGATGTTATGTGGTGGGAGGTAAGTACGCCAATCATTTAGTCCACATAAATTGGATGCTCATATCAATTCACATTGCAGAACATGAGTCTCGGACAGACATAAGATTGTCCTGGCTGTCTACCGTCTCGTCAAAGCAGCGCTGCTAGAGAATCGAGAAGATGTGTCCATTAGGTAAAATATATCGTATTGGGCATTTAATGACGCTTTCAAATGATTATTCCAGCTCGTCGATTTGCAGCCAGTTCCCTTCCACGACTTCAAGAGAGCGCCAGGGCCGTCAATGTGTTGTAATCACTGAGTGTTCCGGCCATGGCTCCTGCTCAGAATGACAACATTCTGTCCCTTTCTGAGAGCATGACATTTGTCTTTATGTCATGTTATGGCAGCGACAAGGATACTGACCCACTAGATGACCTCGACACATACTTCAATATTAAGCGCGAAAAGTCTCGGAAGAATGGAGAACGGATTTCTTGGAATTGACGAGAGTGACCAGGAACCGGTCGGACTTGAGCGATTTTCGACTATGGTATCGACTAGTACTTTCATAGATCCGATTACTTGCCCTGGGTCCTGATCCATTTCACACATTGTTCGGCCACCTCGACATCGGTCGTGACCCGCACACACCGAGAGAGTATCGACCTCTGTGAGAAAGTAGGATGGCGTCTACATGACAGCACACCTTCGGGTCTGCCAAATCTCTTATGGGACAAATACTGCAGGGTCAATCGACATACCGATGAGACTTCGTTTACGGATCAATCAGTATTTTGCACTCACTTCATGCTCTGAAAACTCCTTTCACAGCTGCACAACTATTTTGTCGGCACTGCCAACAGCATGTCAGCGTCGTCACCAAGGGCCCTTTGTGATAATATGGAACACTAGACGTGTCCACTCGTGGGCTGTAGGACGTTCAGCATGCGACAATGCGAAACACAGTAAGACGGCAAAGCAGGAACTTATGTAATCACAAAGCAGAGCAGTAATACTTATAGCGTTGCAGTACTGTGCTGCAAAGTTGGCAAAGCTGCCTAAAACGCTGCGCAGTCAGTGGTAAACGACCACATCATGACTGATTAGTGATGGCACTGATGGTAACACTTGCAGTAAAATCTGATCGTAATCGTATCAACCTGTAACTGATGCGTGATGGCTGAAATCCTTTGTGCGAGTGGATGGACGATTAATATTCCTTATCATAAGCAAGCAGGGCAGGAGCAGAAACTGCATGTTTCACACGTAAGCAAGATTGCTTGCCGCCAATACCAACATCAACACCAATAAATTAAACAACTGTGCATATGCAAAACTCCGGGCTAGCATTATAAAGTGAGAGCCAAGGTCTATTACACAAATCTCTCACCTGCACTTCGTCACTATAGTATGTCAGCAAACAACGACAACGCGGCCGAGCGAGGCCTTCGCGAATTTAGCAAAGTACTGAACGCTGTTGAATACTACGGACGCCCCTTAATTAATGTAAGCGGACGGGTTATAGCAGACAGTGTTTCGATAAACAGTGAACAGTATGTGGATGACGTTTACAAGAGTTGCGGCCGTATAGTAATAGTATACCGTATACGATATACGGTCATGTGAGGATGATCGTCTGACACACGACGGTCCTCACAACTCTTCTTGTCTTGTTGTCCATATAACCCTAATACTCGTTGACGTCTGTGAATGCACAAAACGAGACATTACGCCTCTGTTTCGCTTCGGATTGGTTCTTAAAGAGTCGCACACCTCACAGCGCCGTGCAAGGCTGATAGAAAAAGAGGCATAATCAGACCAGAAGGAAAGGGGTCTCGTGCCAACAGACCACCAAATCCGAAGGTGCCAAAGAAAACCCGCGTAACTTTTGCTCTGCTGCCGCCTTTCTTTCTGCAGGCCGCTTCGAGCTATTTCACTTGGTACATTTCACTATGATAGAATTCTACCGTACAGTTGTACGACTGCACAGACGGCGAGGTTGACACGTTACTGTTCTTTCTTATCATCAAGGCCGCCGTCTGCATCCTGCCAGCCTCCGATCATTGGTCTCAGTTCAGAATCAGCGCTGGGTGCTGGTGTGATTGGCTTGAGATGTCCCGAGGCGAACTCGTGCTGACGCTTTTCCAGGTCTAATCAACACAAGATCCATTATTTGAAAGAATACGGACGTTATGCTTGAAGGAATACTGACCATGAGCCCACATTGCCGCACCGACGCGGTTTGAGACCGAGAAAACGAGACCGACGAGGGGCAGACGTTCCAGTAGAGAAGCAGTGAAACCAAATGCTAAAACATTGCATACATCAGTCCCTTCCCGCTGTTCGCGTGAGGGGAGGCATTTAAAGGACGTACATATATACTGCCATTTTCGCTCTTCAACGAATATGTTTACTTGGTCCTTTGTCATTTTCTTGGCTTCGAAATACTACAGACACGACCAAAAAGATGAACGGAACGCGACGCGAAGAGACAATGCGACGTACTCGACGGTGTAGATAGCGTGCTGTACCAATCGCTTTAAGATATGCGCCGACTGCGATGCCAATGAATGGATAAAAGTTCAATGGGAGAAGGACAACTACGGAGATTGACACTCAGCAACATGTTTCCACACTCCTTTGGAATCAGCACGTACCTCGTCGAATAAAGAACCTTCCAACGAAACTTCCCGTAAACCTCTCCCATATTTCTCTTTTCCGAGGGGTGGGAGGGACAGCGAACTCTTCTACATAAGGCTCCCAGAAGTCCGGACCTTTACCACGCGAGCGGACTGTGTGATCCCACGCTCTATCACGAGCGATACGCAGATTTTTGGAAAGGAAGAAGCGGATGATGGATGTGATTTGGTCGGAGAGGAAGAATATTGTCGCATCTAGCGAGGGTGAGGTGAAAAAGTAGGGGTGAGTGATTTTGAGAGGTACAGTCAAGATGAGGATTCATACAAGTCGTGATGCTGAACGGGAGCCGGTATCCAAAGAGTGTCTCGTCAGAGAAACCAGTCACACGTGGAGAACTGAACGTTCGAACAACAGTTCATTAACAAGGAGAAACACAGGATCGATGGGCAGTTATATGTTCTCACTTCTTGAGAAATGTCTCAACGAATTTGCGCTGTATGCTGAACGTAATTGCAGCCTACAGTACCTCAATAAACAACAATTTCCTCATAAAATCGACCTCAGTATCAAAATATACGGGATACATACCCAACTTATTCCAACAACAGCGCCATGCACGAAACCATGTTTGCACTTATCCCAAGTGGGAATGTACAGGTTCTTGTCTGTGAGAAGCCTATATGCACCGACAAGGACGTAGATGGGAGGGAAAGCGAGTCGTTCGTTACACACTTCTGTCCGGGTTGGGGTGTGGTCTGTCGTTTTGAAGGCGTTGCATGAAGAAGTTGTTGGTGAGTTGGCAGACATTGAGGCAAGTGGAAGAGTGTGTGGGAGATCAGCACGGGGCATCGGAGTTGCCACGTGACGTTAAAAACAGCGTCTCCCTCCGAGTCGTGTCTCTATCGCGGTCTGCCGTCTCCCTGGCCTGGGATTCGGTGGTCCCGTCTTGGTCTTGATCTACTCCCTGACCTCGCAAGCTTCACACCCTCTTAGATGCTCAACACCATTCTTCGTTGATGACCTTGCTCAGCCTTTAATAATTGGTTTCAGCACTTCTGCTTGTCTCTGAAGTAGTACTTCTGCTCGTGAATTATGACGGGCTTCTATGGGCAAAGCTTTATACCTGCCTGCTCCTGTATTGTTTTCTCAGCCAGCTCATTCTTGACATGAGACAACCCTGGTATTTTAGTATCGTAATCCTTTGAGGAACACACGAAATATTCGGCAACAAGCTGCACTTGTTCCCGATTCTAATAGGGAGGAGCACAGAGCACAGACTACTAGTAATAACTCATGTCATGTATTTCTCAGTAAATCAGTTACATTTTAATCCAAAAAACTCGATGACCTGTCACCACTAGTCCTCGAGCATTCCTCCCTTTCCCTCCTCATCATCGTTGACCATCCTGAGTTTGGTGCTGCCCTTGTTGCTGTCTATGCACAGCCATATTCCGGTAAAATTGATCGCAGTCCCCTCATACCATAGTCACGTACAACTTCGTCCAATGCATCATGATAATATGTTGCCTCCTTCCTGTACTCTTGACGCTGCTTCTCATCTGGAAGTGTGTTAAATTCTATCAACTGCGCTCATTCAAAATGAACTATTAGGTGATGGACTCGTCCCTCTCAGGATTACACATACTCGTTGAATGTAACTCTTGTAAATATCATGCATATACCGTCCACTGTCTGTCGAAACACTGCCTGCTTGTTAGGCCGAGTTCAGTAGACCGTCACTAAGATGAGCTGAATCGACGCTAGAGTCCAATGCACACTAGTACAAGGTGGTGGTAAGTAGATATATTAGTAAACGAGTGAACAGTTAGTAGCTACCTAGTACAAGGTGGTGGTAAGTAGAAAAGCGAGACAAGGGGTTTCTACTCTACCGACCAACTACTTAAGCGCTTCGAGCATGAGAAAGGGTAGACTAACCAAATAAAAGACAAACAAATGACGATGAAGGTAAACATGGTGCACAGACCATGATGAGTAAGCGAGCGGACGAGAAAGGAAAGGGAAAGGGATAGAGAAAAGAGGGTTTAGGGAGTCGTGGGTTCGAGTCCGTGAGCGGCCGTTATTAAAGAAGGAAAAGAAAAGAAAGGAAAAGAGAACTTCCTAACACTGCTATGGTCTCTCCACTTTTATTAATCAAGGGGCGTCTGTAGTATTCAACAGCGTCCACTATTTTAGGAATTTTGTCAAGGGGGCCTAGGCCTTGCTTGATTGCATTGTGGTAGTTTGCTGGCATACTATAGTGACGAAGTGAAGATAAGAGATTTGTGTAGTGGACCTAGCTGGTCTCACACTTTATAATGCTAGCCCTGGGGATTTGCATATGCACAGTTGTTTGGTATTGGCGGCAAGCAATCTTGCTTATGTGTGAAAGCACAGGGGCATGCAGTTCCTGCTCCTGCCCTGCTTGCTTATGATAATGAATATTAATTGTCCATCCACTCGCACAAAGGATTTCAGCCATCACGCATCAGTTACAGGTTGATATGATTACGATTAGATTTTACTGCAAGTGTGTTAGGGTTCAGCCCGGAGTTCCACCAGATTCAGATCGTCTCCCAGTCTTCTAGTACAAGTGTATCCTCGAAGGGCTGTCCGCTGCTCCTAACACTGGGTTCGAAGCTGGAATTGGGAGGTGATCCTATTGAAGACAACTGGCTATATCTCGCGGTCCCCTTGCTAGTAGTGATACTGTCGATTTATGAGGTCTCACTGGAGGTTCCCTAGTAAGAGCAGATTGGTATTGCCAAGAGGCGAGATAGTACAAGGTGCCTAAAGCTAGAGCAGGTTGCTAGAGAGAAAGCTAGAGTACTAGAACTGAAGGTTTGAAACTGCTAAAGTGATAGGTTTGAAACGATTGAAAGATGGGGGTCGAAGTCTCTAACTACTGCCCTATTTATGCTCTTCCTGAATTACCAATATCTTTTCCATCTGCTCTCCTCATTGGCTACAAACGCTCCCAAGTCTCCTGCTAAGATCCTACTGAATTGTGGCTGCAGCGTAGTCGATGTCTTGCTGCGCCTGCTGCAGTTTTGACTGCGCTTAGCTGTGTATTAACTGTGTATTGCTGCAGCGGACTGTGCATTGACTGTGCACGACTGCGGTAGACTTTTCTGGGTTGCTCTGGATCGGTCTTCTTCAGAGCCACAGAAGTTTTGCATGTGGTCGCTTTCCTAATTGGGTGTCTAGTGACTGCGCCTATTGAGTGCTCCATATGTGTGTTGCACTGCTCGCAGTTGATGGGGTGAGTAAGCCTTCTTGAATCCTTTAGTTATCATTACTTGGCTCTGGTTTAACTGATGTTCGACGTGTTACTGTGCTTCTTCGACGTCTGGCTATATGCGCCTGTAGCGGAATGACTGTTACACCTGGTGCGTCTTGATGGTGTTCATCCTGTGGTCCTTGTGGCGTGAGTGTCACGTCTGCAACTCTGTCTGAGTAGTCGTAGATCCATTGTGGGGTTTGGCTTTTGCCTAGAGTAATGAGGAATAGGAATTCTTGCTTCTGGTCCTCGTAGATCATCGATCGGAGTTGTAGTTTGCCATGTGTTAGAAGGTTTTCTCATTCTTTCTTTTCTTTTCTTTTCTTTCTTTAATCATGGCTGCTCACGGACTCGAACCCACGACTCCCTAACCCTTTCCCCTTTCTTCCCTTATTCGTCCGTTCGCTTATTCATCATGGTCTGTGCACCATGTTTACCTTTGTTGTCATTCATTTATCTCTTGTTTGGTTAGTCTACCTTTTCCCGTGCTCAAAGCGCTTAAGTAGTTGGTCGGTAGAGTAGAAACCCCTTGTCTTGCTTTTCTACTTACCACCACCCTGTACTAGGTAGCTACTAACCATTCACTCGTTCACTAATACATCTACTTACCACCACCCTGTACTAGTGTGCATTGGACTCTAGCGTTGGTTCAGCTCGTCTTAGTGATGGTCTACTGAACTCGGCCTAACATAAAAGCGAGACCACCTTTTCGAACTTACCGATACTCTCGGACACTACTCACCGCTCGCATACCATCGAGCAGACCACTTATCAAACATTGCCCAGCAGCAAGGACTAACCGCCTTGTCGCTGTGTACGTCCGACAAAGAACCAAACAACAAGCTACCCTGGCATTGCGAGTGTCTGTCTGGTGGCACGCTCACCTCATCTGGACAAAGGTATCCAGACGTTTTCAGTGCTCAACCTCTCTCTCGCTCATCGTCACTGTCTCGGTCTTCCACATCGTCATTAGCTTCTACGACGAACTGTCAAGATAGAGTCCCTATCGGAACAAGCGTGCGAAGCCTTCCCAGAAGGAGCCTGGTACGACGCCCAACGACAAGTCTTTCGCTGGAACGATGGAGACGAAGAGTGGACGATACAGTGGGAGGAGGAAAGTCTGGTCTGGCAGTGCGTAAATTCTACACCCAACCCAGTCGCTCCTACCATCGAATGCTCGACATCCTTCACCGAACCACGGGAACCCGAACCACTCATCCCCTCTGACGACGAATCGGAAGACGCAATCACGATGTCGTCGACAATCGGCCTCTCCGCCCAAGCAAAAGCCAAAATCGCCGTGCTCATAGCAGCGGCCTTCCAGAGCTATCAACCGCCTGCTCCAACAAGCTTGAGCGGCACGCAAGGAAACAAGTCTCGCGAGTTCTCAGAAGGAGAGAACTACCAGGCGTTCATTCACGAGGTCCAGTTATTCCTCCACGCGAACGCATCAAAGTATGCTACCGACACGAGCAAGATCCTGCTCACCCTCTCGTACCTCAAAGGAACTCACCCGTCATCCTGGGCCTGCATCTATACGAACAAGTACACGACCAATGGCACCATTACATTCACTCAGACATGGTCGCAATTCTTGGGCGAGTTAGACGTGACTTTCTCGGATACAAATGAACAGGAGAAAGCTATGCAGAGGTTCCGAGAGGCCAAACAAGAGGATGACATGGTCGTGGACTTCTTCATCCGGTTCGAAACGATCCTGGCGGAAGCAGGCCTGACCAAACCCGAGCATGACCTAATCATGATCGATCGCCTGCACTTTGCCCTGCACATCGAGGTCGTCAAGGGCATCGCTCGCAGAGGGTCCATCCCGACCACGTACCAGGCCTACAAGAAGGCCGCGATCGAGGCAGACAAGGTCGAGCAGAGGGTCCGGAAGATCGTCAGGGACAGGCGCAAGCCGACGAATCGCTACGCGATGCCTCAGCCCCCACCCCAGCGTCAAGCGCCCCTGCTTGCGGACCATCGTGACGTGACTGGGATCACGTTCGGAGGTGCCGGCCAGGCGATGGACGTCTCCATGAACCAGGCAAAACGCCAAGGCGCCTGTTACAAGTGTGATCAGGAGGGGCACTGGGCGCGCGCTTGCCCCAAGTCAAAGGAAAAGATCTGTGCAATTGTTGCCGTAATGGAAGTCGAGGATCGCGCGGCCTTCTTTGAGGAACTTATGCATGCGAAGGAACCAGCAACTGAAGAGGCAATCAGGGAGCTGAGCGACGAGAAGGGAATGGAGGTGTTCAGCGAAGATGAGCGCTGTGTCCTAGAAGGTGGAGCGGGTTTTTCCGAGTGTCGCGAGTAGCTAGGTCTCCCGACGCAACCGTAGAGGCTTTTGTACAAAGAAACGGTCGACACTTTCGACTAGGACAGTATGTTATAACTAGGCCTGGAATATACGTGCTTCATTCGTACAAAAGACCGACGAAAGCCTCGAACAAACTAGCAGACATTGAATTGAGAAGATGTGAAGAGAGGGAGTTGGAGGAAGCTGAGAGAGTAGAGGAAGAGGTCGCAGACCACCTACCAGACGAACGAACGAGCGTAATTGTGCGTAGCTTGGCCGATCGAGAACTTAACGCCTACGTTACACTAAGGGCGGAAACCATCGACGGCCAACTCGAAGAAATGGACGCTCACGTGCTAATAGACTCAGGGGCGACAGGGACGTTCATTGACACAGGGTTTGTGGAAAGATACAACCTGAAACAAGAACAATACATTCGCCCGATGAAGGTCCAGATGGCGGACGGTACGGCGGGAGGAGGCGGTACGATCTTTCACTTCGTCAGGGCGAAGGTGTCCTTCGAAGACCATGAGGAGGACTTGGTGATGTCCGTAACGAGACTATCGTCGTCGAATGTCTACCTAGAGCACGATTGGTTAGTCCAGCACAACCCCGAGATCGACTGGAGGGCTGGGACCATCATGTTTACACGTTGCCCGGGGACGTGCAATTTTCAACAACAGGCAGAAAGCGAAAAGGAGGTCGTCTGACAGATAGCCGAAAGGACATGGCTGGAGTACCTGGACGAATATGCGAACGTCTTCAGTGAGGAAAGCTTTGAGAAGCTGCCAGAACGGCGAGCATACGACCACGCAATTGACCTCAAACCGGACTTCAAACCCAGCGAATGCAAGGTATATCTGCTCAATCCCAGAGAACAAGACACCCTCAAGGCGTTCCTGGAAGAGAACCTGGCATCCGGGCGGATCCATAAATCGAAGTCACCAATAGCATCCCCCTTCTTCTTCATCAAGAAGGCCAACGGCTCACTCCGAGCTATTCAGGACTACCACAAGCTCAACGAGGGAACGATCAAGAACAAGTACCCATTGCCTCTGATCCAGGAGCTGGTCGACAAGGCAAGGGATGCGCAATTCTTCACTAAGTTGGACCTGCGTTGGGGCTACTACAACATCCGGATACGTGAAGGAGATGAGTGGAAAGCAGCGTTTAGGACGAACCTCGGACTTTTCGAACCTATGGTGATGTTTTTCGGTCTTTGCAATGCTCCGTCAACCTTCCAGGCATTCATGAACGACGCTCTACGAGACCTCATCCATGAGGGAAGCGTGGTAGTGTACATTGATGACATCCTGATCTTCATGCGAATGATAGAGGACCATCGAAAGCTGGTCAAACGGGTGTTCAAGGTACTGCAGGAGAAGAACCTGTATCTCAAGTCTCAGAAGTGCGAGTTCGAACAGGACCACGTCATGTTCCTAGAGCACATCATTGGCCGAGGATACGTAAAGGTGGATCCCAGCAAGATCGAAACAATCGAACAGTGGCCGACCCCAAGGAACCTTAAGGAGCTGCAGAAGGTTCTAGGGTTCGGGAACTGGCTCAGGCGCTACGTCAAGGACTACAGTAAGATCGTCAAACCGCTCACATCTCTAACAGGCAAGGCAATCTGGGTATAGGAGGACGAACAACAGGGCGCTTTTGAAGAACTCAAGCGGGCGTTAACTAACCCACCTGTCCTAGCATTACCATCGATCGAACGACCTTTCCGAGTGGAAGCAGATGCGTCAAACTTCGTGACCGGTGGCATTCTTATGCAACAACAGGAGGACGAAACTTGGTGACCGGTGGCCTACTGATCATCGGCTCTAACGAGCGCTGAACGAAACTATGAGATCTACGATAAGGAAATGCTGGCAATCGTGCTATCGCTCAGAGAGTGGAGACAATACCTGGTCGGCACGCGGCATCAGTTCGAGGTTTGGTCGGATCACGTGAACCTAATGTACTTTAAGTCTCTACAGAAGCTGAACTACCGTCAAGCTCGTTAGAGGCTCGAACTGGCTGAGTATGACTTCGTTCTAGTCCACAAGCCAGGTGTTACGATGGGTAAGGCTGATCTCTTGTCCAGACGAACGGACTATGACCTGGGAGACATCGACAATCACAACGTAATCTTCATGGAGGACAAGTGGCTGAAGGCTCGAAGGATTGTCAAGGCACTGGACAATGAAGGACTGAGGGAGAGGCTCGTGGAGGCGACTCGAACGATGGACAAGGAGACACTGCCGCCGTGGTTGGAAATCAGGGACGGAATGGCATAGAAGGACGACGGTTGGATCTTCGTCCCCGAAGGGCTCAGGGAGACAATCATCTGCCAACTATACGACACGCCTTTAGCCGGCCACCCGGGGATAGCACGAACGATCAAGTTGATATGCAAAGACTTCTGGTGGAAGGGGCTACACAACGACGTCGAACGGTATGTAAAAGGCTGCAACAAATGCCAAAGGACAAAGGCGCCCTGTACAACAAGGGCACGTCCCCTACACCCAAACGCTATCCCGACGCGCCCCTGGCAGATCGTCTCGATCAATCTAATTGGAGAGCTACCTAAGTCAAAAGGACACAATGCCATCTACGTGATCGTCGACCATTTTAGCAAGCAGATGCACGTGATCCCAACCACGACCGGACTAACAGCTGAAGGGGTAGTGCGCATCTATCGGGACCACGTTTTTTGTCTACATGGCCTACCGGACAAGCTAATTTACGACCAAGGAGTCCAATTTGTCAACAAGATGATGAAGGAGCTGTACCGACTCCTCCATATCGAAGGCAACCCCTCGATAGCGTATCACCCCCAGACGGACGGACAAACGGAGCAGGTAAATCAAGAGCTCGAGCAATTTCTCCGATTGTATGTGAACTACAAACAAGACGACTGGGCGGACTGGCTACCAGTGGCGGAGTTTGCGTACAATAATAGGGAGCACTCAGCAACACGAATGACCCCCTTCTTCGCGAACTACGGGTTCGAACCAGCCAGCTTTACAAACATCCAGATGGCCTCGGCGAACATCTCAGCCGAAGAATTCGCCAAGGAGCTTAAAGAGGTACATGCAGCAGCCGAACGGAGCTTGACGAAGGCGGCAGAGGACATGAAACGCTACCATGACAGACATGCAGGCGCGGAGGAAACGTTCGAACCAGGGGACAAGGTCATGGTCGAGGGGAGGAACATCCGAATGGAGTGATCGACAAAGAAGATGGAAGACCGATGGTACGGACCTTACGAAATACTCGAAAGAGTGGGAGCAAGCACATACAGGCTCAAACTACCAAAGGGTTGGAAAAGGGTACACCCGGTCTTTAACGAGTTCCTCCTCAAGCGGTACGTAGCACCGGCGTACGATTCCCAGAAACACCTGCCTCCTCGACCGCCAATACTGATCGACGATCATGAGGAGTATGAGGTTGAGGAAATACTCGACTCGAAGGTACACAGAGGAAGGATACAATTCCTCGTCAAGTGGCTCGGATACACGGAACCGACCTGGCAAACAGAAGCAGACGTCACAAATGCCTACGACGCAATCGAGGAGTTTTACCACAACCACCTGGGGGCCGTTAGAAAACCATAGACAATCAGTCGTTCGGGACAAACGACCTAGAGGGGGGGGTGATATTAGAAGGTTTTCTCATTCTTTCTTTTCTTTTCTTTTCTTTTCTTTCTTTAATCATGGCCGCTCACGGACTCGAACCCACGACTCTCTAACCCTTTCCCCTTTCTTCCCTTATTCATCCGTTCGCTTATTCATCATAGTCTGTGCACTATGTTTACCTTCATTGTCATTCATTTATCTCTTGTTTGATTAGTCTACCTTTTCCCGTGCTCAAAGCGCTTAAGTAGTTGGTCGGTAGAGTAGAAACCCCTTGTCTTGCTTTTCTCCCCTCCACCCTGTACTAGGTAGCTACTAACCATTCACTCGTTCACTAATATATCTACTTACCACCACCCTGTACTAGTGTGCATTGGACTCTAGCTGTTAGGACCAGTACGGATCACTATGAGCAGATCGGAGATCTGCACTTGGCATTCCCCTTGGCTTGGTAAGGACCGAGCAAAAGGCCAAGTGCAGATCCCCCAGATCGATGCACCAGAACAAGTCCACTCACTCTGCTGATCTTGAGAAGCTATCTTGATCGTGGGGAAGTGCGAGATAGGGATAGTCGGGTAAACAATAAGGTACTAGTAGGGGTCAAGGGACCAGCCGTGCACTAGATACCTAAGATAGATTAGGGTGGTGCCTAAGGCGACTAAGTGGCAGTACAAAGAAGTCATAGGCAATACAAAAGAATTTCGCTAAGGAACTTCTGGTGGCAGTGCTCGCTACTTATATACTTTCTAGAAAGTCTGTCACCTGATCTGTTCATCCGCAGCACCACCCCAACCAATTGTCGGCACAGCCCCCAACGCTTCTTTGGCACAGCCACTAGCCAATCCGGTGGCTGTGTGGAACCCCGCAATTCCGTTGCGCTCCGTTCCGTCCTTCTAGATCCTTCTTCTCTACATGGTCCTTGTCGAGTGCTAATGATGACGCCATCTCCTGCCAATCCTGTGACTGTACACCTCCGAGCTAACCCGTCTGCTATTCCTGTCCCCGGTGTTCTCGGAGTTCTCGAAGGTTTCGGGTATAGCTCCATTCCGATACCGAGCTGTCTGTATTCATCGGAGATCCGCTTCTATTCTGTTCCTGGATCCATCCAATGACGTGCCTGTCGTGTTCCGATAGCGTTCCTCCGATCGGTGGATCTCAGTTGCTGAGTCCAGGGTAGGTTGCCAGGTTCCGGTAGAATATTCCCTAGTTGTATCCATCGGGGATGATGATCTCATCTGGTGCGGTGTCCCTGCCGATCAAGAAGGTAGCGATCGCTCCGTCGATCCCTGTGCTCGAGAAGCACCTGCTTATGAGGATTGTTCCCTCCAGCATGCCCCTCCAGCCGCTTGCGATTTGCCCTATCGTTATGTCCCGTATATGCTTGAGGTATTCTGGGGCATCGAGTGTCAGCGGCCATGTAACCTGTACCGCTGTCCTGTGGCATTCCTCAACATGTGGGGATTGACAGATCCATGCTGTGGCTGTTGCATTAGCGTAGTACGTTTCTTCGTTTCCAGACCAGACCACCACTTCATTCTCGAATGCTGTGAGGTAGTGGTTGTAGAGTACTTGGTGTTGTGTCCTGTGTGGGGAGTATCCATAGTTGGTTCGAATTGTGATTGGTTCTGTTCATTCGATTATTCTCATTATTTCCTCCAGTATGTCTTGTGCACATTCCCAGGCTTGTCTCCATGCCCATTGGCACTTCCTGCAGGAATGTACTGGTGGATTGTCTGCCCTTCTTGACCCAAAGGGGCAGTAGCGGAATCGTGTATG
The DNA here is from genome assembly GCA_024712875.1 of Inonotus hispidus. Taxonomy (NCBI): domain Eukaryota; kingdom Fungi; phylum Basidiomycota; class Agaricomycetes; order Hymenochaetales; family Hymenochaetaceae; genus Inonotus; species Inonotus hispidus. The sequence continues at coordinate 3,827,960 of CM045714.1, read as the reverse complement.
GTATCGTTGATCAGGTGCAAATCCTGCATCGGTCATAATTATCTGAGAATGGCAATTAGTCTATTTCCTTCTAACACTAGCGTCGGTTCAGCTCGTCTTAGTGACGGTCTACTGAACTCAGCCTAACACCATGGCAGTGTACTTGCTTCACATATCCCCAGATGGCGTTGACTATTGTTCCATATAGGAGTTTGCCTATTGGCTCCATCACTGTTGGGCATGCTGCTCGAACGAATACTTCTGCTACATCACATTCGCTTTGTGGTAGGCTGTCATAGATGCCTTGTATTTGCCAGCGCTGTGGTTGTATTTCTGGTGGTGAGCGTAGCACATAAGTGACATATCGATTAGTTCGTTGGCGTGGAGGATTGGTGAGGTTTATGTGGTGTCGAATTGTCAGGTCAACATCTAAGCTCCTGGTTGCCTGAACTTGAATTATTGTGCAGAACTCCTTGAGTAGTATCCTGGCTATGAAGCATTTCATGCAATGCTGTGGCCCTCCTGTCCGTCTGCTGTATTCCTGGCTTGTATCAATTCTTGTGAATGGTGTAGACATGTTGTGTCCTCTTGCTTATGTAAGCTGTAGCACTTGGGAATGTGGCTCGAAAGATTTGCACTGATTGGCAGCTCATGTAAGATCGGCGAGATCGACAAGATCGACGTTTTCGAACAGATCCTATCAAAGTGTTACTATCAGTGCCATCACTAACCAGTAATGATGTGGTCGTTTACCACTGACTGTACAGCATTTTAGGCAGCTTTACCAACTTTGCAGCACACCACTGCAAACATCATAGTAAGTACAGCTCTGCTTTGTAATTACATAAGCTCCTGCTTTGCCGTCTTACTTTGTTTCGCATTGTTGCATGCTGAACGTCCTACAGCCCACGAGTGGACATGTCTAGTTACTAGTATTCCATATTATCACAAAGGGCCCTTGGTGACGACGCTGACATGCTGTTGGCATGTCGACAAAATAGTTGTGCAGCTGTGAAAGGAGTTTTCAGAGCATGAAGTGAGTGCAAAATACTGATTGACCCATAAACAAAGTCTCATCGGTATGTCGATTGACCCTGCAGTATTTATCCCATAAGAGATTTGGCAGACCCGAAGGTGTGCTGTCATGTAGACACCGTCCTACTTTCTCACAGAGAGGTCGATACTCTCTCGGTGCGTGCGAGTCACGACTGATGTCGAGGTGGCCGAACAATGTGCGAAATGGATCAGGACCCAGGGCAAGTAATTGGATCTATGAAAGTACTAGTCGATACCATCGAAACCATCAAAAAATTGCTGAAGTCCGACTGGTTCCTGGTCACTCCCGTCAATTCACTCTTCTGTATCAGATCCATCCTCTCTTTAAAGTGTCATGGGAGGCATTCTCTGCCCTGTGTGCTGTATGTCTAGCAATGTCGCATCATCTCTTATATCTTATCTTGACCTAGTGTCTCCACAGGTTGTGTCCCACCAATATGAAAATGACATGAAGGTTGCTGATACGGTCGACTAAATGAAAATGCACACCATCTAGCAAAGGATATGAAGAACGATAGAAATGTAATAAAACCAAAACTCTGGACACTACTCGCTGAGATGGCCAGGTGCTCGCATTCAATGTAAGAGTATGTCGAGTCCAGCCTTGCAGATATGATTTCATGAATCACATTCTCCCTTACACTAACTCCTGTCTAGTCCGCATAGCACATACACATGACAAGGAATGAATTGACGGATGTTCTAGCTGATTCACTGTGAGAAAGAGCTAGATTTCGTAATAGGTCACACGGCGGCCAAAGTAGTTATGACACGAGTGAGCTACCTGTACATTTATCCTCAGCCCCTGACAATGCATAGTAACAGGAGTTCAGCAGCAGCTCGAGCACTGCCTAAATTTGGTCAGATCTGATGCATCCGACATGTCTAGGTGCCCTTGATGCCTTGAAGGGATCTGCGAAGAAAACTTGGGTCTAATCAAGGAGTTCTTGTTCTCAGATAGCACTCGGAATACTCTCTGGCTTATTGGCACCACAGGCTCAGGCAAGAGCTCTATCGTGGTGCCTATCTCAGACAGGTCCGATAAAGACGGTTGCAATGCTATATAGAAATTCTTCGAACGGGGGAAGAGCAAGTCTAGCTCAGTCATCCGAATGATTGCTTACAAACTCGCAATACTACACCCTCCATCGTATCTTATGTCTATGTTACCTTCAGTGATAGAAAAAAGGCGCTCGTATTGTCATCATCCTCGATATGCTGGACGAATGTGGGGTTGTGAAACAACTGGAAGAACTGATCAATGTGTTGAAGGACGAGGTTGCATGGCTCCCATTGACAGTACACATTCTTCAAGTTGTCACTAGCCGACCCAAGGACGATATCACGAAGGATCTGTCATCGAAGAGCCGTATCTGCCAGGTCCTGCTCGAGCATAAATCTGATTAGAGCCGACACGATGTTAACCGATACATCAGAGTCGATGTCGGAACTAGTTGACAAATCAGAAATGAATGAGGAGGGATGAAATGACAAGATGCAGATACTCTACAAGGCAGTGGATGGACTGATCTTTTGCACGTTAGCAATGGTCAGGATGGTGAAGTGTTCAGATGTCGTGGTAGAGCAACTTGATGCTCTGTTGGGGGACACCCAATCGATTGGCAGGTACAGCATCGATGGCTTGTACATGACAGACAGCACTCAAGGATTCCGGTCATGTGGAGGTCACCCAAGTCCAAGGAGCATTTCACGAGAGTGCAAGGGCTCATCGTGCTTGCAAAAGAAGAGCTTTCGACTCAGAACATTACTGCATTTCTCGATCTGAAAAAAGACTTGATGGAAGCTAATTCCAGAGGAGCACAGAGCACAGACTACATCAGGAAAATCGGGATTCCCAGAAATACACAGAACTCATAGGAAGCAGCTAGAATACTTAGAATCCTGTAGCATTGCTGGAATAATGTCGGAATTCAATAGAATAAACATGAAATAGAGCTAGAGACGGGTCCTTGTAGAATGTGTCGGAACGAACTAATCCATTTGAGAATAAACTAAGTCACGTGTACAAGAACCTACTACTACAGTGTTTTTCATAAGTCCTGCGACACGTGCCTTTTGTGTGATTTTTGACTCGCGTGCCCCAAATGGCCGAAAATGAACAAAATGGCCATTTTCTCGGTCAATACAGCATATAGAGACATGATATGTCCATGTAAAAATACTACTCGAAAAGCCGATTCTGCACATGTAAAAAAGTCTAAGAAATGTCGAGTGTGTGCAATAGAATAGTGATGACAACATCGACAAAGCTATGACCCACCTCCTCCTTCACGGAATGCAAAAATTACAGCTCATCCAATATCGCACGTAAAAATCTGGTTTAAGCACGATAAATCGGGCCTACCCAGTGTCCATCCATGTCCAACTTTTTGTGGCCTCTCATTGTGTTGTTCATGATTGAGCTCCACGGTCTTCCTTCATGCCTGCTGACAGAAATCTTCCCTGCAGCATTGCACTTCTCATAACTCGCATATTCCAATACCAAAAAATACAATTCTTCTCGGTAAATTCACGTGCTAATGATAGCTTTCGGACAAGGTATAAATTGAGATGAGCCAACTGGGTGTATTGTTGAAATACATGTGTCTACTCTATGTTACAGTGACGTATGTATTTACCGCAGGCGACCATTCCGGAAGTCGCAACTCTTTCTCTGACCATCACTCACTCCCGAAGCTAAGCCCGTCCACACCATCAACATCTCCTTCGCCTTTCGAGCCGGAATGGTCCCAGAATGCATCAAAGAACCAGCAGCAGCAGATGAGCCAAACACAGTTCACGGTGCCTCCTATCGCTCGATGGAGCCAGAGTGTGCAGCATGCGCATACCTACACAGCTTCTCTGGTGGCCCAAATTAGCTCGTTCAATGCACCAGATGGAAATCCCGGTGCTCCCCTGACTCTTACAGTGTGAAGATGCAGCTCTTCAATCTCCTCTCCCGGTGTCCTCACACGCTCGCACACTCTCAATTTTGCCCAGTCTGCTTCGCAATTGTCTCAGACATAAAACATGCCTCTGCCTCCTAACCTACATGTGCGCAGTATTACACTCATGGGAACGGAGCGACGACTGAAATGTGGTGATGAGGATTACTTCAAGAGGCCTGAGAGTCTGCTTATTTGGTTCAGCTGCGAATGCTGCTTGCAGATGAGGCGGAGGCTGCAGCGGCACAGGAGTGAGATCCTGTGGTGCGATGGCAGCGCCAAGCCGGATTGTCCAAAACAATTTCGCAGCAATGGCAGTCGTTATCTGCTGAGGAGCGGAATTACTAAGACGATCTGGCGAAGCAGCGAAAGAAGGAGCACGAGAAGATGTATCCTTGGTACATCATCGGCCTACGTGTTCCGAAAAGAAGAAGAGAAATGCAGGTGAGGAGTCAGAGGATGACGGGAGGGTGAGGAGAGAGAAAGATGGGAAGAAAGAGAGGAGGGAACATACAAAGTTGTCCAGTCGTGTTCGAAACAGCTCTGCGTGCTCAGTGGCTAGCACAGCGAGCACAACTAGCATGTCCTCTTCGGCATCAACCGTCGACTCAGATGACTTCAGCGAGCTTGATTCTCTATCCGCCGGTAGATCGCTCTACGGCGCATATGAATATGCGAATGGTGCGTGCTGCAGCGTACTGGAGGTCGAGTAACGGATCTTGCAGATTTCGACATGAGCGATGAGAATGCGCAAAACCAAAGTCAGGTACATTCCCTCGCCCTCTTAGCCTTTCGATGCCATCGCTTCCCGGTCAGCACCGTCCTATCCACACCATGGAGGACATGGGCACAGTCGCGGTCCCTTGCTGTCGACGGAAATCTCTACACAGACCGCTCAGAACGTCATTTCTGGCCCACTCAGCTTCGTTCTCCCTCAGGACCATCATTCAACTAGTGCACCTGCCCTACCAACCATCAAGCTCCCACAATTGCTCAAGGCGAACTCCAACTCGAACAATTGTCGACTACTGGGTTGCCTGCGAGCGCGACAAGTTCGAGTGAGCAATAGGCACAGGTGAATGGACAGGTGCTGGCGTAGCAAAGAGAAATGGAGTACAACACATTAAGCAGCTTCCAGTTCATGGGCCCACACGTGCAACCACAGCAGCAGCAGTTGCTGAATGTTGGTGTGCTAGGGAGGGCAAGTCCCCAACTTCTCATCTGCAGGCGAAGAGATTCAGGTGCATACTGTATTTGTTCAGTCTTCAATTATGTACATTGTTAACTTTGCCGTTTCTATTGCACAATTCTATGTTCCATGTGTACGAAGAGCCTCCAACTGCAAGACCCCAACCACGCGCGCTATCGCAGCTCACCATTCTGAACGAACCTCCGACCAACACTGGTCCATTATCTGCACCAGCTCCAACCGATTCGTCCGCGCCATCAACCTCTCGTTTCTAACCAACTCTCTTTCGCTCCTGCTGATCAATCGTCGTCATCTCATGTCCTCCGAGTCCCACTTGCGACCCCTCAAGCATCTCCCGAGTCATCTGAACTACCTGCTGGTGTGAATGGTGCGATTTTGACCTTCTGGCGTGAGCGATGTCTATTTTCTGCGATGGCGTCTGTATGATAGAATGATATATGTATTTCAACGATGCACACAATAATATTGCCTCAAATTATACCTTGCCTGAAAGCTGTCGTTAGTATGTTAATTTACCAAAAGAAATTAGGTTATTTGGTGTCGAAATGCGTGAGTTATGAGAAGTGCAATGCTGTGGGGAAGATTTCTGTTGCGCGTCAAAAATCACGCAAAAGGCACGTGCCGCAGGACTTTTGAAAAACACTGTACCTTTCTTACCTTTCTTCCTCCCTTCATGTCGTTCTGTGATGGTTCCAGATAAGGCGCTCTCAGATGATGCAAGACGCATCATCTTCAAATTGCACCAATCGCGAATCCTCACCGTGCATGATTTGGCAAATGTGACGGGCGTTCATCGAGCGACCATTCACCGAATAGTGGCTCGGTACGAACACACGGGAGTTCCCAACAGATCAGCTCAAGGACTGGGAGACCGAGGTTACTTGAATATGCCGACACACAGGTGGGTCTGCTTGTTTGATTTATGCTAGCTTGTTATGCTTACCTATAATCAACCGTAGTATCTCCTGAGTGCGATAGAGCACCACAAGGACCGTTTCTTGGATGAGTTGAGAGAAGAGCTGGAAAGGGTATCCGGCAAGCATGTTTCGGACATTACAGTGTGGAGATCCCTGAAACGGGCTGGGTTCACCTTGAAGACGGTGCGAAGTTGTTCATCACCTAGTATCAGTGATCTTATTCCACTCAAGATCTCAAGAAGAGCACTTGAACACAGCGAGTCCGCCCGGATACAATATAGATTGAGGATCGGCTTCCAATATGAGGCGGAACAGCTTGTCTTCGTTGATGAGAGTGCGTGCGATCGACGTACGTACTTGCGAAAGAAGGCGTGGGCCTTGCAAGGTCGCCAAGCAAGCCGTAAGCAATTTTTTGCTCGGGGAAAGAGGTGCGATAGTTACCTGTTGATGCGAGTCTGGCTGATTGTTGTTAGGTATTCTGTCCTGCCCGCGATCAGCCTGAATGGTGTACTCGACTGTATGATACTAGAAGGATCCTTCAATGCCGCCTCCTTCGCCAACTTCATCAGGAATCTCTTGGACCACATGCAACCTTGGCCGGCCCCAAATTCTGTCGTCGTGATGGACAACTGCACAATTCACAAATCTCAAGAGGTCCGCGAGTTCATTGAATCCAAGTCCGTCCATTCTGAACCCGTCGCGCTGTGGTGCAGCAGTACTTACTAATCTAACCTATTCACACAGAGGTATGAAGCTTGAGTTTCTTCCAGCATATTCCCCGGACTTCAACCCGATTGAACTGGCGTTCTCCCTTCTGAAAGCCCGTCTTCGTCGTATCGGTGTTAACGACGAGAGTGGGGAGGCCTCGGTCATCGCGCAGCTTTATGGCGAAATGATGTCTATCAGCACCGCAGACTGTCGTGCCTTCTATCATCATTCTGGTTATCTCTGCTAGTACTGCATTTGCTTGTCTAACAAGTTTGTCGGCGTCGGACGGCGCTTTTAAACCTTGTTTGTAATGATAATCACTACATTGTGTGCTAATGTGCATAGGAATTGAAACTACTTGTCCTTGATGTGAGAAACATCCTCCTCAGCATATCGGACAATCCGGTTAAGTAGACCGATGCTCGCCTGCACTTGTGCATCCTTCACTATCTTCTCAAGCCCGTCATATCCTAATGAATCAACATCATCCAAGCGTTTAATATCATTGCGCTCAAAAAGAGGCAGCAAGGACCTGTAATTGAAGTCATCACGTCCCCTCTCCATGTCATCATGCAATGACTCAAGCCAATTCCGAACAGGAGGGTAATTATACAGTCTGCGCTCAGCTGGCACCTGGGTATACTTTTGCTGGAGCTGGATGAGTGCGGGCTGATCCGTGGCATTTATCGGTCTTGCCATTGCCGTTGTTTCCACCATTGAAGATGCTCTCGTGGGAAGTGTTGCAGCAGAATCTGTCATCATTCCAGGACCGACCCCCGCATCAGCACCACCAACTGTCTTCCATGCCTTGTCCAACACCTTTAATTGCTCCGGCACTTCGTCTACCCTTACTCCGGGAGTATTCTTGTACTGGACAAGGGATGGTTTTAATCGTGTGAAATTGCTAGGACAATAGACTCACAATCAATTTCGCGTGTTCAAGAAGATGTTTATGAGAATATCTAATATGGTCCCTCGACCCACGTATTCTGCCACAAAGTCCGCCATCATGCTCGTCGCATTTAAATGCCGCCACAATCCTTGCCGAGATCCTTTCAAGTGCAGCATCATAAGCATCCTTAGCGTCAGCGACTCCTGCAGAACCGTTGTCCTTTCTGGCTGCGCTGCGCTGCCTACTACTGCCTGTACTGTCGCAATGCGGTTTCTTCACTGCATGTCAGGAAGTAGCCATGAAAAAAGGAATGTAAACGGACCTGACTGTCGATATTTTGGACGATAATTCCTGGATTTTCATTGCCTCGTTTCTTCTTCCTTTCGGTTTCCTGGTGCACGCGAATCCGATTGAAGAGAGCATCTAGCTGGTCTTGGGTGTCCAGGTATTCTGGTATCAATTTCGTTCCAGCCTTCGTTGACCAGCAGGCGGTGTAACCAAGTTTCTCGAATGTAGAACGACCCCGAGTGACCGAGACAGCTTCATTGATCAAGTCGCACAGCGTCATTTCTGAGTTGATCTTCATGTCGCGCAGGCCCATGCCATCATGGATTTTGACTGAAATCTCCAGCTTGGGCTGTTTCTCTGCAACGGGCGTTGACGTGACCCATCCGTAGGCCTCTGCCCGTCCAAAGGAGGGGGTATTCCAGTCTAAATCTTGACAGTCTGCGATGTATCTTAGCCACAGCACCAATCGATGGTATAGGGTGCTCACCGTCATCCAAAAGGAAAGGATTATCACCAGCTTTTTCAGGAATTTCCTGGAGATCGGACTCGCTATCGTCAAATCCCTGCGTTTCATAGATCGTGTTGTCAAGGCCTGAGGCCTGAACAATGTCCACAATGGATATATCTCCTGGCGCTTGCGGCGAATCCTCCAGATCACCTGTATCATTGTTATTACTAGGCTTGTTGCGAGGCTATGAACGTCAGAGTCAGTCGGAGTACCCGATAGACGTTATTTAAATTGCACAACTTACACTTTGGTGCAATGGCTTTGGAGTTGTCACCTTTCGTGGCTTTGACCGCTTCGGTGCTGGAGTCTCAGGATCTTGATTTTTCCTGGGATGACCACGAGGCCGTTTCTCCTTCCGTGCTGCTATCGCCCCTTTTATCCTAGCTGCTTCCCCGCTTTCTATAAGCTTCCGAGACTTCTTTGGCACCCGCTGAGATGACATTGTGAGGTGGCGGGTGGAGAAAATCTGAATGTGAGAAAAGAAGTTCGCTACGATATCACACCGCTTACCAAAGAAATTTATACCCTTCTCCCGACACACAGGTACGTGTACAAGGCATAGTCAAAGCGATGCATAACCTCTGGGTGGTTCCTCCTCCTCAGAGATGGGTGAGCGCATCAAGCCAAGCAAACCTCCCGCTTACAAATCTGATGCTGATGGATCACGCGTGTGGTGGCTTGTCATTTGCTACATATAGGGCTAGGGCATCCTCCCACCCCCAATCGTCCTTCTCTATTCCCATCGCCATCGCTCAGTTGCGCATCATCCCCGCCAATGAATAGAAACGAAATTTTCTATGCAACTGGTTTTGTTGGACTAGATGGCCAGTATGAACCAGAGTTTGGTGCGGGTGGCATTCTTTGATTCTTTGGTGGCTGACTAATAAATATCGTCTCTCATGCAGTTTCTGATAAACCACCTGCAGAGGAATGTGCGAGTGATTTTGAAATATTGGGTGGACATGAAGGTGTGTGCTGCTAGCAAGTTATAGAAGCGCTTCTGACGCAGTATTCCAGGGGATGAAGAAATGAGTGGGATAGTAGCAACATCACGGAAGGGGAAGCAGCCGGAACAAGAGAGTCTCTTCGACGGAAACGATGAACAAATTAAACTCGCTTATAGTAAATTTATCGAAGACAGGGGCGGTGAGTTGTTTATAGTTTGCAAATTGGCGCGGAACTGACTAGGTATCCTCAGAGTCGAAAGTTGACGAGTTGACAAAGGAGCTAACCAGTGCATTGGACAGGAGGAGCCCTGGAGGTTTGAGGACTGTTGCACAGAAGGCTGTCGAAGCTGCAAAGGATGCTGAAGCACGGGAAGAGCGAGCATTTCTATTCCTTGAAGCCCGATTTGGATGGATGGATGAGAGATTTGAACGGCTGAAAACGCATGTGCTAGACAAGGTGGAACATCTGTCAAGCAAGATAGATTCTAGGGCGGATGCACAGGAGCGACCTCATGAAGGCGAATTGTACCAGTCCAATCGTTCACATTTGAAATTCGAGCTCGAAGCCTTGAAAACGGCCACAAAGCGGCTGGAAGAAAACTCACTAGCCGATAGGCGACTTTTAAGCCTCTCAATAGGTGCTTTAACGGGTGTAAGGTTCCTCTTTATGCAACTTATTTGATTCTCACATTGCTATTTTTCGTAGGACGTAACTTCAGCACAACTCCTGTATATCCGAAAGGTGTACGACGAAGGAAGACTTACTATTGCGCTTGGTTTCCACGTCGCAGAGCGTATTTTGGGGATTCGCTATGTATCAAGTGGCAAGGATTGGGATCAGAAGACTTATCATTACTTTCACCCACTTGACAACTTGAATCGGGTTATCGTCGATGGGAAGATCATGTCGCTGAAAGATAATGGCGAGTACGATGGTCAACAAAAGGCGAGGTACGACCCAACAGAATTCGAGCGGGCCCTTCAGAAGCTGCGCGATAAATTGCTAAGCGAAGAAAATGTGGATCTGACTCTGCCTGACAATGACTTGGAAACGTGCGCGATGGAGCGTCTTTACCCCGCCTACAATAGTACCGACGTCTTGAATATCTTCCAAGGCAAGCTCGCGCACTTCGCTGCCATGCATAAACAACTCGGGTTCTGGAAAATGAACACACACTACAAATACACCCTTTACAGCGAACTTGCGGGGTATGGTGATCAGGTGTCTCTCCAATCCGTTATAGAGGCGGCCATTGAGAGAAACAGTCTGGCGCTTGACGCTCTGGTGGAATCGGTGAAGATGAATCGCCCGAACCGAGGAGCAATCGAAAACACGGCTAAAGGTTCCGATCTCGCCACAGTTGCTTGCACAAAGGCCGTGGCAGACGCAAAGTCTTCCTCGTGGAAACGAAAAGCAGATGTCCAGCGTACAAATGTTTGGAGCTCACCACAGTTTGGCGCTTGTCCAATCAGGGATCCCGGGAAATGTAGTATCCTCGAACTGGGTAGGGTGCACATTTTTGTACTAAGGGCCGCTCTCAGACAACGAAGGAAGTTGGCGGATGTTGTGTACGAACGCTATGGATTCGCTGGTTCAGTAGAGCCATACAACATCCCCAATGTGCTCAAAGTTTTAGTGGAAATCGAAAGAAACAACGTCGGTAGTTCCGTTAAACAGCTGCTGACAAGGTCCGGGGCAGGGCTCAAGGTTTATCTGGCGCTTGCGAAGGATACGCTGACGCTAGCGGCAGCTATCCAAGTCCTCGAATCTGAACCAGCTGTTGAATTCTTGGAGAAGAAAGGGGGCTACGAACCCTTCATCGAATTGTTGCACAGGTCCGCCTACGGTATTCATGCAACATGGTCTGCCGCCGAACGTGCAGCATGTGATCTGGCAATGCGGGGGATTGATGATGGAAGGTTCAGGGACTGTGCTATAGGATGTCGCGCAGTCCTGCAAGCAATTAGGGATGATCGAGGACCCCCGTCATTCGATAGCATTCTGAAGCTTGGCAATATCATGCTCAGTCTTAACCTCCCCAACGCGAGGGGAAGTACGCATTCACACCCTGAGGTGGATTCTTGGTCATCAGCCATCATAGATCCCGAGTTCCCCCCTCGAGAGTCCGTTCCGCGCTCAGGACCTGTTCCGGGATCTTCGAGGGCAATGAAGCGAACACCCCCCGTTCTTACTCGGCAGGGGGGAGACAAACGTCTGCGCTCCAACACCATCCCACCAAGAACAGAAGTGGACAGTGAGGATGATACCTGAGGTCTTTCAGCACATACCTGTGCCCCGTTCACTTTGAATTGCATTCTACTTCGCGCGGAAATTGACACCATGCTCTTCGGAAAAGGCGTTTGCATTATGTGTTAGAAGGAAATAGACTGATTGCCATTCTAGGACATATCATGGCTGATGCAGGATTGGCACCCGATCGACGATACCATACACGATTCCGCTACTGCCCATTCGGGTCAAGAAGGGCAGACCACCTACCAGTACCTTCCTGCAGGAATTGTCAATGGGCATGGAGACAAGCCTGGGAATGTGCACAAGACATACTGGAGGAAACAATGGGAATAATCGAACGAACAGAACCAATCACAATTCGAACCAACTATGGATACTCGCCACACAGGACACAACATCAAGCACTCCACGACCACTACCTCACAGCATTCGAAAACGAAGTGGTGGTCTGGTCAGGAAACGAAGAAACATACTACGCTAATGCAACAGCCACAGCATGGATCTGTCGATCCCCACATGTCGAGGAATGCCACAGGGCAGCGGTACAGGTTACATGGCCGCTAACACTCGACGCCCCAGAATATCTCAGACATGTAAGGGACACGACCATGGGACAGATCGCAAGCGGCTGGAGGGGCACACTAGAAGGAACAATCCTCATTAGCGGATGCTTCTCGAGCACAGGGATCGACGGAGCGATCGCCACCTTCTTGATCGGCAGGAACACCGAAACCGATGAAATCATCATCCCCGATGGATACGACCGAGGAATATTCTACCGGAACCCCACATTCTACCCCGGACTCAGTACCCGAGATTCAACGATCGAAGGAACCCCATCGGAACAAGAACGGCACGTCATTGGATGGATCCAGGAACAGAACAGAAGTGGATCGCCGATGAATACAGACAGCTCGGCATCGGAATGGAGCTACACCCGGAACCTTCGAGAACTCCGAGAGCACCGGGGACAGGAATAGCAGACGGGTTAGCTCGGAGATGTACAGCCACAGGATTGGCAGAAGATGGCGTCATCATTAGCACTCGACAAGAACCATATGGAGAAGAAGGATCTAGAAGGACGGAACGGAACCCGACGGAATTGCGGGGTTCCGCACAGCCACTGGATTGGCTAGTGGCTGTGCCGAAGAAGCGTTGGGGGCTGTGCCGACAATCGGTTGGGGCGGTGCTGCGGATGAACGGATCAGGTGACGGACCTTTTAGAAAGTATATAAGTAGCGAGCACTGCCACCAGAAGTTCCTTAGCGAAATTCTTTTGTATTGCCTACGACTTCTTTGTACTGCCACTTAGTCGCCTTAGGCACCACTCTAATCTAACTTAGGTATCTAGTGCACGGCTGGTCCCTTGACCCCTACTAGTACCTTATTGTTTACCCGACTATCCCTATCTCGCACTTCCCCACGATCAAGATAGCTTCTCAAGATCAGCGGAGTGAGTGGACTCGTTCTGGTGCGTCGATCTGGGGGCTCTGCACTTGGCCTTTCGCTCGGCCCTTGCCAAGCCGAGGGAATGCCAAGCGCCGATCCCTGATCTGCTTATAGCGATCCGCACTGGTCCTAACATTATGTGTAATAACTTTTATTTCCTTTCTCATTGTTGTATCCCTCCCAACTCTGTTTCCTTTTACCAGTATTCCCGTCTTCGGACTAGCGCAGAACTGGATTTGTTGAACGACTAGCTACATGTAACTATCTGTATGAATGTGCGATTTGAAGTACTGTATAGGGCTGAGGGTAGGCAACCGTAATGCGTAACGGTCGATTGGTTGCGTCGCTCTGGTTACACCTAATGCAGGGTAGGTTGCATGACTTTGGACAACAACACAAGCAATAAATGTTGTAATCTATGCTAAATAGCGCGTCGCTTGGTTCGTGGCCTGTAACGCAACACCCCAACTCGGTTGCATCAGTTTGGAGCGACGCGACATGTAACGCTCCCTCAGGGGTTGCCTACCTTCAGCCCTATCCTATACAGTATGTGGTAGAAAAGCCTCGTCCGCTGCCGACAAACTCTAACGCCTATGCACATTAGCACACAATGTAGTGATTATCATTACAAACAAGGTTTAAAAGCGCCGTCCGACGCCGACAAACTTGTTAGACAAGCAAATGCAGTACTAGCAGAGATAACCAGAATGATGATAGAAGGCACGACAGTCTGCGGTGCTGATAGACATCATTTCGCCATAAAGCTGCGCGATGACCGAGGCCTCCCCACTCTCGTCGTTAACACCGATACGACGAAGACGGGCTTTCAGAAGGGAGAACGCCAGTTCAATCGGGTTGAAGTCCGGGGAATATGCTGGAAGAAACTCAAGCTTCATACCTCTGTGTGAATAGGTTAGATTAGTAAGTACTGCTGCACCACAGCGCGACGGGTTCAGAATGGACGGACTTGGATTCAATGAACTCGCGGACCTCTTGAGATTTGTGAATTGTGCAGTTGTCCATCACGACGACAGAATTTGGGGCCGGCCAAGGTTGCATGTGGTCCAAGAGATTCCTGATGAAGTTGGCGAAGGAGGCGGCATTGAAGGATCCTTCTAGTATCATACAGTCGAGTACACCATTCAGGCTGATCGCGGGCAGGACAGAATACCTAACAACAATCAGCCAGACTCGCATCAACAGGTAACTATCGCACCTCTTTCCCCGAGCAAAAAATTGCTTACGGCTTGCTTGGCGACCTTGAAAGGCCCACGCCTTCTTTCGCAAGTACGTACGTCGATCGCACGCACTCTCATCAACGAAGACAAGCTGTTCCGCCTCATATTGGAAGCCGATCCTCAATCTATATTGTATCCGGGCGGACTCGCTGCGTTCAAGTGCTCTTCTTGAGATCTTGAGTGGAATAAGATCACTGATACTAGGTGATGAACAACTTCGCACCGTCTTCAAGGTGAACCCAGCCCGTTTCAGGGATCTCCACACTGTAATGTCCGAAACATGCTTGCCGGATACCCTTTCCAGCTCTTCTCTCAACTCATCCAAGAAACGGTCCTTGTGGTGCTCTATCGCACTCAGGAGATACTACGGTTGATTATAGGTAAGCATAACAAGCTAGCATAAATCAAACAAGCAGACCCACCTGTGTGTCGGCATATTCAAGTAACCTCGGTCTCCCAGTCCTTGAGCTGATCTGTTGGGAACTCCCCGTGTGTTCGTACCGAGCCACTATTCGGTGAATGGTCGCTCGATGAACGCCCGTCACATTTGCCAAATCATGCACGGTGAGGATTCGCGATTGGTGCAATTTGAAGATGATGCGTCTTGCATCATCTGAGAGCGCCTTATCTGGAACCATCACAGAACGACATGAAGGGAGGAAGAAAGGTAAGAAAGGTACAGTGTTTTTCAAAAGTCCTGCGGCACGTGCCTTTTGCGTGATTTTTGACGCGCAACAGAAATCTTCCCCACAGCATTGCACTTCTCATAACTCACGCATTTCGACACCAAATAACCTAATTTCTTTTGGTAAATTAACATACTAACGACAGCTTTCAGGCAAGGTATAATTTGAGGCAATATTATTGTGTGCATCGTTGAAATACATATATCATTCTATCATACAGACGCCATCGCAGAAAATAGACATCGCTCACGCCAGAAGGTCAAAATCGCACCATTCACACCAGCAGGTAGTTCAGATGACTCGGGAGATGCTTGAGGGGTCGCAAGTGGGACTCGGAGGACATGAGATGACGACGATTGATCAGCAGGAGCGAAAGAGAGTTGGTTAGAAACGAGAGGTTGATGGCGCGGACGAATCGGTTGGAGCTGGTGCAGATAATGGACCAGTGTTGGTCGGAGGTTCGTTCAGAATGGTGAGCTGCGATAGCGCGCGTGGTTGGGGTCTTGCAGTTGGAGGCTCTTCGTACACATGGAACATAGAATTGTGCAATAGAAACGGCAAAGTTAACAATGTACATAATTGAAGACTGAACAAATACAGTATGCACCTGAATCTCTTCGCCTGCAGATGAGAAGTTGGGGACTTGCCCTCCCTAGCACACCAACATTCAGCAACTGCTGCTGCTGTGGTTGCACGTGTGGGCCCATGAACTGGAAGCTGCTTAATGTGTTGTACTCCATTTCTCTTTGCTACGCCAGCACCTGTCCATTCACCTGTGCCTATTGCTCACTCGAACTTGTCGCGCTCGCAGGCAACCCAGTAGTCGACAATTGTTCGAGTTGGAGTTCGCCTTGAGCAATTGTGGGAGCTTGATGGTTGGTAGGGCAGGTGCACTAGTTGAATGATGGTCCTGAGGGAGAACGAAGCTGAGTGGGCCAGAAATGACGTTCTGAGCGGTCTGTGTAGAGATTTCCGTCGACAGCAAGGGACCGCGACTGTGCCCATGTCCTCCATGGTGTGGATAGGACGGTGCTGACCGGGAAGCGATGGCATCGAAAGGCTAAGAGGGCGAGGGAATGTACCTGACTTTGGTTTTGCGCATTCTCATCGCTCATGTCGAAATCTGCAAGATCCGTTACTCGACCTCCAGTACGCTGCAGCACGCACCATTCGCATATTCATATGCGCCGTAGAGCGATCTACCGGCGGATAGAGAATCAAGCTCGCTGAAGTCATCTGAGTCGACGGTTGATGCCGAAGAGGACATGCTAGTTGTGCTCGCTGTGCTAGCCACTGAGCACGCAGAGCTGTTTCGAACACGACTGGACAACTTTGTATGTTCCCTCCTCTCTTTCTTCCCATCTTTCTCTCTCCTCACCCTCCCGTCATCCTCTGACTCCTCACCTGCATTTCTCTTCTTCTTTTCGGAACACGTAGGCCGATGATGTACCAAGGATACATCTTCTCGTGCTCCTTCTTTCGCTGCTTCGCCAGATCGTCTTAGTAATTCCGCTCCTCAGCAGATAACGACTGCCATTGCTGCGAAATTGTTTTGGACAATCCGGCTTGGCGCTGCCATCGCACCACAGGATCTCACTCCTGTGCCGCTGCAGCCTCCGCCTCATCTGCAAGCAGCATTCGCAGCTGAACCAAATAAGCAGACTCTCAGGCCTCTTGAAGTAATCCTCATCACCACATTTCAGTCGTCGCTCCGTTCCCATGAGTGTAATACTGCGCACATGTAGGTTAGGAGGCAGAGGCATGTTTTATGTCTGAGACAATTGCGAAGCAGACTGGGCAAAATTGAGAGTGTGCGAGCGTGTGAGGACACCGGGAGAGGAGATTGAAGAGCTGCATCTTCACACTGTAAGAGTCAGGGGAGCACCGGGATTTCCATCTGGTGCATTGAACGAGCTAATTTGGGCCACCAGAGAAGCTGTGTAGGTATGCGCATGCTGCACACTCTGGCTCCATCGAGCGATAGGAGGCACCGTGAACTGTGTTTGGCTCATCTGCTGCTGCTGGTTCTTTGATGCATTCTGGGACCATTCCGGCTCGAAAGGCGAAGGAGATGTTGATGGTGTGGACGGGCTTAGCTTCGGGAGTGAGTGATGGTCAGAGAAAGAGTTGCGACTTCCGGAATGGTCGCCTGCGGTAAATACATACGTCACTGTAACATAGAGTAGACACATGTATTTCAACAATACACCCAGTTGGCTCATCTCAATTTATACCTTGTCCGAAAGCTATCATTAGCACGTGAATTTACCGAGAAGAATTGTATTTTTTGGTATTGGAATATGCGAGTTATGAGAAGTGCAATGCTGCAGGGAAGATTTCTGTCAGCAGGCATGAAGGAAGACCGTGGAGCTCAATCATGAACAACACAATGAGAGGCCACAAAAAGTTGGACATGGATGGACACTGGGTAGGCCCGATTTATCGTGCTTAAACCAGATTTTTACGTGCGATATTGGATGAGCTGTAATTTTTGCATTCCGTGAAGGAGGAGGTGGGTCATAGCTTTGTCGATGTTGTCATCACTATTCTATTGCACACACTCGACATTTCTTAGACTTTTTTACATGTGCAGAATCGGCTTTTCGAGTAGTATTTTTACATGGACATATCATGTCTCTATATGCTGTATTGACCGAGAAAATGGCCATTTTGTTCATTTTCGGCCATTTGGGGCACGCGAGTCAAAAATCACGCAAAAGGCACGTGTCGCAGGACTTATGAAAAACACTGTAATGTGAGTTAAGTTAAGGATTGACATAAAGCATGTACTTTGATGTTTGAAGTCTAATATGAGTTAAAATGTGCGCTACGATCTTTGAAATTGTTGAGATAAAATCTATCACACTTCTCCAATACATTGCTGCTGGTCCATTCCTGAGGGCAAACTGTTCCGAAACGGGGTATAAGGTGTGCACTGCGATATAAATTCGCAACAGGTATAATGGCACAGTCCCTTGATCCATCTGAAGTGAATGCATGAGACAGCTTATACATCCTGAAATTACTGTCCGGCTGTGGTGAAAACTTTGTGAACCATTCTATATATGCCAGCCACGCTGGCACCTGAGCACGTATATTCGGGTCATCTGGGAAGAGCTGCTGGAGAGCTCTCTCATTAAGCGTAAAAATGACACGGACCTGCATGGCATGAAATGCTGAGGGATAGTTAGCCGAATACTTGCTGAAAGAGTCGAAGAAAAAGGTACTTACACTGGATGACTGCTCCTTCTTAAATCCTGACAAGTGCAGTGTTGAAGCGCGAAGGAACGGTCCTCCCTTGCTTGTCCTGCCGTTCCAGAACAGCGTGAATGGAATCCACTACCATCCCAGCATCTGGGATTATGCCACGAAACTTTATGTGGTTGAACACTGGTACCGACCGGATAATAATTACTTGCTGCTCGGCGGCTTCTGCAATATGATTGAGTCTCAAGTTCGGCTCTTGAGTGCTTACCACAAAGTGAGCAAGTGCTTGTTGGAAGTGTGTTACTCCGTACTTGTATCGTAAAGTGTCGAAGTTGACAACTCTCTTCGGTTTTTTTGCCGTCGATATCTCAAGGTCTGGGCAGATATCTGGCGATCGCCAGGACGGTGTAATATCATCCTGCCTCATCTTCCATTTGATATTTTTCTTCAGGTCGAACACTTTCTCCTTCTGCTCCAACCACCATGTCATTTGTATCACCTCGTCCTTCCTGTTCGTTGCTACATACACGTCCTTTGCCAAGTCAATGTGCAGCCGTTCTGTGAACTGAGTATTAAAGTTATCCATTGTACCTCGGGACTGAATGCAGTTCACATAGTGGACCATCCAGTGCAACTTGATAAAATTGAAATTGCAGCGAACTCCTTCGTTAATGAACACCCCTTTATTCTCGTGGAAGCAGGATAGCGCATTGTGTAAGATATGAAGCATCTCCGACGTGTGTATTGGGTACTGTGCAATATAAACAAAGTCGAGTATCGCGTATACAGCTCGAATGAGTTGACTTGTTTTCTGGCTGGTGGACAACTGAATATCGGCCAACAAACCTAGCAGAAATTGGCAGATCTGGCTGTGCTCTATACCTGTCACTCTGGATAGAATAGACAGCCCCATGTAAAAGACACAAATCGAATGATTTAGCAGTATTCATTTACAGTGTGCGTCCAATTCTTTCAATCCCACTATGTCTGTGATCCACTGAACGACGTGCTTGACTACTCCCTGATGGAGCTGATGAAGAACGTCTGATGTAATGGTATCGTAAACATTGCAGTACGGCAAATCGATCCAAAATGGTCGTTGAATGGCCTTGATATGGTTTGCTTTGCATAGTCGGTTGAACTGCAATGGATCGGTGGAATTGATTAAGTCTAAAATCTTCATAACCTCGTCGACATTTCTGCGTTCGTAACTATCATCCCAATCCTCCCCTAGCTCTTTGTTCGGACACTTACATCGCAGACAGTCACCAGTAGTTATTCCGCATACTTGGACCTGCTCCTGATAATCTATGGCCACCGCAGACAGTGTTGGATGATACCAGTATACACGCCCGTTGCCATCTGTCATGTGTGTTCCTGGTCCTCTGACTTCAGCCGACTGAAACCGAAAGTGTGAAACAATCCCCAGCGAGTACAGGAATGGCTAGAATGTTTGTAGAGTGCGCTTAGGATGCTTGGAATATGTTAGAACTTAAAAAAACCCTTTCAACATGTCGTGAAATAGAAATCTGTAGACTCCACGGAAATTCTATAGAATTTCTATGGAATTTCTGCAAATTCTGTGAATTCTAGCCTTTTCTGGCAATCCTGTCCTTCCTGATATACTAGCAACGATTCATGTATTTCTCAGCAAATCAGTTACTATTCCCTGAAGAAACCTTATGATTCGTCACCACTAATCCAAGCACATGCGCTCTTGCAACTTCCCTCTCTCTTCCTCATTGTTGTTGATCATTCCAATTCTATCTCGGCCTTTGATCACTGGGGGGCTTGCCAAGTCGACTTTGTTGTGAGTCGTGAACCAGTCTTGGAGGTTCTCTCCGGGCATTCACTCTCCGTGCAGTCCGATAATTTGGTGGGGGGTCCGGTCGTCCAGCAGCATTCTGTACTTGTTTATCAGAGGTTTCAGCAATGTAGCGAGGCAGGGATTCTAGATTGTATGGAGGCAGGTCCTCTTGATTGGCGCAGTCTGCTGACATACTATGGTGACGAAGAGCAACCGAGAGATTTGTGCAGTAAAGGCAGGATATCTGGAGTCTCGCAATTTATAATGATGACTATTGAAGATTGCACAGTTGTTTTATTTACAGCAATCTTGCATGAAAATACAAGCCCTTGGCATGTACGTGTTAACACACTGGTGAAGCTGGTTTGGTCAGAATGCAATACCAGCCAATCAGAGCAGTCTTCTTGCATTCTGACCAGAATTCTCTATCTTGAAAAATGTATTTTTGCCCGGTGTGTAACTAGCATGTTCCCACTTCTTCGTCGAGAGACTGGCCGTACAGCCCAGGCTCTATACAGATAATGCATGGCTATATATTTGACTGTTCAAGCTCTTATCATACGGATATGGGAGGCCTATATACAGCATACACGGCCTATACGGATGCCAGTGGTCCAGTATACCAGAACATTTATAAGCTTGATTTTTTACAGTATAAGCAAACCTAAGTTATCGATCACCGGACGGCATGTGAACAATCACTTATATTGGGGAACTTTCCTTCCTTACGTTTCCCGACCTGGTAGAAGCAAAACCCAGTCTTCTGTATAAGGAAATTTGCCTTATCAAAAAAAGGTAAAATTAGCTATGATGATTATTTCCATATATGGAAATTTCTGACTTCCTTCATATGGATATGGCAGTATGTATCTTTTCTTCTTTTCTTTTTGCTCCATACAATACGGGGTACATTCGGAACACAAGTTAAGACGCAGAACTGGCGTCACCCTTTCTATCCACATGGTAGGTGTACTAGCGTCTTAGCGATAAATATTTGCCTAATAATCCTTAGTGTACATGCTAGGTAGTCGGGGGGTGAGAGTTAGGACTCGGGCGTTGTGTGGTTCGTTTTCTTTCTTTGTAAAACACAACTTTGCAACTGCATATCTGCATCCATTGCATTCAATGACTACGTAAGTGATGCATTCATTGTTCAGTTTGAGTCCCTTACTCTGCAAAGAGGGATGGGTGGTTATAAACAAGCTTGAAAGACTACTACTAGGACTGCCAGGTAACTACCAGCACCAGCAGTTTACACATACGCACACATACCGCGCATCGGGGCATTTTCTCAAGTCGTTGAAGAGACAGGTAGAGATGCGAAATGGACACCTAGGGCCGTAATAAGCAAGGTGGAATACTCAGACGCTCACTGGCAGATCAAGCACCCGGAGATCGTGGGTCAGACCGACACAGAACCAGAAGGCCCAGAACCCCACTCGACAGTGAGTTATGCAGGTTTTTTTTTTTTCCTTTTGACATTAATATTGTGTATGTCTGTGTTGATGATGGCAATAACTCCCATCTCCCAGTTGGCACCGCTGGCCGGTCAACACATCCAAATCCCAATGATGACTCCAGAAATAATAATACCATGGAAGAAATCTGGTTCCTAACGAGTTGTGAACGCTCCCACCGCGCCACCGCTCTTCAACACCGGAGAGATGCCGAGTCCGGTTCCAGTAGATCCTACATCTTAGATCGTCTTTCTTCATTTTACGTTGCACTCATACAGTCTCTTGAGAGTCTTTTTCATAAGACTTCAGAAACTCTCGAAACTATAATAACAAATAGGGTTATCAGCAGAAATATAGAGCAAACTCCTGGTACTGTAGTAAGACGTACTCGCAGGGGTAAACCTCATCGGGACAACTGTAATTGTCTCGCCAGAGCCCAAAAGCACAAAAAAGATCTTGAACATATATACAAACTAACGAGCAGGACAGGTATGGAATTTATTAAAAATTTCCCTAAACTTATTGAGAAAGTAATGGAGTTGGATGAACTTTTTACCCGGCATCATCAGAGGCATGTTGGCGCTGCTGAGGTAAGTAGATTATAAGTGTAGAATGGAAATGTTCCTAGATAATTTGGTGTTTGTCATTCTCGCTTTGCCCACTGGGACTGCATGTTCAATTGTATTCAGACCTGACCTAAGCAAATTTCTGTGCCACGAGCTTGAGCAGGATATCGGGAGTATGTGAGGCTAAGAAAGTCAGAGAAGATACGTCGATATTACGAATTTCGATCTCGCTTTTGGACTTTGACTTGATCTTTAGTATGAAGACAATAAATTATTATAATTCTGTATATATGTCAGCATGCACCAAGATCGGGGGTAACGCCAAGTCAAATAAGAGAAGCAAACAGATAAGGAATATTACTTACTTTCCTTCCTTACGTTTCCTGACCTGGTAGAAGCAAAACCCAGTCTTTTGTATAGGGAAATTTGCCATACTTATCGAAGAAAAGGGCAAAATTAGCTGGGATGATTATTTCCTTATATGGAAATTTCTGACTTTCTTATATGGATATGGCAGTATGTATATTTTCTTCTTTTCTTTTTGCTCCATACGTTAGGTCGGAACACTAGTCGAGACGCAGCACAGGCATCATGTTAGAAGGAAATAGACTGATTGCCATTCTAGAACATATCATGGCTGATGCAGGATTGGCACCCGATCGACGATACCATACACGATTCCGCTACTGCCCATTCGGGTCAAGAAGGGCAGACCACCTACCAGTACCTTCCTGCAGGAATTGCCAATGGGCATGGAGACAAGCCTGGGAATGTGCACAAGACATACTGGAGGAAACAATGGGAATAATCGAACGAACAGAACCAATCACAATTCGAACCAACTATGGATACTCGCCACACAGGACGCAACACCAAGTACTCCACAACCACTACCTCACAGCATTCGAGAATGAAGTGGTAGTATGGTCTGGAAATGAAGAAACGTATTACGCTAATGCCACAGCCACAGCATGGATCTGTCGATCCCCACATGTCGAAGAATGCCACAGGGCGGCGATACAGATTACATGGCCACTGACACTCGACGCCCCAGAATATCTCAGGCATGTAAGGGACACGACAATGGGACAGATCGCAAGTGGCTGGAGGGGCACACTAGAAGGAACAATCCTCATTAGCGGATGCTTCTCGAGCACAGGGATCGACGGAGCGATCGCCACCTTCTTGATCGGCAGGAACACCGAAACCGATGAAATCATCATCCCCGATGGATACGACCGAGGAATATTCTACCGGAACCCCACGTTCTACCCCGGACTCAGTACCCGAGATCCAACGATCGAAGGAACCCCATCGGAACAGGAACGGCACGTCATTGGATGGATCCAGGAACAGAACAGAAGCGGATCTCCGATGAATACAGACAGCTCGGCATCGGAATGGAGCTACACCCAGAACCTTCGAGAACTCCGAGAGCACCGGGGACAGGAATAGCAGACGGGTTAGCTCGGAGGTGTACAGCCACAGGATTGGCAGAAGATGGCGTCATCATTTGCACTCGACAAGGACCATATGGAGAAGAAGGATCTAGAAGGACGGAACGGAACTCGACGGAATCGCGGGGTTCCGCACAGCCACTGGATTGGCTAGTGGCTGTGCCGAAGAAGCGTTGGGGGCTGTGCCGACGAAGCGTTGGGGCGGTGCTGCGGATGAACGGATCAGGTGACGGACTTTCTAGAAAGTATATAAGTAGCGAGCACTGCCACCAGAAGTTCCTTAGCGAAATTCTTTTGTATTGCCTACGGCTTCTTTGTACTGCCACCTAGTCGCCTTAGGCACCACTCTAATCTATCTTAGGCATCTAGTGCACGGCTGGTCCCTTGACCCCTACTAGTGCCTTATTGTTTACCCGACTATCCCTATCTCGCACTTCCCCACGATCAAGATAGCTTCTCAAGATCAGCGGAGTGAGTGGACTTGTTCTGGTGCGTCGATCTGAGGGATCTGCACTTGACCTTTCGCTCGGCCCTTGCCAAGCCAAGTGGACTGTCAAGCGCCGATCCTCGATCTGCTTATAGCGATCCGCACTGGTCCTAACATGAGAATTTCGCTCCAATCCTGGGTCTCCCCTACTTGCATGCGATGGATGTAGCCCCCATCTATCGATGTAAGTATAAGGGACTCCTGGGAGGGTTTTTATTTAGCGCATGTGATTTTGCTAATGGTGGTACAGTGTCTATACCCCCGGTAGCACGCGCATATCAGGTTTGGTCCGCCTATAACCGAACCTTCTCCCGATTCGAACGACTTCTTTGCAAAGCACAGAAGCTAATCAAGTTCTATATCGGTAAGCAATTCCCTAGCTTGTGGGAACCCTACCGGTTGCCTTGGACGTCCGCGGTGGAGTATTACGAAACTGCTGCGGAAGAAGTGGCTCAGCTGCCACGCCGGTTAGAACAGGCCCGAAACGCCTTGGTGAAAGGAGATCACCTGAACTGGAAGATTTGGGCGGTCGATACACCAGACACTCTCGAAGACTTCCTGCACTACTTAAGCGAGTACGGCGAACACACCTACACCCTCCAAGAACACTGCACACTCCTACACAACATCCTAGTCTACGTTCAAAGAGCCGAAGACAAATGCGTTCAAGAATTGTGCAAGAAATGGCACTTAGGGAGGCCCTTCTTCTCTACCTCCTCTCTCTCGCCGCGAGCATCATCATCGTCATCGTCATCTTCGGCTGGTCTGCGATCGTTCTTCTGTTTCGATCCGCTACACGTTCAATTACCACCTGGTCCACCCGTCTTCATCAACGCACGGTATCAATGTCCCTCGGAGCAATCTTCCAAGTCGGATACTGTATTGGAAGAATTACTGGCCGTCTGGCACCCCGCGAACATACCTCTTTGGAACAGCTATACCTCAGGATTTCTGGAGTCGGAGCAGTACTTGAACAAACTGCACATCGGCTGTCTCGAGAGGTGGGCCGCTACGGGCACGACATCGGGCATATGCGACGAATGCTCGAGGATGGCACGAACATGGTGGCGCAAGCCGATCAGAGAGACGCGGATATCGTGGAGCAACTCCAAGCGATGAGGTCGCTCCTGGAATCGGTAAGGGATGTGGCACGACTGTTCGAAGGGTACATGGAGAGGCGAGTCACTGCCTGGAACAGCTTCCACACTAGCTGGGTCGACATGCGCCACCTACAGGCAGTCCGCTGGCACGAGCAACAGGTGTCCCAGCAGACGATCCAGGCCCAACACGTCACGATGGCTCAACGAACGGAGACGAACTCCCAGGAACTCGAAAGGCTAGCGGCGCGTCTCAGCAGCGTGGAGGGTATGGTCAGGAACATCCACAGGGCAGTTCACCAGGAGGAAACGGAGGACTATGAGGCGACAACGATCATCCAGCGGGCCCATCAGATCTTCGACCTGGTCGACATGCACGCGGTCACCGACAGAACTGCTACTGAGGGACGCCTGGACGAGATTGACCAAAACATCGCCAGCCTCCTGCAGCGAGTGGACCCGCAGAACTTCTTCGCCGGCAACCGCACCTCACCAGCACCGGTACCAGTCACCGAGCGGCACCCACAAGTCCTCTCGCCGGCCCAACCACAGTCAGCACCGGCTCGTCTTCCTTGGTGGCCCATGGGAGGAAACTACGCCCTGCAGGAACACTCGAACGACTACCACCGCAACTGGCATTCACCGCCAGGATCACCGACACCAAACGTCAGGGAGGTCAGGGCCAGAGAAGTGGCGGCAGGGTACGTACGAGGGGCGGGACCAAACATCCCACCACCAATCCAGCACCAAGACACCGACTGGCCGGTTCAGTCAACACTCCCGGCGACAAGGCGAACTGGTCCGCAGGACACCTACTCCTGGAACCAGTCAGACGCTATCGGCTTCCCGGCGCAGAACTATTCGACAACGACGGTGAACGACGAGGCATGGTCAGAATGGCCTCCGGCACCCCCAGACTGGGACCAAGAGGCGCAAGAGCTCTACACCCCGGTCGTCGTTCCCCTCCAGCCGGTAACGAGTCAGGACAGTGGCGTCGGTCAGGAGTCGAGTCAGGAGAGCGAAGAGCCAGAGGATGTTGAGGAACAGTGAAGGGCAACGGCAGGCAACACGAACAGGACAAAGGCAACCGAGTAGTGGGACGGGGTACGGCTGGTAGCTTAGAGCTCGCCTCCTGTAACACTAGTGTACTAAAATATTTATGTATTGACACATTCACCTTACAGACAATGACTACAAACACAAGCAAGGGAACGGAGAAGTACCCCCTGTTCAGGGGCGAACTCTCAGAAAGTATTGAAAGCTGGAAGAACCAAATGACTTCCAGGCTGAATGAACGACACCCGGGTGACCTTAACAAGCAGGTCGTATTAATCTACAGAGCTCTCCGTGGTAAAGCACAGACATGGGTCGATGCTCCCTGGGCAAAGTTCAAGGACAAGCAAATCACGGAAACGGACGCCAATGGAACAGTCAAGTATCAAGGCGCATGGAAGGACCTAGAAGAACTATGGACCTACCTCACGGAACGACACACAAAGCTGTACAGCTTGAAAGATCAAGCAGAAATCCTCTTACACAAAATTGAGCAGAGGACAGCGCGCGTGGATGCATACAATGATGAGTTCGAGAAGATCGCGGTTAACCTACCCTCGCAGGTGTACCCCGAACACATATTGTTGTATCACTACAAACGAGGGCTTAATGACAAGATACGCAGTCGACTACAGACCAATGTAGATAACGACGATTGGAGCCTCGACCAGTGGAAGGAATATGCGCGGCGCATCGAAATACAACAAGTACAGGCCAATGCAACACAATCGAACAGTCGGTATCGACCAATGTTCAGGAACGGATATCAGGCAACGTACAGGCCTGAGGGCGCAGGTACTTACCCAGGAGAGTACCTCGGCGAGCCCATGGACGTGGATGTCCAGAAACGACAAGTCACCAGCTCCGCATGGAAACGAACCCCTCCAGTAAGGCGTGAGAGCGGGGCATGCTGGGAATGCGGCGCAACGGGTCACTGGCAGAGTGAGTGCCCAAGACTCCGAGCAGGTGAAAAGCCTAGCAGCGGGAGATGGAAATCAAGAGGAGCCAGGGGAACCCGTTACGGAAAAGGAAAAGGAAAGAAATCTCTTCACCGCCGGGAGATGGGGTTGGAATCCGATTCCGAGCTCGAGGAATTAGAGGATTTAAAGAGAGGGCCTCGTCAACGTGCAAGGCGTCAGAACGGCACGAAGAATGACGACGAGGAGGAACCCGAGGAGGGTTTTTAGAGGCACACGCCGACGATCCGACGGATCGGCGTGGAAGTCTCATACGTCGGTGGACTACCACAAGAATCGATAACCGGCATCCAAAGATCAAGATTAGATTATCGCAGGGGCAAATCAGGAACCAAGAAGTCGAAGCAATGATCGACTCAGGATCGGCGATATCTACGATCAGCCCAATAATGGTGAAGGACTTGAAGCTACACACCAAGCCCAACGCCAGCACACACGTTATTCGAAATGCGGACGGCACGCTAAACAAGGATGGATGGAAAGAGGACGTGGTAGTCAACATGAACACAGGTATAACCAACGGATGGGTCCGCCTGGCAGTAGTTATGACTGCAGGGGACAAGCTTCTATTGGGAGCGGACTGGCTTAATTGGTACGGAGTCAACATCAACTGCGCAACAGGAGCAGTCACATCGAAAGGAAGAACCACCTTTATGATCGGCACGGAACATTTGCGCCGATCACAAGAAGCTGTGATAGCTAAGCGGCAGAAGAGGAGGATCCGACAAAAGAAGCCAGTACAACCCAGGAGAATGGTAACTATGAAGCGGAAGCCTCGATACCCAGATGAGGAAAGCAGCGATGAGGACGAGGAAGAATGGCTGAAGGCAACACCCCCATCCTCGCCAACTAGGATGGTAACGTCACCAACGCCAACCAAACCACCTCGACCAACAGTACCACTGAAACCTCACCCGCCAGTTGTACCATTCACACTACCAGGAATGCCGACCTTCACACCAGAACAATCGAAACCCATGGAAGGGGTGGACGCACAGATAAGCCAAGAACTAATACCCCCGAAACCTACCTACCCAGGGAATCCAGAACAAGAATTCCAGGAAGGAAAATGGGTCACCAGCTGGAAGGCACATCAACTCAGGATTGTCGAAGGAGCTCTCGACTGGACCGTAATCATCAAAGACAAATTCGCCAGCTTCAAGACTAGGGAAGCAATGGAGCTTCACATTAAACGCGAAGCATACAAGTGATCCACCAGTGGATACAATGAAGCAACACTCGACTGGGTCTATGGACCATACTACCCAGCGATGCTAGAAGACATTGCAAATGAAGCGCGATGGATCTATGATTACGAGCAAGAACGCGTAGCGGCGCAAGAGCGAGAGCGAAGGAGAGTGGGAAGCGGCAAGCAAAGGCAAGCGCTCCCACCGGCACCAGGACTAGGAAAGAGGCAGAAGTCCGAAACCGACGAAGGAGGGTCGGTCCATGCAGACTCTGAAAGGAGGGATTGGACTGATGACGCATCGGCTGTCATTCGCCGGATGCAAGTAAAACGGCGGGATTCCATTCCGTCGTCAGGCAAGGAGATTAATATAATCATCGGAGCTGAGCCGACGGCTCCAACCCTGCTTGGAAGGCACATGGCTAGTAGACGTCGTAGGAATGTCGAACGTTGGGCTCGGTCCATGCAGACTCCGAAAGGAGGGATTGGACTACACCGAAGGAGAGATGAGCTACTCCCAGTGGGGCGTCCACTGATCAAGCGACGTCTGTCTAAGTACCCAGACGGTCTTCATCGGGTAGACCTGGGGAACAGAGAGAAAGGGACGACGTGGAAACATACCACGGTATTAAAAGAAGGCGCTGAAGTGGGTAGGCAATGGCCCACGCAACAGCAGTTCCGCCGAGAACGCTCCCATGCCGCATTAAGAAAGAATGGGGAAGCGGCCGGAAAGTACCCTCCAGCTCCTCAAGGTAGAGTGGTAGCTGTTGCTAAGGAATCAGGGAAATGGAACGAGGTACAAGACCCTGGTGCTAGTGGAAGCATGCTCCCCCAATGGGGTCAAGAGTCCAAGCTCCTAGACCGAAGGTACCTGCGAGCACCGGCTCGTACAACAAAGCGGGAGAGGTCGGCGCGAAAAGGGAAAACTATGGTCACAACCACCACCATGAGAGGAGTACCGCTAAATCGTACTTCGCCCCGATCCCAGAAGCTGAATCTGATACTCAGCACCGGAAGCTTTATTCGAGCAATGGACACCGAGATCCGAAAGCGACTTACCAAGTGGAACTCGGTAGCACAAAAGTATGCTCAGGAAAAGGCTCTGAAGGAGGGAAGGTCGGCAGACAGCAAGGAACGACCCCTCAAGGAACTAGTACCTCCACAACTCTGGAAGTACTTGGATAGATTCGATAAGGAACGCGCGAAACGATTGCCCAAGTCAACTAAATGGGACATGAAGATCGAACTCGTGGAAGGAGCAGAACTTCCGAAACCTGGGCCAGTATACAGCCTATCACCGGCAGAACGACAAGCAGTGGAAGAATTCATCAAGGATAATCTGGAAAGGGGATGGATCCGAAGAGTCGACAACCAATTGGCGCCCCAAGACAAAACATCTGTCTGTGCCCCAGTATTCTTTGTTGGCAAGAAAGATGCAGGCGCCAGACTGGTAATCGACTATCGAGCCATCAACAAGATTTGTAAACCAGACCCGTATCCTATTCCACTCCTTCACTCGCTTCCAGATGAACTGGCAACGGCTACATGGTTCACAACACTCGATCTGCGAAGTGGTTACAACAACTTGTGCATACATCCAGGTCACGAGAAATTTGCGGCGTTCAGAACACACCGAGGAGTATACCAGCCCCTAGTCATGCAGTTCGGAATGATGAATTCACCCGCCGTATTCCAACGGGCAATGAATGAATTATTCGAAGACATGATTAGCAGAGAAGTGCTGGTCTACCTTGACGATATCATCATCTATGCCAAGACAGAAGAAAAATTGTGGGAAATAACCCATAGGGTCATGGATCGACTCAGGGAAGCAGACTTCTACTGTAAACCAGAGAAGTGCTACTTTGCCCAAAGAGAGTTGGATTACCTCGGATTCGTGGTCAACCAGGAAGGATTGAAGATGGACCCCTACAAAGCAAAGGCAGTAGAGGAATGGCCAGACCTCCAATCGAAAACCGATATTCGACGGTTCATTGGGTTTGCCAATTTCTACAGGAAATTTATCAATGGATTTGCCAAGACCGCAAGACCCCTAACAGAGCTAATGTCGGCCAAACGAACATTCACCTGGGGAGAACGACAGAAGGCAGCCTTTCAAGCATTAAAGGAAGCATTCACCTCAGCACCAATACTCAAACGACCAGACTATAACCGACGATTCGTAGTGGAAACTGATGCTTCAGACCTAGGAATGGGAGCAGTTCTATCGCAGGAATTCGACGATGGAATACTACACCCGATCGCCTACTAGTCCAATGCATATACGGGAGCAGAAAAGAACTATCCCATTATGAAGAAGGAACTTTTGGCGATAGTCAAGGCGCTTGGAGTATGGCGACATCACCTCCAAGGAGTACCAAACGAACTGGCAACGCGCATCCTGTGCGATCAGGCAAATCTACGATACTATATGCAGAAGCAGAAAGTACCCAGTCAGACCGAAAACTGGGCTGCATTTCTATCCAACTTCAAGTTCACAATCGAGTACCGACCAGGAGCAAAGAATGCTCGTGCAGATGCACTATCCAGAAGACCAGACTATGGAGTAGATGAAGAAAAGAAGGAATCGGTCATCCTGCCGAAGGAATGGTTTGCAGAACCAGAAGCGGACATCAGGGTAATGTATTACCTGATTCAGGATGACGACCTGTATGAACGAATGAAGACAGCCTGGGAAAAGGCCGGCTGGACGAAGCCATTTGAAGATGGAAAGAGTGGAGGTCTCCTCGTTGGGAATAACGAGTTGAGCCTGAAGTATGACAAGCGGTTGAGGAGCTGGACCAAGGATGGTAAGATAGCTCTCCCGGACATGGAAGACGCTAGGGCTATCAGGAAGGAACTTGTACGACGTAACCACGATGAGCCTAGCGCAGGGCACGGAGGCCCAGAGAAGACCCTGGAACGAGTCAAAAGACACTACTGGTGGCCAGGAATGAATAAAGAAATCACCGAGATAGTGCAGAGCTGCGACACATGCCAGCGAACCAAAGCAAGACGAGGAAAGGTGCAACCACCGCTTCAACCACTCCCAGTACCACAGGCACCATAGGAAGAGATCACCATGGATTTTGTCACCGGCATACCAGTAACTAAGGACAAGCACGATGCGGTACTGGTGGTAGTGGATCGCTTATCCAAGATGGCAAGATTCCTGCCCACAACCAAGACTGCAAACACGGAAGAAACAGCTCAACTCCTGGTCAACAACATATTCTGTCTGTTCGGAAGGCCGAAGATCGTAATTAGCGACCGAGGACCCCAATTTGCAAGCAAGCTCATGGGATACATCACCAATGCAGTTGGAACGGAGCGGAAGCTGAGCACGGCCTACCACCCACAGACAGATGGACAAACAGAGCGAGTCAACCAGGAAATGGAGCAGTACCTACGCTGCTACGTCAATCAGGACCAAGACGATTGGGATAGGTGGCTACCAATGGCAGAGTACGCCTACAACTCAAGAGTACACTCAGGAACAGGAAAGGTACCCTTCGAGGTTGTACTGGGAAGAATCCCAGAGTTAGCCTATATCAGCAGCCCAGCCGAAGCAAGCGATCAAGGATGGGTGGAACGGGCCGAACGGGCCCAGAAGGAAGCGAAAGAAGCAATGAAAAGAAGCCAGGACCAGATGAAGCGATATGCGGATCGGCACCGAGGAAGAATGCCAAACTTCGAGATCGGCGACCAAGTTCTTCTTAATGCCAGGAACCTTACTCTTCTAGTTCCGACAAGGAAGCTCAGCGAAAGGAACCTCGGACCCTACACAGTGGTTACCAAGCACGGAACAGTCAATTATGAGCTAGACCTGCCGAAGGAATTACGCATACACCCAGTATTCCATGCAGGACTCCTTATTCCGTACAGACAACCAGAGCAACCAGGAGAAAGGGAACCGAGACCTGGACCGGAAATCATCGCTGGAGAGGAAGAGTATGAAGTCGAACAAGTCAACGGCATCGAAAAGAAGAAAGGGACGTGGAAACTCAACGTCAAGTGGAAAGGGTACCCAGAGGAGGAAAATACCTGGGAACCCTTGAGCAATCTCGAAAATGCTTGGCAAGTAGTAACGGATTACCTCGACGAACATCCAATGGAAGACGCAGAAGCAGTCTTAGAGATTCGGAAATGGCTAAGGAAGCTGAAGGGAAAAGCAGCACGATCGACAAGAGGACTCAAAATCGACGACGTCAATATTAGAGGGATCCACAAGGTACAAGACCACCCACATCCGACAAGTGACAGGCGACATTGGGAAGTGCAACGCCCATCGGAGCAAGCAACCACCTCGGGAAGACACCCCGAAGCGGAACAATGTGGAATGCGCCTACTGAAAGAAGTCCTTGGAAGAGAGTATAGTATTGCCGATTGGATGCCCCAGCGCTGAGGGCAAGAATACCAGGCACCGGTTAATAAAAGAAACGGCAACGGCTACTCACTCAGGACACCCTCAAACAAGACCATTGATTCTGCCAAACCGAAAGGCACGAAGAAATAAATGACGGTATCTGCCGAACTGCAGGCATGACGAAATAAATGGCATGTAAACCCAAAACGAGCTGCCGAACTAGCAGCAAGGAAAAGAATACTAGAAGAAAATCAAGATAATCACATGCGCGAAATCAGTCAATTAACAGGCTTCACTCCTCCTTTTAGTCCGGAATTACGCCTTTGGAGGGGGAATGTTAGAAGGAAATAGACTGATTGCCATTCTAGGACATATCATGGCTGATGCAGGATTGGCACCCGATCGACGATACCATACACGATTCCGCTACTGCCCATTCGGGTCAAGAAGGGCAGACCACCTACCAGTACCTTCCTGCAGGAATTGCCAATGGGCATGGAGACAAGCCTGGGAATGTGCACAAGACATACTGGAGGAAACAATGGGAATAATCGAACGAACAGAACCAATCACAATTCGAACCAACTATGGATACTCGCCACACAGGACGCAACACCAAGTACTCCACAACCACTACCTCACAGCATTCGAGAATGAAGTGGTAGTATGGTCTGGAAATGAAGAAACGTATTACGCTAATGCCACAGCCACAGCATGGATCTGTCGATCCCCACATGTCGAAGAATGCCACAGGGCGGCGATACAGATTACATGGCCACTGACACTCGACGCCCCAGAATATCTCAGGCATGTAAGGGACACGACAATGGGACAGATCGCAAGTGGCTGGAGGGGCACACTAGAAGGAACAATCCTCATTAGCGGATGCTTCTCGAGCACAGGGATCGACGGAGCGATCGCCACCTTCTTGATCGGCAGGAACACCGAAACCGATGAAATCATCATCCCCGATGGATACGACCGAGGAATATTCTACCGGAACCCCACGTTCTACCCCGGACTCAGTACCCGAGATCCAACGATCGAAGGAACCCCATCGGAACAGGAACGGCACGTCATTGGATGGATCCAGGAACAGAACAGAAGCGGATCTCCGATGAATACAGACAGCTCGGCATCGGAATGGAGCTACACCCGGAACCTTCGAGAACTCCGAGAGCACCGGGGACAGGAATAGCAGACGGGTTAGCTCGGAGGTGTACAGCCACAGGATTGGCAGAAGATGGCGTCATCATTTGCACTCGACAAGGACCATATGGAGAAGAAGGATCTAGAAGGACGGAACGGAACTCGACGGAATCGCGGGGTTCCGCACAGCCACTGGATTGGCTAGTGGCTGTGCCGAAGAAGCGTTGGGGGCTGTGCCGACGAAGCGTTGGGGCGGTGCTGCGGATGAACGGATCAGGTGACGGACTTTCTAGAAAGTATATAAGTAGCGAGCACTGCCACCAGAAGTTCCTTAGCGAAATTCTTTTGTATTGCCTACGGCTTCTTTGTACTGCCACCTAGTCGCCTTAGGCACCACTCTAATCTATCTTAGGCATCTAGTGCACGGCTGGTCCCTTGACCCCTACTAGTGCCTTATTGTTTACCCGACTATCCCTATCTCGCACTTCCCCACGATCAAGATAGCTTCTCAAGATCAGCGGAGTGAGTGGACTTGTTCTGGTGCGTCGATCTGAGGGATCTGCACTTGACCTTTCGCTCGGCCCTTGCCAAGCCAAGTGGACTGTCAAGCGCCGATCCTCGATCTGCTTATAGCGATCCGCACTGGTCCTAACACATCACCCTTTCTATCCATGCGGTAAGTGTCCTAGCATCGTAGTGATGAATATGATACAAAACTTACCTAATAATCTGAGGTTAGTGCACTTGCTAGGTAGTGGGTGAGGGTTAGGACTCGGACGTTGTGTGCTTCGTTTCCTTTGTAAAACACAACTTTGCAACTGCATATCTGCATCCATTGCATTCAATGACTACGTAAGTGATGCAAATATTCATCGTTCAGTTTGAACCACTTACTCTGCAAAGGGAGCTGGGCGGTTATAAACAAGCTTGAAAGACTGCCACTAGGACTGCCAGGTAACTACCAGCACCAGCAGTTTACACACACGCACACATACCGCTAAATTCTCCTGTGGTCTCCGAAGAGCCAAAGGATTGAAGGTGAGTTGGCAGGAGCCTTCCTGGGTGATCCGGAGGAGTACCGGTGGAGGGATGGACGATCCGAGACAGATTTGGTGAGGAGGTAGGGCAGGAGCTGAGGTAGGGGGAGTGCCAGGCACGGAAGCGGCGGGAGAAGCTGGATTAGACTCGAGGATCGACGAGAAGCGTAAGTGGCTGTGTTTCAAAGACTAAAACTGAGACGCGGGGCAGGATCGACGAGGCCTGATCTCTGTTTCGGAATACGCAGAACGATGGAAACGGTGCTCGGAACGACGAGTACTGCCAGAGGAACGTCCGGAACGTTTACCAGACACCTCCTAACAGTCTAGGATGGCCGTGGCTACGACTAGTGACAATGAGATAGCTAAGAGACTCGAGAATTATGAGGTGTGGTGAGTCCTTGATAGAATCGAAGTCTTTCCAAGCTGTAACCGACTTAGAGAGCTTTGGGACGAACGTTAGAACGTAGAACTGGTACTGTAGGATTCACTGAGCTTCTCCCTACTACATCCATGCTCTATTTATAGGAACGAAGTTCATAAGTCATCAAAGAGGGTGAAAGACAAGGATCTGTGTGGATTTGAAGGAAAATGGAGTAGTGCATATGAGAACAAAGATAGACGGGAGGAAAAATGGCATGACGAAGGCTCGGGTGAAGGGTAAGAGCCACCGGACAAGTAGGGAAGCATAGAAAGGGGGAAGAGAGCACATACAGGGACAAAGGCGCAAAGGCAAGCTTTTCGGAGCATACTCGAGGGATGAACAATGGACTAGTCTAGCAAAAGGGGAAGCATAATGAAGGGATACAGCGGATAAGGCATAGGTGGATCGGGGAAAGTCTAAACAAAGGAGCAGAGAGGTGAAGGAAGTGCATACAGTTTCTCGGGCTTGGGAGGTCTTGGCCAGTACGCTCGGGTGAGCCTCCGGGTCTGAGGACTCGGGATTCCGGAGCAGGAGAGCGGTAGGGACTTTCCAGGAAGAGTCTAGAGTGTGTTGGCCTCAGCTCCTTGTGTCGATAGCTTATGTCTGCTTTCTGTAGAGGCTGTCGACGGTGTAGTACGAGGTGGCATGCGTCGTCACGTGACTTCACTGATCGGTCTCACCTGCCAATTTCTGTATCTTGCGTCTGATCCGTCCTTAGCACGTGACGGATCTCTTCACTGTGCATCGGGGCATTTTCTCAAGCCGTTGAAGAGACAGGTAGAGATGCGAAATGGACACCTAGGGCCGTAATAAGCAAGGTGGAATACTCAGACGCTCACTGGCAGATCAAGCACCCGGAGATCGCGGGTCAGACCAACACGGAACCAGAAGGCCCAGAACCCCACCCGACAGTGAGTTATGCAGGTTTTTTTTTTCCTTTTGACATTACACCTGTTTGAATAAATAATGGCACTCATGTGACATCTGGGATGAAAACAATTCACTTCAGAAGCAGCTGGGAAATGGACTTTGTTATAATCTACCAAATTCTAGCTGCCTTCCACACTTCCTTAGGCACAATTTATTTTATCCAGAGCTCACTTCTTGACAAAATTTAACAAAACTTGTTCCTAAATTTACTATATAGCACCTATTGTTCAATACATTTATGAATTGCATTTTGATTTAGATAATTATACTAAATATCTACTGATTTCAATACAGAATATTGCCCAGAACCTGTTCCAGACATTTCTGTATTACAAATCAATACTGGTAAAATATGACCACTTAATTTACCTGCATTGTATTATAACTACCAATTTTCAAGAGTGAAAGCTGTTATTTGATTGTTGTACGATGCTGTTGAGCTCTGGGCACATAGGAATTTTGACGGAGTCCCACTGATCACATGATCAAAACTGTTCGAAGGTCGCCTAGGGAGTGCCATTACTTATTCAAACGGCTATAATATTGTGTATGTCCGTGTTGATGATGGCAATAACTCCCATCTCCCAGTTGGCACCGCTGGCCGGTCAACACATCCAAATCCCAACGACTCCAGAAATAATAATACCAAGGAAATCCGGTTCCTAACGAGTCGTCAACACTTCCAGCGCGCCGCTAACTGGAGAGACGCCGAGTCCGCTTCCAGTAGATACTACGACATCTCAGATGGTCTTTTTTTCATTTCACGCTGCACTCGTACAGTCTCTCGAGCGTCTTGCTGATGAGACTTCAAAAACTCTCGAAACTATAACGACAAATACAGTTATCAGCAGAGATATAGAGCAAACTCCTGGTACTGTAGTAAGACGTACTATTCGCAGGGGTAAACCTCGTCGTGACAACTGTAATTGTCTCGCCGAGGCCCAAAAGCGCGAAAAAGATCTTGAATGTATAAACAGCAAACTAAAGAGCGGGACGAATACGGAATTTATTAAAAATTTCCCTAAACTTATAGAGAAAGTAGTGAAGTTGGAGGATTTTTTTTCCGGCATTATTGTAGGCATGTTGACGCTACTGAGGTAAGTGAATTATGAGTGTAGAATGGAAATGTTCCTAGATAATTTGGTGTTTGTCATTCTCGCTTTGCCCACTGGGACTGTACATATGTTCAATTGTATTCGGACCTGAGCAGATTTCTGTACCACGAGCTTGAGCAGGATATTGGGAGTGAGGTTAGGAAAGTCAGAGAAGATGCGACAATATTACGAATCTCAATCTCGCTTTCGGACTTTGTCTTGATCTTTAGTATGAAGAGAATGAATTATTATAATTCTGTATATATGCCAGGATGCACCAAGATCGGGGGTAACGTCAAGTCAAATAAGAGAAGCAAACAGATAAGGGATGAGAGAAAGAAGATAGCAAGAGAAACGAGTGTTTGAAGAACAAGGAGAAGGGGAAAAGGCACTCTGAGCTTTGAACTGCGATTCGGTCGTCACCGTCTCTTAGACCCTCGTCCGATCCTATCTTCCTCGTTACTCGGTGGACTTCTTCGTTTCCTATTATTAGAGAACAACCCGTCAATCAATCGAACTCATGCTTTATATCTCTTGTAGGTAGATTCCTTCATACCTAGACTTCCCATCTTCCGGTTCACGATGTCTCTCCCGTCTCTCGCTCTTATCTCTTTCTCTGTCCCGATCACGATCCCTCTCTCTATCCCTTTCTCTCTCCTTCTCCCTATCTCTTTCCCTACCGCCATCTCTTTCCCTTTCCCTATCTCTACTCTCCCTCCCGCTTTCCCTGTCCCACTCTCTCTCACTCGGTGTGCCCCCTCCGCCATCTTTACTCCCCCTGCTCCCCCGACGCTGCCACCGCCCCCACCATAATCCAATCCTTCCAAAACGGGTGCAGCCCCACCTGTATCCCGGTCTTTATCCTTGTACCTCGTCGCACTCAAGTTCCTCGGACCAGTGGGCACAGGACGATTGGGCAAGGAGGATAAAGCGTTTGGTCCTCCTCCCGCTGTCGCGCTTCCTACAGTACTTCCTCCGACAGAGGCAGATCCAATACCGACATTGACACCTCCGCCAATCCCTCGTCCACGTCCGGCAGGATAGCTCGGAACAACTCGACCTCCGCCTCCGCGTGGTGCTGTAGGTATATTCGCACCTACGGGTCCGCCTCGACCGCGGAATGAAGTTGGTGTGGAACTGACGCGGGGTGGAATGGATGTCGTTGAGATTGGGACTGGGGTTCCTCCACCTGTATCAATGCCAATGCCCCCGTGCGAATGTGGGTGTTGGTGTTGATGAGGATGACCATGGATTTGTTGGTTTTGGATGTTTCCGTCTTGCATCTACAATATGTCGTAATGCGCAACACGGATAAGAAAATAAGAAATACGTAGTAATGACAAGTAAAAGCGGACGCACCTGCATAGGCCCGAAATCAGGACCCATATTCATACCCATACCCATCATCCCAGGTGGTGGACCACCAGGTAACCCATCAGGCATCCCTGCCGGGCCCATCTGTCCAACTTGCTCAGGCGTCCCACTCGGTCCAGCAGGGAACTGTCCATCTTGCATCATAGGTCCTGGTCCTTGCCCAGGTCCAGACATCCCAACATTAACGTTCATATCACCGTTCATACCCATACCCATCGGATTACCCATTCCGACGCCCATATGTCCTGTACCGGTCATGCCACCCATTTCCGCTGCCATCATCGGATTGATAGGTCCCATTTGGTTCATCCCTACTGGAGGCATCATCCCTGGCCCTACACCGACACCAGGAGGCCCATTCGGTCCGGCACCTCCTCCCATTATTGCATTCGTCCCCGTCATGACCATCGTCCGCGCCTCAGGTGGGAGCGCAAGGAATTGTTCTTCGGGCATCCCAGCAAAATTAAGCACGTTCGTCCTGAGTACACCAGCCATTTCTCCCATCGTGCGCCGACGATAACAATAGGCTTCCCATGAGATCTCGTCAAACCCGTAGTTGAACCAGTCACTGATGTCCGCACCCGGTCGTCTCCAGGGCTTTTCGGCAAGGTTTGTCATGTCGATTTCGAAGACTGACCGACCCTCGTATGTACCTGGAGCACTGGGATCGATGCTCGGATGTGATGGCGGGGCACGGACGGGCGGAAGTGTGGATGGATCGGGGCCTTCATCTGTTGGAGGTTGTTGAGCGGCTGTTGGTTGGACGGGCGTCCCAGATACGTCTATAGCGGGCGTTTCGGGAGGAAGCTGCGGAGTTCCGGCTTGACTAGGTAGGCCAGGCAGAGGAGTCTGTTTTTGAGAGTCTGGTGGGACTCCTCGTTCACGAGGAGTGTATTCTGTAGTTAAGTTCGTGGCTGCATGGAGGCATGAGTTGTAACCAGTGAGGATATCAAGTAGCTCCACGCACGGTGACCCGGTGTGGCCGGTGCAGCTGCACTTGGTGCCCGGGCTTGAACAGGCCTATGACCACCTCTTTGACTCCTGCATGTCGTTCAAAAACCAGTCCTAACTGTATGGCTTCAAGAAACGGCCTACCGGAAGTCTAAAGAGCGCGTTGGCGGCTCAAGAATGAACTCGATGTCCTGGAAAAAAATGTTAACTTCTCCGAGCATTGAAAAGCACAAACGAAGGAGCGCACCTCCTCATCACTGTCCTCTTCCACCTCTTCTTCCTCGTCGCCCTGTTCCTCAGCCTCATTATCATTCTGCACCTCTACAGCGTCTCCATTCTCCTCGTCTTGTTCGATTTTTGGCTGTTCGTTAGCGTCGGCAGGCTCCGTAGATACAGCCAGAGCCTCTTCTTCGGCTACTTCATCTTCGAGATGCACGATAACTCCGTTTGCGTGTTTTTCAGCTGCTTCCGAGGGGAGACTGCGGAATGTGACATCGGAAATGGGCGCGTTAATGGAAAGGGACGGGGGGGTACAACATACGACTCACGAAATGACATCTACTACTGACGATGAATGTCAGCGAGAATAATAGCCCCAAACCGAATAGTCGCTCTCACCATTGTCCTGTAATTTTTGACTGGTAGGTTCTGTGGAATCACCGTAAAGGAAGGAATCCTCATCATCGTCCCTAATTAATATGAACTTAGTCGCTTCTCAGAAACTTTTTCTCATTAGACTGCCTACATCATTCTTCTTGAGAAATTGTCTAGATTGTCGTGAAGTTTACCGTTGAGTGACGCGATGCGCGATGAGTCGCGACTCTTGAGCGTGTCAGGCGGGGACTCAAGAGCGCAAATCCCATTTTGAATGGTCACACGAGTAACATCATTATTTGTATTCGTGGGAATTCATTAGTCATCTCCAAGTTTACATCCTCATTTTCTTTTTTCTTCTTTCTTTCCTTTGAACAATCGAGAGGACTCAAAAGTTCGGGCTTGGTCGAGCTCTTCCATCTCCTCGTCCGCGTTCCCGTCCTCGAGAATGACGGACTACGCGAATCAAGAAGTAGCGTATGGGTCTCGTGTGCCTGTGATTTCCTGTTCGCTTGTACGCTCTTGACGGAGGTAACGCTGTGCTGTCGTGGTACTGATGTGCGCCCATGATGGATGTCTAGGGAGTGGAGAACGGGTGTTACTGCATGCGAGACTCTACAGGATTGAGTATTCTCTCTGATGAGCTGTTTTGCCTTGCCATGACCATGAACTGTGCCCATTAATACTGTTGTGACGTGTCTACTACATTGTTGTTGTTCTATAAATCGGATGAACGCAAAGGAGAAACGGATGTGTAATATGAAGCGAATTGATTTCTCACGTCAAGCATATTTACTCGTAACGCAGTTGTTGGCAATATACCAATGGCAGCTTTCTAACATCTCTCTCTCTCTCCATACCCGTCTCTCTCTCCTTTACTCCATGGACCCTCCAGCTCTCGTACTCATACCCTCTTCTCCTCTTGATCGAACAAACATCTCTCCCACTCCCTCATCAAACAGCAGCTCCCCCGTCTCATCAGACCTTTCGTATACGACAACGACAACTCCACCCTCGTCCTATGGCCTACCCACGGAGGACGACCCAGGTAGAAACTCTTCAGAATCAACTATATTCTCAATCTACTCAATGTACAGTGAGCGTCGCCAGACTTGGCGAAAATCAGCTCTTCATAACAGTGCAGTCGGTGCTACGGGATTGGGTATCATGGGTGTGGGTGTGACAGGGCATGTGAAAGAGTACAGTAACAGAGACGGGTCAAGAGAAAGCGGGAAGGATTATACTAGTACTGCGGACGAAGGAAGGCTGAGCGAGTCCATAGCAGACTCCTTTTATCGTGGGCCGAAGACGGAGAGCGTGAGTCGGCAATCGAGCACTGGAAGCGGGTTCTTCGCAGGCTCGGCTTCAGCCTCAGCCTCGGTGGAAGGCTCGAGTCGACACCAAAGTTACAGTTACAGCATAAATTCGCCTCAGAGCCAACCTACCAGCAGCAGACATCACGTCGTCGGTTCCTTCTTAGACGCTCGTTCTGGATCACCGTCGGAATTGCCTTACGCAACGAACGCTGATCGTGATAGCATCCCGAATATTGGCGCATCTCGACCTCTATCTACCAGCTCAAACGCGGATAATATTGGCATAACAATAGAGGCTGACTTCCACACTTCTTCCCCTATCCACCGAGGTCCCCAAGTCCCTCAGGGTGCTGCTGGACATGCTGCTGAAGCCGTTGACCCCTGGGGTAGCTATGTCGTCGATCTGACACTTGCGGACGACAGTCACGATAGTCAGCCCGAGCTCAATATGCATCGACACAGTCCCGCTTCGGGCAAAGTTCACGACGCTGACGGGTTATTATGGGAGAAACCATCCCGACCGCCCCGAGGGAGTCCACCATCCCAATCACCGCCCCCAACGCAGACACAAGCACACGCACACGCAAAGTCGGAAAGCGCAAGCACAGCTACACATTACTTCTTGGCGTTGTCACCCGTCAGCGGCAGTAGCGCCGGACATGGTGCCGATACTATGAGCACAGCTAACGAGGGAGGGTACGTGACTGCTCCGCAGAGTGTGGAATCATCAGCTTCGTTCTCGGCGCGGTTTCGAGTTACGAACCCTGATCCACTTTCGAGCAGTCCTCCCCCACCACCCTCCTTCGGGGGGAGTCACACTCGCATGTCTACGCGAAGTTCGCGTAGCATCTCATCGTCTCAGAAGGGGCTGCCGGCCTTACCGGCAAGTCCTAGAGGCTCGTCTAGCAGTCCAGCATCTTCATCTGCTCCCGCACTTGTGCCTACCAGCCCACCTTCCTCTGTGCACGCAAACCTTGAATCCAGCGTATCACCCTCGCCACCAACACCTCCACCACCAGACCGGGAAAGCGACCGAGACGGAGTAGCACGAGGAGTATCCACGTCCTCCTCCTCACGGCGTTCCCGCATGCCGGAAGCCGGAGAAGAACCAGAAGCATTCTTCGTGCGAAATACCTATGCGCAGCTGGATGTGACCGGCGTGAAGGGTGATGGATATGAAGAAGGCATTGAAAGAACGCGTGCAAAGTTGGGGTATGACCGCCGAAGCGTGCAGTTGGCTGTGAGGGGGGATGCGAGGGGGGATATTAGGGGTGAGCTTTCCGAGGATGAGATTAACGTGCTGAAAAGCGTGGATCGGTACGTTATTTGGTCGCGTATTCGTGCCGTTACTGAGTATGGTATTGATATCGTTTAAGATATGGATTTTTGAATACTCCGTCTCACGACCGCATGGTCATGCTACCTGCTTCCTTCCTATCCAAATCTTTGCATGCCATAGCGCAAACCAGCACATCCGGTCCACCTTCTCCGCCACTCCTAACATCCGAACCTAAACCTCCACCGGTCTCGAAAGACCTCGAAAAGAGACGAATATCAAAATGGGGAAGAATGCTCGAAGCGGAGAAGCGTGATTCGGGAGGGAACGTCGCCGTCTGGCGGGTCAAACCAAACAAAGAACGAAAACTCCGATCGAGAGTGTTCAAAGGTATCCCTGATGCGTGGCGTGCAGCTGCTTGGGAGGTACTCGTCGCCCGGTGGGTTGGGAGGAAGAGAAAGGAGAGCTTGGATGCGAGGAGGATAGAGGATATGTTGACCGAGTTGAGGAGGGAGTATAGATCGAGTTTGGATAGGCCGAGTAGCTATGATGTGCAGATCGATTTGGACGTGCCGAGGACGATAAGTGGGAATGTGTTGTTCAAGACACGGTACGGTCAAGGGTACGTTTCAGCTTACTCATAGTCCTAGGGAAATTATCTCTGAAACGTCTTATTTATTAACTAGTCAACGCTCACTATTCCATACACTCCACTCCTTCTCGCTTGTCTGCGACGAGTGTGGATATTGTCAAGGCATGGGACCTATCGCAGCAACGCTTCTGTGCTATTACGAACCCGAAAAGGTCTATTCATTCCTCGTTCACTTCCACAACGAGTATGAGTTGCATGATATATTCCTCCCTGGGTTTCCTGGACTACTCGAGGCGATATATTTGCAGGAGAGGATTATTGAGAGGATGTTACCTGGTGTCTATGCGGCTTTTGTAAGTGTTCCATCTTTATTATTATCTCCTAGCGGATGCAAAGCATAATTCTGATTCTATTTTCACTGTGGTCTTGGCCGCGATTTACAGAAGAAGCATATGATCTCTACGACAAGCTACGCGACAAAGTGGTACATCACGCTGTTTGCGAATACGGTTCCTTTTCAGACGCAGTTGCGCTTATGGGATGCGTTCTTGCTTGAAGGGAGAGATGTGTTCGTGATTGTTGCTGTTGCTATCGTCTGGATTCTTCGAGGTTAGTTTGTACTTCCCCTTTCGCCTTACCGTCTCTTTCTAATAAAGACCAACTCTTACTTCTTGTCTTGTCTCACTTGTAATCTTACTCTTACCTCACCGTACCTTTCCTAAATACCTACAGACCACCTAACATCCTCCCGAGCAAATTTCGAAACCGTACTCTCCCTCCTCTCTTCCTTCTTCATACCAGAGGACGAGGATGCATTACTCAAATGGATCGAGCGAGCGCTTGATGACAAGAAATTGCGAACGGATATGGGCAGGTGGAGGACGGAGTGGAAGGAACTTGTTAAGGAGGGCAAGGATGTTGGGGTGCTTTTATAGTGCTCTTTGTGGGGTATTTCTTTTCTTGCCTTTCGACTTGGTTTGGCTCGACTCGTTTGTGCCGTCGCCTGCTTTGGACTTTGCATTT
This sequence comes from Inonotus hispidus, assembly GCA_024712875.1. NCBI lineage: Eukaryota > Fungi > Basidiomycota > Agaricomycetes > Hymenochaetales > Hymenochaetaceae > Inonotus > Inonotus hispidus. The sequence goes on along the minus strand of CM045714.1, from coordinate 3,783,463 downwards.
TCAAGCATTTCGTTCTTTCCCCTCTCGTCCCCTCCTACTCCCTCCCCTGGTCTCCGAACACTGAACGCTCAAACACGACGCATCTCCACAACCCCCGTCATATATACTCGCAAAACGTTCAAGCAACAAAGCAATCCAAACAAAGGTGACACATTTCCAACTTGCGCATTTTGCACGTCATCTTGCATTCAGCATTCTGCCATTCGGGTTCGCGTTTTCAGATTCGTAGCGTAACGAAGACATGCCATTGTTATCCTTCTCATGATCTTCCATCGTCTATCGCATGCAAGTATTGTTTTGCTCTGCATCTCTCCCCTCTCCTCTATCCTCTCTTTTCCTCTCTCCCATCAGATCCTCATGCAACTTCCTCACATCTGCATTGAGTATTTAATAAGGTTTTCCTTCCGATACGTTATACCATCTTATTGGCTCTTGCATTGCTTTCCTCACGCGATCTCGTTCCTTTCTGTTTTACCGCCTTTCGCTCATTTTGCTTCGTCCTTGCGTTCAACACTCGCTCTTTCATGCTTTCCTTCAAACCTTTTCGATTTCTTTCCTCTTTTCCCCTCACATCAATGCTCAATATCAATTCTCCACACCCGTATCATCGTCAACGCCGTGCATCTGCCGCTTCCGCTCTTTTTTCTTTATTCTTGGTCGTTTAATCCGCAATGCCCGTGTAACAATATCACTCCGGCATAGAAGCATAGAAGACGCGAACATACATGCATACAAATCACAATACCAATACCACGATATCACAACTGCATCTTCACAACTGCATCTTCACAACATCAAGATATCATAGACACACGTGAATCTGAATACAACGTTCAGAGTCCATACGAAGTAAAATGAAGTTATATAAGTGCAGTACGGTGACCCGAAGACACGAAGCCACTGAGCGGAATGAAAAACGACGAGACGGGACAAAGGAAAGAAAAAACAACGACGACGACAAACAAATGGACCCACCTAAACATCGACGATCAACGACCAACGTGATCCAAGAGGACAAAGTAACCTCGCACGGTGGTACACCGGTATGCCCTGCAACAAACCAAACAACACCAAGTCAAAATTGTTCATCCCGGCCACAGCCAATCAGGAGCCGACTCCCTCTGATCTGATCTGATAAGTCTATAGGGTCCTTCCCAATATGGTAGTAAGACGAACAAAGACTTTAGTTCTAAATTTGGCAAGTGTTGTATATGGGGAGATTTTGATGAGATCGTTACCAAGGCGCTACGAACTCTCTCTTCTAGACTAGCACTGGGACTTCACGTCGGAAATCTCGATAGAAAGTCCTCGTTTCCCCGTTTTGTCGTGCTTTTTTTTTGCTCCCGCCTTGTTTTTTTTCTAATCCTCTTTGGCCTTGTAATTCGATTCTGGATCTGACGAAATGAGATGTGTGGTGCATTGCATTGCATTGTATGGTGTACGGTGCATGATGGGCCTGGTATATAAGGATTGATATTTGCGTCAATGTCATTGTCGACCACCCAGACTCCAACCTCCAAACCGTAGAGCCAGCGCCTAACGCCTCTTCTCTCTCGCACGGGCCAGCACAGCACAGTGCCTCCCATTAGCGCTCGGCACCTTCGAGTTGACTCGACCTCGGAAGCCTCGTCGCTTACCCAAAAGAACGACCAAAGCGCACAGCTTTCCAGACACCAGCAGGGAGAAAAGGAGCCCCTATCAAAGTCGTTCTGTTCTGCCTATTGACGGGACTTGACTTGACGACGCGTACTGTACTGGGACTAGGAACTCTGACTCCACCTCGCAACTGACGGTCGGTTCCGAACGCGGAGGATACAAAAGGCCCAGTATCCAAGTCGATATCTGTCTGTTTGACGCGTCCCCACTCCTCGTTTACTGAACTCCGAGTCGTCTCAAACTTCATAACCACACCTCCTCCCGGTCCACCTAAGCCTTCTATAATCCCAAACCACTCGTCCCGAGTCCCGATCAACATCAACATAACACCAACGCAAAATGTCGCACCCGAACTACGCCTCGTCCACCACCGCCTGTCCGTCCACTCCAACGTCCCCTCTATCCTTCGCAGCGATGCAGCAAGGGTCCTCCCCACGCGATTCGTACAACATGTATGCGCAATTCCGGATGTATTCCGCTAACCCACCGACTGGACATGGTCACGGTCACGGTCATGGTCATGGTCATGGACAAGGAGGGAATGGAGGGAATGAGAAGCGGAGATCGCTTTCTGTGAGGCAGTCGATGACGAGTCTGCGGAAGCTTTGGAAATAATTCCTCGTCTGTCTTCCGCTTCCGGTCCCGGGAGGCTCGCGGGCGTATGCCGAACCTGCTTACGTTTACTCCCAAGTTCGTATACCACACCCAAGCACCAACGCTCAACGCCTTTGCACAATCCTACTTCGTCGCGTCTCTTCAAACAAAGCTCTACCCGCATCGCAAAGAACCAAACAGTTTGGAAATTCGTCAATCGATCAATCACTTTTTTCTCCTTTTCCTATTGTGACGATCAGATTGAAGGACGACGGACATGTCAGTAGAACAACACTTCACCTCACAACGCAACACCATTCAGTTCTGTTCATCGCCTCGTCCTCGTTCGCCATCCGCCATCTCTCATCTCTGCTTTCAAATCACCAGTCCTTATTTTTCTTTCCATCAAGGCGCTCGGCCGCCTTCAACACCCAAATGTCCTAATAGTATTTCCCATCTTCCTATGTCTACTTCGTCGCATTCATACTCGCGTTTGTTTTCTCATGTGTCGACTGTATCGATATTATCGGATCCTTTTCTTCGTCAAGTCGTCGAGTTCAACTGTAGCAATATTATGATCTATTCTCCGTCTTATTTGCATGTCGCGTCCTTTTGTTCTAATGATATATACAGCCGTGGTGGCACGGGAGAATCTGCGAATATTCATGATACAAGAATAAAGTCCTGATCTTCGGAAGAAGAAAACCCGAAAGTACTGGACCGATCAGAAACGCCTAACCGAATAAGCCGGAGAAAGGAGCGATGGCAACTGCTGAGAAGCGTATGTACAGCAATCCATTCCGAGTCTTCAGCCACAGATATCCGGGAATCTTCTTTCCCTCGCATCCTGTGGAATCCAGCCGTGCTCGAGGCCCTTACTATAACTCCACTCCTCTCCCGCTCCTTCTTCAGTCTTCCACAACCATTGAACCCATCCCGCACCGCCTTCATACGCCGTCGTCTGCGCTTCCCAGAACCGAGCCAAGAAGTTCTTGTATTCATCGCTGAATGTATCAGCTGAACCAGAGAGACCGGTGCAATTGCCGATGAACATTGAATTGGGGAATGTCCCATCGTATCTCGCGCCGACGCCCCGCCCGTTGAGATATTTCGCACAGTCCGTGCGTGCAGGAGACCATTCGCCTACGATCGTCCAAAGATGGAACGATGATTGCTCGTATGCACGCCGGCACGCCTTGCGTACGAATGCATCATCAGATAGTGTAGTGTCGCCGTCGAAGGGAAAGTAAATGAATGTATCCATTGCGACTCCTTGGTAATACGGCTGATTAAAGAAGTCTTGCCAATAACTGTGCGGCTGGAACGCGTCGTGTACGAGTACCACCGTGTTGGACTGCTTCTGTGTATCATTGAACGGAAATCGAATGTGATCGTATGCGTCGGACCAAAATGAGCGCAGGGTCCAAAGAAGTTGAGGGTACCATCCTGCCGGTCTTCATTGAAAAATCTCGTCAATGGATGGAATTCGGAACGAATAGTAATTTGGAACACACTCAGATAGAGGAGCAATTATGGGCACGACACTCGTGTTTGCAGCAAACAAGCTCATAATCTGTTTGACGACGCCGTGGGTGCGTTCAACGTTCGACTGGCTTTGGTGCCACTCTGGAGATGCCTTGATATGACCCGAGTTGATGAGGCTATTTATAGACAACGAAACGAATACGCGAGGCTAAGTCTCAATTTCAAAGGGACCAGTTAGAAATAATTACCCATTCTGGCTGCCTGGAGCACCGTAGAGGTTGATCATGACCTTGAGGCCATATTTTTCGGCCCAAGAAATGGCTCTCTGGAGGTAAGGTAGCTGTCCTTGGATGTATGGCTCTCCATCCTGGACATCAAATGCCCAATGGCCAATAGGTATCCTGACATGATTCAGTCTATAATCGTAGACAGTCAGGTCGTCTTCTCCGTTTAACAAAGTATGAACCATACCCAGCCGCAGCTATAGCAGCGAAGTCTGCCTCTGTATAAAACGTATCCCAATGATGCTGGAGGACGGAACTCGCAGTTTCCCGGTTCTGATACTCGCAGAATGTCCATTCATCTACTATAGAATCATTACCGGTGTTATCAAATATGCTCGGTGTGATCGCCGGTCTCAGAATGAACCATCCACCGAGATTGACGCCGCGGACCTGCAGTTAAACATCGATCAAATGGGAGTGTATAAGATCGTTATGGACCGGAAGAGGAGACGTAGTTGGAACTGACCTTTTCAGAGCCATATGCAAAGCCTGGTGAGATTGGGTCGTCAGCGTGGACGATAGGCGCGTTCTTGAGGACAGAGGCAGCAAGGAAGAGGAGAGCGGAGGCTGAACTGAGTAGAGACACAGAACGGGACATCCTTGCAGGATTTGGCTAGAGAGCGCAAACCTGGATAGGGGGTCCGGTATGAGACACAGGGACACAGGCGGTGGGGAATGTCCTTTCAAATCCCCTGCAAAGTCGTGCGTTAAATAGGTTAAGAACGCCGGCGCGAGGTCGGTAATCCTGTAGAAATACTCTCGGATCTCTATGGGGAAACAAACCAGTATGAATCATCGCTTGCCACCATTAGGAATTCGAAGAGCGCACATTCCGTTATAATTCCTGACCATAAACGGCGTCATAATCCCCGGAAGACGTACCTGAGTACCGCAATTTGTGCATTCAGATCACAAATGGAAGTTCCTCTAGATGCTATAGCATCCTTACGTGCGACGAGCAGCGAATCTTGCTACAGCGGTGACTTGAAACAGTCTTGTCGGCGAACACAAACACCGCGTATTGTTCAAACCTCAGCGTAGACATGCATATTTCACTGATAGGAACGAGGGAAGGAAGCATTTTCCCCCTCGCATTGTGTCCCGACCGATCAGAACGCTACTTGTGTAAGAGTTTCGACAGTGTGGATGTGCCGGACAGATACAAAGTCCGTGCGGTCGCACTAGTCGACGATCCGATGCCCCACCGGCGGATTCTGTACAGCGCTTGCCGTCAGGTGAAAGCCAGACAGGTTGTGTCTAATCACAGCGGCTCGTCCGTTAAGGCCCTCCAGATTTTTACATATCCGGCACGAAATCCCGAAGTAATTCCCTTCCTACCAGACCAGGTAGAGTTGGTATGACCTGTTCAAAGAGGACCGATACACCCACCATCTTGTATGAATGTAAACGGCCCAATGGGATTTCTCTTCTAATCCCCCGTATAACCTCCTCTTCTCCAAATGAAGGCATAATCGGCCGACCCTCCGAGTGGACCTGAGGTGCAGAGATCGTGGGGACGCACGCGAGCATCGAATTTTCCTTTTCTGGTTACAAGCACTTTTAGGACAGTTGGCATCCACACATGTTGCACCGAGTAGCACCCGTCAACCATCAAGGCTGATTGCGAAAAATATCTCGGATACAGAGAGGCTTCGTAGCAATCGGGACTTGTCCGAAGAGGAAGCACCTGGATTTTTTCGTGTACGTGTTACGACAAAGAACTTGAGAAATATGCAAGCGGCTTCCATAAACAAACCTCGAGCATTGGTGGCATAATATATGGTATGAAAGCTGGTCCCCTGGGAGACCCTGAGACAGTCCGTTCTGCAAGACTCTTCAAAACAGGGTTAGCGACTTCCTATACCAGCGGTGAGTTTTCGGGAGCGCTTCTCGAGTTAACTGGCGTACGCGACGTCTCGCAAGAAAACAATGGGCCGTGAAGAGGTCTGCGACATCTGAGGGAGATTTTAAGCATCAAGAGGTGCATGTTTGAGCGGGACATTGACCAAAAGGTGGGCCTGGACAGAGCTAACTGTCGAAATCGTCGACAGGAATTGTACCCTTTCCCTGACACCGTCGTGTTTTCATTTTGCCACTCATGGACATCGATGTAAGAGTCCTTGACGCAACCAACCACCCATGCGAAACTCTCACCATGCAGTGACATGATCCCGCAATGGAGTATCACGGCTTTGACCTTTCTCGGCATGGTCAGAAAGGTGTTTGGTGAGCGAGACAAGGCATGGAGGAGATACTGAATCGCATCAAGAACTGATGACACTGTGTTTTCAATCGCAAAGGATAGTCTGGTAGGTAGACCTTCGGTCCAGAGTGGGGTCCAGGTAGAGATTCATTGGACCGACATATCAAGCCACAAGGTTTATGTGAGTCAAACGATAGTGTACTGCCGCTGTGAGCAGACCATGAAGCAAACTGGTAAACAAGTACAAAGCCATACCTTCCATATTTGGACCCTGCGGGCCGGTCGGTCCCGGTATCGCAGTGTCCGTGTCCGTCAACTCTCTTTCCTTTCCTCAGACCACTTCAACAGCAACAGCGAGTTAGAGAAAGCCAGCCATGGCCCCGCCACCGCGTCCAACTGTGCTCGCCAGACCGGCTCCAGCCCAGCGAGCATCGGTAGCATACTCCCTTGAGCTCCTCACAGAGTATGCACACACCCTCGATGCAACGCCCCTCGACCTTTCCCGCATATTCGCAGACCTCCGCGAGCTCGATGCTGTTCTTACCACATCAGTTTCCTCTGTTGTGGGGAAAATATACAGGCTCATCGAGATGATTGAGGACCGCTCTGCTTCCAGTGAGCAACGCTTATGGTTGCTTGGCGAGATCGCCGACGAGGTGAGCAAAATTCGGCCAGGGGCGGACGATAAGATACGAATCGCGACGCAAGCGGCGGATAGCCTCCACACACAAATGGACCACCTCACAGCACTCGCAACGCACCTCCCCGAATTCGAGCCTGCGATGCTTGTACCCAAGACGAGGTACCCGCACGTCTCACACCGCGCGTACGTACCGCCGCACTCGCTCGAGACGGGACGGAGGAGACGACAACCCGTCGCTGGTACCGTTTGGCTTGGCTTGACCGAGCCAAGTCCGCACAAGAAGAGGAAGGTCATTCAGGATGAAGACGCTGACTACGGTACTGCGAGCAAGTCCCCTAGAAAGGAGAAGACAGGGGAAGGTGCAGGTCAGTCGAGGCCACGCGGCGGGCCCAGGACAAAGAAGTGGGTAGCAAGCAAACTCCATCGCGTTTGCCTCTAACTCTTCTCCAGGACTGAGAGGCATCCCTCTCCACCTGAATCCATTCACTCTCTCGCCTCGCATGCACCAGCTCACGCGCCAATCAGCGTTACCAGCAATCAGCGCTCGACGAATCTAAACTCCCATCGAAATACGCAAAACAACTCAACCACCAAGCGACGTGTAAATAACCAGAACGGTGCTGCGCACGGTGAGGGGTCCTTACTCGAGTCTGTCCTGTCGCGAAAAGACAACCTGGCGCCTTCGTCGTCGACCTCCCATCCCTCACTGGCGGATGTCTTTGATAGTGGTCAGTGTTTTTCCTAGCGCCTTCGGATTGTTCATACGCACTCACCCTCCAGCAACAGGTAAACGGGATAAGGAACAATGGTCGACCGAGAATACACGCGAACTGCAGCCACCCACTACCTCCAAAGCGCGCGCGTCGACTCATTCCTCTCTCACAACTAACCTGCCTTCTGTAATGGAGGGCTCACCTGCGCCAGGAGACGGTGCTGCTGCGGGGTCTATCTCTGCTGATGCAGCAGGGGCAGGGGCAGATGACGGAGCAGATGGGGAAGGCGACGGGGATGACGGGAAGATTTATTGCTTCTGCAACAGTTTGAGCTATGGGGAGATGATTGCGTGCGATAACCTCCACTGTCAACGCGAATGGGTACGTTCCCCAATAATACGAAACGATAAGAAAAGTATGGTGCTAACAAAGGTGTTCTGTTGACAGTTCCATCTTAACTGCGTTGGCCTCAAAGAAGCACCCAAAGGTACATGGTTTTGCGATGAGTGCGTAAATACTCAGCGCAAGCCGACTCGTAACCCACGCAAGAAGCGCTCAGGTGGTGGCGGAAGGGTGAATGGGAGAAGCAACGGATCCTAATTATGGTGCTGGTCCCTGCCCAACACACGTTCCTGCAGTCGGTTTTATCGTATGTTATTCTTATGCGAAGTTTCCTCTCCACTATCAACAGACGTCTTGTTTATTCAATTTCCCAGCATCTGTGGATTCCTTTCTCGCCTGTCTTTTCTCCGCCGGGTAAACCAAAAAAGTGTACCTTAAAAGTCTCGACGCGCATTAATACCAAACTGATCCCGTTTCCTCTGCTTACGTCTTATACGTCTTGTCTCTTGGTTACTCGTCTCGAGCCCGATGCGTAAGTCATCTACTACCCAATAATCGTGATTTTGTCCCCGTTGGGTCCCAGTATTCCAGGATGGTTATTGCAGGTTGAATTCACCTGTTGTTTATGACATTTGAACAGTACATGCGCGGGCAAGCCGATAAACTAGCTAGAGGGAAGCACTCCCGCCCTCGTCCGGCAGCTTCTGTTGTTCCCTGTGCTCTTAATCATGATGGTGGCCATGATGTTTCCCCTCACGATAATCGTGACTACGGTGGCGGCGGCGGTGATGTTGTTGCTGCGGTTCTGGCGAATCCGACTTTATCAAGTAGTCAATAACCCCCGACAATGTATCCCACTTCTCCTTCGCAGTGCCTTTGGCACATCCTTCAAGCTGCTTCTCGTAGTACTCGAATCTCTGGGTCAATTCTCCCAGGCCCTCTACGTCCCGATGGCATGCCAGATACTCACTGGCCTTTCTGACGCCGTAGAGGAGTCTTGAGCGTATCCTGTTGATTTCCTGGTCCAGGTGTTTGTCCAGGTCGTCGAGCTTGGTCTCTAGGCGTTTGGGATCTTTACTGCAGGAGGTGGAGGTACGTTTGAGGACGTGGGTAAACGTTGGGGGAGAAGGGTAAGTAAGCAATCGTCTGTGTAATGATACGATACGGTATACTAATTGACGAATATACAAAGAACACTCACAATTCTTTCAAATCTTGAGTGCCGCGTAAGATACTGCGTGGTTCCTCAGGCTGTCTACCTTGTAACGCTTGCGAGAGAATACTAGAAACGTTGACCAAGTGCGCTCTAGTGTACCAGGTTTCCCATTCTCTCTCCGAAGGACCTTTCTTCGAGCCTTCGTCCTCCTGCCGCCCCCGGACTGGTTCTTTACCCTTTCCCTTCGGAGCGCTTGAACTTGGTTTAGGGGACGGAGAAGCGGCGCGAGAAGCTGCGGACCGGAGACTGGAAGTCGAAGATGCATGTAAGAGTGGCGTATGGCTCGGACTGTGCATGCGGATGCCAGTGGAATCGGGTTTCTTCAGGTTGTCGCGTGATTCCGAGAGTGCATGAGTAGGTGTATGTGTGCGTGAGGAGGTAGAAGAAGAAGAATGGGGTTTCCGACTTCTGCTGGTCTCGCGACTCCTGGCCCTTCCCCTCGACCGCGAAGGACTCGTAGAGGGAGAAGTCCGACCATTATTGGTGTTGGTACCAACAACAGGCGAGTCTCGTCCATTACCACTGCCACCGCGATTAGGGTTACTCCTCGTCGTCTCTTTGCTTCGTGCGCGAAAGAACGGCAAGTTGAGCATCTCTGGGAAGAATAAAGCTGACTGATAAATAAAAAATCTAGCGTATGCCCCCCCTCCTCCTCCTTTATGTTTCCACCCCCCCCCTCTCTCTCTTGCCGAACGCAAGAACGGTGTATAGCCTAAATGGAGCAAATGCATGCAGATATGTCCGTTCAAGTTGTAAAGCCACTGCTGCGGTACGCAGGAGGGTTGATCTTCATTTATTTGGAGATACTACGGGCGGCGCATGACTGGGGTGGTACTCGATATTCAATCATGCTGTAATCAGTATGGGCATGCCACATATAGTAGTAGTGTCAGCAGTAGGTGGTATTGATGTGTTCGACCACGTCCATGCATCTGGCGCTCTTTACATCTTCAAGCAAGGGAAAGGGGCTTGATCAATGGAGTGAGCGTTCAGGTCTCAAATACAGTGAGCAAAAAAACGTTGACTGCTATGTCAACTTTTCAGTGGTTTGCATGTAGCGATCCAACCACTTATAATTTATGTAAAACTTCTAAGCATACCACCAGAAAGCTGTACATCTTAGCTTTCTGAATATATGCATTATATAGTATAACTCGAAGAAATGACGAAAATATAAGCATCTGGAGATGTGTAATAGCAGTCAACATTTTCTTGCTGACAAATCGGAGACTAGGAAAGAGGCAATAATTCTGCAAATACAGCTGTTTTACTTGGAAAAATTCATGGTAATAGTACTTTATATATCACACAATATACATAAGTTTCATTGTGATCCGTTGAGATTTGGATGTGCTGTGAGGTGAGGGCGATTTGACCAATTTTGGCTGTAAATCAGCCGTTTTGAGCACTGTATATGCTCTGAATAACTCACTGTACATGCAGACTAGGGCTAATATACATCCTTTAACGTACATGTATTCTTTATGCGACTTTCACTAATACAAACGTCAATGATCATAATAAACATTTCACACTTTCTGCTCTCTCTTTCTCTCATGGACGATAAACAGTAAATATCGTTCGCTAGTCAGAAACCTTGATAAGCAGCTTGCCGACCGTCGAGCGACCCGTGATATCAATCTGCGACTGCCTTACGCCCTCAGCAGTAAAGGGATACTCCTTAAATATATTCACTTTCACAACTCCGGACTCAAGAAGCCTGAAGAGCCCCTCCGCGTAAAACGTGAACTCGGATGGGGTGTATACGTAGTTTATCACTCTGCAACCGTGGCCGGAGAATGAGGACAATCAGCAAGGAAGGAGAGGACATGAGAACATACGTGGGTCGAGTGAGTTTGATGTTCTTCGCTGTGAGTTTCAACGGTGGGAAGGGAGGTACCGGTCCAGACGCGTTTCCGACGGAGACCAGACTTCCCTTACGGCGGAGCAGTTCAAAGTTGGCGTCAAACCTTTTATCGATCGAACGTCAGCAAACCCCAATATCCGAACAAAGTCTCATTCCCACTCACGTATCCTTCCCAACACCATCAAACACTGCATGCACACCCTCGCCATTCGTAATCTCCAGCACGCGTTTCACCGTATTCTCCTTCGTGTAAATGATTACATGGTCTGCGCCATATCGCTTTGCGATCTCCGCTTTTGCCTCGCTGCTGGTCGTACCGATGACAGTCGCACCACGGGATTTGGCCAATTGTGCGAAGAGGAGGCCGAGCCCGCCTGCGACGGTGTGCACGAGGATGGTTTCCCCTGCTTGGACATTGTGAGCCTCTGTGACGAAGGTGAGAGCTGTGAGGCCCTGAGTGAGAATTGCTGCGCCGTCCCGGAGAGAGATGGAAGGAGGGAGGGCGATGACATCCTTCCAAGGAACGGAGATATACTCTGCAAAGGAACCTGTATATTTCTAAAGAACAGGTTCGGACCAGGTTATTGAGAACACAAAGAGAAGGTTGCACGTACAGCTACGACGCTAGCGCCTTCCTTGATTCCGCGTTTCTTGAACTCATCTTCGGCGAGAACAGAAGCATCATTCGGAGGGCGAATGACCGTCCCTGACGATTCCTGGCCGATACGGAACGGAAAGGATTGAGCAGGGTAGAGACCTTTGCGCTGGTACGTGTCGATGAAATTGACACCTGTGTAGTGTACCTACATCCCCGTCAACACGTACTCAATCAAAGCAGGTCGTGAACGAGGTCAAAGAAGAACGATGCATGCCTTGATGAGTACCTCGCCAGGCTGCTGTACTGGGAATGGCACGTCGGCAAGGTCAATCACGTCTACGTCGCCGTGCTTGGGAATGACGATAGCTTTTATCGTGCTAGGGAGCGACATGCTAGTTCTCAACGACAGATGGCGAAGGAGAAGAGATGCTCGTGGGAGCATGTAGACGGACGAATTGCGAAGTGAGTGCGTGCTAGTTGTGCCATCATCATAGTCATGGTCGTCTGAGTAAGACCATCAATTATATTTTATAATGGTTTGCATACATCTAACATTTCCCACGCTACATCAGAGTTAATTCTAGTTTATCTCTTGAAACGAACGTCCCAGTATACGTTCCCACTTTCCGTTTCGATCTTTTTCCTTCTCCGTCTCGGTTTCTCCTCGCGTTCCTTTTGTTTTGGTGGTTTCGGTTCCACAACCTCGACGCGAGCTGGCACGTACGTCCCTTGAGAATCATCATATACAAGTATATACTGGCTTTGCGACGTAGCACGACTCTGTTGTGAGGAACCGCCTGGGGGCGACCTGTGAGAGCTCGGCATTTGTTGTTGAGTGTACCCTCGATCATAATTATATCTGCCCTCGTCGGGTCGAGTATAATACGTTGGTCGAGGTTGTCCACTTCCCGCACTTGCAGTACTTGGGGGCGGCCTGTAAGTCGGCATTTGTCGTTGAGCGTATCCTCGATCATAATTATGTCTGCCCTCGTCGGGTCGAGTATAATACGTTGGTCGAGGTTGTCCGCTTCCCGCGCTTGCCTGTCCTTCATATCGAGATCGAGTTCCAGTGCGATGTCCGGGAGAAAAATGTCTGGGGCCGGGCAGGTCGGACAGGTCGGGCATATCGGCCGGAGGAGGCGGACGATTTGCTGTTATTGGTTCCCCATTCACAACTGCTTCTATGATTTTATAGTGATTTTGGAGCTAAACGGGTGAATCACGGTAAGTCCTTGTCCACCGATGATACTTGATGGGGGGGGGGGGGGGGGCAGTTGGAGCAGTGATAGTACTCGCCTCATCCATGTTCTCGCGTGCTAATTCTTCGTTGCCTGGCTTTTTGTCCGGGTGGCATTTAAGGAGCTTACGATCAAAGATTGATTAACGGGAAGGTGAGTACGGATGAAGTGTAAGGTGCACGTACGAGGCCACGGCGTACTTTCTTAACGTCGTCCCAATTAGTGGCGTCCACACCGTGTTTTCTTTGGAAGTACTTCACAGCGGCATCATAATCTTCCGGTAAAATCATGGCTTCCACTGGATGTTGCTGTACCAAAGTAGTTACCAAGTCACCTTACGCCGCGGGGAGGAAGGGGGAGATTAGGACATCTCTTGTATAGACGACGAAGGCGCCTCCTGGCATGCAAAACACATGAACGAGCAAAGACCCAGCCCAAGACCAGGACACTCCATCTGAGGAGAGCAAATATAAAGTAAAAATAGTTCGAGGGCGGAGCACTAGTACTGTATATTGCTTGCACGAGATATACCGAGTAATGCTCATCCAAGAATAGCCGCCTCGACTGCAGGTATTGCAAGTACGCAAAACGATGAGAGCAATGCACCGTCACTCGTCCTTCCACGGAGATATACTCTTCGAATGAACTTGTGTAGAGTACTTTTAAAGAACAGGTTCGGGCCAGTCCGTTGGGGGCAGAAGAAGGGAGTGACGCGTACAGCTACGACACCAGCGCCTTCCTTGATCCCGCGTTTCTTGAATTGAACTTCGGCGAGAATTAGCATCACTCGGAGGGTGAACGGCAGTCCCGGGCGACTCCTGGCCGATGCGGAACGGAAAGGATTGAGCAGGGTAGAGATCTTTGCGCTGGTACACATCGATGAAGTTGACACCTGCATAGTGTACCTACCTCTCCGTCCCCGTCAACGCGTACTCAATCAAAGCAGGACGTGAACGGGCTCAGAGAACGGTGCGTGCCTTGATGAGGACCGCGCCATGCTTCTGAACTGGGGAAGGCACGTCGACATGCTCAATGACTACGTCGCCGTGCCTGGTAACGATGATAGCTTTCATCGTGCTGGGGAGCGACATGGTAGTTCTCAACGGTCTCGAAGGCGACAAATGGCGAAGGAGAAGAGATGTTCGTGGGAGCATGTAGACGGGCGGATTGCGAGGCGAGTGTGTGCTAGTGCCATCATGGTCAGGTCATGGTCGTTCGAGTAAGTCGGCAAGCTTCTCTGGTTCCCTCGTCGCTCGTATCTATCGGTAGTTACTGTCTCAGTTCCTGTAGGCAGTCTACGGTATTAATTCGGTAATTCTCTATTTAGGCACCTGACGCCTGCCTATCGATCACTGCGTCAGTGCGTGTGAGAATTGAGGAGGACTAGTATCATCTTACAAACCATGAATTAATCCTGTTCTTGCTTCTTCGTCCTCTCCTCGTCAGGATAACGCATCCTCCTTCACCTGCTGTGACTCCTGCTTGACCTAGAACTAGCTTACACCAGCAGCACAGTACTAGTGCGACCAAATTCATCTCTTCCAATAATGTTTGGTCTCATCCTATGTCGCGTCTTTTAGACCCAGTCGCGGTTCTTGTTATCTGAATGCGCTTCTTCTTCATGATATGTATCTTCTATTTCTCGAAGCCTCGCGTTCGCCGTAATAATAGGTCCCACCTCTTCCCCTCTCTTGCTCCCCCCCTCCACGACCTTTCCGCATTTTTCCAGAACTGGACAGGACGCCACCCGTGTACAACTCTCCTATCCTTCTTTCCAGACATTTATGCCGATCCTCTCCCCTGAGTCTGTGATGCCCAGATGAACGTCCCTCGAGTTCCTTAAGCTCAGATACGCCCTTCCTACACCTTCATAAACGCATGTATCTTCATCTTCCCGTCTTTCACTAGGTTTACTAGACGTGGTTCATGTGTATATGGTCGTGAAGGTGATTCAACAATATCTCTATCGTTGCTCGGACCCCCGTTAGGTCGTGGTGGATGCTAAGATGGAGGTTGTTGTGATCGAGATGGTGGTGGAACGCGGCGGAGCGTCCGGCACTGGACAGAATAGAGGTTTTTAGAGTTTAAACTAAGTCAAACTAGGCGAAGTTGACTAATCAAGGGAACTCAGTATACTCCCTTTTCCGTTCTTGCCTTCTCGTCTCGCAATGCTACAAACTAATTAGAAGAACCAGACTGTTCTACACAAGGTGCCGTCTTGCTCCCAAAGCTTAAGTGGTGCTTAGTTTCCTAGTTTCTACTCAGAAGCAGAGGTCCCGGGTGGTATACTTAACCCGACTGTACTGCAAAAAAACTTATACAGCGGAAGTTGGTTGTAGGGCTCCAGAATTGAGCCATAGCTCGCTATCCTATGAGTGTGGCATCTTTGCCCTCACCATTCTGTATATCACACTCTCTTTACGTAGGAGGTGCTAAGAGGGAATCGTCAGGTTAGGATGATACATGCAATCAATTACCTTGCATGTATGAAATACTCATCGGCGCATGTTGAGCAGTCCGAAGAATATTTTGTCAACATCAGCGCTAGATTTTATCGCACCGCGAAGGATATGATCAGACCAGACATTCAATTCACTCGGGCTCCGAGCTGCATCCCCGCCTCCACGGTGACATCTCGCGGACATAAGCAGGACTCGAGACCGATTGCAAACCGACAGTGGTATAATTAGATTGTGTAAGTATTGTTACCGTATTTTCCGGTCCTGAAAAAAGATGCATTTGCTTCGCAAGGAGATGGGGCCGGAAAAGAATATCAGAGTACAGTTGCCACAGCAAGCACAGGTGACGTTAGTTATTCAATGGGAAACACCGGAAATTGTTGAGGTTGAGGAGCATCGGAGCACAGGACTGTAGAGCGACAGGTCATATCAACCTTCGGTGTTCCTGCAAGTAATGAACATAAAAAGTTATACACGACGAAGAAACAGTGACGAGTACGAAGGCTTACGGGTGTATGGGTCGTTTCGTGATCGACGTGTACAAATGCTCGGCCGACACTCGGCAGTTCCTCGATTTTGTCCTGAAGTTGCTGGCTCAAGTCATGTGCCTTCCCCAGCGGCGTATCTGCCGACATGACAACATCGACTTCGACGAAATATTGCGGTCCGCTCTGTCCAAACACTCAGTGTATACATAGTTAGAGAAAGACGAAAACGCACATGATACGCCCGGATCGTATCGATTTGCTCTATCACGTCGCTGAAGGTCATTGCTTTGTACGTTATGAGCTTGATAAAGTCATGTGGTGCGCTCTTGCCCGCGAGTAACTCAAACTGCTTGTAAACCGTTCTTGACCATGAGGCAATCACGCCAGAGGCGATCTATTTGTCGTGGTGGGAATTATTGTGTGCAATCTGTTGGGAAACAAGCACTACTCACGATGACTGCCCCTGTTGGATCCAGCCCTAAGGATGAAAGCAGATTATGTCCGAGGTAATATAGGCAAAGAAGACAGTTCACATACACCATCGCCATTTACTCCCACCCGCTGACATGAGAAGGCCTGAGAGTAATGAAAGTGAGAAGTGGATAAATATCCGAGAGTACACAGGACGGACCGAATCCATTAATGAATAGATCATTTCGGTGATCTTCCCAGAGGACATGTACTTGGCTTGAGTTCATGCGTAGACTAAAGCAGTAAAGGAAAAGCAAGAATTTAACGCCTGAACATCGGAAAAAAATCACTTGTGAGATTAATGAATGAAATGAGTTATTAATGTGGACGCACCCAGCGCGGCTCCGACTGCAATAAGTGAAGGGACGTGAAACTCTTTGAGGTCGTTAGAACCATGGTCGACGACGGACCGCATGGATTCAACAATAACAACGAGATTCACTGAGCCCATTCTGTTTAATGGTCAACGACTTAGGCCTGCAAGTCCCCAAGACTATACTTACAAGAATCCTAGGATAATTTACGTCAACGAACTGCGGGCGATCGAAATTACAATCTTTCTGTACATACCATATACAATATTTCCAATAGTCTCCAGGCGTGATCCGCCGACGGGCCATTTGTTCATATCCAGAGAACGAGCTTTATTGTGTAACCAATATAGTACGATGTTAGAGCCAATGTCGAACACTGAATCAATACCAGTGGCGAGCAACGACAGTGACCCGGATGAAATCGCAGCGTATACTGGAGAGAATCAACGCTATGAGAAATTTTGACTGAAGAACGCATACGCTCCACCTCACATTGCAGCACGCAAAGAGCAAAGTTGGAAGTCATGCTCGCCCATACGGCAATTTTTACCTGAATCGAGTCAGACGCTGAACGGTCCGAGCATGGGAAATCTTCTTACCGGTAAGCGGGATTTCTCTTCCACATCCCTCGCCTCCTCTGTATGCTCATCCATCGGTTTGAGCAAAGAGCCAATTAGCTAATGCAAGGTATGTCAGCCTGTATCCATCACTGGAGTCGCGAAGACGCACATCGTTCTGCTCACGATGAAAGCGTTCAAGCTGCTTGCCCCGCTTGCGACGTCGCAGCTCGTTGAGCTCATTCTCCGACTTGAAACCGCTCTTAAACATTAATGGATCGGTTTCATGAGAGCCTGCAGCCGGAATTGTGCTTTCGATGTCCAGAGACCCGTAGGGTCTGCCTTGTGTGTCTGACGAATCTGACGAAGTTGACGTGTATTTCTGGTCACGTAATCAATTTGTGAGCATGACAGCGGGCAGGGAGCAAGTGAGCAGGTTTACTTTGTCGTGGTTGTTACGATGAGACGGCAAAGGCTTGTCGTCGCGAGAAGGAGCAGCGCTCATAGATGGATTGGATTGGGACGGGACGGTGGCGGCCTACAGAAGCGGGGCCCAAGGGAGCGGAGAAAGAAAGAAAAGGACCCGGTGATGTGGAGTCTTTTCTTTGTTGTGACTTGTTTATACCCTATTACGCAGCGCCAAGAACCGAACTCCTGCAGGTGCGGGGAGAGTGAAGGACAGGCAGGACTCTGCTCTCATTTTATACCATAAACTCGTTTGGAAAATAGTCAGATGTCCAATTAAATCGGCCTGGTTACTCGCCATAGGCTTCTGCCCGCCAAGAGCGAATTGCTCGCGTAGAAAGGGGGATGCTACCAAATGCCGCTGCGTTCATACGCTGCCGATATAGTCATACTGTCAAAAGTCCGGAAGCCTGAGATGTCCTACATACTACTGGAAATCGAAAAGGGCCGGGCAGGCAACACTTTGTTCACATCCTATTGAGAAGCTCTCACACCCTCTGCCGAATCAGAGGAGCACTTCGAGCGCTACCGGCGGACTCTAAGCACTTGAAGTGATGGCATTCTCACTTTATCAGATGCGATAAGGATGGCTCCGGAGTTCCAGGAGTAGAGAAGGGAGTTCGGCACCAGGCTGGGAAAGAATCTCGCAGAGGGATCCCTGACGTCCTCGATGCTTCAAGACAGTAGGGTGGGAGATACAATAATTTCCTGCTGGATCCCGAACAATACGGCGCATGAAGACCCACAATAGGACCAGTCAGAAATGCATCTTGGTAGAATAGGCTTTGTGGTACTAGTGAAATCTTGTAGACACGACGATGAAGTGGCCCATAGTTCTAGCTAGACAAATGCTCATCAACGTCTTCAACGGACGACAACATGATGTGTGAGAGTACCACTACGAACTTCTCCGCCAAACATTTCCGCGAAAACCTGAGGTCCACCCAATGCGATGTCTCGCCACAGCGATACCAGTTACTTCTCACTCCAAAAGAGGTCCATCCGCCCGGACGTCCGAGTCTACATCTGCACCCACGCATACACAGAAACAGCTTCTTCGACCCTGTTCACCCACCCCGCCGCGCGCCAAGTGCTTCCATCTCCCACACGTCAAGATCAGCCTCGCTAAATCCGAGCTCACGTCGCCGTCGCGCACCCGTTGTCCGTGTGCCCCTCGGACCCGCGCTAGCATCTACACGTGCGGATCGGACAGCGGCATCCCATAACTCGCGCAGCTGATGAAGAATGCTAGCTCCTAGGCACGAAGAGAGGAGGAGCCACATGAAGAAACATGCCCTGAGGTGAGATAGAGACCTCTATCAGTAGCTGCAGTTACCTGACAGTCAACGCAGAGAAACATACATCACCAACGAGACTATAAGGACAAGGACTGCCAGTGAGCCAGGAGCAGCGGTGTCGTTAGTCATGTCCTCTGCCGTCGGACTCGTTAGGGTATTGCGCTAGTAGGTAGGAGAAAGAAGATGTAAAGCAGCAAGAGCGAATTGACAGCGCACGTGACTGACGCGTCAGACGCGTCTCTCAGTGGGGTGTGGCAATCCCCCTTGAGTAGGTGAGACTTCTCACGGTCCATGCCGTGCCATGCCGGCGCTCGCTTAAGCATAAGCGATGACCGGTTTTTGAGATTCAATGAAAAATGCATTCGACTTCATATCCTCACGTCCACAACGCAGAAACTACTAGAATAAAGACCTGGTACCATGTTTTCGATGCCAAGGAATATGAATCTGCAAAAAAAAATAGAATTTCATTGCGATATGGCCTGTAACATGACCATAGCTGACGAACTAAGCAACTTCTTAAGAATTTTTTCTTAACAGATTGAAGACATGCATGAAAAAATATGATTTGTGCATTTATACGGAAATCGTTAAGAAATTCGTGGAGTTCTGAAGACTTGAAGTAGTGGGGGCGGTTCTAATGAAATAACCTTATAAGGAAAGAAAAAATCACGTGATCGGTAGAACTGTGGAGATCGGTCAGTATGTATGCATACAAAAGACACAAAATGATTGAGCAGTGCCTGCGAGATAAGATACTGTTGAAGATGGTGGCAGACTTAATGTCAATGAGAATTGAATTTTTGCCTGAAGTGTTCACTGTGTTCACATAACCATGACTGAGTCTGAGCACACCCATTCTCAAGATTCTCATGGGTTCATACCAATATACGCATGTTATTTTCACTCTATACACTAAAATATGTCTATTTATTAAATTTACAGAGTTAGAATGCAAGAAATCGCTAATAGACTTTCTTCAAAGGATGTAGACATGTTCAAACCGAGGCGGTAAATACGGATTGCCTTGGTATACCATATATAGCAATTTTTCGAACTCCGCTCGAAAAAAGTTGTCTCGCGCGACTAACAGGGATTGCCACACCCCACTCTCAGTCTCTCAGATTCAGAACCGAGTTCATGAGTGCAAGTCAAGTCAACCCGTCAATAATCTAGTACTCCTCAACAACGTTTCATGGTCAACACGCCCATCTAATACGATACATCATGACTGGTATATATGACGATCTGCTTGTCTCGCTATCCAAAATGGTCTCAACCTCAATCCCAGCCGAACCGCAGCTTGGCTGACGCTCGTCTCAAACTACGAGCTCATGTTGCATGTCTGGGCTGGCAGCCCGCACGAATCGATAAAATCCCAGCCTCCTGCAGGGACAAACGCCACAGGACCTTACTTAAATCACCACCTCTTGCATTGCACGGGCTGGTCTCCTGAGAGTCTTATCCTATCCCACCTAACTGCATTGTCTCTTGTCGCTTATCACGGAGTACGATGAAGATCTCAACGTCCACCTCTTTCGTTATGGCAGCCACTGCCTCTCTCGCGCTACAGTCTTCTGCGCTTGCTTTGCCGCCGGATTCGCCAGACGTTGCTCGCTCCGCGCGTACAGCAACGACCGCGCGATTGCGTGACCGGGCCGGGACTGTTCGCTCAGGCAGTCGTGAGACATCGCGTAAGTATTGTAAAGTTTATTTTCTAGACCCATCACTTATCTTCGAATCCAGCTACGCGTCGTGGCCTGGCGTTCCGTCAAATGGTGGACGAATTGGCGACCACCGTTGCAGATGAGGTTCATGTGGTTGAGGATGCGCTCAAAGGACATGGAGTTCTCGAGGCCAAGGGCACAGACGTTTCACCACTATCTCCCCGCCAGCTGCCAGTAGATCCTGCAGCAGACATTGCCAGTCAAGCAGTGGGTGCTATCATACAGGCTAGTTCGCCCGTTGCCTCTACTGCGGCTGGCACTGTCAATGGCACAGCAGCGACTCCGTTTCCGGGACCCTTGGCTAGTTCGGTTCCAGAACCCTTATCATCGATTCCTAATGGTACTCCGCAACCTTCAGTTCCTGTAAGCGTTGCGGGAGTTGCTTCCGATCCAACTCAGGTCGTTGGAAGTACTGATGGGGGTGCGATCCCCGGGGGAGTTCCCGTAGTCTCAAATGCAGCGGAAGAAGGTGCGAAGGAGGGATCCGCCGATGGGTACAATATTGATGACAGCGCCAATACCACTGAGGACACAGACCGGACTGAGGATGAGGCGCCTTATACGGACTCCGACACCGATGACGACGATGGAGACTTCGTTGACGCAACGGGATCAGCATCGCCCTCCTCGACGGTCGCTGCCCCTTCATCTTCCCCCTCCTCTTCACCGGTCATCCCGGCAACCAGTCTTCCGGTGGGCGCTCCAAGTAGTCTTCCCGGCCAATCGGCCATTCCACTTCTCAGTGCCGCGCCAGTCAACGCGTCGTCGGTCATCCCGGTCAAACGTGCAGAGACAGCTAGTGGTGAAATTTCAGAGGTAGCTCAATCAGCCGCACTCGAGCTTATTGCGTCATCTGAAACTCCTCCTCTGTTACAGACGCAGACAGCGGGAGAAGCAGGAGCGAGCGCTTCTGCTTCCCTGATTGATCCCTTTTCGACTGTTAGTAGTGCATCTCAGCCTGCGTCAGGCGCGTCTACTGTGGCGTTCGAGCCAGTCAGCTCGAGTGTATCGTCGGGACCCCCGACGAACACACCCTCCCGTCTGAGCCGCTTTCGTTTCTTCCGTTTCAACCGTAAGATCAATGCTTGATCTGTTCGCTGCTGTACTATATTCCTATGCTCGACTACTCCTATGCTTGAATCATCTCATACCCCATGTTGTTCCCGAATTTCTGTTCTTGAGCTCGCACAGTGTTGACTTTTTATCTCTGGATCGCTTTTCTATCAGTCACATACACGACGGTCTCCTTGTTTCCTTGTGCACGTCCCCCTTGATATAGACATTCATGTTCCCATCTGAGTAATATACAAGCCATCTAATTTTGCTTGTTCCTGCCATACCTTTCGCAAAAGAAGCGTGCGACTGCGTACTGGTACACACAGAACGACATTGCCATAACTAGTGATCGACATTGCTTGATTCAGTAATCCAATTGTGAAAATCTTGTTTGGCTCGGCGTCACAGACTGGGCAGCCTTTCCTCATCCTCCAAGATGACGAAGAGTGCAAAGAGGAAGAAGGAGAAAACCGCTGACTTCACGGTATGCCATCTCATCCTCTCGCCGACAATTCTTATTGAAAACCTTTGTGATAGAAACGTAGGCTCAAACTCGGGAAGGGCAAACTACCAGCAGCGAATGCCGTAGACACTACGTTCAAGGCTCGATGTAAGTGTGTTGATGGACACACGATTGCTCAGACATGAAGCGAACTTCTTAGCTATTGCTTTACCTCAACAGAGTATTGCTGTTGCGAATGAGACATCGACACCGACAACTAAGCGAAAACTTACTCTGGACGCCCTGTTGTCCCATTTGAGGCATTATGCAGTGGGTGTGCGCAAGGGTGAGTTCATATTGCTTCAGATATCATCGCTTGCTCATCAAGTACTGCTTAGAATCATTGCAAGGACTTCAGGAGCTGTTGAGTGGGTATCCGGCACTGATTGAACAGAACTTGTCGAAGTTGGTGAATGGTTGCATTCGCTTGATTAGTGACGAAGTATATGGTCTATCCAGTGGTTCAGTTTATGCGCTAAGACAGAGATCACTAGGATGCGTCTGTCAGGCAAGCGCTCTATAATTTTCTCTCTTGGCTTCTCCCCCGAATACCCAAGGTGCGTTGTGTAAAGTTTCTTTCCAGGCCCAGCTCTAACATTCTTGTGTAGGAACGCTTAGTCCCACACGCCCCGACTTTACTGCTGTTCACCGCTTCTGCTCAGTCCCATATCTTCCTTGAGATCAGGCTCGATGCGATTCGTTTACTGGACCTTTTGCTTGATCTCATCCCGGAGCAAGTTGTTGCTGGATTCTGGGGAAATGAGGCCGGTGGCAGCCGAAATGGTCATGGGCGAAAACTGTTAGACGGATACCTTGGGCTGTTGAATGTGGGAGTTAAATTCAGTGAAGGCGAAGCGAAAGAGATCGGGTCATCTTCTGGACAATCGATGAGCCTTGTGAATTTGTCAATTGCGGTGAGTTTTCCGAGGTCCTCGATTGTTTTGCTACTGTTAATATGCTACTTTAGTCCAAGGCAGCCGTCTTGACTTCTTTCTCAAAATTCCTTCATCACGCTATTGTACAGGATGACGACCGACCAGAAGATTCAATATCGCTCTGGTATCTCTCAGGAGCATTCGGTTCACAGGAGGCTTTCACGTCCTTTGCGGAAATACTCTCTCCGCGGCGTGCAACCCGGCACTCAGGGTGCCATGTGCGGTCATGGTCGGAAATTGACCAGGACGACTATCCTGGTTTGTTTCAATTGAGTGGCGTTATTGGGGATACTGGGACGGGAGATAACGTGCTTGACGTGGAAAGCATATTGGCTGAGATCACTCGTCTCGACAAACATGAAAACTCGTCAGAATCTCTGGATGCCTCGAATGGACGCCTGCTTGCTGTAAGTTTACGATATTCATCCCCCATATGGTACTAGCTCAAGGTATCATGAAGTCAATTTGCAGAACACTCCATCCAGTCCTAGTGTCAATATTCTTGGACTGCGCTCCAACTGTCTTCTCTCCAGCACAAGCTAGTCCGGAGACGGAACTTGAACTCGTGCTTGCCTTGATGTCAATTGCTCGCTGCTTGTATGGCAGTCTTCTCCGAGACAGTGGTATTGTGAGTTTGTTCCTATCAACTGGTCTTTTGCCCATCCGCTCAATTATTCTTAGTCTCCTGATCAAAAGGAAAATATTCGAAGGGATTTGGGAGCCCTTATCACTCATATGGCAGCCTACTTCCCTTTCGGCGAGAATAGTATGTTTGCACACGATTTCAAGGTGAGGAGAGTTGCAAAGTGACCATAACGAGGCGCTGATTTGCAATCCCTTATTTGTGGTTGGCATTAACAGTCAGAAAGCACGCTTGGCCAAATGAACCTCATTTATTGCGAGTTGTTTTCCTTGTTATTCGACCATTCAACTGGGATTCGGGACGATGGTCAAATTCCCGTAACAAAAAGACGAAAGCTGAACCATGCACAGTCGAACAAAGGCAAGATGGCAACGATGTCAGAGACGAGTGTTACTCGACAAACTGAAAGAGTCAGAGAGTTCGTTATTCGATGTCTTCATGGGACAACGTCGAGTGCGAACGCGGCCATGCACCCTTTGGGACAGTCGCTCACAGCACAGTCGTACATGGAACTCTTGCCAACTTTGTGGTGGTTACTAGACCGTCAAGATAGTGAAGACGTTTCTGAGGTGTTGAAAGCTGTGTTACACCATGCTACGAAGTCTGGTTCGACTAGTACCCTCAAGCCTGTCACAACTGAATTCATTGGCCGATTGATTCTGGTTAGTTCTCCTCTTTTTCTCCGTTGTAATCATTGCATCAATTCTTTTTTCTCTCTCTTTACTTTTCCAGCTCCAGGCCGAACCTTCTTATATAGGATCATTCAAAATTGGATCCTTCGTATCGGATGATCTGCAGACAAGGTTGCGCGACTGGGTTTACCACCTACTCAAAGTGCTCTGGGAGCTTGGTGATAAGAATCCGGCTGCCACTGAGGTAAGTCTTGGCTCGATTCTCGTCGTGTCGTGTCATAAGGGCGGTACATTCAAGCATGTAAATTTTTGCAGTTGATTTTGCTCTTCATTCTCCGGCTAGTACAACGCCGTTCGTGGCTGATTAATGAGGAGGTAAATGGGGTGACGGGTAGATATCAGGGCTATCATTGACGTCTTATTTGTCCTCTCATAGACTCTCTCTGCGCTTTGCACGCGATTCGCTCCGTTCTTCACTGTACAGCACGCGAGTCGAGGGGAACTGCGGGGTCCCTTTGGACGATTAGATAAATCTTCAAGTCCACCACGGGGAGTTCCTCCTCCGCAAGCACCGGAACCGAACAACACCGGCGTCAACGTCAGTGTAATAGAAACAAGAATCAACCGTTTGAAAAAACTTGCGCTGGATGTTGCGTCCGTTCTAGTTTCACCGACCGCCGTGAAGGTTCAGGCTTCTTCAGCACCCCGGAAAATAAAATCGCGCACGGGCCGAGTTGCCGGATATGATTGGCGGCCTTCCGGATCGGGTGGTGATCCGGGTTCGGTGATGGGGTCGTCAACGTCGGCGTCGGCGTCAGCGTCAGCATCAGCGGTGGCGGTGGTGATGTTGGAGGAGGCCCAAACCAATTTACGGAATGCTGTAAGTAAGGCTGTTTCGGGGACACTGGAGGAGAGGTATTGGATTGGTGTATCGCGAGTGTAATGGATCTCTCATTTATATTACTTCGTCTGTGGCCTTTGACTTTTTGCGACGACGATCGGAGGTGCGAGACGGCCTTATGCCCATCTGTGTGTGCCTGCGACGTACTATACTGCTCCTTGCCAAGCGACGCTTCACGGGTAACCTTCAGGTTATCCTCTCCGTGATGATGGACGCGGTGATCGGTAGTCGTATGCTGTGCTTTATAGGCCCCCGTTCAAGCTCATCATCACCGTTCGGGAGTCGCGTCCTCCTCAACGTTGATCATCTAGCGCAACATCTCTCGTCAATACAACCCATAACGTATCTTAATCTACGTGCTGAACGAATTCTCCGCTCGCTTGCCAGAATAAGTGCATATATGCATCAGCTCATCAGGTCTCTTTCCTTTCTGTTCAGCGCTCTTCGCTACTCTGTCTTTTTCATCACGATTTTCTGATCCCGCTTTCCGTCAATCGTCAATGCTCATGCTCGTCATCATCCTGAAACCTTCCAAGCCAAGCAAAAATACACCAAAACACCCATTACAGTAATCTCCTACTGATCAACTTCTCTGTCTATCCCAATCGTGCCTTACCCAACTATCATCACCTCATGATTATGAACGTGAACGTGAGCTTTGCGTATATACGACGCCTCCGAAACGCGTTTCAACACCCAGGCCCCCTGATTAAACGCGCTCCCTCCCTTCGTTCCGTTTAACAAAAGCCGACAAGCAATATTATTATTCCAATCCAAATAACGACGGTGATCGCGGATTTAGAGACTGAGACTGGCGCGGGTATTTTGATGTTTGATTCTTTTTCCGGTCGGATAGATGAATTTATTCTGCGCGGTCATGATGTGGATTAAAGCGGCTATATATGCCGGCGTTCTTTTTATGACTGATCGAATGCAGTGTCTAGTGGGCTTGACGAAACGAGCTCCAGGAAAATGATACAGTATTCTTTTCTTATGAAAGGACGGACGGCTTATGACTTATGGGATGTCGACGTCGACGTAAGAGAAGCTTTATGATATCGACACGGCCTCGGCTTTTGCTAGAGGCTCCGCATTCGTTTAGAATCTCACCTAACCTGCACTGCTGATGGTAGCCTGCCTGACACCGACTCTCAAAGCGACGACGCGAACCTTCCTGTCCAATAATATTGTAAATAAATAGTAGTGTAACTTCAAAAGGGCTCAAATGCGGCTAGTCATTCTGTCATTGGTATCCACACACACATTTACACAAAGTTTCCCTAAGGCTTCTGTATCTCCGTCCGTATCTCCAGTCCAGTAATACAATGCTTTTTCATTCAATCACATACCAATACAATAAGGTGGGATCGAACCGTGTAAATTCCGCTCTTTCTGCGGACTTTGTGAGTCTGTATGTAATTCGGTGAATGTATCATCACCACATTACATACATTACATGTAATATTGTTTGTTATTTGGTTTTTTTTCGTGTCCGTTCTGTCCTCGGAGATCACACAGCTCCCTCGCCTTTCGAACTGTACTGTACATACAGTACATATATACTGTATGTACATAACATTCTCACGTACAGCCAAATACCTTCCGGACATAGAATTCCAAACGACATCAACTTCGAGAAACGCTAGTACTCCAAAGTAAAGCGTGCTATGAATGCGAAATGCGAACGCTATGATATGATGCTTCTATTTTGACTGCGCAGTGATGAGTGATGACCACAACGACTTCTTGACCTTCTTTATAGATTTCAGATTCGAATTCGTTCGTTTGTTGAGGTAATGTCGCAATACGTACTGGAGTGAAGGAACGATGCTGTTTTTTTTTCTTTTTTTTCTTGCTCCACTCTTCTTGTCTTTTCTTTTCTTTTCTTTCGATCAGTCGGTCGGTTTCTTGACTGACTGAGTTGAGTTTTGTTTTGGGAGATTCGAGAGCGGGTCAGTTTGGTATTAATTATTGATATTGATTTTGGTATTTTTGGGTGATTGCTTTTTCGAGGGTGTGTGTATATTTGTAAGCGGGGTAATCTGCCTGTATGGATGCTGTTTGTACCGTCTTGGTACACCCACAGTAGTCAACAACAATCAGCAACGGGCGAGCAGTACTAGTGAACACGTAAAGCGAAATTCCACTTCACTTCACTTCACTTCACTTCGTTTCGCTTCCGAATAATACTATGTAATATTATCGACTATCATTCTGCTTGGATACCCAAGACCAGAGAATAGAGAATAGAGAATAGAGAATAGAGAATAAAACCATCTCTCTCGGAAAGTTACTACGGAGGGGAGCAGTACAGAATTAGGGAGGTAACGCAAGTGAGAAGACCTTCTCGAAACGGGTATTTTGAGCGCAGCGCTTTGGGATTCTTTTTTGAGTTTGGGTTTGGATTTGGGTTTGGATTTGGACTGATTGTTCAAGTTCGGTTCGGAAGCGCTCAAATCGCGACATGATTGCGAGTGCGCGATTGCGATTACGAGTGCGATTGCGACTGATGATGGTGGTGGTGGTGACGTATTTCTGCGTCCCGCTCGTTTACGCGTACCTCCATGAGTATTAGTGATGTGATAATGATCGCCTGCACGTAAATAATAAAGTAAGTTTGAGATCTCAACTATCCACCCGTATCTGTATACCCGTATATGCACTTCTCGGTGTTAGCATCTTGTCTTGACGACGAAATCTTACTGTAATGTGATGTCAATGCAGTGTATCGCATCGCGTATAAGTGGGCTCGGGGTCGGACTCGGGGGTACCTATCTGCTATACATCTTATATACATGTATGTATGTGCCTTCATCAAGCAACCCGCTCGCTCGCTCGCTTACGCTACTTGACGAACGGCGATAAGTGCGTGAGCAATCTTCAATGAATCATCTCGGATATGATACCGGTATTCCATACGTAAGTACGCTCGATAGATCGTTCATCCGTTCAGAAAAGCACCGTACCTATCCCGGTGGTTTGTGATGATGAATAGTAGGATAAGGATAAGGGCAAGGTACAACAAGTCGGAGCCGGGGTGAGGAAGGGAAGACATCGGAAAACGTCCGTTTTGTTCTGTTCTGTTCTGTTCTGTTCTGCTGCGTCCAGTTTCCGGTTTCTGGTCTGGTGGACGACTCGGAACACTACTTTACTTCACTGTCTATCCAAAAGGGGCATAAGAATCCTGCTTCGAGTGATCAATATTTGATCCATTTCCACATCCATTACGGCACGGTAAGCTGTGCGTTACTTGTGTAGTCTTTTTCTTTCCTTTCCTTTTGCTTGAACGGTGATCGGAGTGACGATCGTTGGTGCGTGAGTGGAGAGAATCTCACTTCTGAAGAAAAAGAGAAAGAGAAGCGCGGTAAAGTTGAGATCGTTTATGTACACGTACAAATGGGAACAAGAGAGATGTAAGAAGAAGAACATCCCGACACCCCGACCTCATTCTCGTGCCTTTTGCCGCTACACTAAAATAAGAATTGTTTGTTTGTCGGTCGCAAGGCAGAGCCAAAGGACGCGATGCATGCTCCGAAAGAGCGAGCGAGCGAGTATGTTTAGCCCCGTTCGGCTCGTCTACGCTACCCTTGATCGTTTCCCTCTTCATTCCCTTTTTCTTGTTGTACCCAGCTGGCATCCGAGTCCCCGTCCGTACTCCATCTTGCCTTCTCAACCACTTACCACCTTGTCTTTTCGTCCCGAGCCGGACGTTTTCCCCCTATATTTTTTTTTGCTTCCTCATCTGCTTTTTTTTGCTTTCTTTTTTGCTTTTTTTGGTTCTTTGATTTGCGTTTCCGACTGTCGGATTGACCTCCGAGGTTATAGCTTGTTCAGCCAGCAAGTGGATCGTTGCTGCACCGCCGAACCCCCCGACTCTCTTGACTCTTGACGCGCTTGCGCTTTGGATTTGAACTCCCCTCCATTTTTTCCTTTACCTTTACCTTTGCTCGAGGTTAAGGCTAAAGTCTAATTATTTCTGGTTTGTTTCCGGACCTTTTCCGTCGCCTTGCATATCTATCTGTGCCGATTCGGGAGCTTTATTGACAGACAGGAGGAAGGAACACGCGGACGCGGACGAGGGAGAGCGCACGCGCGTGTGTTGAATTGGATCTTGAAAAGCAAGACAAGATTAAATCGAAGGGACGACTGTTGCTATTGGCTCGCTCGTCCGTCAGAAAGCAAACTTTGGTTCTGACTGACTTCGCGTGATTGAGTGGGTGGACGGAAGCAAGGTTCATCTCGTTGATATGGATGATCAGATGGCGATTGGTGTTGAGGGAGTAGGATGTGGGACAGGCACATACGAATCAAGCCAAAGCCAAGCTGGGCGGTATCAAACGGTGCGATCCGTTGCTGCGCTATTTTGTAACAGAGAACTTTCCGCTGACTCTTGTATTCCCATACCATCATCCGTACTTTCACTCCCCTCGCACGCCTTTCTTTTCCTTCCCCTCCCTTCGCAAAACGTCATCGACGCCGCCGCTTGTGTCATTGCAGGCGTACATTCAGCCAGCTTATCGCTGTCACGGTCATAATAATTCGCTTGCAACGCCGCCGACATTTGTCACAAGTGCTCCTGTATTCGGCACGGACGCCACGGAGGATACTTACATTCAAAACCAGCCAGTCGCGCTAACACATTCGTTTGCCAACGAAGGCCCACAGAGGGCACGAACCATCTCGTATCCCGGTCCTGGCCATCGTCCCACTCGCTCTCTTTCTGCTGTCCGACAGCTCCCATCTATTCAAGCGCGACTAGCCCAGGCTCGATCGGCCTTCCGCTTATTCAATCAAAACAAACCGCTCCCACTACTACCGCATTCGCCTGTTGCACCCGAGGGGAAATACGAACCGACAACGGAACCGAGCGAGAGAAACCAGGTTATGAGTGTGGGTATATGCGAAAGTGGGGATGCGAAGACGGGTACTGTGCCGAGTGATCCAAGCATGGATGGCGTAAAGACGAAACAAGTCCCAGAGTCCGGACTTAAGGGAGGTGAGAGGGCCGATGAATCTACCGGTTCATGGTTGGATGGGTTTGAGAATAGCGAGGGACGCGATAGCTTTGTGGATACGCAGGGGCCATTATCCGGTGCGTATTTTTTTCCTTGTCTACACACGGTCAGCGTCGGCGCGCTGGGGATGTCTGTCTGTCTCTGAGAGTGATATGATTTGATCATGCATGATTGACTGAAAAGAAAAAACGAGGGTACAATCATGCGTGGGAACAGCACGGTGACCGTTTATCCGTCACACGGGGATATATTATTATATTATTATATTATATTGAATTAGTGATACATCGTCGCTTAATTTCTAGTCCAGACACCACTCGTCGGCTTTTTACCTCTTTCTTGCCTTTCCCCCTCCCTTCTCCATCCTTCACTCTTCCCGCGCGTGTTCCCCTCGCGTTCTGACAAACGACCTCCACGACGCACTCTACATTAGGCGTGCTGCTCATTGACATAAACGACAGACACGATCCCTACAACGCCGACGCCGACGCGTGGTTCTGACACTTGTGTTTGTCCTGTCTACTCACTTTCCACACCTTTAGACCTCGACGACTATTTGTCCCGTTCAGCTCCTTCCTCACCTTCACCTCAGCCTTCGACAACAACAGAGCGCCCTCCTAGGCTCCCCAGAGCTCGCACTTCGAGCTCTCCACTCTTGTCCGGCAAATCAAAGTCCACTGAACACATCCGAGACCAAGAAGAGTTCTTTGGTGGTAGCCGAAAACTAAGGCCATTCCACCTGTCTACAAGTCCGAGAATGTCGACTTTCACGCCCCAGTCGATGTACGTATATTCAAATCCGGTTGCCAAACCAAGTTCCACGCGCCCTGGTTCAGAGGGTGAAGGTCTTTATGATGTCTCCCAGTTTGCGCGTCAACCAAAGGTGGACCCGTCGAATTTCCCCGATCCGTACCCTCATGGCCTGTCCTATCACCAGGGAACTCCGACACTGTCCTCTGCAGGTTCGTCGTCGGCATCGACGCGTTCTTCCGCATACACGAATCCTGGAAGTACTATTTCCGCAAGCGGCCATTCTGGTGACTACAGCCACGTGCGCGTCGCATCCGGGGAGGACTTTGAAGGTGCCGGAGGAATAGGCGTTCTTGGAGCTGGTTTAGGCATAAACATGGCCGGTCCACCCTATCACACAGACGCGGTCACCGAAAAACTGGCCCGCACATCGACAGGCTCATCGCTCTCGCGTAAATCTCACCATGCACCGTCACATGCACCTCACGTGCCGGTAGCTCGGATGCGGCATACACGCACCATGCATTCCCAATCCCATTCACAGACAGAGGAATTCAGTGCTCAACTGCCTCCTGTTGAACGCCCTCTGCGCTCGCAGCCGAGTTATGATACTTCGTGGCAGCGTGAACACGACGATTTTGGTACCAGCGAAGAAGAGTATGACTACGGACATGACGAGGACTATGATGACGCCTTGAATGAAATATTAGAAGAGCAGCCTGGCTCGGCCATTTCGGTTGTCGAAGAGGGTCGAAGTCTGATTATACACGGAGAAGGAATGCCGATACATGCCCTGAACATACGGCCAGGTTTGTCTGTTCCTGCTCCCGCGCGTGCTTTGATGAATCAAGTATGATTAACCACTGCTTCTGTATCAGGAATAACCCACCTTCTTGTCGGAGGATCGAGCACGCCTAATTCCGTCCCAGCCTTCTTAACGACGATGCTTCCCCAAATAAGCTCCACTCTGTTGGCGCTTGATATTTCGGCCAATTTTCTCGTCTCCCTTTCGCCAGCTTTGGCTTCATGCACATCTCTCGAGGAGCTCAATATCTCCGCTAATCCGCTCCGCGCCCTTCCAGAGTTCTTAGCTCATCTGACATCACTCCGTCTGTTGCTCGCAGATTCTACCGGTATTTCATCGATGCCGGCAACACTTTCGGCACTCCAGAAGCTGCACACATTAAGCATCAGACGAAATAAAATGAACGCCCTCCCCAGTTGGCTGTGTACTTTGCCCTGTTTAGAAAGTCTCCTGGTTGATGGCAACCCATTTCAAGGACCGTGGAAGGCTTTGGTCGAGCCCCTTTTGGCTAGAGCACCGATGACGCCCGCCTACCCCCCTTCAACTCCCATGATTTCCCCGCCTTCGGTCACGCCAATTTCAGCAACAAACGCAACCAGTGTTGAAACAAGTGACGTATCAGATACGGAAGACTATACGGACCAAGACGAAATCAACCAGTCTGCACCTTCTGCAGTTACTACTTCTTCCCCGTCTGTACCCATTTCGGGCGACGACAACTTGGAAGACGACACTATCACACCTGCGCACGCGCGTTTGCTTGAGCGTTCTGCGACCTCGCCACCCCCCCACGGCCACGGCGCCTCCTCGCCACCGCCGTCGCGCCCGCTTTCGCGAACGCGAACCACTCCCAGCCGCAGCTACTACGATCGCGTTAGGCAATCGCGTGCTGAACAGGAGATAGCAGGCCTCTCGTCACCAGCGCTGGTAGCTGCTGAAGATCGTGCCGACAACTCGAATCTACCGAACACGAACGCACTGTCACCCAGTACTCAGAACCTCATGCCGACGCGGGATTTACGTCGTATGCGGAGTGCCGATGAGCTTCGGCGGGCGGTTACACCTACCGCACAGGCACCAAATCCCTTACTGTCCCCGCCATCGTCTCCACCGCGTCCAGGTCTCAAGCATTACGCCACAACCTCAGGAGCGTCCGCTGTTTCTGAGAGTATAGATGGTGCTCAGCTGCAAAGGCGTTTCGCAAGCCTGAACGTGCACGCGCGATCGTCATCACGTGCATCTGTGAAGCCACTCGCACCACATCTGTTCGACAACGCGCCGATGCGCGAGGAGGACGGCGATGCGGATGTAGAGAGCCCACCATCAACATTGTCACGTGCGCGTGCCGCCACAGCCATTAGCGTATCTCGCGCAGAACACGATGAGGAGTATGAGCGACGAATACGGCAATCTCTTGCTAGACCGCATAAGGAGAAGGAAAAGAGCGGCCGGAAATGGGGTTTCTTAAAGAAAATGTCGATGGGCAAGCTCAGATCCCCAGAACTCGGTTCAGGATCTACACCGGTTCCTTCATCTACGCGTCCGTCGACTTCCTCTGGATCTAGTCTAGGGAAGCCACCAACCGGTACCATCTCAGCTTCCGTGACGCCGCGACCATCGCTTCACCCTCAAGTCGAGGTCGCATTAACCCCATCAGATTCAATTAGCGCGTCGTCAACTATCGGGTCACCACTTCCACCTTCCAATTTATTACGCAATGCTTCTACAGACAAACTAAAGCTCGCCTCGCCAACTACACCCTCCTCTACTGGCCTCCTTGTTCCCCCTTCCCCTATGGGAAAGTCTGGCAAACGAAGAAGTTTCCTCCCTGTCGACGGACCACCATCACTCAACATTCCGATCCCAAGTACGAGCTCGTTCCTTGGTAGTATCGCAGCAACCAACGGATCAGAAGATCAAGAGGAAGGCACGCACTTACAAAGCCCGGGTCACGCTGTTGAGAGTCCGCTTGAACTGCAAGGCCGGGAAGAAGACCGTCAACGTGAGGGTAACGCACGAGCACTTCGATCGGTGATGGCTTACTTAAGAGACATGAATGATCTTGCACTGCTCAGCCAAGGAAATAGCCTCAGCATGTATGGCGGACCTGCTTCCATGATGGATCGTTCTCGCAGGCCCACGCTTGTTGATGGTCAACGCATGATATCTGAAACATCTATGGATTCCATAGATTCCTCTTCTTCTGTACCTACGACCGCCTCCAGCCATCTTCGCTCGTTCGACTCATTCAACGGGAACAGGAGTGGGTCGGTGAACACGATGAGCGTTGCCACGTCAGACAGCAGTGGGTCCAGTGGTGAGGAGCGGAAGTGCAAAGATGACCGTGGGAAGCGACTTATGATCGTGCGCGAGATCGTAGAGTGAGTGATTCATACCCCTTTCTTACTTTCCATTTCGCTGACTGCTTCTGCTCATTACCCTCAGGACTGAACGCACCTATGTAAAGAACTTGCAAGAACTCGTCGACATATACGTTCGCCCTGCGGCGGCTGCCGTCAATTCAATCGGGAATGTCGGTTCATCAAACAGGGAAACTGTGGTGCCTGCGTCCGAGCGCAAGATTGTCTTTGGCGGACTAGAGGCGCTCTACACTTTCCATAAGGAGAGCTTCTTCCCTGCATTAGAAGCCGCGGCGGCTCCCTTGCTCTCTCCGCAGGGTGCAGCGGCTGATGCAGATAGTGATGGCAGGTTATCATCGGAAGTTGCGATGGCCGTTGGGCGCACTTTCATCGCACACGCTGCCTTCATGAAAATGTATTCTTCATATATCAAGTGCGTTCCTAACTTGGCCTTCTTCATCATTTATTCATGCTAATTACACGGCGTTCCTTAGCAATTTTGAGAATTCCGTTTCGCGGATACGGCAATGGGTTTCAGATCGGCCAGGTACAGGTCCTACGAGTTCTCAGCTCACCCCTTCGTCGAGTACCGCGCAGCTTGCCAACGTGGGACTGACAATGTCAGCTCTTGCACCCAACTCGGTGTCGCATGACGCTATCTCAGGGAAGGTACAACTGACATCAAGTCAGAGGAAACGCATCAAGCATTACCTAAAGCGGTGTCGAGTGAACCCCAGGCACTCGCAGTTAAACTTGGAAGGCTATCTTTTGCTGCCCGTCCAGCGAATACCTCGGTATCGCCTTTTGGTACGTGTGACTCTCCGGTCGGGTGCGGGATATACTAACAAATTACTGTAGCTGGAGGATCTCACAAGGAGCACCCCACCACCAGAACTGTACGACGATCCACTTGATCGAGCCCTGGCTGAGATTTCCTCCCTGGCGACCAATATGAACGAGGGGAAGCGTGAGGCAGAATCGCGGAGAAAACTTGTGATGTGGCAATCTAGAATACGCGGCAGATTCCCTAGTCCGCTTGTGCAACCTCACCGGTAAGTTTAACATCAATATTCCAAGGGTGCCTTCTGTGTTTTATATTCTGACACGATCTGTTGTTAGGCGACTGATTATGGATGGAAAACTTATGTTGACCCGAATTGTCCGGAAGCAAACAATGTCCTTCGAAGTCCTCGATTCTCACGGTGATGCCTCGAGTGTCGCGGTTGATTGCTTAGCGCCCGAACTGACCCCGCGCCCGCTTTATGGCATCCTTTGTAATGACTTGTTTGTGCTCTGTCGCGACCCGTCTAACGGGCAGGATCCGAACGCTATGGTCGATCTGTGGGCCGTGCTTCGTATGCAAACGATGCCACAGCCGACGAGTATCGTCCACGGCAACAGTGAGTCTTTCTGGTCGCGATTGAATTAGGCGGTGTTTGACTCTCTACTTTTAGCCTTACGGATTGTGGATTCGAAAGCAATTTTATACTTAGAAGCTCCGTCAACGGCGGAGGCCTTGACGTGGTTCAGAGGTACGTTTTCACCGAGTGTCTGGTGCTTCATTCATCCGCTGACTGATAATCAATCAGCCATTAATATGCAAGTCCCACAGAAATTTGACGCATGATTGCATGATTATTTTCATTTTAACTCGCTGTCCTTTCTGATTTCTGTGTTCTCCTTCCGCGTCTTCTCCGCTCATTTCAACTCTTCGTGTCTGATGCTTCGGGTGGTGGTGTTTCAATATTACTGTTCGTTCCGATTTTCTCTTTGTTTTCTTTTTTTACAACCTGGATATGGGCAGCGTCGCTTCGCCCGGATCGGTCTCGTTCTTTCCCTAGCCTACTCTCGTTTCCCGTTTCCATTTCCATTTCGTATCCGTATCGTATCGAATAACTCCCGACGTTCATTATGAAACCTGCCTTGGCTGTATTCATATTCATATTCTTCGTCTGATTCTCTGATTCTGATTCCATTCTCCAAGTCCTCTGCCCCCTCATATTTCTTCTTCCATTCTCACTCTCATTCTCGTTCTCGTTCTCATTTCTCAATCTCATACTGTCTCGCTTCGCTCCGTTCGCATCCACGTTTCAACTGGTACACTAGAAATCATTCGAGCCCCTCGATTTTTATTGGTCTAGATTGATCCATCACTGTCATTGTCATTGTCATTACGCTAGTCGTGATGCTATATACTTTACTTTTCCTTACCGCCCTCTTTTTACCTTCTCCTTTACCTTCTCCTTTACCTTCTTCAATTCACTTGCACTTGCACTTGCACTTTGCTGCTGCAATAACGCCTTGCTTTGAGAGTTTCGTATTTCATATAGTGGCGAGATTACGCGCTGTATGGTCATGTAATATTGTATTAAAACGAAAGAAAACTATCGGAGCTCCTTGTTTATTCTCTCTCTCTTGATCTCTGGCTGATTGGTTGGTTGGTTGGTTGGTTGGTGGTTGTGATTTGCGTGTTTGGATTGGGGGTTCGGTTCTTGTCTGGTTAGGTTGTGTTGTGTTCACGGTAATTGGAATTTGGGGCAGCACCTCAGCTTATTCTCTTGCTTGCTTCTGAACTCTGCTAAGAGCATAGAACTCATGGGCAACGCTAGAAGACTAGAAAGTCAAAGCTGCGCTACCTTTGCGTCTTGATATGCGGTTCTCTGCATTTCCAATGCACATCGCACCACACCCGCGGGTTCTATACATACAACCCTTTTATTTATTATGTATGTTTGCTTTTCAAGTGTTCAAGTTCACGTACATGTACACAAGCAAACTCTGATATCTGATCTAACCGTCCATCCCCCTCGCTCGGAGGATCGGAACTGCGGCAAAGGATCTTCAGAAGCTGAGCGTCCGGTCGAGCGGGGGTCGATCAACGGCTTTATCACTGCTGTCGATTGTCCGCGACACGCTCTGTGAAGAGTCAGTAGCGTCGTGACGGTTACTCCTGAACGCGATGGGCTCAAGACGAATAGCACGATTGTCGTCATCCTGCCGTCGTCTTGGGATCCTTTTTAAACACCGTGTCCATAAGTCGATGTTGTCCTTATCCCAGTGACGGTGGCGGAAGTTAGTGAATAAATTGTTTCGGGGGTGTTTGAAGAGTCCAGCTTCAGTGCTCACCTTGTTAGCCCCGAATATCGCAAACGCGGTTAGCGGGACTGGAGGAGTATAAGTATGATAGGAAAGGCGCCATCGGAGGATGACTTACGAGTAGCCAAGAAAATGTATGGAAATATCAAATCCGGGATTATCACGTTCACGCCGAATATACTGCGCCATGTAATGGGGGATGAGAAAACGCCTTATGCTGTTCGAAGCAAAGACTCACATGAAAGTTACAAGCGTATACCCGACGAACACAGATACTCGCACAACCATATTGTAGGAAGCTCGATTCACTGCCCTTATTTGACGCGAGGCCTTGTACAGCTTCCGCAAGATCGAAACTTACGAAGTGAAATTAGAAATGTAGTCGTCTCTCATATATGGCTTACCTTCAAATCCAAATATTGCAATCAGGCAGGCCATGGTTAGACCAACGATGGTGTTGACGCTATCTTGTTTGTGATCAAAGAGTGGTCACGAGAAGATTATATGGTAGCTTACACGGCGTTCGATGATATCGTACAGTAGAACATCCACCTGTATGAAACGCGAGACTTGTGTATACTTCCGTACTGTTCGACAATTAGTGATTCGGATTCAAGTTGTCTGCTTGCTTCGGTTATACTTACTATGGCTACAAATGACGCCGTAAGCGCCACCATAACCCAGGGAAATGCCACGAGCTAAAAGAAGGATGTTAGCGTGTCGTGTCTGCATTCTAATGAGTGCGTGCAGTATTTACCAGAACTCTGGTTCTTAACGAGAGACTAGTTGTATATCGCCCATATAGCTCAATCCATAACTGGAACAATGGGTAAGACCACTACTCAGTCACGGAGTTGACACTTTGACCTGCCTGTATAACAAGACACAGAGTTGCAACCCCCACCCTTGGAAAGAAGACCGTTATTATTTTCGCTAAGGATTGAAAAGAGTCTTACATCACAGTCGAACCATACATAAGCGATGCCTGAGCCAAACAACGATTGAAGTCTGGTTGTCGGCTTTGATATTCGCCAGAATAAAACCTGTAGCGATCATGGTATAATTCAGTACGCAATATATCATTGGTTATTCATATACTTACAAGAGAAGTGCGCTAGTTGAATATAAGAACCAGGAAACGAGCATGTTGATCAGGGTCGGATATTTCTTGTTCACCGACTTAGAGGCGAATATTGTTACCAGAGCGAGGGGCAGGCCAACATGCCCGCCCACCAGGAGCAAGGAAAGATAAGCTTTGAGGAGCGCACGCCCACTCGCACCAAGATCAATTTTTGGAGCTTCAGCAGCGATCTTCATCTTCCGTTAGAGATCGAGGTCGAGGTGATTGGTATGCACAGTAGATCGCGTCTCTTGAGGCGGCGATTCCAACTAAATGAGCGTCTGGGAAGAGCGGAGCGGAGACGCGGTGAAGTCGGAAGGCATCTCACGAGCATCTTCTCGAAGTACGCGTCCTCGAGGGCGGTGCAAATACCCGGGCACTATTGGATGACCGGGACATGATCGCCAGGTGTCAGGACTTGGAGAGACCTTCCATGCTATTCAATTCATCATCGAACATCACGAAGATGGCTCACACCGTGAGAGCAACGTCCGTGATTTACTGAGTTTGGAAATATCAGTCGGTCTTTCCCCGGTGGCGGTCGTCTGCATCACTGTCACCAACAGTCTGTACAAATGCACTGCGAACCAGAGCCTTAAGAAAGTCACGGCCGACCCTCCCGTCGGTTGAGGACTAAGAGGGACTCTACTATCCGGCTTGATTGTCGCTAACACGGTGACAATAAGTGCAGAGTTGGTATTGGTTTTGATGCATCAAAAGAAGTCATCCCTCCAGCGCAGTTGGAACAAACGGATTTATATTGTCACAATATTCTTATCCACATCTAGAACTTAATCTTTTATTAGATATTGTGAGTTCTCGATATGAAAAAGAGCCATACCAGCCAGGACCATATACGTTCGACCCAATTCTTCGGAGGTGGCTCGTCATAACAGGCTTCGTCAACCTCTGTAGTACCAGAAATAAAATCCATCTCTGTTGGACGTCTGGGTTTAACCTTCCACCACGAACGCGCGCTAAAGTATAAGATAGGGAATAGCACGAAGGGCAGGTACGTCGTGATAAACGCGTCAGTTTGCCACGAATCCTTAAGAAAAACACTGAAGCCCGCGAACTACAAACGTATTATTACCGGAGACGGAACGTCTGAAGAAAGAACCTCACCAGACAAATCGTTGGACAAGCGACGGCTGCCCACCATGCGGCATATGGATTGAGCCGGTTCACATATGGCATTTTTGAGCGGTCAAAGCCTTGGGCACGTAGGCCCTTATAGAAACGCAGATACGTGATCGCGATGCCGAACCAGTTAGAAAGTCCAGCAATTGCACACATGTTAGCGAACCAGCCAAACACTTTACCAGTTGTCGTATCGACGACCATATAGGCAAGCAGGCCGAAACATGCGTTGAACGCAATAGCGATGATTGGAATACCACCTCTCGTGATGTAGGAAAATACCTTTGGCGCAGTCCCTGACGCCGAAAGGCTGTGGAGCGCACGAGAGGACGAATATAGCATTGAGGATGATGCTGACCACGCGGAAGTGAGGATGGTTGCGTTGATCACATGTGGCAACCCCTTTATTCCAGCGGCCTTGATGGCAATGACGAACGGTGAGCGAGCCGCAGTGGACGTCGCCAGAAGGAGGTCCGGATGCGTAGACGGAACGATGAGTCCAATGATGAAAGTTCCACACAAGTAGAAAAGAATTAAGCGAATATACACGCGCTTTATTGCCTTCGAGATACTTTTCCTTGGATTTTTCGCTTCACCGCCGGCGATCTTATGAAGCAGAAAGTCAGAACCGCAGAAAGTTAGACCAATTTTTTCACGTCCAAAATACTTATGAGAGCTTACCGCAACTACCTCCGTTCCAATGAAGGAGAACGCTGCCTGCGTCATAGCTGCCCACCACCCTAGAAATCGACCTTTTGCTCCCGGGATACCATTAAATTGAGTAAATGGGCCTGGATCACGCCAATAACGAAAGCCAATCCGATCACCGCTGGGACCACCACCTAGATCGAGGACAACACCCAGGACCTGTTGGCAATGGGTCTGATGAACGGAATTCAGTATTCATGTCGTGGATACTCACGATTAGCCCAACAATAGTGAAGATTTTGATCGATGCAAAAACGAATTCGCATTCTCCATATATTCCTGAAGGGATGGTCAGTTTGCCTAGAACGCATTCTGAAACTGAGAAAAACGTACCAACACCGAGTATATTGATCATAACGACAACGGCAAAGCACATGGTGATCCAAACTGCTGGACTTACGTCATCTGGCTATGTAGTTGATATTCTCTAAGTAAGAATGAAACAGCTTCCGGAATGAGTAGGCTCAAAGCTCACCGATTTCCAGAACTGCATGAGTACTGCTGCTGCTGTCAACTCTGCGGGCAGGCCGATAGTCCAGTTGTACCAGTAATTCCAACCAAGTGCAAAGGAAAAAGCAGGATCGACGAAGCGTTCTGCTAGTCTAATATGACCTCCGGTGAGGGGTAGATATGCTATCATCTCTCCGAGGGAAATCTGAATACCATGGCAAATAACGAGACACGGAAACTCGGATCAGTAGTGTTCAAGGCCAGTGCACAACAAGAAGTACGCACCATCACACTGTAGCATATTGATCCTACGACGCAGTAGGAGAGCAGTAATCCTAACGGACCACCATTTGCAA
The DNA here is from genome assembly GCA_024712875.1 of Inonotus hispidus. Taxonomy (NCBI): domain Eukaryota; kingdom Fungi; phylum Basidiomycota; class Agaricomycetes; order Hymenochaetales; family Hymenochaetaceae; genus Inonotus; species Inonotus hispidus. Next base: position 3,742,376 of record CM045714.1, on the reverse strand, counting down.
GTCCGGTTGCCGTCCCGAGGAATAGACCTGTACCGATTACGCCTGTAATGCAGTGGAAAAGCAAGCCTTGTTACACATGGTCATGGATGCTTTCTGAAACACAAACCTCCAATACTATGGAGCTTTGATCAGTAGAGAGAAGTACACAAGACGCCACGGAACCAACCTGATCATAGAGACGTGTCTGTTTTTAAGCTGTCTCTGCAGTTTGTAACGTTGACTAATCAGGCCCTCGTAGGATAGTGAGCCCTGAGAATGCATGGCATCACTGAGTTTTGAGGATTCCAATCCCAGTTCTGCATCGGTGTTTGCAACATCCATGGTAGACTTTACCAGTCAAAGGACGAGCGACGCAAGGAGGAAATGAATGGCAGGACAGGCCGAGTAGTGGGAGATTAAATGGCACATTCTATTTAAACCAGAATACGGTAACGGCTTTTAGTAGATTAGTGAATGGAAGACCCATCATTGATCGTCTCTCTCTCTAGGACATGCGGAGGTTGGTCTACTGGTGGAGGATAAAACCGTCCACCACGGACTGTTCGGATATCAATCAGCGGTGTTCGCAACTTCCCTCTGTGAGCAAGGTGCTTTTAGAAGAAGGTTGTTCCGCACTATCTGAGTGGCCGAGACCAATGCTGCCGACGCAGTCGAACACCATATAAACATAGTGCAGAGAAGCAGGGAGAAGCATGGCACTGTATTCGCCGGTCTTCCAAAACCCAACAGAGCGAGATCATAGCAATCCGCACTGACACGCGTGCTATTCGAAACCGAGTTGTTTAACGCTCGGAGGATACTTTTGTCCTCGTCCTACCAGATAGAATAGCTGATGGGAGTCAAAGCTAAGGCGCCGCAAGAAAAACATCGATCAGATTCCCGGAATAGGAAAATCATTACATAATAAATTACGACAAAAAACCCGGAAGTTAAAATGTTATCTGCTATCGCAGAGACTATTAGAACATGCGAAAAATGAAGAACTCTATACACTACTTCTTTGACATTGGCCATCTCCAGGGAAGGGTAAGAGGAATTCCCCATATGTGCTTGTCCTTTTCTTCGGCACTGTTACTTGATTTATTCGAACTTGGTGCAGCTGAAGTAGGACCACCAGAGGAATCTGAATCTATCTGTGAATGACAATGACGTCTTTCTCGAGTCCGTGGCAGCACCGACGAAGACGGACTTTGGTCACCATCCGGTGCGTCCGAGTCCGAGATAAGATCAGAAAGTCCCGAGAAATGATCAGTAGGCGCGGACGCGAGAGATGGCGTCTCACTGGGGGATGCATCGTGATGAGTACCGGGAAGTGTGGAATTCGAGGGCGAAGAGACTGACGGGGGTGAAGACCTTGCTAGCGCTTTTGGGAGGGAGGAGACGTAAGGCAATGCAACTCCGCAAGAAGAAATCCTCCTGGTATTGCTCTGGCAAGTTGCGCCTGGACTCGAATCATTCTGCCGGTTCTGAGGCCTATCGTTGTGGCCAGGCGTTGTTGAATTTCGATTTCGCAAGAGTCCAACATCCAAGCGTACGCGCTTCAAATATCGCCAAAAGCTCGCGCCCGCCTCTGTATCCCCGTCCTCGTCTTCATCCTCGTCCGAATCGGAATCGCGCTTTCTCTTGTGCTCTTCCAGAAATGCGATGTTCCTCGCTTTCTCGGCCTCAGTGAGCTGACGACGAAGAATACTTTTCAACGGTTTCAATTGCTCCGCATTGACCTGCCGGCGAAATGGAGACTCGGGAGGAGGTGAAGGGCCGGGACAGTATTTTTCATCCCTAGGGGATAGTTGACGCAGCTCGTGCCATGTCAGGATCCTTGGACCCTCGACGATGTTATCATCTTCGACGCAAGAACGGGTATCGCCCTCCTCGCTTTCTTCACTATCGCTCAGCCCTGTGCCAGGTTCACGTCTATTACGAAAATACTTTTCGCGTCGCGCAATTGCGTCTTTTCGCAAGTTTTCCAGATCCTCGATGCTCATTTGCATTCGTATTAACGTTCCCAAGCTTCGGCGCGGCTTTCTCCTCCTGATTCTATTCCCGTTGTTATCGTATCTGGCGGCCTTGGGTAAGGAGTTTGGCGTTAAACTGCACATTTCGGCGATAGGATAAGGGATCTTCTTCTCGATGCAGCGCTTCATCGTATATCGTTGGATCCAGACCTTACGTATATCGGCCAGCTGTTCCGGGGAGAAAGTGTTGGGAAGGACATAGCCATCAGGCTCTGTGTAACCTTCATACGGGACGTGGATTTCGGGAATCAGATCCGAAAAACTTGACAGACCAGGATCCGTGCAAAGGTTGGAAGGATTGCTTGTGGATGGAGCAGCAATGCCGGGCGATTCCTCTGCTTTCAGTATGTAGTTTGTAGTCGCTTCTTCAACTTTTGCATTGGAGGCTTCGACAAATCGTTTCTTCGGCGAGGGTGCATCGGTATCATCGTCGTCACGGTTGCGTTTTAACTTGATGCGTGTTGGAAGTATTGGTGTTGTAGTTAGGGCCGTTGCGGGAGATCGAGAGGTTTCAATTGGTGCCGCCTTTCTCGTCGTGTTCTCCTTGTCTAGTCTATCCAATTCCTTCATCAAGAACTCGTGAACACGAGAACTAAGCTGAACTTTATCTTGACCCGGTACGATATGGCAAGTGGGTTCGAAACGTCGGCCGAGCCACTGATCCTTGAATGTCATCGCATCCACGGCCGGATTAAGTTCATCCTCTAGATATTCTGGCCCGATATCCCCGTCAGGTACAGGAATGCTCTCTTCAGGACGTCCAGAAGGGCTGCCGTGCTCCGTAGAACGACGTAGAGTTCGGGCCTCTCGGTCACTCCTACGATTCACTCTTTCGACCTCCTTCGCTACGCTATCTTCGTAGTGCAGCTTGAATCGAACCTTCCTCTTCTCCAGCCGGATATCAGCTTCAGTGGCCGCCCCCATACCAACTTCCTTTATTGGCTTCAGAGCGCGACCATTTTGGAAGTTGGTAATCGTCACGTCACCCTGCGAACTAATAAGAACGTGTCGCAATTCAACTCGATTGTGCAATACACCGCGCTCGTGAATCGCATCGAAAGCCGAGAGACACTTCCGTTTAAAGTGAACAGACATATCGCAGGTAGCTTCAATCCAGAATTCGGAAGATGGCAGCTCCATCGCGACGCTAATCCCGCCCTCAACGGAATAATATCCCATGATCTTAGGAACTACACTCCCTTGAAGTGGTCGTAAATAATCGCTACCAGAGTACAGAGCCAACTGAGCTGTGTCAGATCCCATGACGCGTATGGAATAAAGTAAACTGACCTCGGAGAAGAATCCTTCCCATTCCTGAGAAAGCACCCACCTAACATGCAAGGAATTAATACCATTTCTTTTGAGAATGGAACAAGAAAGACCTACACTTTGCTCATATAGGTGACATTTTGTCCATCCAAAAGTCCTTGCTTTATATATGTATCGTACGTGTCACCAGCTGAAAATGTGATCAGCCTGGCATTTATCTGGATTACAAGAACCCATGCATACAATGAAGTCTCGCAACAACCACAGAGTTTTCAATGGGTGAACGAGAAAGTCCCGCCCAAGGTTCTGACGGTTGATAAACTAATTTCATCACAGCATCGACATCGATTGGTGGACTGTCCAGAAGTCCTTCTCGGGGCTCTGACGCGTCTTTAACAGGCACGCGTTTTTTCACGCTAGTGTCCAAATCCGACTCATCCGACAATATCTCGTGCAGTTCCTTCGGCCGGGATTCCGATGAAGGCACTCGTGTTATGGTTGGAGAAGAGGGCAGAGGGATGCGCATCCGTGAGGAATACGATTGAACGGCGTTTGTTAAGGCGAGTACAAACTTGCTCCCAATTGGTACGCAATGCTTTTTCTCGACTGTCCTGTCCTTCTTGACGTTGCTCGTCGGAGTCACGATATTGCCGCTGCTCACTCTTGAGGAGACCGCACGATATGTAGTAGCGGGGTATTTGTCGTTGCGTTCTGTACCGATGGCCGCTCAGCCACTTAAAGCAGAAGTCGGCGGAATTGTTGAACTTACGATTGGTATGCATACGGTCCATGTCTCCATTCTGCAATATCTCTTCATCGCTAGAATCGCTAAACTCATCATCGCTGTCGTCCTCGTTGTCGCTTTCGAACGCGTCCTCCTGATCGGAACTCGCGCCATTTATTACTGGAAAGACGGACGAGCGTCTCAGGGAGCGCCTTCTGGTCTTATTCAGGCTTTGAAGGCTTGTGTTCATCCTCCTGGAATGCAGAGTACAATTTGTGTGGCCGAGGATGGTGATAGGGGAAAGGCAAGAGTATTTGTGGACGCTCCATCCCGTGGGCCTTGGTCTTCATGGTGCACCAGGCCACAGCCCAGTACAAAGGGTAAAGCACAAGGCTTTTCCCAAAAACAGTAAACTTAATTCACGTGATCAAGATAGTCCTGTTCTGGAAACGCCGATCGATCATCTAGACTAGACTGATCCGCGCCAGACCCACTGGCAGCGAATCCGAGAGGCGACTTTCTGCTGTAACTCAATACTTTCGACGTGTCGACGTGTTTTGCAAATCGCTGTGCCGCTGTATTCCTGGTCAATCAATTCTGCTACAACCATCAGCTGATGTGTGGAATATCACTTCCATTTTCGGGCTGAACTATCATTTGGAACTATTGTAGTTTGAGCCATCTTTGATATCATGATTCCTGGTGCAGACCTCGTTACCTGTGGCTGGTCAAGATCTTCTCCTCAAGAGCGGCGTTCTGGGGGGCAACTTGACACCAGCCTAACGCCAACTTGGGCGTCTGGTCTGCCTTTCTCTCCCTCCATCGAAGAGACCGAGTCTCGTTTCTATTTCATCTCGATCTGGAATCGCTTTATTCCTACATTTTTCTGGCAAGAATGAAGGGTCTGTCGTTCCCCCACTATGCCGTTGTACGCTCGTTGAAGCCCGCAATCGATCTTGGACCTCACAAAGATGCTATCTTGAACGTCTTCTACGCCTTTCATATCATCGGTGGCCATGTCGGCTTGCCTCTGGCGCTCATAACGATGGTTATTCTAAAGACAGCAGCTCGCCGACATCCGACACTGATCAGCTTCATTATCTCGTGGCTCGTTTATGCCACAGCGAACTTGCTTCTGTGAGATTTATTGCACATTCCCCACGCCGCCTCTGACATCAACAAAGACTATACTCGGGCCAGTCGCGAAAGCCCGACTCGGAACCGGCGTTTGGGATCTTCCTGACGCAGGCTGCAGCGATTTACGGGAGTACTGTTGGGTGAACCGCCATCTCGTTTGTTGCTATTAATAACACATCTGAGCATGTATAAAGTGTCTCTGCCGCCACGCTGAGCCTGGTGCTTCAGGTAACACCATTCGTCCAAAATCAAAAATCAGATTGAAACTAAACAGCCCAACATGTGGAATAGCTGTGGCTAGAATTCAGAGGGTTACAGCTTACGAAGAATTCCCGCACTGGCCTCCTTGCTGTACGCCCTGTCTTTGTCCCCCAGTGTCGTCTACTTACCACGTTCAAGAATGTTCAGTTATTGGTACTTCCTTGGGCTAGCTTCGCCCTAATAACCATAGGATCAGCCGCGGTAGGCAAGCGATTCTTGACTATGACAGTGGTGTTGACCATGCTATCAGTATGGTGCAACGAATCCATCACGAGTATCTATTGAATGGGTGTTCTACTGCACGCTAGCATCGAAAAAAGTGTATGTCTTTTCAAATCTCCGTCTCATCCACCCGCCCTTCTGACTGAAATGCCAAAGGATATATACTGTTAGCGCATTCACCCTATTCTTCCTTGCGCTTACTCTGGGATTCCAAGGTGAATTTCGTTGTCCTCTTCGTCCTCCCGAGAAGATGCCTGAAGAACTCCAATAGCGGCTATACTTCGAACGCTGTTCAAAGCGTCTCGCCAGTTTCGCGCGGCTAATCGATCCTCTTACCATCTAGTGCTTCGTGTTGGAATCTTTGTGATCTATTCAGTCATTACCTTCATGTACGTCCGTGATCTATTTTCAGGAGGATCACTCGCTCAATCAAGCTGTAGTGTTTCGATCATCATAACGCTGAAGCCGAATACAATCTTCACGTACATCTTCGTGTCGACGCGTAAGGTTGCTTGATAAGGAGAAAGCAAAATCATACTGATACATTTGCTTAGTGCCTCTTGCATGCTTCTTCATCTTCGGCACTCAGAAAGTACGTCTCAGTACTTCTTCTCTTGATCTGTCATTCCTCACGCATTTCGATTAGGAAAATATCCGTTTCTGGTTTCGGATCTCAGCCAAGAAAAGGGCCGAGCGGCACGTCTTGTTACAACCGATGGCCCTCAAGCCGGGTACGGCGGGGGTCGATCAAAGTGAAGCCGCGCACAGCGGAGTTGGACCCGGTAAATCTGCTGACAAGGCCCTCCCAAAGCCACCCCAGTCACTGAGCGGAGCAGGTGGCCAGCACTTTGATAACGACTGATATTCCAGCTAGTAAATTTCCTAGCTGTCGCGAGTCCAAAGTAACATGTAGTATTTCGTGCACATAAGAATGTCTCCGACTCCAGCTTGGGTGTCAGCCTAGACTGGTAGACGGCATGTTAGCCCACCGCTTGACCTCTCTTGAAATAAGAATACGACGATTTATAGAACAAATAAGCATCCAACCAGAATTCCGCTGCGGATAGAACATTGCAGAAATGCGAATCTCACGTTCAAGAGTACACCGACGAACCGAGGATGCAGGCTCGGGAGGCTGTCCTCCTCAAGCAGTCGGCTGCACCACAGATCCAGATATGCACGACCTCACGCCAGCGCAAGCCTCGTCCCTTTCGCAATCCCTAGCTGCCAGCTCCGCTTCTGCAACGTCAACGACAACTACGGCAAACGCGACACACAAGGCCGTGAATCCGCAGGCTGTTGGCGGCATTATCGTTATCGTCTTCCTTGTCCTATCGTTTACCATGGCAATTTGCTACGTCGCATTCGGAGCTCGAGGAGAACGCTGCTGTTGTCGTCGTACGGTGCGGAAGAACAGAAAGGGGAAGGCGCTGTTGGCGGAGGAGGGGGTAAGGTCACAGCAGGGGATAGCCGAAGTCAAGGATGAGTCACAAGCACCGCTCATCCAGCAGAATGGAGAAAATATCAACGGTGTCTGGTCACGCATTCTGCATGTATTGTCTTTGTCTTTTTTGCTACGGCTCTGAGTTTGCGAGCGACGGGGCTGTTGTATTTACTGTAATGCACGGAGTCAGCTCTTCCCTTGATGGTAGTGAAGATGGGACGATGGGCGCATCGACTGCGCATCGGCAAGGCGCAGCACTCGCATCAAATTTCCATCAGTCTTGGAACCCACATTCTCGTATTTACATGCAGCCTTGAGAGTTGAGCTTTTTCCATAACCACCAAGCTACCTGCAACCACCATGGCGGCGGAGCACCCTACTGAAAGAACACCCCTAATAGAGAATACCCCGACGAATACCGCAACTATCACACTTCCATTCATCCTCGACCTAGAAAAGGACATCCATTCCGATCCCGAATACCCAGCCGTGGACAAAATAACCGACCGCAAGGTCGACGCACTCTCGCTTGCTTCGTCAATATCATTAACTCTTAAGCTTATTCTATGTTTGCGATTCTTGTCTGGAGCGTATCTCCGACTGGACAAGGAAAACTGGGTTGATCCCCGTACGGTTGAGAAGGAAGTTAGCGATCTGGTGCTTCAATACTGGAAGGACCTTCAGAGCTCCGCATTTTCCCAAGCCCTTCTTGATGAAGCTCTATGGACTCAGTTTCCTTTGGACGGCGAGAAAGAAGTGTCTATATCTCGTGAGCTCTCTCAATCTCTCATTGTTGATCATCGATGCAGCTTCGTTGATGGAGAACGTTCAGTGATTGAGGTCCTCCTCACCGATCAAAGCCACGGTCTGTCTTCGATACAGCTTGATGACCGGGTCGCTATGAGCCTTCTGCGAACCTGGAAGAGCGGAAGGCCTCGGTCTACTAACGATGACCGACAAAGCTCTACCATCCTCAATCGGATAGAAGGTTTTGCTACGCCACGGTTAGTTCGAAGTCTGAAACCACGAAGGAGAAACAATTCGCTGATGATCACAGTAGTGTCTTGCACTTGGTAGACCTCGCCTTCAACTTGGTGTATCTCACTATTCTCGTCCACTATTTGATACGTCCCGTGCCGTCTTACCCTTCCGGACCTCCTCCTCCCCCTGACTACCGCTTTTACTGCATCGCCCTCTACGCGATCTCCAGAATTCTGAAAGGCCCATGGCCGTCAGCAAACCACGCCACATTCGTCCTAACTCTAGCGACGTTCCTTTCGGTGTTTTCTTTATCGCCGAGACACAAGTCACTCATCGTCCTGCTTCTCTGCTTCTTCATACACACCATTCAACTACTTCTCCCCTGGGCTCCATCGATTTCTCTGCTAGGACCCCAGCTGATCACCTTCCCAGTTTCCGTGATGCTAGGGGACCTATTCAGCCTCGTTTTCTTCCCGGCCCTGGCGTTCTTCGTCCCTATCATCCTCGCATTGTTATTCCTCCTATCAGCATCCCTTGAAGACATTTTCGTAACAGCCGGAGTAGGATTGCACGCCTTCGATCTCTTTTTGTTCTCCGCGTGGTGCTCCGGGTTACTATTCACATGCCTCACCGCTTACATGTCGCTTTCTTCTTCCTCCCTCCCACCGGTGAAGTTTCATCATCCGGACATTCCTGTGAGCTGGAATTCTTACGGACCGAACGTCAGCGTCTCTATAAGACGCCGCTTATGCCGATTGGCTACCGGCTATTCTACTCCCTACTTCTTCCCAGCTCCGCTCAACCTCGTTCCGCTGATTCTGGTTCATCTCCCTCGTCGCGTCTTGCTCTTATTTGGCGAAAACCACATAGCACCTTATCTGAAGTCGACAGTGGAACCGGTGATCTGGAGAATCCTCGTCATGCCTCTTGTTTTCGTGTTCGGGATTACTTGGATCTGGAGATAATTTATCACGTATGCATGCGTAACTCTTTCGAATCAATGCAGGTGTTTGCATTTGTAGGACAAATTGTAGATCTGCAGCAAAGATCTGCCCGCGTGTGTACCTCACAAAGGCCTTCTTCCCGTCACGAAGGCATCAAGAAGCATGGTATCAAAAGTCTAGGTCTCCGGCCTTCATCAAATAACCAGCGAACACCGAACGAAGCTCGAAGGACTACGATATCGGACTCCAGTATATTCCACAGGTGAACTCAAATACGAGTAGGTAGCTTCCGTGCAGCATTTGCCTCGGGGATCAAGTCTCGCGCTTGGGAATCATGTAAAAGTGGAGGAAACCCCGCTCGGTCTTCAAACCAAGCCCCCATAAAAAAATTCTAGTGCAAGGCTCAGAGGCGAAACATCGTATTTCGGTATTCATGGAACAATCTTCTAGAGATCGCACTTTCCAATTTACTTCGATAAGATTGATAGGTATATCCTAGCTCTGGCAAAGCATTCATACCGCTAACCAGCGTGTTGTTCATAGCTTCGATCAGCGGGACCGAACGTTACAAACAACACGAGTGCCCACAATATCTGGTGTTCTACTCGTACAAAAGTGAAGTCGACTCTTAACACGAGAAGACCGGCGGGCCTATAACCACTGATAAATGACACAGATAACCTCTGGGAACTGGATGTACGTACCAGGAATCGTATAGTCCTGAACACCATCGTAAATGTTAATGGTGATACCAGGATCGGTGCTCTTGTAGATTCCAGGGATGGATACAGTCGCAGGTAAAGCATTACCACCTCCAGTCACGTTCAACTGAGCACATTCCATCTTCAAGGTTGACAAGGTTGACAAGAAGTCAAAACGTGAGTAAAGCGACTCAAACGCCATGGTGAATGGAACGAGTAACTTACATAGAACTGAACACCGGGATACGAATAGGCAGAATGCAAGGCGATGATTTCGTGTCGAAGAAGGTATTGACCGGAAGGAATGCATGCAGGGAGGTTAAACGTGACCTTGCCGGCATTATCAATCATACGGTCGACTCCCCATCTTCCGGACGAGTCCAGACCATCCTCGTATATCTTGAACCACTCAAGTCCAATAACATCCCGTGTCAGAGCATCAGGGACTCTAGCACTAACATAGCCCCGCGAAGGCAAAACCGCAGGAGTTCAGACAAACGCGAAGTTGTGGGACTTTCATGAACCGCGACGTACAGGTAAGAAATGACCGGTCCCTTATGACTCGCAGCTATCGGTTCATCACGGTCAGCCGTACCCGCGCTATCGAGTGTATGGTGCCATTCCGCTGTGATCTCTTCTCCAGCGGTTACCGGTATCACTACATCCGAGTAGTACACGATCGGGTTAGGCCCTCCGTTGCAGATCAAGCCGTTCGAATTGACGTCGGTGATAGGCTGCGTAAATCGCTGGTCACTACACAGAACGCACTGCCGTTATTACCGGAATTTGATACTACGCACACCGTTGATTGTCGGAATTCGGAGACCGACAAGCTGACCTTGGTCAACACCGTTAACATGGACTTTCTACGGGCCATATTGTCAGGCGCGTAACGGACTCGAACCAGAGAAGAAGACGGACTTGGAAAATAGTATGTCCCGAAGCGGAGCCAATAAAGAACGCAAGAGCAATCACTGAGGCCACCGATTTCATGATGAACGACGAGGTGCTGCAGAGAAACTGTGGATCTCTTAAAAGATCTTGGTGGGGCATATTGGTCTTCTTATACTCAACATCCTTAATCCAAGGCGCAGGTTTGTCGGAGGGCGAATGAGCTCGTCCCGAGGTATCATTTGGTCGGTAGTGATAATAGAGCATTAGAGACGATCCCTCTGCTTCCCAGCTACAAATATAAGTGGTATGCCGATGGCTAATACCCGATGAAGCGAAGTTTCCTCAGAGATTTTCCGGCGGGGACGAGCACCCCTTCAAGATGTTCTTCGATGAATATTCTGACTGGATTTACCAAGACTTCGCGAGACGTGCCCGCATGTGCGGTCGGGAAACATTAGCGAGATCTAACATGAAAGCTTTTGAACCATAGACAGACTGATGCAGCCATCGGTGAAGTAGACAGTGTCATGTGCATTGCATCCGTTCAGGCTGAGGCAGTCTCACGTAGTCGGGATCACTGCGACGTAGCGATTAACCTCTTGATTTATTGATATAGATTCTCACAAACGGCTCGACAGGGGGAAAAGTGATTTAACATGTAAAGACCTCCGGGCCTATCAACCCCGGTCAGTAATAGGAACACGGTCAGAAAGCATCACGACATACCAGGAATCGTGTAGCCTGCGAGATTTTGGTAAATGTTGATGGTAACACCAGGGTCAGAAGCCTTGTATGCGCCAGGGAACGAGACAGTGGCAGGAGAAGTGCTACCACCACCCGTAACCTCTAACTGAGCACATTCCATCTGTCACACGCGATAAAGTAAGATGCGGATGGGATGGGTGTCAATAAGGACAAGGAATACTCACATAGAACTGCGCGCCAGGGTACGACGACGCAGCGTGCAACGCAATGATTTCGTGTCGAAGCAGGTACTGGCCCGCAGGGATACATGAAGGCAGATTGAAAGTGACTTTTCCTTGGTTCGCGATTAAGCGATCAACGGCCCACTGTCCGGACGAATCCAGTCCGTCCTCATAAATCTTGAACCACTTGAGGCCAGTGACGCCGCTTTGCGTCGCATCCGGAATTTGAGCACTGCCATTATATCGCGTAGCCAAACGTCGGTCAGATCTACGCGCTGCTTCTGTAGGTAAATCGACTCTCACAGGTATGTAATGACTGGACCCTTGTGACTCGAGTCAATCGGATCGGCAGGGTCGTTCGTTCCCGCACTGTCAAGTGTATGATGCCACTCCGCGGTAATTTGAGCACCAGCGGGAGCGGAAATCACGACGTCTGAGATGTGTGTAAGGGGATTCGGCCCTCCATTGCAGATAATGTCATCGGACGTCACGTCAGTGATGGGCTGAATATAGACCACTAAGATCAGTGTATTTAATGAATTAATGCTTAAATCACGTACACCGTCGTAGTCGGGAGCCCGAATGCCGACAAGTTGACCTTGATCAGCACCATTGACATAGACTTTCTGCAGATCAACTGTATTAGACATATCACAGTAAAGTATAGAGACGCAGGCCCACCTGGAAAATAGTGTGTGCTGACACAGACCCAGAAAACAGAGTGAGAATAACGGCGACAGCTAAAGATTTCATGACGAGCAAGTGCCCACAAGACAGATTTCTTGGCTCTTTGCCTGGCGCGTCAATTTCGCCTATTTATACGCCCCCGACCAGCTTCGACATAATCTCGGAGGCAAAACACGGGAGTGGGAGGAGTGCAGGAGGCCATTCGCTTATAAAAAGCGGGGATCAAGCAGCATGTTACTGATATGTTTTCCGAACGTGATTCCGAAATGTCATGCGCTTGGTTGCGGATGCATACTGGATGCATTCATGATACGAGGTTTCTCTGAGGTTTTTCCGGGATCGATGATGCAAGTCTTGCCGCTGTCCCTATGGTAACATGTACTCTCTCCTTGGGCTCGCTGGGGTGCAGCAAACGCCGACGTCTTCCGAGAGAAATAAAGGCGGTCTATATGCAAGAGATGGCCCGAACTCTGGTCGTAAGTTAATAATTCGCCTCGCCCCCAGGAGCGGTAAGATTGACGTTCTCGTTGATCTGTGAATCACGCGTGCTCGTTGGAAGACCTTGGAACGTCTACTTCGATTTCAGCGTGTGAGAGCGGCACGCATAGCGCTGGGCGGCATGGAGAAACCCCACATCTAGAGGGCCTGTCTTCGGAGATTCGTCCACCCTTCTTCGTCCGAGGCGGAGACAGTTCTTCCAGGTTTTCATCGGGTAAGCATGCATGAGCTCATCGGGAGCGCAGTTGCACCCCCTCGCTGGAGAAACAAGTTAGGCCACTGAACTTGTTCGTGTTCGGGACTATCGCAGTATGCTCTGTGGAAGTACAGAATGAACGTGTTGCAAACGAGGAGTGGGGAACACTGCTAGATCTGTTATCAAACAGGTCCCTCCTTCCGAAATACGAAAAGGTCGAAGATACGGCCGAAGGTGGCACAATCTTCGCAGCGACCCATACACGGCGATAATATGCCCAGGGATCTACCCTGTCTGCACTGTTTCTGATGCGATGCGTTGGGATCGGAACCGAACCGGTACTGTAATATCCATCATCTATACAATTAGCTTTGCCTAGTGATTGAGCCATAGATTCCGTAGCAAGGAAGAAACAGAAACCCCAGGAGACGCAGGTACGCTCAGTGAGCCCATTGAGCGCGTTCCGGTAGCGGAAACAATGATGAGTCTCTATCTGAAAGAACCGTTCTATAGCTAGAACCAAGGGCGATATCTTGGAGAATCAAATTTGTCTCCATAGCTTGCGCCTACGGTCGCTGGAAGAGACATCACCTCAGGAAGCGTCCGAGTCGGGAGAAGCGTGTGAAACGCGAGCCCAGGCAAACTGATGGCGCACTTATCAGTAGCTTTAATCTATCAATCGTTTGTCTGGAGTTCTCATCGTCGCTGAGGTGAGTTGGAAACCTGCATATCCCTGCCTCGCTCACGAGTGAGATCCTGATGGAAGGATGAAAACTCTATCACGTTGACATAACATAACTGTATTTGGTAATTATTGCTCACGGATGCTAATTTTCGACGTGACTCAATCGATCGGAATCCCTGTACCAGCACGCATACACTTGAACTTTTCCTGTTTGCTTTTGACACTTATATCTTAAAGCTAAGACAAGCCTCAAAGATCAGTTTATTTCAAAAGAATGTGTCGGGTTCTCAACCGCCACAACTTTGGCTTCGTGCAGAGAAAAAGCCTTTAGAGCATCGTGCGGCGCTCACTCCCACCACAGCGAAGAAGCTCATCGATGCTGGGTTTGAAATCTTTGTCGAACGCGATGAAGGAAGAATTTTTGATGACGAGGAGTATGCGAAGTAAGCGGTTACAATTATTCGAATGGAATCCGGATCTCTCATTGAAAGCGATCTCGTTGCATTGAAATTTACAATGGCCCGATTCATATGGTGACTTGACACATCGCGCGCGTTTGTTGCCGTGAAACGCCACAATTCCCAATCCTGTACTTCGCGGCCGCTCGCATGTGCACAGGGTGGGCTGCAAGCTCGTCCTCAACGGGATATGGGAGTCAGCACCGACCTCCATACCCATCATTGGACTCAAGGAACTCCCTGAATCCGACACCCCAATCTCACACACGCATATCCAGTTTGCGCACTGCTACAAGCGCCAAGCTGGATGGTCCAAGGTTCTCTCTCGCTTTGCACGTGGAGGTGGCAAGCTATATGACCTCGAGTTCTTGACTGACGAGAACGGGAGGCGAGTGGCTGCGTTTGGTTTCCATGCTGGCTTCACAGGTGCTGCTGCGGGTGTGCTGGCTCTCACTGCTCAGAAGGGTGGCGAGAGGCTAGGTCCTTTGGAACCCTATCCGAATGAGGAGGCGTTGATAAGTAGCTTGAAAGAAAAGCTTGGGGGAAACGGCAAAGGTGTTCGAGCACTTGTCATCGGGGCACTTGGGAGATGCGGGAAGGGCGCGGTTGAATTGTTGAGGAAGATTGGACTTGACGAGTGAGTTGAGATCTCTTTGCTAATCCGTGAAACCCGTCTCTGACCTCCTTTGCTATAATTAGGGATGATATACTGAAGTGGGATCTAGCAGAAACTGCAAAGGGTGGACCGTTCCAAGAGATCTTGGATGTTGACATCTTTGTCAATTGCATATATCTCTCATCAAGCATTCCGCCGTTCATCACTCACGACACAATTAAGGCCGCAGGGTCTTCTCGGCGTCTGAGTGTTATCGTAGATGTCAGCTGCGACACGACAAACCCTTACAACCCTATACCTGTTTACTCCATCAATACAACATTCACGAAGCCGACCGTGGATGTCGAACTGGGGTACGCATATACCCTGTTTCGGGTTGACCAAAAGGTGTAATTGCTAATGAGGGTTGTTGTTCCAGACCGGAATACCCGCTTCTTACGGTAATCTCAATCGACCACCTCCCTACGCTCCTTCCGCGAGAGGCGTCCGAGCAGTTCAGCGCGGATCTGCTGCCATCCTTGCTCGAGTTTCCGCAGCGCAGTGAGAAGCGTGTCTGGACGGATGCAGAAAAGCTATTTAAGCAGAAGCTTTCGGAGGCCGTCGAGGCAGAGAATCTGCAGCTATGAAAGCACATGTGTAGAATGATAAGAAAGTGCGATATGACGGAATGTCGGACATTGCACTGCAATAAAGCCCATTTCCCCCGAAAGAATCGGCGCGAGGAACAGCGGACGCAACTGTAGTCAAAGGGAGTCGCGGAGCCGCGGTTTTCGTGTTTTTTTTGCCTTATTTTTTCTTGTGTGGTATCATCACTACAGAGAAGGCGGCCATGTATAAAGTGTGTTGCTAAGCGTGATGATCGACGTGTCGACTGGTTGGTCGGCTGAAGGTCGGCGTGACAGCTCAATAAAACAAGAGAGTATAATGCCAGCCAGCAAAGTGAGTTGGCTATTAGTGGATAGAGGTGAGGTGGACAGGGTACGTGGCCATGGCGTAGTTGTATAATTGAATTGATTGAGTGGACAAGGATGCGGTGGTGCAAGTAACCACCGGACAGATGCCAGTGGTACTCATGCCAAGAGTGGCAACGGCAACGGGAGGTGAGTGAGGATGGACCAGGTCCCTTACGGTGGTCCTTTGGTCGGCTTCTGCGCTGCTCGCGTGATGGTATCGAGCACCACCAGGGTTGTTCCGCAGTCCCTGCACGTAATCAGTAATAAAGTCCTCTCGCTTCGCCACAACACACACTACTTATTTTACCCCCGTTTATATCACCTCGTCATACTTAAACATACCCGTAAACCATCCTCTCTCTTTTGCTCGTCTTCTTAACCTTCCATATTCCTCTCTTCGTCCGTCCTTCACTTTGATTTCATCCCAGCTAGTCCTGAGTCAGCTTTCTTGCTCTTGTACTCTCATTTTCATTTCTTTTTCGATTACATCTCCAACTAAACACACACGCACGTCCACCCACCCATAGACACACCCGTACAATATTCACACGCCAAATCGCACCGATCAGAAGAACCAGTACATTGATATTGGGTGCTGGGCGCCGTTGTTGTCCAACGTAATTGTATTCTGTTATCTCCCTCACGACCGCAACGCGGGTATAACTATCCAACCCAAGGCCAAGACGAAAATGTCCACCACTACCTCTCCCTCCTCTCCTGTCCTTCCTGTGATTGAAATCTCGCCCGCGCCCCCGGAGGAGCCGCAGCCCGAGCCCTACTCGCCCTTTACGCCCGTCACGCCCGGTTACAGCAGGGAAATGGATGGTGGTGACACATACAGGCCGTCACTGCTGACGCCGCCGGTGCAGAGCTGGTCACTCTCACCGCTCCGTCCGCTGAGCGAACGGAGGCCGACGAAGCCAAAGGGTCAGGGTCTCAAGGACGAAGAATTCCAGGCGCTCCTCCGCGCATCCAAGGAGCGCAGCGCGATGGCCGCGTCGAAGAAGCAGGATTTGCGCAAGGAAGTGGCGTTGAAGGCCCACAAGAATAAACAGCGTATGTTGCATGTTGATTTCCTTTTCTAGACATTCTAGCCTCATTTCAAATCTCCCCTCCTCAGTCGAACGTAGAGCTCTCTTCTTGAGCAAGATTGTTGCTCCGCCCTCACCTACCGCAACTCAGCTTCCAAAGACACCGCCGGATTCCCCAGCGATCTTTCACTACTCGCTTCCCTCGCCTGGGCTCTGCTCGCCGCTAGCACTCTTCGAGAAGCTCGGTCTTGACGACCAGGATCCAGAAGAACGCGGTGTAAGAAAAGTGTGGGTCGAACAGGTCGATTTTCGTCTGGCCAAGCAACCTGTCGACCCAGAGCCTGAGGAATTTCATGCTGGCGTGCGACCCGAGACGCCATGTATCGTCCTGACGACGCCAGAAGGCGATCAGCCTCGACCACGACACCATCAGAAGGGTCATGCTCGAAAGAGGTCGATTCCTTCCTTGGAACAGATCACTGAGCGGTATTCAGCACAGGTGGACACTGTTGCGCCGACACCGACGAGATCGCGCGCGCCACTACCCGCGTTCCTCAATGCGCGAAGACAGACTCCGAGTCCTCCCTTGCCAACGGAAGTGCCTACGGTGACAGTAACGGCGCCGGAAGAACCAGTCCGACCGCGCCTTGCATGCACAGGACGTATCCGGTTCCCATCTCGCTCGCCTTCTCCGCCTTCATCCCCAGAATCGTCTGTGGAGACGTCAAAGCCTCTCCCAGCTCTGCCAATTGAAGCCCTCTCACAGGAAACTATACGAAGACGAACAAACGCGCTCCCGTCCCTACCGTCGTCGTTTGCACCGGTCCCTTCGTCGCCTACGACCGCGAAGCCAGCACGCCGCACCTCTCTGGAAATCAGAACGATGCACGTCCCGCGTATAGAGTCCAGCAGCCCAGATCGTCCGCGACTCACCGAGGCGAACTTGCACGCACTCAACTCGCGCGCGAAGACTGCACGGGAGATGCTTAGCACTATTCGACGGCGAACGGTGGTATCGTGCGGACAGCTGTGCCAGCCTCTTCCTAGCACGCCGCCTGCTTGGCTGGGGACGTGGGACGTTGAGAGCGAGAAGCACAGACGGAGGCATAGTGCCCCTGCGGACTTGCCCAAAGTCGAAAGGACGGGCTTCATGCATCCCGTACTCGCTCAACCAGGTGGTTTCTGACCGGTCGATCTTTTTTTCTTCTTCTACTAGTCGCCCTCCTGTTCTTGTGCTCCTCGTTCGATCGTGCTCAGCTCCGTTTCTTATTTTACTTCGTGCGGTTTTTGGCAGAAGGGACCATTCAGACGTATCTTTATTATTTCCGATCACCGGGTATCCGATATCGCTCTCTTGTCTTTCTTTCGAGTGGGGGGAGTGATAAACAAACGGGAGAGACGACTCGATATTGACGTCGACATAATTCTCTGTTTCTCATTCGGCGCTACGCTCTCGCGTGCGTGTGTCCGTGCATCACACTCGTTACCGTCTACCTGCTACCCGATACTTTGTACCATTTGTCTATCTTCAACGTGCGTGCTGTGTCGATGTAGGTTCTCCCGGTGCGCCTGGTCGTATCTATCACTACTACATCGTTGGGCTGGCCCAGTGTTTCACTACCACCCATCATCACCGTCACTACTACTTTGATAACAGCAACAACAACAACATCATCATCATCACTGCTATCACTAACAAGGCTATCTATCCTTCTCGGCTGCTAGCGTTACCTCGCGGTTTTACCTTCTTTTTGCCTTCCTTTGTTTCTTTACTTTACATTGCCTCGTACCTAGATTCTCCTTCTCTCCTTCACATCGTTTTGTTAAATAGCAGATCACATTCACGCGAGTTACTAGTAAAATCAGAGAATGAAAAGTTCAAAATCAGAAAGTTGTGTTATAGGCCTATTTTTCACTTTCGTAGAGGGGGTTGATTTGTGAACGTCCCAGATTTGAAATTATCCGCAGACGTTCAGTAAACTGAGGATTGATAGTGCTACGACGAGTGCTACGGAGCTCCTATGTAGTGCAGCGTCAGGCCTTCCTTGGTTCATGAGTTAATTGATTACTGTAGAATACCCATCTACTGTCCACTGATTCGCTATTGACATTCTGTAGTGTATTTCCTTGCATTCTGGTACGCTTTTCCGTCACGATTCACGATTGACTTGTCATTAAAGAGAGCGTTCGCTGATAGCAATCCTCTCCGCTTCCACCTTCTCCCATAAACCTTGCATCAATGGAACGATGATATTGAAGTCACCACGCTTCAGGCCTTCCATAGCGTACTTGATAAATTCATCCAAGGGCATCCAGGCCTTGGAAAGTCTTTCCGTAGTGCCCTGTTCTGTGGGTGACGATTCAAAATTACTGATAGTGAACTGAGCCGAAATGCTGCAATACTTACGGTCGTGGAGCTCGGATTCCACCAGCCTATAAGATGTGCAAAAATTAGAGGTTGATAACTGCACGGGGTTTGATACTCACGGAGGCAAGATCTCCATGACAT
The DNA here is from genome assembly GCA_024712875.1 of Inonotus hispidus. Classification (NCBI taxonomy): domain Eukaryota; kingdom Fungi; phylum Basidiomycota; class Agaricomycetes; order Hymenochaetales; family Hymenochaetaceae; genus Inonotus; species Inonotus hispidus. Next base: position 3,723,225 of record CM045714.1, on the reverse strand, counting down.
GGACATTTGTGTCTCTGAGCGAGTTGTGCAACGAAATGCTTAAACTATGTAGAGCGGCCTTCGTAGCGCAGTAGTTAGATACCGACGTCATTGGCACCATTGCAAGTACCGACGTAATCGGGATCAAGAAAGTCGGCCGACCCTCAGCCTATTGACGGTTCAGAAATTGCGCATATAGTCAACAAATGCCAGTGAAAAAGGAGATCCAAGGGAACTCGCAGTCGAAACTTACGCTCAGTTTGAGGAAGTGGGGTAAGAAGTACTTTGTCAAGGCTAATATTGTGAGATAGTTCGTATTGACTTCGTCGAACAGAGCTGAAGTGGCATTAGTATCCAAGTTAGAAACTGCCTTGCATCCAATCCGACAAAGGCACTACCGACCATCAATATCAATCTTTTCAGGTTCCTTGAACTCGGCAGCACGCTGGATCCCAGCAGCGAACACGACTGTGTCGAGCTTAGATACGTTTAGCCACGTTGCATTCTGTCAGTGCCAAACAAGCAGAACATGGCTAACCTCTGGATACTTGCGAATAATGTCGTCCGCAAAGTCTTTCAAAGCCTCCTTTCCAGCCGAAACGTCAATCTGCACAGCTTCAATGCGTACCTCCCCTTTCTTCACGAGCTCATCGAGCCTTTCTTTGCGGCGACCAGCTACGATGACAGTGGGCCTCGTTGGTAGCGCGTGAATAGCAAGCGCGAGGCCGCGTCCTATACCTGACGTCGCTCCGATGACAAGAACACACTTGCTGTCGTTTATGCCCGTCATAGCAACTACAAGTACTGACCGAGTGGCAACGTCACGTTTTGCAAGTCAATCGGCTACGACGAGGTATCAGCTGCGACACTGCTCACTCGCAAAGGACCCCTAGTGAGCGAGTTATAAACTGGACAAGAATAATTATGCTCGTGCGTAGGGTCAAGGCGGTAGGAAAGTACTACTGTGTAGTACTCGACTCGGCATGGAAGCATACGTGTTCCAAATCCGATGATATAATCGAGTTATGTTATGTGGTTCGATCCCACGACGTTCACATATGGTTGGGAGAGCATCTAATTGAGTTGTTTGTGGGTTGGTTTCTGAAGAAGCGTTACGTCACCAACGGGATTTGGTTGATTGAGTTGGAAATTCAGTCGACAAGTTACGTAACCCTGAGGCGAAGCCATTAGTTCATTCCTCCCTGCTGGACCTGGACAGAGCAATAACCGGGAAATGGCGGCAGAGTCCTCGAAAGCTTCACCTGAACCGATCTCCTCAGGAAAGGATGAAGGAAATGGGACGATAATACACGACGACGGGGAGCCAGCTGAAGATACCGAAGAGCATGTCAGAGTAAGTCGAGACTACATCACTTGCGTCTACTGACGACTCATGAACAGTTAGAACAGCATCAAGGCTGCGGCGGAGCTGAAGCAAGAAGCAACCGAGCATTTCCGTGCCGAAAACTGGAACCAAGCCCTCGCTACGTATTCTGTGGCACTCGGCAGGTTGCCAAAGCGTGTTAAGGCGCCCGAGCCTGATGAACCAGTTCCACAGCCAAACAGCCCTGGGGTAGAAAACGGTGACCGGAAGGGCAAAGGCAATGAGAGCGAACCTGAACCTCCAGTATTGGCGGGTATCGAGCTTGAATGCGCGAAGCTTCGCGCCGTTCTCAACGCGAATATTGGGGCGTGTCATGTGAAGCTGGTGAGTTGGGCGTCATGCTCATCCAACTGCATTATCTGACAGCTTCAACCAGGAAGAGTACAAAGAAGCAGTGAAGGCTTGTACCGAAGGTGAGTATTAGCAATGTCAGTAGAGAACATAACTTTGCTGACTACGAGGTACAGCGCTTGCTGACGATTCAAATTACATCAAGGCTCTACAACGACGCGCGACTTGCAACGAGAAAATTGGCTCATGGTCTTCTCTGGCCAGTGCAGAAGAAGGTAGGAAAATCGAGCACTTTCCACGTTCAAACAAAGAAACTATAGCTGATCAATTGGCATCTAGATTACAACACACTTCTCAAGCTGCTTCCCCCTGATTCACCGCAGGTTAGGCAGGCAAAGCGCTCACTGGAGGCACTCAAGCCCCGCATAGCAGAAGCACAGAAGCGAGAGACGGATGAGGTGCTTGGTAAATTGAAGGGTATGGGAAACAGCATCCTTGGTGAGCTACCATTCTCCTGGTCCTGTGCGCGCATGATGCTAAAGCCCGTCAGGCAAGTTTGGGCTGTCGACAGACAACTTCAAATTCGAACCGAACGGCCAGGGCGGCTATTCAATGAATTTCGTGAGATGATGCAGGTTGCTACGCCTTCCATTAACGATACTTTAGATCTGGCATTGTATATCAGCTCCATACCCATCATGTATCAAGAGCCAATTTGCTTACTACTCATCCTAATATTGATTCAATTTTCTCCTAGCACGGTGACATTAGGTCGGAATATGGTTCGTGATCTCCATGGGTATATCTATAGAGTACTTTGAGTCTTCCAGGGCATGAGGAAAGTACGAAACCCGTGCACCCTTGCAAATACTCGCGAGCGCACCAACGCAATCGGCACAGGTCCATACTCTCTTGAATCACGCGAAGCTGCAGCGTTGTCTCCGGCAATCCAGATATGACCAGGTGGGATGATGACATGCTCCTTTGACATTGCGCCTGTCCCGCTTGGATCGACACATACGACATCTCCTGGCAAACCGATAATGCGTTTGCAGATTTGACCACTTGGATTACGGGGTGAATCGAGAACGACTAGTTCACCACGAGTCAGAGGTCTTCCTAGACGAACGGAAAGTGCATCCTCGATGATCCATTCTGTTGAAGCAGAGAATGTTGGAAGCATCGAGGGGCCGAATACCTAAAGATTTGATGCCGTTCATCAAAATGAAAACAGGCAAAGATACGAAGAAAAAACGTACCATACGAGGTCCAGCTATGTAAGTTGCAAACAGGTGGTATCCACAATAAAGCTACAAAGGAATCTATCAGGCTGAGAACAACTTTGCACGTAGAAAAGAAATTATTTCACTTTCACTGGGGCGACCAGCCATCTAGACCATTTCTTAGCCACACCCCAGGATATCATTCTAACTTGACGTAAGGTCGTGTCTCAGCATACGAGCAGTTTCCACTGTCCAGGCTCGCGATTTAGACGGGCGATCAGGAATAAGTCCAAGAATTGTATATATGTTGAGCAGATGAAAGCCAAGAATGAGCAGAATTGTGGTCCTGCGGCAGATCGACTAAAACAATCACAAGCTTGGTCAGCAAGTTTGTCGATCTTCTTCCTACCTAAAGTAATTCTGCCTGTCGCTGTCACGATCGCTTTTCTTCAGAATCACAGCAGGATGCGCTTCATCATCTTAAAGAGCACTGTCTTGAGAGGCGCGTCTGGGGATATGTGTCTCTTTACTGTGCAGAGCCATCAGCACACCGGCTACTCTCGTGATGTCGCTGCCCATGCTCTCTGCTTGAAATGCTCGAGTCCTTAACTGAAACACTTGAAGTCTTGAACTCTTATGCTCGGTGCCCCGCCGAATTGTTGCTGACTGTCCTGAAGGCATCATATAAGCTCGCAATGGAAGAATGGGCGAGGGCTCTGTGACCGGCCCGTGGAGTGATTTTGTCGCCAACCTAGTGGATGGCAAAGAACAAGATTCTCAGCGCCCTATGGCCTGGAATAGCAGGACCCAGCTTGACGAATGACATTTCTACTGTCGGCTCGAGCTATATCGATGGATCTTACTTATAATATAATGTAGTTGGTGGCAATTCTCGGACTGGTCTGCCTGGACTTTCTTGGAAGTCGTCTGGAGCTGGTCTTGGCCTAATCTCTAGAGGCCGTTCATCCCTTAGTAAAAGCCATTTTGTCAAAAACGAATGGCCAACCTGTCTCTCCCTTGCCTTGGATCATCTTCTCCCACGGGGTAACATGTAAAGGGTTAGTTCTGCGTACTTGAAGACGCCCCGTATCGGGTCTCCAAGAACGTCCATGTCACACCGTACTTCAACGGATCGATGTTCTGCTGACGAACTGGTGGCTGGTCCTCCTAGACAAGCACGAACAAGGAGATGCAAAAGTCGTGATGTTGATGATATCGGAAGCTGAAAGTGCTCATCGAAAAGGTGTCTATGAAACTGCAAGACAGAGACGGGAATTAGTTAGAGAATCTGTCAATGCTTTCGAGATTAGGATGGCTACATCTCAATAGAGTACGTCGAAAGACAGAGTGTACGAAAGGCTTGAAAAGGAACGACGTGAAAGGATTGTGCTTCCCAGACTAGAGTCTTGCCGTCGAAAACTTGATAGTGCCGAATGCCAAGCCAAAAGAGCTTCCAGGCCATTGGAGTCGTTTATAACTTGCTCTTGTTTTTCACCTCTATATCAATTCCAACGCTGGCACGTATGTCCTGGGCGTCGTTGAACAACCAGAGTGCCCTTCCCTATTTTTCCGCCTTGAAGTTGAACGTTTTCCGGCACAGCATGGTCACGTGAAGTCTTCGGTATTTGAATCGGATTCGTGGTTTCGCATGACCACGTTTACATGAGTCGCAAACGCGTAATCAAAGTGACCAGCGCACAAGGCGTGCTCTGGCATTTCGTTCTATCTTGCATCTTCCGCCATGGCAGCGCATTCGTCTGTCCCGTTGTATATGCTTCCGATTGCCTCTAGGCCGCCCAGGACATGGCCCCAAGTCATCCATGCTATAATCGCGGCATTTGTGTTCCTCGCAGCATGCGTCATGATGAATGCAATGCAACTCGTATTCGTTGTCCCGCTCTATGTTATACCAAGTAGGAAAGCCAGGGAGTTGTACGAAGAAGGCGTGCGCTATAGTAAAGGTGGATTCGGCAAGCTGACTGGTGTGCCTTCCGAGTTAGTTTTGGATGAAGGGTGCTGATATTGGTCGCGTGCAGTCCTCATGTGTCAATTGTTCGCTCCAGCAACTCTTCGAGTTACGTTCGAAACCGAGGGACTTGGCGCCTTTACTCCAGAGCAGATAGAACAGATTGTAGTCCGCGACGCTTCGGGCAAGGTTGTTGAGCTTCGTCTCCCATCGAAGTTAGTTATCATCGCAAACCACCAGGTCTGTCCGGCATCTTACCCCTGCCTTCTTTCGAAACGTAACTTTTATTATTTAGATATATGCGGACTGGTGGTATGCGTGGTGCTTGGCATACTTCGCTAACATGCACCGGGATGTCCTGATCGTCCTTAAACGAAGTCTCAAATGGGTGCCCGTTCTCGGCTGGGTAGGTTCGCAATTGCTAGCTGAGAATGTAAATTGAGCAATTTTTCGCGATAGGGCATGCAAATATTCCGCTTCATCTTCCTCGCCCGCTCATGGGCATCTGATAAGCACATCCTCGTTTCCCAACTCGCAAAGATTGGACGAAAAGCACATCTTGACGACACGCCGCTGGCTTTCATCATATATCCGGAAGGCACTGTAATCTCGGATCAAACGCGCCCAATTAGCAAGAAGTATGCGGATAAATTAGGTATTGTACGTTTTGCTCATTTTGTCCTTGGAGTTAGTTTGAGATGTTAAGAATTCGGGAATAGCCTGACATGAAGTACACTCTCCTTCCGCGATCGACTGGACTGCACTTCTCCCTTCGCGCGTTAGCACCACGAATACCGGACCTGAAGCTCCTAGACATGACTGTAGCCTATCCTGGTGAGATACAATCTTTTTTGTTTCTCTTGCTCACTAATTAATGTATGTTATCTAATGTGGTCAGGCATTCCAGCCGGAGCAGATGGACAACTGTTCTACACCATCCGTTCAATATTCATGGACGGTGTTACCCCACCAGTTGTGAATATCCACCTTCGCCTTCTCGATGTGGCTTCGACGGTTCCTATCGGTGATCTTACCGGGACCAACCCAGCCGTGACTCCTCCAACTACTTTCACATCCCCAAAGCCACCAGTATATCCTCTAACTGAGAAAGAGGCTGCCATGAATGGACATGCTGGCCCGACATCAACAATAGAGGCTGACCCACCGGAAAAGGAACGTGTAGCTTTTGATGAATGGCTGCGCGCTCTTTGGCGCGTGAAAGACGTGAAGCTCGAGGAGTACCATCTCTCGGTTAGTCCTTTTGAAAGTGAAAAGGAGGAGCCGGTTAAGAAGGATGATTTGGAGAAACGATTTGTATCGAGTGTTCCGGCCATTGAAATCCCGCTGCGGTTAAGGGATTCGCGTGATGCGCTTGACGCTTTCTGTTTCTTCGGGCTGGTTGCGTTAGGTTGGGCATGGCTCAAGTCCTCCGTGTGAACTAGTTTCAATCTTCGACCCGTTGTCTTATAGTCGATCGTTTACGACTAGGCGAACCATGGAAGGATGGATTTCTTTGCTTATTTTTTTTCTGACCACATTTGGTCAACGGACTGCGCATTCCAGTTGTTTGTTCCGTGTAATCATTGTTTTTATTTTCTTTGTTGTTTTGCGCTGTACGTCTCCATTCCGCACAGTCACCTCCACATCTGTCTGTAACACCTTGAATGTAGCTCCAGTGCTCACTCGATGCCCTTCATTACTCCCATATACCAATCAGGTTTGGTTGCTGACCTTCACACCACCCCCTAAAGCTAAAGGTTGATTCCCCTTCAACGCCTGTTCCATTGCGTAAGTCAAGTAAAATATCATTAGTCAGAGACATCGATAAAGGAATGAGAGTTTGCAAAAGCTCCGTTCATATCAGATGAGTCTAGAAGACGAGGGCGCTCAAAAAGGATGACCTGGAAGCGGCCAGCATATTTCGTAAATCCAAACTAGGCCTTCTAGTCCATTCTAATCGACCCTCCATACTTCGAGTAGCGCAATCACAAACGGCTTTTTGACGTGTCGGTGGCTCATTGAAGCGATTCGGACGTAGCGTAAGATTCGCGCTGCCGCTCAAGGGACTTGACGAGAAAGATACTAGTGTCGAGAAAACGCTCGACACAGTTGGTGAGACAGGACTCTTCGCCGCGTGAGAAGCGGGTGGAGGGAGTGCCAGTTATGCATCTGGGTTAGGGAAAGCAAGGCAAGAAGAATCGGATGTCGGTTAAAGGAAGCTTATTGTGGATGTACAGCAGAGTTTGCGTACTTGTCCCAGCAGATTGACGTGAAATTGTGCACTGCGGCCTGCACGCGTGCGCTAGCTTGTTCCTTCTCAATGAACGCAGCGATTTCTTTCTACACGTTAAGCAAAGATGACATTAGGTTGCCGTTAAGACTGTTGTTAGACGCGGTTACGTACTTGAGTAGCCTCATCGAATTTCTCCATCGTGGTGAGCAGAGCGAAAAGATACTTTCGCGATGAGAAATCGACTCAAGACGGACGTGTCATGCCTGATCGACGCCTGAAATGACTGTGAGAGAATACTTCCATTTGCGTTTCGTATATCTCTAAAATACATCCGTTCTCATTATTTCACGCCGCTCTCGCCGTCGCCGTCGACGACGCCAGCAGCACTCGTTGCTCTTGACGCTTTCAGCCTCACTGTCCTTGCTTCTGTCTTATTTTATTCTGTTTTTATCGTCCCCACACCATAAAAAGTATCGGTTTCTAATTCAACGGCGGCATTTCACTTGGAATCTTGCGCCGCCGCCGCCCTCCCACGAACACCGTTTTTTCTAGTACCGAGAGCATTCATTCCAACAGTCCAATTCATCCTCACCGTTGGAAAAGAGTATGCAGACTCTCAGGATGTCGTCTTCGCATGGGAATATGCGTCCTTCTTCCTCGTCGGCTGCGCTCGGTGGATCAAACGCGCCACGGGATCAGCGTAAGGAACGAAGGAGACCGACCGTCGCGGGTTCCACCTCTCCGTCGTCGTTTGCGGGTGTCGTAGGTAGTACGCCTATTACGCCGTTCCAGAGGGCGAGATCACCTTCGCCTGCGAGCCCTACGAGATTGGAAGAGAATTACCTTGCTGCGAAACGCCGAGCTCATCGACAGAGCTATTTCGACCATTATCCCGAACGTAACGCGCAACGAAGGAGAGATAAGACCAAGGAAGTTCTACAGTTTACGGTAGAAGGAAGGGATAGAGGGATGCAGGCACAAACCTCGTTGCCTGCGGCTTCGGTTGGCGTGGCTACGCGTCGTCTTCCGGAGAATGGTAACAATGAAGGAGTGGATGAGGATACATTCGAGACCTTCGGACGAACAACCATTCGGAAGAGCTTGAGTGTCGGTGGAGGGGAATGTTATGCAAATTCATTAGCAGCATTGAGTAATTCGAGCAAAGGCAAGGGTCGAAATGAATCCTCCAGCAGCCAGATTGTCGATCAAGATCAGATTCGAGAAGAGGGTGTCGCGTTTCCGACCATGCGCGGAGGTATAAGTCGTGATGCCCAGCGAAAGGACACGCGTGAGGAAACCTTTTCGTCTTTACAGCCGCAACCCAAACTAGGTACAACCTCAACTACAACCTCCCGCAACTTCATCACTCCAAAAGCGGCAGTGGTGCCGTACGGTGCTTACCGCGACGACATCCCCACGCTCCGTTATTCATATTCCACGTATTCAAGTTCGCAGACTCAGCCGGAGACCTTAACTCCACCACAGACTCCGATAGAATCGAACGCACGAGGTCCGATTCACATTCTAGTTGCCGCTCCAGTTCCAGGTGTTGAGGCTATGGACGCACTTGTTGATGGGATGGACGGTTCGGACGAAGATGAGCTTTTTAAGCGGTTACGATCAGGTGCTGGTAAACGAACCATCCCCAATTACCACCCGTTGTATGCACCACCCTTGCCACCACCCCCGCCTGGCGTAGTCCTAGGGCGAGAGCATTCAAAACGAAAGGGGTCATTGAGCTCAGAAAACGATGACGAAGGGGATGACGAGCTTCAACTGCGATCAACCACTGTAGCAGGAAGGGAGCGCTCGAGCGCAAAAAGGCGCCATGAAAATGGTCGATCGGCATCCTCGAGTACCATCCTTGCTGACGTATCTGATTGTGGACACCAACGCCCCTCTTCCGCTTCTACGATATCTGACCCAGAGCCGGAACGGTTACCTCCTCCCTCCATCGACGAAATCATTCGTAAACATGCGGCCATTCCGCCGCATCTTCCCTCGTATATCGCAAAGGCAAAACCGAAAAGTCAATCCCAGTCACATGCTATGGATGGTCCTATTCCTCCCACCGGAAGCAATATTGGTCACAGTAAGAGACAGGGATCGTCGGATTCTGAGCCGGAACCGCTTACTCCTTCAGAAGAGGCCGCTTTAGTTGCGCGCTCGTCTATTGATAGCGTTACGGCCGAGGTTCAACAATCATTACGCTTGCACAAAGCGGAAGGTCAATCTACCACAACAAGTTCTGCGGCAACATCCAATGCATCTATTACACACGAAGATGCGTCTTGCAAGCGACATAGCTACATTAGCAACAAAACTTCTCGTTCTGCGGGAGGTTGCGATCAGTCGATCCGGTCTGTATCTGCTTCCGCCTCTGCGTCGGTTTCGACTGGTGCCGGCCTAAACAGGGGTTCACCCGTGCTCGCCTCGGACCCGGAACTCCCCCTGGATCTGCGTGTCCTACAGCAAAGCAACGGAACAAAACGGCCAAAGCAAGATAGTCAAAAGGAGACGATTGCAACGTACCTGCGCTCTGCTCGTATGACGACCCTCTTGAAGCTATCGCGACGCCCTCACGCCTCAACTGACCGGCCTCTTACTGTGAGTCTATCTGACCTTGGGTCACCGACCGGCTTTCCACTTCTTGTGTTTCTGGGCCTTGGATGCGTGCGGTATGTCATGGGTTTGTACGACGAGATGGCCGAATGCCTGGGGCTGAGGCTTATTACGATTGATCGGTCAGTCTCAGGTTCATTGTTCGTAATTCTTGCTTTAGTCTAACTCAATGGGATAAAAGATGGGGATTGGGTCGTACAGACGTTCCACATTCTTCGGCCACGCGTGGAGTACCGGAATGGTCGACTGTCGTGGAAGAAGTGCTTGACCGCTTAAACATAGATAAATGCGCCATTATGGCCCACTCCGCCGGAGCGCCCTACGCTCTATCATTCGCGAGCAAAAGTCCCCAGCGAGTCGTTGGTGATATATGTCTCCTTGCACCTTGGGTTGGTGGTGGAGCTGGAGGTTTGTTGTGCCCAACTGGAGATATGGAATCAACGAATATTTATCTTGATGTCTATAGGTGGATATCGCTGGTTAAAATATGTGCCCAACGGCCTCCTTAAGACAGCGCAAGCTGCCGAGTGGAAAATTCAGGCGTGGATGATCGGCAAGCCACCAAAGATCACATATGGGGGTATTGGCTACAATGTCAAAGCGCCTGTTTCATCCGCAACGTACAACATTGACTCATCAGGACACTTCGTGCTCGCTCGTGACCAGAACCCATCGTCTGACGCAGAAGACGAGCGCGATGAGTCGCCGGATTTCGCCTCTCGAGCGAGCATCAAGGGCGCAAAGAGTAGTGCATCGGTGAAGTCGTCTCCATATTCCGTCGGTGGTTCCGCAAGGCGACCGAGTGTTTCAAGTGGCGCCGCGTTCAGTGATTATGACGACCTCGCAGATTTCGAGGGGCGCTTTGACAGTCGATCCACATTTGAGCGAAGACGGACGCGAGCCGCCTCCACAGACGGGCATACCAGCCCTCCGCATTTCGACCAGAGGCCGGGACAAGTGACAAGGAAGAGATCGTCCAAGTTCTTGCGTATCTGGAAAGGTCTTCCTCACACTAGTCCAGAGCCAGTGCCACCACTACCGAATATCGATACGGTGCTTGGTCGGGAGCAATCTACCCAAGACCAATCGACTCCACAGGCAAAGAGGAAGCTTAAGTCACTCAAGTCAATCAGCTCGATCAAGAGTCGATCATCTACTACGACAAACATGCCAGCGCGCCCCAAGACGGCAGAGACGAGCCCTGTACTACCTGAACAGGACTTTGAGACCTCACTCCAGTTTGCCGTTGATGAATTTGGTTTAAGGGATGAATCCAATATAAACTTGCCTTCGACGCGGCCTACTCGATCGCACACTACATCGAAGGCGACTAATCTACCTCCGCGGATATCGGCGTACTCTGCCGACTCAACTGATACGAAGAACGGACCAACTCCAATACCCTCATTTGTCAACAGTCCTCATGGTTCGCGAGCTGGTGGTCGACGTTCAATATCATTTACTTCCACGACATCCGCGCCATATTCCCTCCCAGGTCGTCCTCCGCTCCAAAATATGTCTCGTACGCTTGGAAGGAGCTCTGCACCGTCGGTCGAAACATCCCCGAAGAAAGAAACCGGTGAATCATTCCAGGTCGCTATGGGCAACGCTCTCATCGCAGCCTCTCACGCCGAGAGCGCACGAGGCACACATCCCGATCTTCTACAGATTCTCAATCACGAGCAACGTCCATGGGGCTTCTCGTACGCCCGGTACCCGCATTGCGTCCGGGTGTGGTATGGTGACCGGGACGAGCGAATAGCAGCTGATTCGGTGAGGTGGATGGAGGGTGCGATGGGATCCGATCGCTGTCGCGTAACGGTTGTCAAAGGCGCAGATCATGGCTTGATGTATCGCACGAATGTAGTCGTGGACGTGCTTGAGGAAGTGCATGAAGCGTGGATGGATTTGGTCCAGGGCTCGCGAAGGAGGGAACGCTCTTCTCGATCGGAACCTATGGCGCCGAGCGCATTCGATTTCACCACTGACCCGTTCAAGTCATTGTGACAAGCTTTGGATGCAAGCACCCGTACAAAAATTGCATTTCGGGGGAAGTACCATCGGAACTGCTTATCATTCCTAGTCCCCGGTGACTTCGACTTCTCTCTTTTTCCCCCCAGTCTCTCATTCTTTCTCTTCTTCTGTCATTTACGTGTTTCTTTTGCTATTCTTTTCGGATCATCTGAGCATGTAATACATATAGTGCTTCCATTTCGTGATACCCACCTTAGTCAAATAGTGGTCCATTCTTTTCCGTCTTCGTGTCCTTACTTTATTACTATTTTCTAGATTCCCGATTTTTCACCAATGCATAGGGCTCTTGTCCGTTCTCCTGTACATAATTTCGTGTGTATGCCCCTGGACGTGGACATTACCTATTCACTTCTGTAGTCTCTCTCGGAGGTTTTTGCGTTTCTATCATTCTATTGTTACTCTCGCCCCCCCCCCCCCCCCCTTTTCCATATCACTGAATGGTTCGAACCAAAAGCGGATTCCTCTTGACATTATTACTACTATATTGTGTGAGGAATAAATTACATCTTTGCTCGACCTTCTGGAATGTTCAAAATGTACGCTTTGAGATACATACATACACGTATGTCCATGATTGTTTTTTCTTTTTGCGTAAGTTCGAAGGTGTGAAGGATGGAGGGACAATGGGAATACCAAGTTACCAAGAGAAAATCCCAAAAAATACCGCTTTTCATGACGGCCGACATAACGATAAACGTATGGTGGACTCATGCCTTGACCCGGAATGCATCACCAAGGTCCGTCAACGTGCATCACAGGCAAAGCCGGAACTGCCGACGGCGGTGCGTGGCTGTGAGCTAGAGCTCGATGGTCCTCTTCGATTCCTTGCATCGCCTCAGTGACTTCGTGGTCCGGGTTAACATTGGAGTTGGGTGGGAAGCCGTTTGCGTCGAGGTCTGCTTCGGGTGTTGGGGATCTTCCGCGGAGGCGGGTGAGTGTTTGAAGGCGGCGGGCTACGTTGTTTGGTTTTCAAATGGGGATTCTCCGAGTAAGATTGGGGACTGAGTGAGGTGAGGAGTGAGAGACGTACTGAGATCTAACCGGACGTGTTCGTCACCTATTTCGTCCGAGTCGTAGAGTGGATCTCGTGTACTGATGCGGTGCCATGCCTCTACAACAGACAACAACAAAGAGAAGAGTTGAGCACCAAACTTCTCATTGCTACAATAGTACAACCGCAGAAAAGAGAAAGGGAACTCACGTTGGAACATCGACCGCTCAGGTGAATGGACAAACTCGTAAGGCTCCGTGCGAATGTTGCGTCTAGACTTCCGACCGCGGCTTATGTTTTCTACTGGTGCCGGCGCAGAATGGTCTTGGTGACGGCTGTGACTGTTGTATGATGCCGGAGGACCAAGTGGGAGGACTCCGTCGGGTTGGAGTTGTAGAGAAGACTTGCGCGAAAGCCCTTTTGTGTTCTCGGTGGTGTCATAACGGAATTTTGCGTATCCGTCTGTCGGAGGTGACATCAGTAGTACAATCTTATTGCGAATAAAAGCGGATGGTAGGAAGAGAGACGGAGTTACCTTTAATCGACGTGTCTTGGGCCTTACGGCCCGCCTTGCCCTTCGGCTTAATAGGCTTTCCCGGCACTGAGACTGACACCGGCGGAGCAGGTGTCCCGCTATTATCTCTTTCTCCGCCTGCAATCTCTTCCCGAGGAGCAGGATTTGAGGCAGCATCCTGTTTCTCCTTATCAGAAACAAGTAGCCTCCTTTGCTCAGTCATCCTCTCGCCGCATTCCTTTTCCTCTGGTGTGTCGACGTTCTCGTGAGCGAGCGTGCTTGGATCGACGCGGTGCATGCGTGGTGCGAAGTTTGGATTCGCAGATTTCTTTGATGTGGATTTGGATGAGTCCGGGGAGGGGACTGGGTCTGCAAAGGGATTTGGACGATCTGTTGATTCGAGGTAATGGTAAACCAGCCAGAGGAATGCGCGTCCACGTTCCGCAGAGGGGACAGGAACAGGTTGGAAGAGATCAGTGAACTCTAGGCCTGTATCGTCGCTAAAGTGAAGGTTTCCAATTTTCTATGCGATAGAGGATAATTATGTCAATGAGAACCGCTGGTAGGAAGTTGAACCATAGACGCACAGTCGAATGTTGTGCAAGAATAAAGAGCACGTTGGCAACGCTCGTGGTTGGGATCGGACCGTTTTCCTAGCATTATAATGAAGCGTCGGCAGAAAGGTCAAGGATAATCACGATATAAATAGACGCACTCTTTGACCCAGGAGCTCAAAAGGTGAGTTGGGAACGTATCTTGACTCGCTAGGGAGGATGACAGACTTGAGCGCGTTCCTGATGCGTGGTGCGTCCGTCAGATTGCCGTCAGTACGCTGTAACGCTGGAATGGGGTGGTACGTCCTCAAAGCAGTGCGTGTCTCAGGGAAGACTACAGCGGACAGCGAGCGGGCCGCGGACAGTGATATCATGCGGGACCATGGTTACCAGCAAGGAGTCGGAGTTAATGAAAGGGAAAGGAATTCATCAACACGAAGCTTCCACAGTTGTGCAGTAATTCCCAGACTCACACGCCATTGAGGTATTCACCCTTCCGACGTTCGCAAGTAGCGAGAGCATAGCAAAGTCTGTCGCGAACTCATCGGATTCCGCGATCTTGTCACGCACGGAACGCGCGGTCTTAGGTGCATGCAAGATCGCGGATACGTATAAATCGCGGAAAGAAACTTGTCTTCCTGGTGGATTGCTGAACGGGTCAGTGAAGACTTGGTAGGCATCGTTGAAAATGTAGGATAGGACGTCGTATTGGAGGTCCTGTCGCGTTAACGGCTCGGCATCATTCCGCTTGAGAGCGCCTTTACGGGCGGTGCCAGCTGCCAGCTTGGCTGGAGCAGTCCTGTGGCGGCATGAGGTAGGATGTATTGCTGGGAAATGAAGGAGCTTACTCTTTTGCGGACATTGAGAATGACCGAGCGTATTTGAGGAGCGTTTGGGACGCTGCCAGCGGTGGCGGCCACGGCGCGCCTTCCTTCTGTTCTAAAGTTGTCGGATCGACGCACAGGTTTCTTACCCACCACCACCACCACCTAGGTCCTGCTTCATTTTCTTCATAAATCTTTCTTTGACTAAAATAAAAAATCTGTGTACAACTCATTGAACACTTCTCTGCCCATATCAACCATTTCTTGGTTTTCTCGCCGAGTGAATCAATTCGCGCCCACCTGGGGTATCCATCCAAGTGGGCGGTGGGCAACAGATTATACGTCTTTCGGCGCTCATTTATTTTCCACCCGCACCTGTGTATCTCTCTCCCCGACTCGGATTGGAGGATAGCTGGCAACACACAAACCAGCCACTCAGTTACAGTGCTTACCCCAATTCTCACTGTACTATAACTTGAGCGTAAATCCCTTACTAACTCCCTCAGTCAGTCAGGACTCGCACGGTCTGTGGATTAAGCCAGGCTTCTTCGTCGGTACCGCATGATTGGAGGCCTCGAGCGGGCATCCAATCCTTTATGTTATATTTCGTTTCCTCCCCATTCAGGTCGTCCTTTCCCAATGGCTATGCAGGAGCCTCGATGCCACCGACATCACCGTGTAGCCCAGTTCGACTATCGTTCCCTTACAAGGAAGGAGCCAGGATCAATCGCGACGTAGTGACTTACTACCATCAAGAATTGTTAACGGCAATCTGTCCAACGTTCCCTACACGCGGGTCTCTCTTCCATACTCTTGGTGGGACTATAGCTCAGTCTGAGCCACTTCAAGCGATGAATGGCTCGCTGCCAAACTGCCGCCGCGCCTATAACTGCCTTACTCTCATCTCGGCTAATGATGAACTGACTCTCGTGATGAGCGCGCTATCATGTCCATCATTCATGCCAAATCCGTAAATAGATGCTCCTCTAAATACTTAGCAGTGGGAAGAAAGCTGTTCGATGGTGGTCGAGCCTCCTTATTTACCTTGCCCATCCACCCTTGGGTTGCAGGGCAGCCCGAGTCTTTCGTATTTTCTTTGGTCCTTTTTTTCTTCTTTTCGGTTTGCTCTGATTTGTCATGTCTTCTCCTTCTTCCGAGCCGCCGTCTCCGACACCTTCGTTTGTTCTGAAAAATGTCACCATTGACGATACCGACCCCTCTCTGGAGTTCTCTCGGGGCTGGAATAGGATCGAGTCGTCATCTGCCCATGGAGGTTCTCTTCAGACTTCGGATACCTTTAATGTTACAGTTTCTTTTTCTGTGCCAGGCAAGTTTCACTTCGATGTGGATCGTACTCATCATGAGCTTGACTTCATTTCCAGCAAGAGCAGTAGTCCTTTACTACTTCGGGTATAAACAAGCATCGGGTGCCTTCTACGGAGCTTGTCTGGACTGCTCCTCATTAAAGGAACTCGAGGCAATCGATGCTCACGATGACGCGCCTCCTGATACCCCTGCGGTGCGTCCTCTTATGACCATGTTCTGCAATAGGCGCTTACGATGTTGCATTAGTTGCTATACACGAGAGGCTTAGATCCAGACGTCCACCATTCATTGGTTCTGGTCAATGCCCACGACCCCCGCTTTGGAGATGAAAGTACAATTACTCTCGACTCTTTCGTAGTGACTGTCCAGGACGATGAAAGTGATGCACAACCAGGCGAAGATTCTCCATCTGCTTCTCCAACCACGCAGAGTACTTTGTCCACAGGCACTCCCTCCGCAGACGCAGGGTCAGGACCCTCCGTAGGCGAACGGAAATTACGTCTGTCGCTTATGCTCGTGGGTGTGTTGATCGCGGTGCTGCTTGTGCTGAGCACACTGCTGTTCGCGCTAATGTATTTTAGGCGGAGGAGGAAGAGACGTAAGACAGCACCTGGGAAGATGCTTGCGGAGGGACATTGGGCCACGAGGTTCTTTGGCAACGGGAACGGGGATGGAAGCGGTCCCGGGTTCGCAGAAAGGGCGTCAATTTGGCTTGGGGGGGACAAGTCAGGTGCCCCTGGTTCAGGAAGCGGGGTTGCAGACCCTGGCAGGACGAGAAAGAGACGTATGGACGAGAAAACCATTCCTGACAAGCCGAGGTACCGTTCTCTGTCTTCGCCGCCGACAGTTAGTCCCCCGTTGGCTTCGGACACCACGCAACCTGGCGGAGAGAGAAAATGGACCGAACCTGCCTATACCACTTTCAGTGCACCTCAGAGCTCGAGTCCTCCCCCAAGGGGCAATTTGCGCTCGCCATTCACTCCGGCATCATCAGGTCATTCCTCAGCTCCAAGCAATCAATACTTGGTGAATGATAGGCCACGGCTTACCCAAATGCCATCAGAGAACCCTTCTCCGAAGTCTGCACCTCATGGACTACCCCTGGCGATGCCGACGGTATCAGGTCCATTGAGGAGATCAAGCGCCAGGAGCATTCTGAGATCGCACATCACCGAAACCAGCACAAGAGCGCATAATCCGGATGGGACTTATGTGGACTCCTATCGCAACCTTTACATGGACGACTCTACGCATCCCAGCGGGAGCGGCTATCCCAATACCTCCGCTTCTCAGGTTCCCGCCTTTATTCCGGGACATGCGCAGTTTGATCCTGTGTCTGTGCCGGGTCCGGCGTATGGATACGGGCATGAATACGACCCCAGATACTGGTATGGATTTAGGGATCAAGGCCAGTTGTATGGTGTAGCGATTCAGGGAGATGCCTCATGGGGGAACTACCATGGCCGATAGTCTGAGTGATGAGTAAACTGACTTGCGAGCGAGCTCGGGCCCCTTCACGCTCTTTCCCCATCTTGCTCATGTTGAATTTTCGCAATTGTATTTATGTGAGGAAATCTCACTTTCGTTTATTCCAAGTACATTATTATGTTGAACGCTCGTTTAGTCAAGCTTCCCATTCGTTTAGTAATTATTGGCAGGGATGTCGAACATTGTACGTATTGTAGTTGTTTAGATCAACTTACAAGCGATGCAGATACGAAATAACTTCGTTTAGATGTTTGCCGTCACTACGACGGCCCAGGCTTCTGTGGACGTTTCCCATTGCCGGTTTCGTTCAGATCGCACATGAAGTTGGCGCATGAGTTATAGTTTGTATTTACGCCGATACACCAATCTTTAAGGCAAACGAGCAGCAACTTTGTCCTTTGCTTAAAAATTGAAGTTCCTTTCGCTAGTTCGGATTAGTCAGCACACATATGGCTGATGTAAGTATTGAGGTACTGTACTCGTCGTCTGATACCTCACTCTCCACTAGTACTCTGGCCTATTTGATAAATGGCTGAAGATATGCTCAAGGATTACTGCATGATTGATGCAGCTATGCGATGTCACTATCACCTTGATTTCCCCTGCCAGCAAAGGTTATAATCGACCTTTCTTGACTTGCAATGGATGAGGAACTTGGAACAGTATACCACTTGGCACAACCAAAGCGTGGCACCTATGCCTTTGAAAATTGCTTGTTGCGATGAAGTTCCAATGAACTTTGCTCGCAGCGTGCGTTTGCTTGTGCATTTACTCAGTACAGGGTCAATGAAGTGTTCGCGCGTGATAAACTCTCCTGTCTTCTTCCTCAGCCAGCGAATTTGCCTCTCGTCCCGAACTGCTATCAAGACTCGCATATTGAGTATCTGGCGCTATGGAGCGTTTGAGAGCTATCTCCAATTACTACCTAGGAGGTCCCGAATATAATGGGCCAGAACCCCCCTCACCAAGCAAGAATAAGCCTAGAGAATCACCTCCTAAAGGCGTACCCACCAATAAAGAACGCAAGCCATCTTCTTCATCCAGCCGAAAAAATACAGAAGACCTCAAAGGAGTAGGTACAATTTTTGTCCCGCGGTATCCAGCATCACCTTATCCTTTCCTCATTATAGAAGAAAGAACAAGGTGACGCGCATAAGGCTGTAGTGGTAAGTATAGCTGTCTCGCCCTTTTTTCAAGACTTCTCAGTGGAGGATATCGATGGACAGGACTGTGCAGGTAATAAGCCACTAAAAAGCAGCTTAAAACGGAATCCGACTCCACCCAGATGGTCCTTCTTCAGAAAGGCGAAAAAGAAACAAGTAAAATTCAAAGACACTGACGAACGTATTGGGACTCCGTCGACCGACAGCCTGTTGAGCGAGATTTCTGATGAGAGTTCCAGCTTGAAAGAGGTCTGATAACAGAGTACTCCGGGGAAGATCTCGGCAAGTTACTGTAGCACCGATGGACACCGGAAGGACTGAGGTCAAGTAGAATCAGGAAAACCCCGAGTTACGATTCTACTTAGAAATCGTTTGCCAATCAAGACCTCGATATCTGACTCACAAAAAATTCTCCGTTTTTGTCGTTTGCAGTCAATTCTGTGTTTTTCATAAGTCTTGATGCACGTGACACCTGCGTGATTTGTTTCCCACGACATGCCCTCCGGGGTCAAAATCCAGTAATCCTCTTTATTTCTTGGTCAATAATGCACACAATATTATGCTATAGATATGTAAATTAAGTACTCAAAAATACACCTCCACGCATGTAAAAATGTCCAAGATATATTGTGTGTGCAATGGAATAGCAATGACAACCTCGAGCTCAAGAAAGCCATCCCTTACCTTGTCCCTCATGGAATGCTCAAGCAATAATGTCTGTAAAATTCTGATTCAAGCGTGAAAAATTAGCCCAACCTAATGTCTACCTAATTCCAACTTTTTGTGTCCTCTCAATGAGTTGTTCATGATTGAGTAAGGTGGTCTTCCTTTATACCTGCTGACAGAAATCTCCCCTGCAGGATCAATATATCCTGGACATTTTTACATGTGTGGAGGTGCATTTTTGAGTACTTAATGTACATATCTATATCATAATATTGTGTACATTATTGACCAAGAAATAAGAGGATTACTGGATTTTCGACCCCGGAGGGCATGTCGTGGGAAAAAATCACGCAGATGTCACGTGCATCAGGCTGTAATGATTGATCTATGCCGCAGTATGCGAGGTCACTATCACCTTGATTTGATGATTTCCCCTGCCAGCGAAGGTTATAATCGACCTTTCTTGGCTTGCAATGGACGAGGAACTCGGAATGGTATACCACTTGGCACAACCAAAGCGTGGCACCTATGCCTTTGAAAATTGCTTGTTGCGATGAAGTTCCAATGAACTTTGCTCGCAGCGTGCGTTTGCTTGTGCATTTACTCAGTACAGGGTCAATGAAGTGCTCGCGCGTGATAAATTCTCGTATCTTCTTCCTCAGCCAGCGAATTTGCCCATCGTCCCGACCTGCTATCAAGACTCGCATATTGAATATCTGGTGCCATGGAGAAATCAGGACATGTTCCGCCCGGGCAAGCCCTACGAAAGGAACGAAAATCCACGGACACCTCGTCGGGCAAGAATAGACAACAACCGCCTAAAGGCGCATCCAATAAGGGGGAACGGCGCAAGCAACATGTAGAATCCAAGTCACCCGGCGAGAATGAACGCAAGCCTGGAGGCCGCAAAGAAGTAGGTACAATTTTGGCCCTGCGTGGTATCCAGCGTCACCTTATCACCTCGTATTAGAAGAAAGAAGATGCGCATAAGGCCCAAATGGTAAGTATAGCTGTCTCGCCCGTTTCGTCAAAACTTCTCAGTGGGGAATTCTAACGTGGTTGCGTTTCCGTCGTTATAGCCTGAAGAGGATTCTGCGGGCGATGCTGTCAAAACAGGGGATGGAAAGAACCAGGAAGAAGTTGATTCCGGCAGGACCCCAAACAGCATTTTGAGAGGCAGCATCCACAGGTCCCGGTCTGCCGACGACGCTCGAAGAGCCGGGCAACAAGTAAGATTTAAGGGTCCCGGAGCACATCGACGTACTAGAACTACCCACATTCAAATTGGTGAGCTTCCGGTTACCTACTTTATCAAATCTAAGTTTATGAATGTTGATTGTATGCGAAGTTATCCCGGATGATCGCAATTACCCCACCACGATCGTAATCGACGATTCTACCGAGAAGAAAGATAACTAGCCCAATAACCAATGGGGAGGATAGCTGAGGGAAGGATCGAAAGGAGATGCTGGTCGACTGCACTCTAGTATAAAAGTAAAATAAGATTATTAGCGCCATGAGCCCCGAAAAATGTTAATACGTTCCTTTGTTGCATGTGCATCTACCAAACTGTTGGGATTCAACTTTTCGTGTCAATATATAGTGCTGTAGTTTCGACATATAGTGACTCTGTCTGCTTCTCCAACTTACCGATGGAAATTCCATATGAGATTTCCGAACGTATTGTGGTCGTAGTCCTGGATAGGGATCGGCAGCGTACGCATACAGGAGCGCGCATAATGCCCAGGTACAGTACGGAAAATATGGGCCATACTTTACGACGCATATTTTTTCATTTTCAGGTGAGCTTACAGATATGCTAAAGGCACATATGACAGTACTGCTGTATTTACGCATACGGTAGCAAGAAGAATATAGTACACATTGTACTGACAACACTGACAAGAAAGGAGGAGGAACCTTCAGAAATGCGTGCTCCACCCTTCAACCGCAGCCAATGTTTCACCGGAATGGCGGTTGTGGTGGTCTCTGATCCCAGACGAGCACGGCGGAGTGCAATTGTATCTCTTCCCCCTGAGAATACACGTTCGACAGCGACCGCCGAACCTGTACAAGAACATCATTCACATATTATGAGTACTTATCTATCAAGACTGAAGTTTCAAATTTCGACCCACCTAGTGTACAATGGATCTCACATGCAAACTTCGATAAGTGAGGAAATTGAGCACAACAGGCGGGTCACCAAGGAATTAGTTCTCTATCCTCCCAAGAATTTACCCGCTTCATATTGAAGTACGCGTCGAGCTCATCTGATGGGTTAATATTCTCCTCACTACCATAACCTGATATAAAGGCGAAGGGCATGCTCTTGGAAGGGGACAGAACACTGTCATTTTGAGCTGGAACAATGGTCGAACACTCAGTAATTACAACTTCATTTCGATGGCCCTGGTGCTCTCTTGAAATACACCAGTGGAGAAGAATGGCTGTAGGGCTCAGCACGTATCCGTCTTCGATCTGAATATACGGTGCGTATATACGACCGTACCCGGCCCAAGAGTGAGAAAAAAAATGCCGGATACGACACATCCGGCGTATTAGAAAACACTATGTACAAGGCACAATATTATGATATGCTTTGCGACCTTTTCCCTATGCATGTGTGTCAGTTCTCGAGGGCAGGTCAGTGGTTTGCTCCAGACTTGGTGCTGAGTGAGAGTCTGGTTTGCTGTGCTCCCAGAACGATGCTGACACTGCTATGCGGGGTAAATGTCTAACTTGCTACTCAGAATTGACACTTCTATGCTGAGCAAACG
Organism: Inonotus hispidus; assembly: GCA_024712875.1. Lineage (NCBI taxonomy): Eukaryota > Fungi > Basidiomycota > Agaricomycetes > Hymenochaetales > Hymenochaetaceae > Inonotus > Inonotus hispidus. Next base: position 3,701,187 of record CM045714.1, on the reverse strand, counting down.
TCTAATTTGTGGTTCAGCATGGCCAACTGTAGCAAAGTTCGACAATCCTGCATTTCACTTTGATTTGCTACAGACTTCACTCAGACAAACTACTCGTACTAAAAGCAACGACGTTATACCCAAGGAATGCAGTTATAAGCCCCTTTTCCTTGCCTGCTTCTGTCGCCCCTATAATCTCGAGTTTAGGCTCTGTTCCGAAACGAGCGAGCATCAATCAAGCGGGCTACTTCAATCGTACCGCGAGCGCTGTGGTTGTGATTCAGCGATATCTGAGGAAGGTAAAACGTTATACCGGGTGGGTAATGCGTCTACTGTAACACAAAAGTTTTCCTCTCACTCTCACCTACCGTTAGAATGCCGACGCACCATGTCCGCTGTCCAGACGACCGGCCTCCGGAATACACCAAGAAGAAAGAGTTGGGTAAAGCGCAAAAAGCTTTCGAGTATTTCGGAAGCCCCGTGGAGGGGGTACTTACTGCCTTTTTCATAAGTATTGTCACACCCGCGTTTCACGTGCTCTGACGCGTCCGAGCCAGAATCGCAAAAACCCTAGTAAATAGCGATTTTCTCTGTCAATTCTGCGTGTTTAATAGCCGGTTAGCACTCAAAAAAACACACCCGAGCATACGAGCATATGTATGTTAAAATTTTCACAAGCAACCGTCTGTATGCTTCGGAACGAAACAAACAACTTTGTCAAGCCTCGTTTCAGCAGCTCACTCATACTACTTGTAAAATTATTCCTCCTGATATAGGCCGTAAAAATTTGTGGCCTTGGTCTGTCAATTAAGCCTATGCAGTTGGCAATGCTCTGGCAAGTTTACCCACCATTTCATGCAGTATTCGTGTGACAGAGGCCGACTGATTTTATCAAGCAACCTTCTGACACCTCTTCTAGACTCTTCGAAAACTTTCTGCTCCCCATACGGGCTCTCCCAATTCCAACTCTTAGTCTGTAAATCAAGTATGTATGCCTGGCAATGCTCTGGCGGGGTTTCGTGCAATTCTATGCAGTATTCGTGCGACAGTGGGAGCATCCCTTATCTCTAACACTCTCAACTTGAAACCAGGCCTTGCACACTGCAACTCCCCGGGACTGTCTTCCAACGCAACAACAACGAAACTTTCTTGCACTCAAAGGGACAGCATGGAGCTGGTTTTCTGAACTTATTATGGTGCTTTCACTATGTAATTTATATGTAATTGTGGGTTGCTCCTCCTCCCCAGCAATGCTTGCACCCACCCGACGCTCCCATAATCATACTGAACCCCTCTTGATACATCGCAATGATACACCATCACAGCTAGATTGCGGCAGAGGTGCATCTCTAGTATTACCGCCAGGGGGAATGAGGCGACATTGAATGCTTGAAGACTACATGTGACAGTACAAGTGGTGGGTTCCAGAAACGCAGTCAAACCACAGGACCGAATACTTAACTCCTTTGTACCCATTGTCGATTCCAGTCCAGCATCCCCGCATGAGCACCTATCTCCCCTGTACTACTCGCTGTAGGTCATGGATATGCAGCGGGACATAAATCTAGGAAGAGTCAACATGCCGGTTAGGTGAGCGGCTTGTATGTGTATCTACTCACCATTTACTTATGGACAAGAAATAGTGGGTAGGACATTGGCACCGTCCGCCTTGCGAGAATCATCCCCATCGCTTTCGATCGAGGGTAGGAGACCAAAGTTCCGTTTATCCATTTCTTCAGCATTCTCCAGCCTCTTCTTCCCGTCGATGGAACGCGCAGCGAGGAAACTATTGCCATGATGCTTGTCCGTACTCTCCGTCTGAATCACCAGACACGCACTCTTTCAGAGGCTCTTCTGTTCCTGGAATGTTTGAATATGGGGGAAGTAGGGACAGTTGAGCAGGTTCCGCAGCGCATTCTGTGACTGTGCAAAAAGGAGGCCCAGGACGGTGTCGGCGGAGATGAGACACAGCTCAGAGTCACAAGAGGCCACAGTGATTACGGGTCCGCAAGAGCTGCGCTTAGAATGCTTGAGTTGAGCTCCCCAGAAATTGGCTCAAGATTGCCCTCAGCGGCATAACGAAGGGCGTCATATCTGTACGGTCGAATCCGTGGATGGGTTCCTTCACATTCCCGGCGGCTAAACGACAGTGTGTACCTATTGCTGTCAGAAACCTGTCAAGATCTATGAGAACGGCCCGTTTGGATTACCCCAACGCTGCCACTAGGATTCAGTATCCCCGGTGGGCGTCGCCGGGGGGTGGAAAGGGTGGAAAGAGGCAGCACGGCACGTGCGTCACACCTGTCTGTGCACGCGTTGCGTGCTGGTGGTCTGCTGGTCTCCCGTCTACCGTGACTGCCACCACGCCACCACGATGACTCGCAGAAAGGCTCTCTCGAATGATGCTCGACAGATCGTACAAAATATATTTGAGTCCAAGGAATTCAGCGTGAACCACCTCTCTGCTCTAACAGGCATCAACCGACGGACGGTATTTCGCATTAATCAACATGTTTGAGAGACTGGCGGCGTCGAGAGAGAGGGTAAGCGTACAGGACGGCCGAGGACATTAGAATATTCAGATGTTCAGGTGAGCCTTCATGTGCATCGTCTCCTGCTGTGCCGCTAATTCTGTTATCAGTATCTGCTCAGCGCCGTCGACTTCCGTAGGGATCTGTTCCTTGACGAACTCAAGAATATGCTAGGCGGATCGTCCGGTAAATTTGTCTCAGATTCAACGGTATGGCGGATGCTAGAGCACGCAGGCTTCACGATGAAGAAAGTGCGGTGTTCTTTCTAGTCGAAAAGATCATGGCTGACCAAGCCTAGATAACAAAGAAGGCGCGGGAGTGCAGCGAAACTGCGCGAATTGAATTTTGTCTCAGAGTAGGCTCGCTGTACAACCCTGAGCAGCTCGTGTTTGTCGACGAGAGTGCCTGCGATCGTCGAACTTTCTTACGAAACAAGGCGTGGGCCTTGCGTGGCCATCAAGCTACTCGGAAGCAGTTTTTTGCGAGAGGCAAAAGGTGCTTTGCTTGGTCGTGACCGCCGTTGAGTTCTCACGTAGCGTAGATACTCAGTCCTTCCTGCGATCTCCCTGGATGGGATGCTCGAATGTGTCGTCCTGGAAGGGTCGTTCAACGCAGAGTCCTTTGCTGCATTCATCGAGACTCTCCTAGACAGCATGCAGCCCTGGCCGGCGAGGAACTCAGTCATCGTCATGGACAACTGCTCTATCCACAAGTCGGATGGGGTTCGCAACCTCATCGAAACCAGGTAAGGCGTTCCCTTGCTGAATAACGCAGTTGTTCATTATGCGGTGACTGCTAAGGGGCATGAGGCTTGAGTTTTTGCCTGCGTACTCTCTGGACTTCAACCCGATCGAGTTGGCGTTTTCATTGCTCAAGTCCAGGCTCCGGCGTTCCCCCCTACCAGAGGGTGCAGGAGATGCAGGAGTGTATTCGAGGCTTTATGGAGAGGTCATGTCAATCAGCGCGAGCGATTGCTGCACCTTCTATGAGCACTGCAGATATGGTTGGTGGGTCGTCTTCGGTCATTGTCACCATGAATCGAAATGACATTCTGTTCTATGATATTATTGCGACTACAGGTGAACTTGGTTCCTACAGGCAGGCAATTTTGTTTATCTACGAGCCAGATTGAATCGCAGTGCAGTCTTGTTTAGCATAACGAAGAATGCGATTGATAAGTCCATCCGTTGCATCTAATCCATCTGCTTGGACTATTTTCTCTAAGTCGCCCTTACAGAGGTCTTGAATATCATCGAGGCGGACATAGCCCCTTTTTTCAAAAGATGAGCGAAATGCTCGATATGCGGGACACGGCTCTTTGCCCCTTTCCATGTCGTTATGGAGAGACTCCAGCCAATTGCCAATCAGAGGCCAATCTCTGGGCCTCCTACCAGTGGACACGTTTCCTCTCGGCATTGCCCGTTCCATGAATGGGGATTGCATAGTGTTGAATGGTGGCATCAATAGTGGGTGGAAGGGTGGCGTCATGGACGGGTGAAAGGGTGCTACCATGGACGGGTGGTGAAAGGATGGTATCATGGATGGATAAAAAGGTGGCATCATGGATGATGGGAGCTGCATATTGGCGGCCTGTACTAATGATGGGACTTGTAGATGGACTGCGGGCCTTGTCTGTACAGTGGTGCCCGGCTGGTGGGTCTGTGGTTGCTCAGCTTCAATGGTGCCGGGAGTGTTGATTATGGGAGTGGATGATTTCGGAATTCTCTCGGTTGCTGCCGCAGCTGAGTAGGAATCCAGGGGTTTCCTATCCAGAAGATTCAGTGCCTCGGGTGGCACGTCGTAAGTTACACCAGGGGCATTTCGGTACTATGAAACAAAGAATGTGGCGATGATGAGAATGAGAAATGCAGAGTGCATCAGTGATGCACCGGTGATTCAAGACTCACAAGCAGTCGTGCGTGCTCCTGAACGTCACGATGTGTGTAAGGGACATGATTGCGTGCGCCTGGCAACCTGGCACACAAGTGTCCGTGCTCATCGCATTTAAACTTTTCCAATAGTTTGGCTGTGATTTTCGCCATCTCATCCTTGTAGGCAGCCTGCGCATCATTGAGCTGTCCTGATACAGGTGCAGATTTGATCGCCGCTGTTGCCTGTTTGCCCTTCTTCTTTGACCCACCGGCATCCTGTCAAGAGGATAACGTCAAATGAGATGATAGATAGATGAGATGATAGTAAGAAAAGCTCCACTACAAACATCACTTCCAGGCAGATTTCTGATGATGATGTTTGGATCAGGTGCGTTTGTCTTGTTCTTGGACTGCTGTTTGCGATGCTTGCGAACTTGGTCGAATATCTTGTTGAGCCCGGCTTGTGTATCAAGATACTCTGGAAGATACTTGTTCGGGCCTTCTTTCCTGCACCATGGACCTTCAACTCCAAGGCGAGAAATGATACAGGAGCCTCTAGTTAGATCCGTGATTTCGGATATCACTTCATGCAGGAGCATGTCAGAACGTAGAAGCAGGTCCCATCCGCCGACCCTATCGGAAACTAAGATCTTCACTTCGATGACGTCTTCTTGACTGCTCTTCCTCTTCCTTGGAGGAGCAGGTGTCGAAGTGACTGGTGGGTCTACGAGACCCCGAACCCGTGCTGTATCAAGAGATATGCTTTCATCCACTTTAGAAGGTCAGTCATTAATATGACTGGCCAATGGGTAAACTGTTACCTATCACGTTGCCATCTTCCCCCAACAGCATGGAGAAGTCCGGTTCTTGTGTTTCTCCGTATGGGAACGTTGTTTCGTCCAGACCGGGAGTACTCGCCACCCGCACTACGTCGTTCACAGAGAGATCTCTATCAGGCCGGTAGTTGTCATCAGAGTCGTTGCCATCGTCCGAACTACTGGCGTCATCAGAGCTGCGCTGATGGAAAAGGCTATGTCAATATAGAATGCAGAATGCGCCTGTCAGAACAATAACGATAGGAATGCGGCACCTTTGTTTTTTTCGACGTGGTGCTGGGTTTCAGTTTGCTGGCCTTTTCCTGTTTCTTGCGAGGGCTCGCCCGCACCGCTTTCGGGGTTGTCGGAGCCTCCGTGTTTTTGCGCGGCCGTCCGGGGCACCTCTTGACTTTTGGCTCGTTCTTCTTGGCTTCGGCCTCCTGAGCTTCCTTAGCCTTCTGAGTTGGCTTTTTGGCGCAGGAAGGAGGCATGAGTGTTGGTGGGAGAACGACAAATTGAGGCCTGGGAATAAATGTGGGCGAATTTGAAAAAAAAATCTTGCTTGCAAAAAAACGGGATGCCGCCCATATTACAGCAGTCATGCACGAGTCATAGAGAGGACATCTGGTATATAAGGCGTCTCTTTTGCTCATCGGCGACTGCTCACTCTCCTCTCCCTCCCTGCCAAAGTTCTGCTGCCTATCTGGGCGACCGGGAGAACTCCTTGGCGCTAATTTTGCCGGTGTCCACATGATGCCTGTCGATACGACCGGTTCGGATTGCACCATCTGTGCCACCCCAGATGTCATCTCAGGCTTCCCACCGCACCAGCCGCCACAAGATAAGTACCCTAGGCTGGCATACTCCGCCGTAGACCCCCCATCACTAGTCCCATATACCACTGCCAGATCTCGATCTCTCTCCAAGACATGGCAGCTCTCCAAGACGAAAAAGATGAGGCCACAGCCACAGGCATAGGTCAATATAATAAGTATAACTTCCTGGATGAAGAATATGATCCAAAGGTCCTGGATAGCGTCAGTAAGTTGCTCTCGATACCATTCTGCATGTCGGGATGCCCAGTCATGTCAATTGTTTATAGGCAGCTTAGAGAAACGCATTCAATCAACCGTCGCAGAGGCCATGGAAAGAGCTGAAAGCCTCCGTGATGACATGTCGATAAATGCTGCGACTGCACTGTTTGATCTGGTGAAAATTCGGAAGGAGCTGAAAGCGGATAACGTTCAAGTCTTGGAGAGACTTGCAGGCCTGGAGGCGCAACTCACAATCTTGCGGAAGGACCAGGAGGTGCAACTCGCAATCTTGCGGAAGGACCAAGAGGCGCAAGGGTCGCAAATGGCTGAGGACCGTCAGAATCTCAGGGCCGAGTTGGAGATCGTACAGAGCAGATTGCTGGAATACTCATGCGTCTCACACGACGTGGAGGAATATATCGTGTACGGCGTATGTGACTTATTTTCGGAGGAGAGGATTTACATTTACAAAGCTTTTTTTAGAGGAAGCAGATCTACCTCCACATGCTGCGGAGGAAGCTGATTGACGGAATCCGACTGACATTTTCATGGGGCGCGTACTATTTCCTTAACGAGTTCATTCGGTTCTTCATTGAACCAGGCGTGAGGGGCGACATCAGGAACTGGACCTTGTTTAAAATGGGTCTTTCCACAGAAATTGCCAACAAGCCGAAGGAGGGGGAGCCCAAGCCGCCTGCGCCATTGAGGTCACCCTCGAACAGTTATGCGCATGTTGCGCGGGCAAGTGTCTCATCCGTATCCGCCATCTCAGGTGTTCCCTCCGGTTCCGCTAGTTCAAAGCACTCCTTTGGTTCAGCTATTGCCAAAAACGAGCCCATAGCCTTTTCCCCGTCTTCCAAGCCGCCCGTCGCCTTAGAAGGCTCAATCAAGGCGGGTATTGAGCTGGAGAATCCGCAGCAGCAGCACGACACTGGGTACTTTCGACCCTTCGATCAAAGTGGCAGAATGGGAGGCGCTGGATGGAAGGAGTTTTGGGACAACAAGCTTGCTGCGCATGGAGATGTTCATGTCTCCGGGGAAGGCGCTCATCCCATGTTCAAGTCTGATCAGTTCTTATTTTGGTGGAGAACCATGTCGTTATTTGTATATCTTCTTAAGGAGGACCTGGACAGGCACACGACGCGGTCACAGGCGCCGACGCTGACGTCAGCGTCGGCATCGGCGGTGTCAGTGGCCTTGTCGACGCCGATACTGGCAAAGCTTCCTTTCCATAGGAAGAAGGGCAAGGAGAAGAGGGAGAAGGAGGAGAAGGAGAAGAGGGAGAAGGCGAAGGAGAAGATGGAGGAGGAGAAGAGGAAGGAGAAGGAGCAGAGGGAGGCCAATCTGAAAGAGCTCGGCGCAGTCTGGAGCGATTTTGCGAGGGACGTCTACAACAAACACGCCAAGGGTTTCACGCGAGAAGAAAAGAATAGGGTGCTTGACTGTGTGTCTTTCGCCAGAACGCTTCTTTTCAACTCGACTTACTTCGCTGCTGTCTGTATTGACGTCGATAAACTGCGGAAACTCGGAAACGAAGCGGTCCATGACATCGCGTTCCCCCTGAAGGTCAACAAAGGCAATGATCACGACTGGAGAACGGCTATCGACCAAGTGAAAAACATGCCAACCATTGACAATCCGGAAACTACACAGAAGGCACTAAACTTTGCGTACACGCTCATGAAACATCCCCGCGATGCTCTCAAGTAGTTTGTGGAAGGTTCGTAGCAGACGTGCAATGCTCAATCTCTTCTGACCATCCCTTCTACCTTTTCCGATGGCAGGAAGTATGATCGGTGGGGGACGAGATAACGTCTTTTTGTTTTCTCCTTCGATTCTACTATGGTTTCTCGTTGGATTCATTTTACCTTGCAGCTCCCCCGTTGACTTGATCTTTCACTATGATAAGTAAACGGAAAGCATGTATTGTATTGGCTCTATGACTATGCATCGGTCCCGGAGATTTGCCTATATCCTGAATTCTCTAAGTCCTGATCGAAACTTTTCTAAAATCACCAAGATTACATATTCTTTGCTTTTGAGCAAGGTGGTACTTTACCAGGGCTGAGAGAAGCATGGCCGATCGCATGGGCTCTCACCTATAGTTTCAGCATAGAATGTCATTTCGATTCATGGTGACAATGACCGAAGACGACCCACCAACCATATCTGCAGTGCTCATAGAAGGTGCAGCAATCGCTCGCGCTGATTGACATGACCTCTCCATAAAGCCTCGAATACACTCCTGCATCTCCTGCACCCTCTGGTAGGGGGGAACGCCGGAGCCTGGACTTGAGCAATGAAAACGCCAACTCGATCGGGTTGAAGTCCAGAGAGTACGCAGGCAAAAACTCAAGCCTCATGCCCCTTAGCAGTCACCGCATAATGAACAACTGCGTTATTCAGCAAGGGAACGCCTTACCTGGTTTCGATGAGGTTGCGAACCCCATCCGACTTGTGGATAGAGCAGTTGTCCATGACGATGACTGAGTTCCTCGCCGGCCAGGGCTGCATGCTGTCTAGGAGAGTCTCGATGAATGCAGCAAAGGACTCTGCGTTGAACGACCCTTCCAGGACGACACATTCGAGCATCCCATCCAGGGAGATCGCAGGAAGGACTGAGTATCTACGCTACGTGAGAACTCAACGGCGGTCACGACCAAGCAAAGCACCTTTTGCCTCTCGCAAAAAACTGCTTCCGAGTAGCTTGATGGCCACGCAAGGCCCACGCCTTGTTTCGTAAGAAAGTTCGACGATCGCAGGCACTCTCGTCGACAAACACGAGCTGCTCAGGGTTGTACAGCGAGCCTACTCTGAGACAAAATTCAATTCGCGCAGTTTCGCTGCACTCCCGCGCCTTCTTTGTTATCTAGGCTTGGTCAGCCATGATCTTTTCGACTAGAAAGAACACCGCACTTTCTTCATCGTGAAGCCTGCGCGCTCTAGCATCCGCCATACCGTTGAATCTGAGACAAATTTACCGGACGATCCGCCTAGCATATTCTTGAGTTCGTCAAGGAACAGATCCCTACGGAAGTCGACGGCGCTGAGCAGATACTGATAACAGAATTAGCGGCACAGCAGGAGACGATGCACATGAAGGCTCACCTGAACATCTGAATATTCTAATGTCCTCGGCCGTCCTGTACGCTTACCCTCTCTCTCGACGCCGCCAGTCTCTCAAACATGTTGATTAATGCGAAATACCGTCCGTCGGTTGATGCCTGTTAGAGCAGAGAGGTGGTTCACGCTGAATTCCTTGGACTCAAATATATTTTGTACGATCTGTCGAGCATCATTCGAGAGAGCCTTTCTGCGAGTCATCGTGGTGGCGTGGTGGCAGTCACGGTAGACGGGAGACCAGCAGACCACCAGCACGCAACGCGTGCACAGACAGGTGTGACGCACGTGCCGTGCTGCCTCTTTCCACCCTTTCCACCCCCCGGCGACGCCCACCGGGGATACTGAATCCTAGTGGCAGCGTTGGGGTAATCCAAACGGGCCGTTCTCATAGATCTTGACAGGTTTCTGACAGCAATAGGTACACACTGTCGTTTAGCCGCCGGGAATGTGAAGGAACCCATCCACGGATTCGACCGTACAGATATGACGCCCTTCGTTATGCCGCTGAGGGCAATCTTGAGCCAATTTCTGGGGAGCTCAACTCAAGCATTCTAAGCGCAGCTCTTGCGGACCCGTAATCACTGTGGCCTCTTGTGACTCTGAGCTGTGTCTCATCTCCGCCGACACCGTCCTGGGCCTCCTTTTTGCACAGTCACAGAATGCGCTGCGGAACCTGCTCAACTGTCCCTACTTCCCCCATATTCAAACATTCCAGGAACAGAAGAGCCTCTGAAAGAGTGCGTGTCTGGTGATTCAGACGGAGAGTACGGACAAGCATCATGGCAATAGTTTCCTCGCTGCGCGTTCCATCGACGGGAAGAAGAGGCTGGAGAATGCTGAAGAAATGGATAAACGGAACTTTGGTCTCCTACCCTCGATCGAAAGCGATGGGGATGATTCTCGCAAGGCGGACGGTGCCAATGTCCTACCCACTATTTCTTGTCCATAAGTAAATGGTGAGTAGATACACATACAAGCCGCTCACCTAACCGACATGTTGACTCTTCCTAGATTTATGTCCCGCTGCATATCCACGACCTACAGCGAGTAGTACAGGGGAGATAGGTGCTCATGCGGGGATGCTGGACTGGAATCGACAATGGGTACAAAGGAGTTAAGTATTCGGTCCTGTGGTTTGACTGCGTTTCTGGAACCCACCACTTGTACTGTCACATGTAGTCTTCAAGCATTCAATGTCGCCTCATTCCCCCTGGCGGTAATACTAGAGATGCACCTCTGCCGCAATCTAGCTGTGATGGTGTATCATTGCGATGTATCAAGAGGGGTTCAGTATGATTATGGGAGCGTCGGGTGGGTGCAAGCATTGCTGGGGAGGAGGAGCAACCCACAATTACATATAAATTACATAGTGAAAGCACCATAATAAGTTCAGAAAACCAGCTCCATGCTGTCCCTTTGAGTGCAAGAAAGTTTCGTTGTTGTTGCGTTGGAAGACAGTCCCGGGGAGTTGCAGTGTGCAAGGCCTGGTTTCAAGTTGAGAGTGTTAGAGATAAGGGATGCTCCCACTGTCGCACGAATACTGCATAGAATTGCACGAAACCCCGCCAGAGCATTGCCAGGCATACATACTTGATTTACAGACTAAGAGTTGGAATTGGGAGAGCCCGTATGGGGAGCAGAAAGTTTTCGAAGAGTCTAGAAGAGGTGTCAGAAGGTTGCTTGATAAAATCAGTCGGCCTCTGTCACACGAATACTGCATGAAATGGTGGGTAAACTTGCCAGAGCATTGCCAACTGCATAGGCTTAATTGACAGACCAAGGCCACAAATTTTTACGGCCTATATCAGGAGGAATAATTTTACAAGTAGTATGAGTGAGCTGCTGAAACGAGGCTTGACAAAGTTGTTTGTTTCGTTCCGAAGCATATAGACGGTTGCTTGTGAAAATTTTAACATACATATGCTCGTATGCTCGGGTGTGTTTTTTTGAGTGCTAACCGGCTATTAAACACACAGAATTGACAGAGAAAATCGCTATTTACTAGGGTTTTTGCGATTCTGGCTCGGATGCATCAGAGCACGTGAAACGCGGGTGTGACAATACTTATGAAAAAGGCAGTAAAAGAGAGTCCTATAAAATAAAAGCTTTGTCAGAAGATCCAGGTAGCCTCTTTCCCTACGAGGACCACCTTACAAGTAAATACCGGCAGTGAGTAAGTGTAAGGCTTTCTCTCTAGAACACTCGTCATCATCAAAGTGTTCACATTAAAAACTCCTGTGGTCTCCGAAGAGCCAAAGGATTGAAGGTGAGTTGGCAGGAGCCTTCCTGGGTGATCCAGAGGAGTACCGGTGGAGGGATGGACGATCCGAGGCAGATCCGGTGAGGAGGTAGGGCAGGAGCTGAGGTAGGGGGAGTGCCAGGCACGGAAGCGGCGGGAGAAGCTGGATTAGACTCGGGGATCGACGAGAAGCGTAAGTGGCTGTGTTTCGAAGACTAAAACTGAGACGCGAGGCAGGATTGACGAGGCCTGACCTCTGTTTCGGAATACGCGGAACGACGGAAACAGTGCTTGGAACGACGAGTACTGCCAGAGGAACGTCCGGAACGTTTACCAGACACCTCCTAACAGTCTAGGATGACCATGGCTACGACTAGTGACAATGAGATAGCTAAGAGACTCGAGAATTATGAGGTGTGGTGAGTCCTTGATAGAATCGAAGTCTTTCCAAGCTGTAACCGACTTAGAGAGCTTTGGGACGAACATTAGAATGTAGAACTGGTACTGTAGGATTCACTGAGCTTCTCCCTACTACATCCATGCTCTATTTATAGGAACGAAGTCCATAAGTCATCGAAGAGGGTGAAAGACAAGGATCTGCGTGGATCTGAAGGAAAATGGAGTAGTGCCTACGAGAACAAAGACAGACAGGAGGAACAATAGCATGACGAATGCTCGGGTGAAGGGTAAGAGCCACCGGACGAGTAGGGAAGCATAGAAAGGGGAAGAGAGCGCATACAGGGACAAAGGTGCGAAGGCAAGCTCTTCGGGGCATACTCGAGGGATGAACAATGGACTAGTCTAGCAAAAGGGGAAGCATAATGAAGGGATACAGCGGATAAGGCATAGGTGGATCGGGGAAAGTCTAAACAAAGGAACAAAGAGGTGAAAGAAGTGCATACAGTTTCTCGAGCTTGGGAGGTCTTGGCCAGTACGTTCGGGTGAGCCTCCGGGTCTGAGGACTCGGGATTCTGGAGCGGGAGAGCGGTAGGGACTTTCCAGGAAGAGTCTAGAGTGTGTTGGCCTCAGCTCCCTGTGTCGATAGCTTATGTCTGCTTTCTATAGAGGCTGTCGACGGTGTAGTACGAGGTGGCATGCGTCGTCACGTGACTTCACTGATCGGTCTCACCTGCCAATTTCCGTATCTCGTGTCTGATCCGTCCTTAGCACGTGACGGATCTCTTCAACGTGTAGAAGGCATATCTTGAGCAGCATAAAGAAGATCTGGAATCAAATTATAACAAGTTGAGAAACTTCATCGAGAGGAATGGTGTTCAACCTTTGTAGGACTCGGAACTACCAAGTTACGATTCTATCGAAAACACTCGGAACCCGCCGTCGCCAGGTTCTAAAGCAGAAGCGGAACTTGCTACCGTAGATTTTGAATGCTCTCTTGGAAATGAAGGTGGAGGTAATCTCATATTAGGTTTGCCTGTAGATGACAAAAAGTGCAAGGAACTGAGAAAGAAATACAAGCTGCGGGTAAGTCTAAGTCTTTCGGGAAAGCTGATATCGACTCAGTGTTTCATGTGCAGAGGAAGATGTACGATGGAGAACTGAAAGTGCTGGAATCAAATTATGAAACGTTGAGCAAGTTCATTAAGAAGAATGACCTTAAGCCTTTACGGGGACCACCAAATTACGATTCTCTCCCAGGAACCGTTCCTTGTTGGCCACAGTCACCGGACTAGCCAAGTAAAGAGTACCGCACGAGTCATAATACTACAGTGAGAGTATATGGTAGAAGCAGGAGTCCACTATGACTTTTAGGAGAGGAAACTGACTGAAGAAGTTGCCAACTATGTAGTTACCCACAGAAGTCTCCAGCGAGACCTTGTTTTGTACACACTGTGGGAATGAATTACCTAGTTATCTAAAATAGGAAATCTGTTTTCGATGATCGACACAATTTTAGATACAGGAAAAGACGCGTCCTTTGAACACCCAATTCAGATCTGCCCCAGAACACACCACACACACATTTTCACAGTTATAATCACATATTTATGGAGCCTGATGCTGGTACTACATGCTGATTTTTTTCTGAGGAGTGACCTGGTCTAGATAAATAAATATACCCTTGTGAAGAAACTGAAGAAAATATCACAGAAACCACTCCTTTGAACGCTTTGTGACGTAATGTTATGCTAGTGCTCGGTTACGATCAATTACAACTTGCTTGCCGAGAGTTCTAATCATGGTGGTGCGTTGATCATTTGTCTGTCACACCTGAGACTGTTTTCAAGTTCTTAATCGATTGAATGGTTATTTCTCCATAAAACTTGGTACAGACTGTTAGGGTTCAGCCCGGAGTTCCACCGGATTCAGATCGTCTCTCAGTCTTCTAGTACAAGTGTGTCCTCGAAGGGCTGTCCACTGCTCCTAACACTGGGTTCGAAGCTGGAATTGGGAGGTGATCCTATTGAAGACAACTGGCTATATCCCGCGGTCCCCTTGCTAGTTGTGATACTGTCGATTTACAAGGTCTCACTGGAGGTTCCCTAACAAGAGCAGGGTGGTATTGCCAAGAGGCGAGATAGTACAAGGTGCCTAAAGCTAGAGCAGGTTGCTAGAGAGAAAGCTAAGGTGCTGGAGCTAAAGGTTTGAAACTGCTCTAAGCTCGAGGTTTGAAACGATTGAAAGATGGGGATTAAAGTCTCTAACTACTACCCTATTTATGCTCTTCCTGAATTACCAATATCTTTTCCATCTGCTCTCCTGTTTGGCTACAAACACCCCCAAGTCTCCTGGTAAGATCCTACTGAATTGTGGCTGCAGCATAGTCAATGTTTTGCTGTGCCTGCTGCGATTTCGACTGCACTTAGCTGCACACTAACTGTGCATTGCTGCGGTAGGCTTTTCTGAGTTGCTCTAGATCGGTCTTCTTCAGAGCCACAGAAGCTTTGCATGTAGTCGCTTCTCTAATTGGGTGTCTAGTGACTGCACCTGCCAATATAATTAGCTCCTGCTTGCTGTGCCTATTGAGTGTCTCATGTGTGTCTTGCACTGCTTGCAGTTGATGGGGTGAGTAAGCCTTCTTGCATCCTTTAGTCATTATTGCTTGGCTCTGGTTTGACTGATGTTCGACGTGTTACTGTGCATCTTCGATGTCTGGCTATGTGCGCCTGTGGCGGAATGACTGTTACACCTGGTGCATCCTAATGGTGTTCATCCTGTGGTCCTTGTGGCGTGAGTGTCACGTCTGCAACTCTGTCTGAGTAGTCGTGGATCCATTGTGGAGTCTGACTTTCACCTAGAGTAATGAGAAATAGGAATTCTTGCTTCTGGTCCTCATGGATCATAGATCAGAGTTGTAGTTTGCCGTGGCAGTGTACTTGCTTTGCATGTCCCCAGATGGCATTGACTATTGTTTCATATAGGAGTTTGCCTATTGGCTCCATTGCTGTTGGGCATGCTGCTCGAACAAATACTTCTGCTGCATCACATTCGCTTTGTGGTAGGCTGTCGTAGATGCCTTGTATCTGCTAGCGCTGTGATTGTATCTCTGATGGTGAGCATAGCACATAAGTGACGTATCGGTTAGTTCGTTGGCGTAGAGGATTGGTGAGGTTTATGTGGTGTCGAATTGTCAGGTCGACGTCTAAGCTCCTGGTTGCCTGAACTTGAATTATTGTGCAGAACTCCTTGAGTAGTGTCCTGGCTATGAAGCATTTCATGCAATACTATGGCTCTCCTGTTCGTCTGCTGTCTTCCTGGCTTGTATCAATTCTTGTGAATGGTGTAGACATGTTGCATCCTCTTGCTTATGTAAGCTGTAGCACTTAGGAATGTGGCTCGAAAGATTTGCACTGATCGGCAGCTCGTGTAAGATCAGCGAGATCGACAAGATCGACGTTTTCGAATGGATCCTATCGCAGACATAGCAGAGGTGTTGTTACCTCTTTGTATGCACTTTATTTTCTTATTGTATGCCTAGAGCAGTTGCAGATGAAGTGAATTTGGGCCTGTCTTTGTGAGTTTCACCAAATTTCAATAGTAGATGATTTTTCTAGGTTCAAAACCTTGGTCAAGTTCTCTGTAAATTTGCATACACATTCAAACACTTGTTCTTCAGATGCTGTTATTTTTTTTTGAGGTGAGAGACAAAGGAATGAGTAAGAAAGACTGTGGTGTTCAAAGGAACAGTCCTGTTTAAAGGACGCATCTTTGCCTCTACATACTGTAACCTACAGGTGGGTACAAAAAATGACGGGGTCATGTGATACAGTCAAAGATGCATCCTTTGAACACCTAATTAAAATTTGGCCCAGAGCACACCACACACCAGTTTTCTCAAATTTAAACACATGCACTTGGAGCTTACTATGAGTACTATATGCTGATTTTTTTTCAAGGTGAAAAATGCACTAGAGAAATAGTTATGGGTCTGTGAAGAAAGCGAGGAAAATGTCTGCATCGATCATCTTTTTCAGTCACACTTGCAACTTTTGTGCGATATCAGTTGATTGAATTGCTGTTTCAGCATGAAACTTGGAACATACATAACCAAAGGAGCATACATTATGATTATATAATAATTCTCCTAACTAGAGACCCAGAGCATCTGTAGGACGACCCAGTTTGGATCCAGCTCTAAGATTTGTGCCAAAAGTTGACAGTAAATGATTTCTCTAGACTCAAAAAATCTTACCCAAATTTTCTAAAATTCACACATATGCTAACACATGCCGTTCTCATTCCCCATTATTTTTTTGAGGTGAGAAATGAAAAATTGAGCAAGAAAGTCCAGCTGTTCAAAGGAACGTGTTTAAAGGACGCGTCTTTGACTGTATTATGTAAGCGATCGACGCGTGTTGTTCTCAACCTTCGTGTCGCCCACCTGTACATATATTCTAACTTATGCCATCATCTCTACTGTACCTCCCGAATGCGGGGAATTTTGATCCCATCCGAGCCTAGGTTCGAGTAGAGCGGAGAAGATTAGGAGCTTCTTCAGGCAGCCATTACGGAGATGGAGCGTTACAGAAGTATGGATCGTCTGATCCCTTCTATACACAATGGTTCTACCATCGCTTCACTGGAGGTAAATAAACCGTTTATATGTCTTAACCATGCTATTAATAACACGAGTAACAGTCCCACGTTATGCCTTCGAGGGCCAATCTCATCCCTAGCGATCCTAAAGTATTCTTCCTTATGACGAGAGAAGGGAATGCAATGGCGGTTCGTCTGGTCGGTTTCGATGGTCTATTCGTAATCCAATGGACCTGCAGACTATGGGTCGTAAGCTGGAAACTGGGATGCACAAAGACCGCCTAGAGTTTGAGGCGGATTCCCGCTTGATGATCCAAAATTGCGGAACCTACAATGCTCCTGGCTCTTATGCCTATGTGGGGTCTGTGTCTTCGGAGCCCATCTTTGACAAAGGTTTGTGGAAGGACAACTCAGGTTCGAGCTCCGTTACTGATACTCATTCACGACTAGCCTGGGCAAAGATCAATGCTACTGTGGCATCGGCTGAAAAAGTCAACGCGAGACTCGATGCTGTCAACGAGACTTCGAGACCGCCCGCAGTTCACGAGACAGTTCCGCCTGTCGACACCGTACCGTCTGCTTCTGAAGTAGCCTCGGAAGCAGGAAACAAAGCGGTTAGACCAGCTCCCAAACTAAAGTTGAAGCTCGGTCAGCAGCCGTTGCCTAATGGCGAAGGACCGAAGCCCTTGCCCAAGCCTAATAGCCTCGCATGGCGAAGGC
Organism: Inonotus hispidus; assembly: GCA_024712875.1. NCBI lineage: Eukaryota > Fungi > Basidiomycota > Agaricomycetes > Hymenochaetales > Hymenochaetaceae > Inonotus > Inonotus hispidus. Next base: position 3,683,880 of record CM045714.1, on the reverse strand, counting down.
GATGGACATGCCACCCCCGCCGTACATTGACGATGCTCGCACGACCTGTTGCAAGAGGTTATTGCTATTGAAGAGTTGGAGAAGTCGCTGAGCAAACCAGTTGACTCGAAACCGTGGAAGGTTGTGGAACTAGACGCGAACGAGGAACTTCTCAGCCATGCAAATGCCGAGCAGCACAGCGCGTACGACCGGACGGACGCTATCGAAAGCACCATACTCCATCACCACCGCCACCTCTTCTATTTGCTTTTCGTAAGCCGTCCCTGGCGTAACCGAAAGTCAGGAAGTCTCTAGAGAGGCCCATGCAACCACTGCCTTCGATCAAAGGGAAGGAGAAGGAAGCGGAGTTTGTTCCGTAGGCGCCATCTTCTCAAGCTTATGTGTCATCCCCTAAGGAGCGACGTCTCCTGTGACAATTTCTACGCCACTCAACGAGGCCAGGTGTCGGGATGTGCTGAATCATCTTATGAATATGCCTCAACCATTCATTTTCAGGAGGTACGTAGCTTGTGATTTCAACTTTGAAGGCTCATCTCATTTTTTCTTGCAGTTATTACGACAAGATCGAGAATCCGATGGACTTTGGAACAATCGGTGCCCGTCTTAAGAAGGACCCCTATTCTACGATGAAGCACTTCGCTAGCGATGTTGAACTTGTCTTCGCCAATTGCCGCCAATTCGACCCGCCTGGAATGTTGCCAGTGGTCAGCGCTGAGGTCGTGGAAAAGGCGTTCCAGAGAATGGGCAAAGGCTATGGCTATGGAAAAGAAACTTTCACTCAAGGAGAAGCGGAGTCTCATGGGTACTATGACGGAGCTCATGACTGATCCAACGTAAGATTTACTCAGATTATCCCAGATGTTCCCCCACCGACATTGACTACTTTCTACAGTTGGCCTATCTTCTGGGAACCCGTTGACCCCGTCGCACTCTAGATGCCAACGCATTACGATGTCATGCCGAAAAGAGATGCGCGAGATTTACGGACGATCCATAGCAAGCTCGATACGGACAAGTACGTATCGATCGATGCTTGGGAGGCGGATATGAACTTTACGGTCGAGAGCTCTATCAAGTTCAATGGTCTCGAGAGTGATGTTGGGCAAGTTGCTGTACGGATGGGGGAGAAGATTCGTGAACAATCTGTACAGGTTCGATCACAGGTTCAGCTGAAGAAACGGCTTGCGAGCGCAGACCCGCGAGGCAGTTCTGGACGTTCTGGTGCAAAGAAGATCAAGCTATGCTAGCCTCGCATTTTCCCTCCCGGATCTCGCTTAACAAACTGTTCATTGTCGCGGTCAAGTTCCATCTCATCTGTACTCACTTTTAGTCTCTTTCATTCTTTCATTCTTATCTGTTCCATGTGTATGCAGCCGCTTTCCTCTGCTTTCTTAATGAGTATCGCGCAATTTTTGCTAGATCTGTATCCATTGTTGTGAGGAACGTAATTACTGCCTACAAACACATCCATTTGCCGAACTTCGTAGCCTCGGATGGTGCCTACGAGCTTCTGCGAGCGCGAGACTTGAGAAGCACAGAATATTCAAAATTACATTTGACATATGGCCACCTCTATTTACATAAAGTATGTGCAGTCGGGTTTTATTATCCCCGTCTTATGAATTCGAAGTCTTCGTTCAAAGATAAACCAGACTGGACATAAGAAGCGAAATCGATTGGTGCGCCTACGCCGCGCACCATACCTGCTCTGTCTTGCGCATGAATACCCTACTACCTTAGCGACCTCAGGCTTTCTCGTGGATGAAATTCGGAAAGCAAATGCATTGACACCAGCATGTCTGCAGGCGCGGTGCTTCGTGATACCGCACTGGCGATGTACTAGCAATCTAATATCTGGCGGAATTTACGATCGATTCTGATACTGATAAATAATTTATTCCACAAACGAAATGCAGATATGTAAAAAACCGAATATTAGTGGGCAGAACGCAACTCTAGATCTGTTCTTTTTTTAGAAATGGAATTTATCCTTTGTTTGCTAAGTTCGGGTTGCAATTAGATTAGTCAGCATAGTATAGCCGAAGTAGCAGCGCAAAGTACACGTTGTCCTGACCTCTCATTTTCCAACCTAGTCTATCTGATCAATGGCTGAAAATACGCTGGGGCATAACCGTATAATCGATGCTGCTGCTTTACCTCACTATCACCTTGGATTCCCTGCCAGCGAGGGTTATAATCGGCTTTTCTTGTCTTTCAACAGTGGACGAGGAACTTGGAATGGTATATCGTCACTTAGCACAATCAAAGTGCGGCACCTATAAATATGAGAATTGCTTTCCACGGTGGAATCCGAATGAACTTTGCTCGCAGCGTACGTTTGCTTGTGCATTTACCCAGTACTGGGTCAATGAAGTGCTCGCGCATGATAAATTCTCCTGTCTTCTTCCTCAGCCAGTGAGTTTGATTACTGTCCTGACCTGCTATCAAGACTTATGCCTGGAATATCTGACGCTACGAGTAATTTAAGAAGAGTTCTCTCCACGCGCTCCCTACGAGACCCCAAATCTAATCTCGAGGACGCCTCATCAAGCAAGAACAAACCTAGAGAACCACCTCCTGAAGGCGCACACAGGAAAGACGCAGGCCACTTGATTTTTTTCCATCCCGCCGAAATAAACCAGAAGACCTCGAAGGAGCAGGTACAATTTTTGTCCTGCGGTATCCAGTATCACCTTATCTTCTCCGCATTATAGAAGAAAGAACAAGGTGACGCGCATAAGGCCGTAGTGGTAAGTATAGCTGTCTCGCCCATTTTGTCAAAATTTCTCAGTGGAGAATTCTAACGTGGTTGCGTTTCTGTCGTTATAACCTGAAAAGAATTCTGCGGGCGATCCCGTCAAAAGCAAGGGTGGGAAGCACCATGCGGGTGAACCTGCCCTAAGAAGCAGCTTAAGGGATCCAAATCCCTCCTGGTCGGCCCGAAGGGCTCAAAAACGTCGAATGTCCCACCAAAAAGTAAGATTTGAAGGTACACCGGTTAGAAATAATCCGTTGATCGACAGCCTGTTGAGCGAGATTTCACTTGACGAGACTTTATTTGAATCTCAACTGCCAGCTCGGACACCGGAAGGACTGAGGCTGAGTACTGCTAACGATCATACTAGACGTCGTAACCCAACACACCCTCGACGCAATGGTGAGCCTCCAGTTACCTAGTTTGTCAAAGCTAAGGTTATCAACGCTGATTGTATGCGAAGGTCCGTCGGATCAAGGCTACGTCAGGAGGAATAGGGAGCGTAGTCCGAATTCTACCGCAGATAAATAGCCCAATAACCAATTCGGAGGAGGATAGCTGAAGGAAGGATCGAAACGAGATGCTAGTCGACTGCACTCTAGTTAAAAAAAAAATAGGAGTATTAGCACCATGAGCCCTGGAAAATGTTAATGCGTACCTTTTAATTGCGTGTGCATCCGCCAAACTGTTGGAATTCAATTGTTGCATGTCACTATGTAGTGCTGTAGTTTCGACACCTAGTGACTCTGTCTGCTTCTCCGACTTACCGATGGAAATTCTATTTGAGGTTTCCGAACGTATCGTGGTCATGGGACTACACCCACAGGCATGTGTGTCCTCTGGATGGACAGACTGATTTGCCACAGACTCGGTACTGAATGAGAGTCTAGTTTGCTGTTCAGGTCTAAGTTTAGAACAGATACTATATTTGAACTGTGGCAAAGTTCGTCAATCCTGCATTTCACTTTGATGTGCCACAGGCTTCACTCGGACAAATTACTCATACTAAAACCAACGACGTTATCCAGGTGACACCGTCATAAGTTTCTTTTCCTTACCTGCTGCTTCTGTCGCCCCTGTAACCTGGAGTTTAGGCTCCTGTTCCGAAACGAGCGAGCATCAATCAAGCGGGTTACTCCAATCGTACCGTGAGCGCTGTGGTTGCGATTCAGCGATTTAGGAGGGTAAAGACGTTATACCGGGTGTGTAAGGCGTCTACTGTAATATAAAGCCTTTCTCTCACTTTGACCTACCGTTAGAATGCCGAGGTACCGCAATCCAGAAATTAGCACCAAGGCTTTAAATGACGCGCAAGATGCTGTCGGGTATTTCGCGTGCCGCATGGACGAGGGACCTACGTGGCGTATATCAGGTGTGTCCATACACATAGATGAAGAAGTCTACAAGGATAAGCTTGGAAAGAATTACCGTGCACGGGTAAGTATAAGGCTTTATCTCTGGAACACTCGTCATTGTTAAAGTGTTCATGCGTAGATGGAGATGCGATATGATCAAAAGAAAGAGCTAGATTCAAATTATAAGAAGTTGATCAAGTTCATCGAGAGGAATGGTGTTAAGTGTTTACTGGAACCACCACCAAGTTACAGACCTAGCCCTAGCCGGATTTCTTCATCCACACCATTCGGTGGAACGAAGCCGGGTTCTAAAGGAGAAGCAGAAGATGCTGTTAGATATTTTGCATTCACCATCGGAAATGGAGATACAGATAGTCTCATAAGAGGTTTGCGTGTAAACCCCCAGAAGGAGCTGGAAAAGCGATACAATCGGCAGGTAAGTCTAAGTCTTTCTCCCTTGAATAGCCGTCGTCATCTCAAGGTTTCATGTGTAGATGGAGATGTACGACAGAGAACTGGAAGCGCTGAAATTAAATTATAAAAATTTAAGCAAGTTCATCATGAAGAATGGTATTGAGCCTTTGAGACCACCAAGTTACGATTCTACCCAGAGACCACCAAGTTATGAATCTACCCAAAATTCTTCGTCCAGAAGGCCAGAGGATTGATCAAGGCTGGGGCGTGCTCTCGAGGAGGCACCATACACTACTAACTAGTGATCTGTACTGTAATTCTGCTAAGCATTTCTGTCTGACATCTTGTTGGGTTGGTGAAAGAAGCATGGCATTAGCTGACAACCTCAAGACTTTTTCCCGATGTCATCACTTAGCACAATCAAAGCGCAGCGCCTATAACTTTGAGAATTGCTTTTAACGATGAAATTCAGACGAACTTTGCTCTTAGCGTATGTTCATTTACTGGCCTCTGGGTCAATGAGATGCACGAGTGTACTAGAGTCTCCTGTCTTCTTCCTCAGCCAGCGAGTTTTTTCCCATCGTCCTGGCCTGCTACGGCTGAGACTGGCTTGAAAGAGACGGAATGCACTCGCATGTGCAAAAGGTGGATCCACGCACGGTGAGACACTGCACGTGATTAAATATGCTGAGTCAACTGCCCAAATTAGCAATTACGAGACAGGATCATAACTCCCGGCCCGGGATAGACCGCCGGCGGGTCCTAACCCTAACACGAAGATTTTGTACACTCCCATCGAAAATGAAGGTGCATGTATTTTCATAATAGGTTTGCCTGTAAATGACGAAAACTACAAGAAGGAGCTGAGAAAGCAATATCACAAGCGGCGGGTAAGTCTAAGTCTTTGTCCCTAGCCTGGGAAAGCCGTCATCGTCTCAGTGTCTCATGTGTAGAGGAAGATGTACGACGGAGAACTGAAAGTGCTGGAATCAAATTATGATGAATGGCCTTGAGCCTTTACGGGGACCACCAAGTTATGAAGCTATCCCAAAAAGGTGACCCTTCCGCAGAATACGCCGTCACACAACCAGCGAAGAATCCCTCCGCTACTAAAAACTCCTGTCTATCATCATATTGGAGAAAAGGATCCAATCCAAAGTATATACACACCTTCCCATGAATTTTCGCAGTATTTGGTTGGATAGTAGTATCTGAAATCAACATTTTGCGAATTTGAGCAAATCTTGGTCACATTATAATTTTTTCTGATAATGCCCAGGATTGGTACCCAATGTACTTTTGATGATTCTATATGTTTAGATAAATTATTAATTTTGAGGGGGGAACGCTTGAAGGAAGGAGAGGTATGTTTTATGCACAGACAGATATGAGGACAGAGAGAGGACGTGATACCGTAGATCGTAAAAGTCCGGGTATCTAGTCGCCACGTGCTGCTACACCTTGTCTTCGTGTGTGCGCGTTCCTGACATACTCGTCCTTCCTAGTGACGCCCTTCTCCCTACGTATTTTGTAATCCTCCTTTAAGACCATCGATATGTCAGAAAGAGCTCCCTTGCTTGGACATGCTCATCTGATAGCACCGAAGGCCCTTTGGCGAATTGGCGCTGCATTTGGTGAGCAATTGTGCGTGCATGTGCCTCAGCGACGATGGTGACAGGCCCCCGGGGGGTAATTGTGACATAGCTGCATTTGGCATTGTTGCGGGTGCCTTTGGAGCACATGGATTGAGAAAGAGGCCCGATATCGATGCGGACAGGGTGCACGCTTGGGAGACTGCTGCCCATTATTCGGTGCGTCTCCAAACTTTGAGCTATGTTGAAATGATTGACTGAATGAGATGTGGTTTCAAGGTTTTTAACGGGCTCGGGCTGATGCTCGTCTCTCAACATCCGCGCTTCTCCACGCATCGTTTCGCAGGACCGGCAATTGCGCTAGGAGGATTCGTGTTTTCATCGAGTATCTTATTGCTTATCCTTGCGCGGGATAGGTTCAAGGCACTTGGACCGATCACGCCTGTGGGAGGGGCGATATTGATTGCTGGGTGCGATTGTGTTTTTACTTCTGCTCCTGACTTGTAATTGATGTCCGTCGCCCGTCGGTAGGTATACCTCTCTCATATTCTAACTGGCAGGCGGGGGTATCCGGAACGGTCCTTCATGTGGAGACGGTGTAGATCTAGAGACTAGACACGTGAGTCTTGGTCTCGTGACCTGTACGCGACTCTTTTTTCTTGACTCGCATATTTACGTGTAATGTAGAATATACATGCTATGTTATCTTCGGAAATGCACGAATATCGCTCATATCATACAAATATCTTTGAGTTATCAGACGAAAGACCGGAGGACCACGTTGTAGACGCGTGTTTTTTGTTTGTTTGTTGATATGTACGCGAATTTCCCACGCAGCAACGATCCTGTGACCTGTACTCCCCTTTTCGACTCTGACGTCCTTGTACTCACCGCGTCCTTTCCCTTCTTTACGTCCTCGCTTCATCTCCTTTCCCTCTCCCTCCCCCCGTCGCCTCGCGCACTCATTCTATCTCTATCTCTTCGTTCTTGCTTCTGCACATACGCACAGCTAAGCGATTATTGGATTCTTCTTGATTTGCCCATCAAGTTGCGTGTTACAAGCCACGCATACGACACTTGCTTGCGAGTCCCACGCAGTTTTGCTCAATCCTCTCCGTTCCGCTCCGCTCGTGCGATACTATGCAACGCCATTCGAGCATGTCCAATATCCCAGACCGCCCGAATAGAAATGGCGGCGGTCGACAATCCTTACAACGCCATGCCACAGGGGAGCTATCGTTCTTCACCCCATCATCGATCTCCTTCCATCCAAGACCATATATTCCCAGCGCAGTGCCCATTGTCACTCGCACGATGAGAACCTCTTCCTCCGCGGCATCATCTTCGCTGCAGTACCGCGAGGCGTCTTCAAGTGCTACGTTGCAGCAGAAGTCACTTGATGTGTCTCCCGATGACCCAGACGCTGTCTTTATTCGGTTCCCGTTCACGTCGTTCCCTGATGCCCATCTGTACCCGGAAGGCCTGTCGTACAACGTACTGGCTGAGCAACCAGACTGGTTCCTCGATCCAGACGACTTCAGGAGGGAGAACGAGACGGATCCAAACCGTGTCGTGTATCCCCAACTTCTTGAGCCTCCTCGCGGATGGTGTCCTATGAAGAAAAAAGACGTCAAGGACAAAGGACCTGAAATGTATGATAGTGAAGATGTACCTAGGCTGAGATGCACGTTCTGTAGGAGAACATATGCTGGAGTCAACGCGAAGAGCATGTGGAGGAGACACGTTCTCGAGAAACACAAGATACCTATGGCGAATAGACGTGATGGCCCTCCTGAGGGAAATGGAAGGAGTCGGAGCTCATCAAATAGTAAGTGGTTTGTCAAATCGCAATTATTGGTGTATCTAACCCAGCAACAGAGGAAAACAGGCAATCATCGTCAGGACCGACGATCAAGAGGGATGGCTTTACCATCCAGACCTTTTTCGAGCCAAGGACGAAGGAGGCTGTACCAGCTGTTCCTGGGCCAGAGCATATGGCGGAGAATGATATCACGCGGGATGTCGACGTAAAGTCTCGATCGGCTACACCTGAGCGTACAGGCGGAGTCGAAGAGACAGTGGCAGTTGCTAAGCCAGAAGAAGTCGGGGTCAATGCAGCGCCATCAAAGGCACCCGAGCCAGAAATTGTGCCTGACGACGACGCAAGGAGCTGCTCGTCCCATCGATCACCTCAGCTTTCTCGCGCTCTTCCTCCCTCTTCTCCGTTGGAAGAGGGCGCATCGCACTTGTCGTGGCTCGATCTTTCATCACTACCGCCTAGTCCATCGAGGACACCGAACTTGTATAAGAGGCGAAGCCACTTCAGGATGCCGTGGAAGTTCCCGAGCCCGAGCCACCCGTTGTATTCAGGTCCCGATGAGCTATGTCTGGGCGTTCCGATTGGCGGAATGACAGGGGAAGGACTTCGTTCCTCGTATGTTGCATTGCAAGCCAGCCCATTTCCCGGCAGCACGAGTAATCAACAACAGTTCTCGAGCCCTGTTGCCGCTTCGCCATTGAGCCAGAAGCCTGTGGTGGGGAGAGTACTCGGCTGGAAACAGCCAAAGAATAGACCCAAGAGCAAGCTTCCTCCTCTGCCCGATCCTTCGCCCCGCCGTCCGCTGTATACTGGCCCTCTGCCAGTGCCATTGTCTGATGGACTTCGGTTGTCACCGCCTCCCGATCTTACGATGTCGACGGATAGCGATGCCGACCATTCGTTCTCTACTCTGGGTGAACCATTCTCAACCGATGCATTTTCAAATTGGTTTGAGATGAGCAGCCCAGAGAAGGGCAAGCAAGCCGACAATGTGCTCGCCGGTTTGCCTGATACACCGCTCCGCCGTTCAACGAGCAGCTCGGCAATAGACAAGTTGCAGCTGATCTCGCCCGGGAAAGACAAGGGGGAAAAGGAAGATTCAGCTTCAACACTACCTTCTGGTTTTGGATTGGGATTGAATTTCAAGATCGACCTAGCAACCTCTGGCTCCAAACGCGCGAGATCTGAAGAGCCATCAGACCATGACTCCGAAGACGAGTTCGAAGAGCTGCTTTACCCGACGGAAGAGTCGGTTGACACCGATCGGCTTGCATCTAGCAAGAAATCTGGTCATAAGTCGGGAAATTTGTCTCTTTCGTCTTTGTTCGGCAATTCTACGGAACACGAAGAAGCTCCTAGGACCAGCACGGTACTGGATTCTGAGGATCTGGAGTCCGTTTTTGGAGGTTCGATCCCGACGAAGAAACGCCGCCTGCTTGCTTGAACAACTACAGTTTCCACGGTACTGCTTTCCAATTTGATGCTTTCACCGCTCATCCGTCCCCGATTAGTCGTGTACTTTCTTTTATCTGCAGCATGTTAGCTCTATTGCTCATTGAGCATCGCTTCTTTCTTTCTCTTCAGTGTCTTGCTTTTATTTATCGCTTTCAGAGCGTTGTTTGTCTCCAGACTATGAGAAGTTTCTAATGTGTGTCTTTCTCACCATCCACATCCCCACAACCGTTGCACATGCAATGCTTGCCCCCTTTTTTTGGGGGGGACAGCGTGCTTCAATCCCCTTTTTGACTTGTCTGTTGTTTCATCCTTTGCTTCGAATATCGCCCCGCCCCCTTGGTCTCTGTCGTCTTCTGAGTGTTCCTAAGTAGTTGGGAAGCTAGCTTCCTTGTCTGATCTTTTATTTTGCTCTAAAGTCTTGTACTATATGTCTCTCGTGTCCCCCTGTTTGTTGTGCAATGGACTGCGCCTGTTCTAGTATTTAGATGTCAGACCAACAGAACGAGGTTTATTTTCTTTGTTACTTCTCCGTTCATCCACATGCAGCTGCTCCTCACCTTAGCTACGAGCTGAGCGTGCGCGGCGGTTGCCATACCTTTTCTTTTTTTGCGGACATTATGTCGAAAGCCTGCGTATTGTATCGTCATGTTCCGATCTCCTGCCCTGTTTTTGTATGCACAGTAGGACGAGAAGAGTGTATACTCTAGAGGAAAGAATAACGTTCTGACTCAGTCCTAAACTAAACACTGGACGCAAATCTCGGGTTCTGAAAAGAAAGGTGATCGACGGCGACATCATATCTATCTATGATTTTATCATAAGCAGCTTCGAATGAAGCCGTCATCAACTAGTCTTGTCTCTAAATTCGTCGCGACGTATGATAGACTGTTCAGTGGGTATGTACCGGAACAGATTGCGCCCAACGAATCCCCCGCGCAGTTCTGGGTGAACTTGTTGGCGCTGCAGGTGGATGCTGCACACCTTGGGAGAAAGATTCGCGACCTGAGGAAGGAGGACCTCTTAGGGAGTCATAAGGTATGTGGGTCTTCCTGTTCTTTGCAATCCTACAATGTGGTCTGTGTTAGAGGGCGAGAATTGAAGAGAGTTGATTTGCATACTGTGATTCCTAGTAGGCTCTCATAAACACTCTCTGCGAGACGTGCATCCTGCATCTACGAACTGCGTCGTATCCTGGGCCGGGCAGAGAGGAGGAGAGATGCGATAGGGCTGTGCATGCGGCAGAGACTTTGAGCGTGATTGTGAGGTGTGTGACGGAGAAAGAGTTGGATGGGTGGGAGGTTATGGAAGTGGTTGCAGGTGGTGTTGGGAAGAGTGACCAGGTGTTTTTGGTATGTGCTTTCGATAGTGGTGTCGAACAACTCGGTTGATGATTGGGCTATCTGTTTTTTTGTAGGGATTGGTGGATGCGATAGAAGAAGTGCTACTCGACGACGCTGCGCCTCGTACGCCTTATACTATTCTGATTCGTCTTGTATGTACTAATAAAACCGAATCCACCCCCCAGCAACTCTCAAACGCGCTATCCTCCGCCTCTCGCTCATACTCGCCAGTTCAATTGGCCAACTCAGTCCGGGTGCATACCTTCTCCGCAAGAACCTCTTCCCTGCATTAGCACAGGTTGCAAAGAAGCAGGAAACACAGGGGTACGCGTTTGAGGCCGTGGTGCTGTTGGGCGTTTTGGCTGGGTTTCACAGGACGGACGCGCCGAGGCTGAATGGGTATTTGAGGGAGTTGGAGAGGACGGAGGATCGGGAGTGTGAGTATTCGTACCGCTGGAAGTTGAGAATGGATGTATGCTCACTGAGTGATTCATTGTAGTTTTGAGGAGTTTCGTGAAAGCTGCGAATTATACGATGGATAATGTTATCAAGTATGTATAGCTCTCTTTATCCCCACTCTTCTCGTGCATGGATCAATGATGTATACTATGTTGTTTGTGAATAGAGCGTACCAGGAGATCATGGACGACTCTCCGCCAACATTTGCGAGCTCCGTGAGCAACCTCCTTGCTTCTTTCAGACCAGAACGGGCTCTGTCGCCGACACCACTTGACACGCCCAAGGACCTTTTCAAGAATCAGTGAGCTTCATGTCTCTTGGACCGAGAGGAGCAGTGTGCTAATCGTGTCCTGCTCATTTCGCAGGCCTCTTGAAGTTGCTGTCGTTCTCCTTCCATTCTGTGATTTCTTACGCCTCAACACCGTCTTCAACGCCATTCTCATCGAACCTTTTATCTCTTCCTCAACTTCATCCACGTCTCCAACAGCGGCTAATGGGAAGTCGAAGTCTCAGGCCTCGGTTTCGTCTTTACCGCCACTCCTGTTTACCTTCCTAACTCTCGCTTCGTACATCCTGACGCACGCGACGTCTGTACAAAGTCCACGGGCAGCCGCATATGGAAATTTGTGCCTTGCGACACTCGTAAACCTTGTGGAGAATGATATTGCGATGAGTGCCCTTGTTATGCCGAGTGTAGGTGGGGATATGAGGGTGAGGATTTGTAGACAGGTGAGTGTGAATAAGAAAGGTCTGATGTACCAAGGAGATGGGGAGGCTAACTGACTATGTCTCTATCCCCATTTACGAAAGAGACTCCCTGAGCTTCCGACTGGACCGAGTAATCGACCTGTTTTATGCGCAGTGCTGGATTGCTGCGTGTTATGGTTGAGACATAACTTGCATAGACGGTTGGAGTCCCAGTCCTATCTGTACGTCGCCATATTTATCCATCCGTGTAGCCGGTCAGCTCTGACTAGCGAGAAATATTGTTTAGATCGTGTATTTGGATATTGCACCGCGTTATCTGGTTTCTGAGTAAGAGTAGGCGACGATTGGGTATGTCCTTTCACCTTAGCATCACGTTGACACGGTCTCACGTTATGTAGATTACCACTGGGAAGAGCTCTGGAAGTCGCTGATCCTATTGCTCGATTTCTTGTCTGCAAGATTGTCGGATTCCTTGAAGGTAGAACAGCTTGTTCAGGAGGTTAGTTTTTCCATGACTCGTTCCATAGATTCCGGTGACGAACTGACTGACATACATATATGCTCTTTTTCGGCCACACAGACCGTTGTCTTGCTTGACTTCTCGCTAAGTCACGCGGAGACTTTCCTTGGAAGCGCTCAAGCCGTTCATCAGCTCGTCGTAAGAACGTTCTAACCTCATTCTTAGACTCCTTTAACTGATCTGGCATACGTAAACTCTTTCCTGCCTTTGTGTCGTGCGGATAGTACGAACTCGTCCGTTCCACTGTCACTCTACACAAACAACATCCGATCTGCCAAAAGAAACCCGCGACAAAGCGTCCACTGGCGGGTAGACAACGCACAACAACAGGCCTAGGGTCTCCGAATCCAAATCCAAATCCAAATCCGGCTGTCGCGCTTCGCCGTCTGTTAGAAACGACATCCCACTACGAGTAGGTGATACGGGACAGCGGCGCAAAGCGCGCGAGCGCAACCTCCGTTCTGAGGGCGATTGCGCGGGAGGTGGAGAGGGACGGTGTTATCTGTGCGAGGGATGTAAACGACGACGACGACGACGATCCGTGCGTTATTTCACTTTGTTTCCTTCTTCTTCTTCTTCTTCTTCTTCTTCTTCTTCTTCTTCTTCTTCTTCTTCTTCCTTTTCTTGAGAAGATGGGATGTTGTGCTGACGCTTGATGATGATGCGATTTTACAGGAAACGCTCGGACGAGATGGGCGAGATGGGGTTGATACGATATGCGTATGCGGATGTGTTGGCGCTCATGCCTGGGCCTGATACTCCTTATACTCCTACCGATAGATGATAGTTGATTGTATGCTGTGGGTTTGATAACCATTTGAGTTTGTACGAGAGCGGATAATTTTGTATTTGCAGGGTGTAGGGTCCCGTATGCATGCATGTATGTCTGTAAAGGAGTTCTTGCCCCGTTCAGTATTCAGATAACCGCGATTGCAGAATACTCTTGTCTATTTTTCATGCTTCTTGTACGTATGAAAATGAAAATGACGAGCACGACGACTGATCTAAAAACGGCATTCATGATCTGTCGCCGGCCCCCTATTCGTACTTACCATGCATGCTCGCTGGTCACTACGGAGACGAGATGCAATACAGTAATGTTGGATATCTCAATTTACATCTTGGCAATCGAACTTGATGTTCGCCGTATAGTGTTTGTTATTCAAGGCGGACGCATGACGTTGTATACATGCGTTTCAAGTCCATGTTCATACCTTTTTCCAAAGACTCCGACTAACCTTGTAACGTTTCAGAGTCGAGATCCAACTGAAAGTCGTTTAGCTGTACATATCGCCTGTCACCACCTTCCGCCAAGCACGCGCAATAGGACGGGCGATGTATATCTACAACGCGACATACGAACTTCTAAAGACGCAAAAGTACTTGTCGATTAGGGCCCTTTATGTCGCGACGCGAGAAGTCCATGTTATCATGAAGAAGTGAAGTCGGTACAAGAAATCGGAATGTGTTTGGTATAGGTGCAGAGTTGACGGGATCCAGGGAAGAAAGATTATGGGCAGCAGCAGTATTAATAAATGATGAACTGAGACTCCTTGACGTTCAAAGGAACCAAGGACCGAAGCGATTAAAATGAACACCCATCATCCTCGGAGCGATAGAAACAGAAGAAGAGCATTTATTAAAGAAGGCCCCCGCCGCGGGGGGGGTGCAAGGCTCTCAGCCACAGACGTTAGGGAACCTTCTATCGGTCGGGTTGCTCGGTATCCATCCATACTCGAGGCCCTTCATGTAACTCCACTCTTCGCCTGCTCCTTCCTCGGTTTTCCAGGTCCACTGGATCCATCCCGCGTTTGCCTCATAGGAGCTCGTCTGTGCCTCCCAAGTGCGACGCAAGAAGTTCTTATAGTCACCACTGAAAGTACTAGCGGAACCGGAGAAACCATTGCAGCTTCCAATAAACGATGAGTTTGGATAAGACCCATCGTACCGGGCACCGACTCCCCGCCCATTGAGATACCTCGCACAATCCGTACGGGCAGGACTCCATTCCCCAACAATTGTCCAGAGATGGAACGATGCAAGATCGCCTGAATGCCCGCACGCTGACCGAATATGGTCGTCTTCAGACTGTCTGTTCTGGTCATCAGAGAAGACTTGGTAAATGTGTGTATCCATTGCCACACCCTGGAAGTCCGGTGGATGCATGAAATCAGACCAATATGAGAGCAACTGGAACGCATCATGGATGAGCACGAGGGTATTGGATTGTTGCGAATTTCCGAAGGGGAAGCGAATGTTCCCATACGAATCATGCCAATATTGGCGCGTGACGGACAAGACCTTCTCAGAATAATAGCCTGCCGGTCTTCGATGTAAATTACGTCAATGTTATTGGTTCGAGAGAGGGGAAAGAAGTGGGGCTCACTCGTTCAGAGGAGCAATTACGGAGACAACGTTGGTATTCGTAGCAAACATGCTCGTGATTTGCTTGACTATGGCATTGGTACGGTCAATATTCGACTGACTTGTCTGCCACTCTGGATGGGCCTTCCTCTGACCCGAGTTATCAAATCTTAATACCGATAACGTGATCAAGAAATGTCAGTTCCGATTTTAGAGAACCATCCTGCCGGTAACAATTACCCATTCTGGCTTCCTGGAGCACCGTGAAGGTCGACAATAAGCTTAAGGCCATGATCATGTGCCCAGTTAACAGCCCTCTGGAGGTATGGCAGCTGTCCTTGAATGAATGGCTCTCCGGATTGAACGTCAAACGCCCAATAGCCAATTGGAAGCCTAACATGATTCAGCCTAGTGGCGCATGTAGTCAGCTTCTCTTCCCGATTTTGATGGCACTAAACGAAAAAGAATAGTATGAAACGTACCCAGCTTCAGCGATAGCAATGAAGTCTGCCTCGGTATAGAACGTATCCCAATGAAGCTGGAGTGCGGCACGCGCAATATCTCTGCTCTGAAGCTCGCAGAACGTCCACTCGTCTACGATAGCGCCGTTGCCAGTTTTGTCAAAGAGTGTCGGTGTAATCCACGGCTCCAGAACGAGCCAGCCGCCGAGATTCACGCCGCGCACCTGCGAAGTATTTACGTGTCAGGAAAAGAGATCGAAGTTTAGCTGCGGTCAAGTTGGAACATGCCACTTTATCGGGTGGCAAGCTGGAAGGAACGATCGAATTACACCTTTTCAGAACCATATGGGAAGCCTGGGGAGATTGGGTCATCTGCACGGACGACAGATGTGTTTTTGAGCAGAGAAACAGCCAGGAGGAGAAGAGTAGAGAGTGCTATATAGAGAGGGCGGGACATGCTTGGAGCAGAAGACGGCTAAAGAGTGAGTTGGACAGGAGTCCGCTAGTGGATAGAAAGGAGAGGCTGGGGTTCGAGGGCGGGTGGCAAGTGGCAGTCCAAGTCTAAGTAGGAGGCAAGGGACTAGGGGAAGAAAAGCTAAACAGAGAAGGGTCCTTTTTAGTAAATATACAGAAGCAGTCCAGAACTAGCGAGTAACATGGTCACAGCTGAAGAACATATGGTAGTAGGAGATCGTATTTCGGATCTTGGCTTCAGTATTTATTTTCAGTGGATATGATTAACCCACTCCTATCCTCAGTTCGCGTTTGTCTGGACATTGTCCTTCCATGCAGCAAGAATAGGAGAACCTGAACCTGTAACAAGCAAAGAGGTCACGACACCAGCGCTCAATTCCGTAGCTTTGTTCGTTGTGTGATTAGAAGTACAAGGCGGGAAAGGCGTCTACCAAACATCGCGTCAAATGCAGCTCGGCTCAAAAAAAAAAAGTCACATGTTTCATTCACGGTCTTCCTTCAATTTTCTTTCATTGCTCAATTGCTCTCAAGTACTTTTACGCGTTTCAGCAATACTCACGAGGATAGCCCCCATTTCATCCTCGCCATCTTCGGCTACAACCTCTTCATAAAAGAAAAAAACGTATCGAACCCGCCGGTCATGATTTTCCACTCTTGACTTTGCCTATTTTGGTATTCTTCCGAGTCCACATCATGGCCTCGCCTAACCAGCACCAAGTACATACATACCGTTCATAGAACCGCTTGCGGACGCGTATTACCAGATATTTAACGCACCACTCTTCACCCGCACTTTGAAAGTTAGTTGAAGAGAATATGCGGTCGCAAACGTCGGAGTGCATATCGCCTGAAAAATACCGGGACCACCAACACTACTACAGTTAGACAGCCGGTCTGGATTGAGCAGCTATAAATCTAGTTCATTCATAATTACGCAGCAGTACTCTGCATAACAGAGGACATCACACGCACCCACGAAAGAAAGCAGAAGAAATAGGACTTCCATATATAAGGATATCGCAATACATAAGTGAGCAAAGATTCCCGTTATCCTGTAAAGCAGAAAAACGCAGCAAATATGAACCCCTCAGAAGTCACCCCAGTTGCGACGGAACTTGTACTATGAATAGCAGTCAGCACTTGGGACTCGAGCATGGCACTTGCTTCAGAATAACCAACCTTGTACGGAACGTTTTTCCTGTTCGCGAAAAGGGTGATACAAATCAATCGTCAGTATAAACAGCACAAACACACCAATGAGCAAATTGACCAAGCAGACCTGAGACGTTCCCCAGGAGTCGAAGGGATCTGGTAACCCTTATCACCCGTTCCCCACTCTCCAAACTCCTCGCTCTCCTTCTCCGCACCACCATAGCGTACCGCGGGATCAAGCTTCTCCGGGTTCACAGGCCGCACAGTCGGCTTCGCCCTTCGTCTCCGTTCTTCTCGCTCCTGTTCTTCCCGCTCGCGTTCCCGCGCTTCAGCAGCAGCCTCGGCCCTTTCGTGTTCTGCTAAAGCTTCTTCAACCGAGATACCTTGAAACTCGGCCTCTTTGATCACTTCTTGCCGTTCGATGTCCTCGTGCGCTGCGAAGTGCTCCAGGTCTTCTGGATGGTTGTATGCTTCGTCCGTTTGGGTCTCGGGTGTAGAGTGGAATTCCTCTGGGCAACGGATATATTATCAGACAGAAACGTCGAAGAAAACTTAGAGACCAAATGCGCACCTTCATGATGTAAGAAAAACTCTACAGGAGAGCATACGAGTCAACATCCACAAACCAACTTCACACCAGTCCAAATCAAAAAATACTCACCGCTCTCAACATCGTAATGATGTCCTTCTGCACCCAGATCCTCAAAACTCGGCAAAGCCGTCACACCCTTCTCCAAGAACTCCTCCAAAGAAATCTTCCCATCTCCGTCCTTATCCATAATGCTCAACACCGTGTTCACGATATGATCGGCCTTCTTCTGGTGCGCTTCCTCATCCGCGGACTTCTTCTGCGAGTAGGGATGATGCACGCCGTAGATAGCCTCTATCTCGTCTCTGTCAAGAACACCATCTCTATTTTCGAGTAGAATAAGGCATTCGCCATGGGTGGAATATGTGAAGAAACAAGACGCCAAAAAGTTAGGTACAAGTATCATTCCGAATGGATGGTACATACCCATTAAAATCGTGCAAATGGAAGAACGACTTTGGGTCGAAGGTATCTCTGGAAAAACGCTCGTTAGACCAAGTATTCTTGTACCAAGCTCGTGTCCTCACATATGATGCTCCGTAGCCATCTTCAAAGCACTCTTCAGTCAGAACTCCGCCTATCGAAAACACGAAAAAGCAGACATACGTGTCGCTGAGCGTATGCCGCGTCCTCAGCAGCGGGTTCATCATGCCCATGCCCATGCGCCAAAGCAAGCCTAAAGAAGAGCAAGGCCTGAAAGACTGTGACGGACTTCCGCATTCTTGAACACAAGAGATCAAGTTCGAACAGCAGAGATTTGTCAATGGTTGTAACACGGAACGGGAACTGCCAATAATTACCCCACGTGACCGACATGCCATTTCACTGTTGGCTGAAGGTGTTTTTATTCATTATAAGAATAGAGCAGCAAGACATAGATAGCTACACTAAGGTCGAATCAGTTATTTTGAGGGTGGATTGTAGAATGAATGCAGGAGTAAGAAATAGGAGCAGCGGATACATCACATCCCACACAATTTGCGAGCAACTAGACATCCGAGAAAAGAGACGCATAAGTAGGGAGCGCAGGTCTGCAGAAGTGTAAAGGTATACAGAAACGATGCAAGAGACATCAGTCTACTTCCCAACACGCTTCTTGGCCCCAGACTCCTCCTTCTTCTCGCCACCAGCTGGTGCAGAAGATCCTGATTCTGAGGTCTTCTTTTCTGGTGAGGGTGCATCTGCCTTCTTGACAGTAGCCTGAGAATAACAAAATCGTGAGCTTGCGTTCATACAGGAAATAATTCTCTACGCATACCTTGGCCTTGGTCACAGGCTTTTGTTGAGCTCCAATGAGGCCACCAAGAGATAGGAGCATGCCAACGAAAGTAAGAGCGGAGATGGCAAGCGAGCCACCAGTCTTAGGGTGAGCCTTGAATGCCGCAACAGGATCCTCCTTTGCATCCTCAACGAAGTCGAAGATCGCCTGGCGGATGAAGCCAATTGGGTCTTCTTTGAAGCTGATTTGTTCATCTTCTTCATCTTCAATCTTCTTGGCTTTCTTGCTCAACTCTTCTTCAAGTTTGTGCTTCACATCGAACGTTTCAGCCGCAAACGCCTTGGCATCCTCAATCGAGTGACCAATGTAAAGATTGTCGAAGAGAATGTTTGGAGTCATGGTCCAAAGCTCAATTCCAATGCCGCCGATGTTGATGAGACTCTTCACGGGACTGGCGTCCTCAAAGAAGTCCGGGTTCGGGATATTGCGGGGCTTCCATTCGCCAATGTATGCGGGGTTGTCGATTAGAGGCGCGTACCACTTGCCCTTGTAGTTGGGGTTTGGTTTGTAGGGACTGTAGAAGTACGTAAATACCGGAAAGAGGCAATCGAAAGAAATCGTCCTACCGCTTCCATTCGCCACAGCCAGGTGCCTCTTCACACTTGGGGTTGCGGACAGTCGGGGCAATCCATTCACCATCTTCTTCATCGTCCCATTCCTCAGGCTTCTCGGCGTCTGAGAAAACTTGACTCTGTGGCTGTTTGTAGAAGAAACAGAAGGATACACATACCGGGGTCAGGGATGAATTCGGGTTCGTCATCCAGCCAGCCCTCAGGCTTCACGGCTTCTTCGTCCTCGATCTCATATGGGGCATCCTCATCCCAGTCATCCGGTTTCTTCGCATCGGGATCCGAAATCTTCTTCTGGTCGACCCAGTCTTCTGGCTTCTTGTCATCGGGGTCATCAATCTCCTTGGGCGGGTTAACCGGAGGGTTGAAGTCCTCGAGAAGAGTACCATTGTTGAGAGATTCACCGTTGACAAGTACTGAATAAGAATTGTCTGGGCTGCAACGAATCTAAGTGAATTATTTACGGTAGACTGGATAAGCGACTCACTTCAAAATGAGCGTGTACAGGTTGGTCAGTTTCTCAATCTTAGGTTTAGGCGGGTTCTTCAAGTGCTTCTCCTCAAATTCACCAGTAAGCGGGTTCTTGTGACGGAAAATGAAGTGGACCTAGATAGCATCGTCCTGCTGAGAAAAGGTCCTTTCATTAAGTGTAATGTGAGCCACCAACCTTGGTACCTGGACACGTCAAGTCCGGACCAAACATGATAGTCCATGGTGTCTTGTCGTCAAACTCCTTCCCGCTAGTCTGGAAACCATCTTCGAGGAGCTTAACGTAGCCACCACCACAGTTGCCACCGTCTTGATACTTGACCTCATACTGAATGACGAGGGGTTTGTCACCGAGTTCAATGGGCGTGGCGAAGGGCGCGCTGATAGCATGGTGAGCTGCCTTGGATTTGGCAACGAGACCCTTATCGCCATCAATGACAGGCTTCAAGGCCTCCTCAACCTCCCACTTGCCGACATAGCTAAAGGTCTCTGTGCCAACTGGGGTTTTCTTTGTTGCCTCCGAAACCGTCCAGCGTTCAGACCAGTCGTCTGTGAACTGCTCGAGGAATTCGGCCTTCAAGCTCGTTGACTAGGGCAGGAACAAGAATATCTTTTAATCACTATATACTATGAGCGACGTGTCAGTCCGACCTACCTGGAACTTGACGGACGGCTTCTCCGCCGCCTCCTCTGCGGCATATACAGAGCCTGCAGCGAGGGCGAAGACAGCTGAGAGTGCTACTCTTCGCATTGTTGGTTAGAGCGGTGAACCAAGACGGGGAATAAGACCAGAATATGAAGATGTGGAAGGAGGTGTATGAACTGCTGGCGGAGGTAAGGATGAGGTAACGCTTGAAATATGCAGACGCGCCGTGTACTGACGTGGCAATTCTCACTCTCTCTCACGTGGTCCTTCCATAGAAATCTGTGGAAACGTTTCATTTTCTTTCCCTACCGCGAGTACTTCAAATTATAAAATAGTAACTCTACAAAAGCATGAAGTATCTATCTACCCGAGAAGATCGGCATGTCCAGACGCCGACAGAGCGAGCTGTGGCGCACATAATTAGAAGCGAACAATGTCGGAGAAAGGGATAAACTTACCACGAACTCGTCGTCCAAGTATTTTGACACGGAAATTTGGTCACCAAGACCTTTCCGTCGACGTGTCTTGAGTACGAGATCACGCGCGAGTGCTTGACCACTCGCAGGTTCTAACGGCCTCAGTTTGATACTCGTGTCCGTGGGATCACCTTGAGCGAATCAGGCATTTCAGCATGAGCTTTACTCCGTGTCGTGTCACACCACAACGCGTGGGAAACGTACCAGGGACTATTGACCAGTGGTCGAATACTTGTAAACAGAATGCCTGACCTTGGGTGGCAGTTCGCAAGTCGGTCTCGAAACCGTTGGCATCAATCACGGGAATGAGAGCCTTGACAGTATACAAGGGTGATCCCGCCTTGGGGATGTCTTGCGTGACGTGCCCGCGCCGTCTTGCAAGGACAGTGTATACGGCTGAGATACAGTCAGCAGGTGCCTGTACCTCGACGAAGTAAATTGGCTCCATCAATCGTGGCGTAGCCTGCAACCGGGCAGAGATACATTAAATCAGAGTCACAGAATGAGAATGAGCTTACCATTAGGAATGATGAGTAGCAAACGCGCCGCGCCGTAGGTACAATCTGGCCACCTCCGCGGTATATTGGTTCCTGGGCTAAGCTCGCATCCAGAATCCTGAACTTGACCCCTCGCAGTGCTATCCCGACCCGACAGCGATGAGTAAGCCCCGAGCACTGAATACGTACTAAACTCACGTTCATCACAAAGTGGACCCTCTCTAGCACCCCACTGGAAACCCTGCTTAATATGTTCCTTCACAGTTCCCAGTAGCTTCTTGTCAACCTGTCAAGTAATTTGGGGATCAGTCTTTGACGACAAGGCGGACGACGGTCTCTCTCACCTGGGATGGCAGTGTGTCATCCAGAAGAATATTAGGACCGGATTCATCAGGACCAAAGGCCCATATTGATCGCGACGCCAACAAATCCCATTGATATTTCTCCTGAAAGAACGTCCCTCGTTCTTTCGCAGACATGCGCATCGTGACTCGACCCGTCTCAATATCCTCAGCGATACCTCGCTCTAAAGGCTCCGCTATCATCGTGAGTCGATTTCTATCCTCTTCAGTCAGCTATTACGTCAGTCGAGTCCTTAAATGCATCTCACTTTTTGTTTGGCGTATCCGCATAACACTTCAATGCACTGGTCTCAAGTACCGTTTCGCAGAACCGTGTCGTAGGGTCAGAAACCTTGATCTCAATCTCCGAGAATAATCGCCGGAGGTCGTGCATGACGCAGTCTAGATATAGCTCGCCTGTCCCGATAATAACATGCTCGCCACTCTCTTCAACCTTCGTTGTAACAAGCGGGTAGGATTTGTTGATGCTGCGCAGGCCAGACAACATCTTAGGCAGTTCCGACGGCTGGATCGGCTCAACGGCAATCTTTAGAACGGACTGCGTTATATGCTTGATCGGTCGGTAGATGTGGAGATCCTCATCGATGTCTGCCGCCGCGATTGTAGCTGTCTTCATAATAGATGCGTCTACACCACCCAGAAGAACGAGATTGCCAGCAGATACCTCCTCCGCCGGGATATTATATCTGAAAGGCTGCTGAGATACGTAAGGCTGATCCTAGAGTTCAAAACCCACCGTGCTTCTGAGATCCAAATATCCTCGACGACAGCCTTCATCATGTCCTCCTCATCTTCAGGCGAGTAGCCCTCACCAAGGACTTTTACTTCCATACCTTTCCGTACAGTACCACTCATAATTCGGCCAAAAGCCCTGAAGCTTTGGGCGTCTGTTGTGTGGTATAGCTTTGTGACATGAATCATCACGGGCCCTTCTGGGTCGCACTTCTGCATGGTATGTGCAAGGTCAGAAGACAATGGACCACTATACGTTCGCTGAACTTTGTCCTCGGCATTCTGTATAGGCGAAGGTATGTGCTCGACAATCATATCCACAAGTCCCGTCGAGGATCCGAAGAACTGATCGCAGACGGCTTTTAGGAGCGGTCGGACATCCATTTTGTACATGACAGGCTTCAGTTTGATTCCCAGACCCTCGAGTGTCTCGCGTAAGTTGTCCGTCTCCTCACTCAAAACCTGGCTATAGAGCTTGTAAAGAGGCTCAAGGATGAAATATACGAATGTCCGATTCTGCTCCGGATCCACCTGCTTGCGAGTGAACTTCCGGTTCTCGCTGTCGAAGTAGATATCTCCCCAAAGCCGTTTCGCAAAGCCAGTGATATTGAATGCACCTGATGTCTCATGAGAATGGTCCAACAGAATAAATTTGCCACTAGGGTGCTCACCATAGGTATCTGCATACATCTGAGCAAACGATCCAAGCGTAAAGCACCAAGTCATGTCAGTGCTCGCAAAAGCAACGTTTCCTCTTTCTGGACTGAGGCGAAGCTCGGGGTCCGGGTTAATCGAGCTACGAAAAGCATATCAATATCGAGACAGGAGATTATGAAGGCGAATAACCTGATCACTGTGTTGACTTCTTCAATAGTATGTTTTATCTTATAGAAGGCGTCAGCGGGTTTGATCCGCAGCTCAAGAATAAGTCGGTCGATCTTGTTAACCACTAGTGTGAGTTTTACGTTTTCCTGAATCGCGTGCTTGATGATAGCCTCGGTGTTGACCATGACCTGTCAAATGTGTCAGAACCTAGCCCTTAAAAGTCAACATCATGCACTCTCACCCCTTCAACTACGTCGACGACCAGCAAGACACCATCCGCTAATCTCATCGCACATGCCGCTTCGTCCACGAAGTTTACATGTCCAGGAGTGTCAATGAAATGTACCAGATGCGACTTTCCTCCCGTCGTTCCCAGAATGAGTGACATTGGTGAAGATTTTATTGAAATCTCTCTCTCCCGAGATAACGTATGGGTGTCTGTGTACCGGACCTAAAAGCCGGGATCAGAACGAGAAAACACACCAACAGAGCCATACAAACGTTCTTGTCCGAGTCCCATGTCAATCTATGAGTCTCAAAGACGAGCATATCCATAAGTGCCGTCTTTCCATGGTGCAAGTGGCCTACAACCGCGACGTTACGGACCATCTCCGGAAAAGAAGTCATGTTCAGCAAGAACCTATCGCAGAATGTTCATTTCAACGTGGAAAAACGAATAATGCATCATACGTACCCTTTGTCAAAGCGTGTCTCTGGCATGTCCTTCTCTTCGATAACCCATTTTCGTACTTTAATAGGCGCGATGATCGGCTCAGAGAGCGGTTGGGCGTCTTCCTCCTGGACAAGTGTTTCCACGTCTGGTCCATAAACCTCTTGTGCAGACGGATAGTATTGCTTGTCTTCGTGTAAAATGACTGCCTTGTGAACCGGCTCTGCTAGAAGTGTAAGAAACTGAATACATGAAGACACTGTGTCCTCACCATCTATTTCCATAAGTGCCATACTATCCACCGTCTCAGGCCGAGGTTCCTCATCGTCGAACCCTTCTAATGGAGCATTCGATTCCTCCTTTGATTGCGTAGTAGCTGCGAATGTCTCTTGCTGAACGTCCTCATCATCATCCGAGTCGAGGTCCGCGCCTATGTAGTTACCAAACTCGTCGTAATCTTCCAATGAAGCCATTGCTCGTTGCGACGAGATAAATTTGAGAAGTAAGAAGAGGCAATGAGCACCGCAGATGTAGATGAAAACCTTTCAAAAGAATAAGATGATGGCTCCGAACAAGCCAGGTTTTGCACTGGAAGCAAGACAGACGGTTGGTGACGCGAAATTTCGGTGATAAACATACATAAACAACGCGCCCGTTAGTCTTGGCTTAGCCTCTTAGCCTCATCATCGTGCCATTGTCTCTGACCGTTCGTTCCTACGCTGGCCATGGCCTCTCTACCTGACGAGACGTTACATAGAGTCAGGGAATTCTAAATACACTTCTATCGACGAGCTAATTCTTTCCTTACAGATACTACAACAGATCCAACAGACAGCGGTCAACTCGCAGCGCGCATTGTCTGTGACGAAGGCAACTGCGGCCGCGAAGGAACGAGAACGAAGGATTTTACAGCTCACGATTGACGAGATAAATGCAATGAACACGGACGTCAACCTGTATAAGGGCGTTGGCAAGATGTTGGTGTTACTCGATGTTCCGTTATGTGCAACCTCACCTAATCGCACCGTGCTAGGTTTATGCTTACTCCTCGACCTGTTATGGAGAAAGACCTCAAGTCACAGGAGAAGGAGCTTACGGATGACATAAGTAATCTAAACAAGAAGGTGCGCTCTGGGATGTGATTATCCCATGATCGAAGTTTTGAACCCCCGCATGATGGTTTCTTAACAGACCAAGTACTTGGAAAAGACGTTCAATGAAGCACAGGCACAACTCAGAGATATTGTGAGTATCTGTAGTGAATCATCACGTTGTTTATCTCACAGATTCCCATCTAGTTCGCTAGTGCACCGAAGAGCTAGTGTATCTTCCGATAGCTTTCGACAATGTATTCTTATGGAGTTCCGTGTCGTATGAGTCTTTCATGAGTCTGTCATAATGCCGAAAGGACCATGAAATGTTCCACAGCTGAGCCCACGAGTAAGTACCTCTCACGCGCTGGATTGCACGCTAATGCAAACAGTATTTGCAAGCTCGTTAATTGAAATGTCGACGGCTGCAACCAAGCATCCAAGGGCGAAAGACCTTCATGCAACCATAAGGGACAACATGAATTTCCTATAGCCGAGCAGAGGTTGCACATGGGCAGTGATATATATTTTTTATCCGTGCTTTGATCGGCAATGGCGTCATCTTAGTGCGACCGGGATCGTCAATCGCCCTGAGTCTAATGTATAGTTCCGTCGATTACACGAATGGCTAGACCTGGTTCAACTACCGCAGTTGCTTGTGTTCTAACTTGGACGTCGTATGGACAGTTTTCACGGCCGGAGTGCATGTGCCACTGGCACGGAAAGAAAGATACGAGGTTCATATGATCCGAGTCCACAAACACATACCTCATCCGAGGGCACGATTGCGACTTCTCGGTGGAGACATCCGATGCATGGACATTCATTTTCGCCCGAGCGAAGTTCGTTCCGCGGGAATTATATTTAAACAAGCCACCTGGCCGTTGCTCTCATTTCCTTCTGCCTTTTGGAACCTTACGTCTTTATATCACTATCTGCAGTATGACGTCTCCCTTCGAAAAGGACGTTGAACAGTTGCCTTCCCAGCTCGGAAAGGAGACTTTGTCCGATTCCATCCTCAATTTGGATGAAAGAGAGAGGAACAATCTTAAGAGGAATCTAAAGAACAGGCATATCGCCCTGATTAGGTAAATCGTTCGTAATGTTTTGTAAAGATCCTGAAGCTTATGCTGTTCCAGTATCGGAGGTGCGTTTCTAATGCATAAGCGTAGAATGGCTTCTGAGGTGTCGGGTTCCGTGAAGGTGTTATTGGGACTGGATTATTCCTCGGCTCAGCTACCAGTCTTGCGAATGGCGGTCCTCTTGGTCTGCTTCTGGGCTTTTCGATCGTAGGAAGTATATGTTATGGTGTCATGGTAAGCAGGCCCAACCCTACGCTCATCCCAAACTTTAATCAACACGAGAACTAAGATCTCCATCGGCGAAATGGCCACGCTCTTACCCATTCCCGGGGGCCACATTAAACTCGCGGAGCGTTTCGTTGACCCTGCCCTATCCTTTACCTTGGGCTGGTTCTATTGGTATAATTGGACCATCGGGATGCCAGCTGAACTTGCGGCTCTCGCGGTTCTGATGCAATTCTGGAAGACGGTGCGTGTGACCTCCATCAAGGACGCTCCTTTGCTGATTGAGAAGTAGCCTGACGAAGTGAGTCCGGCAGTATGGGTGACAATGGGTATAGTAGTCATACTAGTGGCCAATTCGCTTGGTGTTGGTAAGAAGCGCCTTTCGTTGGCAACTAAACTGCGTTGAAACCTCATTGCTCAGGCATCTACGGCGAATTCGAATTTGTCTTCGCATCAATAAAGGTCATCACCATAGTCGGACTAATTGTAGGCCCTCGTGCTTCACCGCATTCTACTGATAACTAATACATGATGTTATTCAGATATTGGGTATCGTACTCGACCTTGGCGGTGGACCAACCGGAGACCGTGTCGGGTTTAGATACTGGCGCAATCCCGGCCCATTGGTTCAGTTCCAGGGAATCGCAGGTTCCAAAGGACGTTTCTTGGGTTGGTGGGCAGTCATGTCGCAGGCTGCGTTTTCATACATTGGTAGCGAGATCATCGCTGTGCGTTTCAACCTGTGTTGTTGGGACAAGCGTCTAACTTTGCTCCCTGGTTCCCTGAAACCCATCTTTTAGATTGCTGCCGGAGAAGCTAAGAATCCTCGCAGGAATATTCCGAAGGCAATTCGACGTGTATACGTCAGACTATTGTTATTCTACATAGGTGGAACGTTCGTCATCGGATTGTTGGTTCCCTCGACGCATCCGGATCTTCGCTTGGAGACGGGTACCGCCGCCAAATCGCCATTCGTGATAGCAATCAGGCTTGCCGAAATCAAAGGACTACCACACGTCATTAATGCTGCTATTATGACTTCTGCGTGGTCCGCAGCTTCATCCGATCTATATGTCGCGTCTCGCGCGCTTTACGGACTGGCTCTTGCGGGAAATGCGCCACAGTTTTTCCGCATCACGATACGCAATGGCCTTCCGGTTGTGGCAGTCGCATTCACTGCAAGCTTCTCTTTCTTGTCATACATGTCCGTTTCAGCAACGGCCGGAAAAGTTTTCCAGTGGTTCGTAAACATGTGTGCCGTCGCAGGCCTCATGAACTGGTTTAGTATCTCCTTTACGTACACCCGGTTCTACAGAGGTTTGAAAGCACAGGGCATCGACCGCACCAGCTTGCCGTACTACAACAGGCTAAATCCCTATATGGCATGGTATGCTGTGATTTCGTGCCCAGTAATATGCTTCGTAAGTTTGATCATCGCTCACTTGTGGCAAACCTGACAATCAACCTGTAGTTCCAAGGCTACCACGTGTTCTTAAGAGACAATTGGGATACGGCGACTTTCGTGACCAGATATCTGCCCTTCGTGATGTATCCTATTGTTTACACTGGCGCGCGTCTATACCACAAGGTGGGACCGGTACCTCCAAGTGAGATGGATTTCATCACGGGACAGAAGGAGGCTGAGGATTCGTCGTATGATGAGCCGCCACCAAGGAACATTTTGGAGAGGTTCTGGCAATGGTTGGTGCGTAGTACTTCCACCTTGCTGGCTGTGCAGCCACTGACTGAATTTTTACAGGCATAGTAAATCAATCTTCATTTTTTATGGGCATGCTATGTATACTAGCCATGTTTCATCACTTTTTGATAACCTACGAATTCAATTCCGCCCCGTTTGTTCGCTTAATGAATTGATTGCTCTTGTATTACAAGAAATGGTTCTTTAGGCGCTATGATCCTAGCGAATGCCGGCTTCCGTCGATTCTAGCGGTGATGATCTTCAGGTTCTGTAAATTTTCATATCTTTACAATCCTGTGTAGCGTTGGAGCCTCACTTCAAGGCCGGTTCTAGACGCTCAAGGACGCGAGGTAATGCGCTGCTCACCTGTGAAAACATGCCCTAATATGGACTAATCATCTGTTCCAAAAGTCGGGCATTGTCCATGGTTAAAAATAGCTGTCATAGGACCCCTATGTGTCGCCATTTTAATCGGGGGGCGGGAAACGTTATAGGTCTTGGCCGGGCGTCTAGGTCAATCGTAGGCTTCTACTCGCTTTCCTCGCTTTGTTTACATCTATTTCTGATGTTCACCAGGGCAGATGGAGTTTCCGAAGTGTCGAGAGTCTTAGATCAACGGGAAGTCTTGGACGGCTTTTATAGAGCGTAAGGTGCACCCTCCTCGAACCAGAACTCCAGTAACTTGACCCGCCTTATTCAGACGAACATGGTCAGCTTTGGCGAAATCATCAGCGCACTAATCAATGCCTTGGAAGGTCTTCGTCTCTCCAGCGTATGTCATTCACTTTTGGCAGTGGGCGTGTCGGTATTAACTTCCTAATGACAGTATGTAGACAGTGAGCAGACTGAGTCGCTGATTCGCTAATTTCTGGGCTGAACTATTTCTGAAGCTGCAAGCATGGCGTTATTAGTGAGCATGAGACAGACATGAGTTACTAACGTGAACTAACGCCGTGCGCAACTCAGGTTTACGATTACTTACTCACATTCGAAGACGAACGCACGCTAATGTGGCCTAAAAGATGGTCGCCTACGAAAGTCCTATTTCTCATCACCCGATACCTTCCCTTTGTGGACTTGATAATTACTGCTTCCCGTGAGTGCAGACCATGCGGTCCTGACATCCACGACACCCGTTGAAAGATTGGGTGCACCAGACCATTTTAGGCATGGCATGACGCCCGGTGCATGTTGGCTTGCGTACCAAAGTGCCGGATGTAAGTTACAGATCCAATGCTTGTATTTGCATATATTGAATCCACGACTTTCCAGGGCTTATCGATATAGGAATTCTAACCTCAGAATGTACATAATTTCATTGCCATCGACTCATCATCATGCTTAAGGCCTAGTATAGTTATCCTATTGATCAGAACATGGGCAATCTGGGGAAACAGTCGGCGGATTGCTGTCGTGCTCGGAGTATGGGCTTCCTTAAGTCTTATTGCTGACTTCGTCGTGATGGGACTCTTCATGACATCTATTGGGTGTACGTCTTGCTCTACTTCGATTCATCCGTCGCACGTCACTGAGTAATTGTCCTTCCCGCTTAGTTACGGCTTTGCCGGAAGGGATGTCCGGTTGCCTCGTCACTTCAGGGAACTCTCTGATCATGGGCGTTTGGATTATCCTAATGATCTATGAATCAGGTCAGTTATCGGTCTCAGGGCAAGCTGAAGTCGCCTCCTCATTCGAGTTTGTTAGGTATTATACTTCTGATGATCTTGAAAGGTATCGAACTCTGTGAGTGTCCATAAGTGTTTTCGGGGAGCCAATTTTTTTTACTCGACCCGCAGATGGAGAGCACGAAGGTTCTCCTTCTGCCTTGCTTCAGGCCATATTCAAGGATGGTAGGCGATTATCGTCATGGCCAAATGACTTCGGCTAATCATTGAGGGACAATTACAGGGGCAATCTTCTACGTATACATCTTTGGTAAGTGCGATCTTTATCTTTACTCGATCATAGACCAATGTTCTTTAGCATTGTCCGTAGCCAACGTGATCGCAGTTTCGAGGCTTTCTGTGAGTATTGCAAGTTTTCACCGTGGACCCATAGGAAGAGTGACCAATATATGACATAGCGCGACCTCTCGACAATGCTTGCGAGGTTTGCGAATATTTCTCTGAAATGAAATTGCCTCACTGAATCCGATCCCTTCCTCAGTATTGAACGTGTCCTTCATGCCATCTTGACGCAGCGACTGCTCTTTACCTTGGGCCGGGCGGTGTCTGAACCTGAACTTGACGACTCCGAGAAACTAGAATCCATGGAGTTCAATGACGGCCCGAGACCTGTGGAACTATTGACACGGAGGCCGGAACAGGAACTACCTTGTCATCCCTCAACTTCAGGTAGCCTAGCCAGTATTTATGTTTAATTATCGCAACCATGTAATCCTTCTTACTCGATCGACTTTCTGCTGCTATTCAGCGAACTATGCCCGCGGACAATGAAATTGGTATTTTCGGACTTATCCAAACATTTAATTCACTACGATCTTCCATTTCTTCCGATTGCTTGCAAAGTGCCAGGGGAGTACTAGTGACAGACTGGAGCAAATGACGGACTGAGTGAAGCCTCCCGCTTCTACTGAACATATCGCACGCAGTTGCGTGCCAGGCTACGATTCCCCACCGCGAGAAGTTATATCATTTATGAGCTTCAAGAAATATCTCGCAAACACAGGGAATCAAACTGGCAGAATATATTCTACTAAATAGCTTAAGTGTCATTATTTTCACAGCCACAAAGTAATTAAGCAAGCAAGCACATTTTCCGATGTTGAACGGTTCTGTGGATTTTATCGAACGGTAAGTCGGCTAAAAGCGGCCAAAATCTGCGCAGAGTACTTCCTTGGTTAACTGAGGGTGGTGCATGGCCGCCCGGGGTTAGGAGACTAGTGTGGCTGAAAGGCGGACTCTGAATATTACCATGTATGGTAACTCACGTCGATCACTCTTTGCGAGTGCGTGGGAAAGCACGGAAACTTATAGCTCGTGCCACTCACTCACCACTTTGACCGGCAATGGCGCCATCACAGCGCACGTCGCCCCGGAGTCCATTGATAAGTCCGTCGATCGAATGGCTGGACCTGTTACGACTGTTGCGGATGCATGTACTTGGACATCGTATTCATGGCCGGAGTACAAGTCCGGCCATGGAAAGAAAGCTACGAGGTTGATGTGATCCAAATTCACGAACATATACCTCATCCGAGGGCGCAATTGCGACTTCTCGGTGGAGGCATCCGACTAGTCCGGAAGAACGTCGTTCCTCTGTGGGGTGGTATATTTAAACGAGCCACCTCGTCATAACTCTCATTGTTCTTCTGCCTTTTGTCACCTAACGTCGTTGTATCATTATCGGCAGCATGACATCCCCCGTCGAAAAGGACGTTGAAAAACTGCCTTCCCAGCTTGGGAAGAAGACTCCGTCTAGTTCCGTACTCAACTTAGATGAACCAGAGAAGAACTATCTCAAGAGGAATCTAAAGAACAGGCATATCGCTTTGATTAGGTAAATCGTTCGTTATGTTTTGTAAAGCTCCCAATGCTAATGCTGTTACAGTATCGGAGGTGCGTTTCCAATGCATAAGCGTAGAATGGCTTCTGAGGTGTCGGGTTCCGTGAAGGTGTTATTGGGACTGGATTATTCCTCGGCTCAGCTACCAGTCTTGCGAATGGCGGTCCTCTTGGTCTACTTTTGGGCTTTTCGATCGTAGGAAGTATATGTTATGGTGTCATGGTAAGTTGACCCTATCCTTCGCTCATCCAAAAGTTAAATCAACATGATAATTAAGATCTCCATCGGCGAAATGGCCACGCTCTTACCCATTCCCGGGGGCCATATCACACTCGCGGAGCGTTTCGTTGATCCGTCCCTATCCTTTACCTTGGGCTGGTTCTATTGGTATAATTGGACCATCGGGATGCCAGCTGAACTTGCGGCTCTCGCGGTTCTGATGCAATTCTGGAAGACGGTGCGTGTGACCTCCATCAAGGACGCTCCTTTGCTGATTGAGAAGCAGCCTGACGAAGTGAGTCCGGCAGTATGGATTACAATCGGTCTAGCCGTCATACTAGTGGCCAATTCGCTCAGTGTTGGTAAGAAGCAGCTATATTTGCTACTGAGCTCCGTTGACACCTCATTACTCAGGCGTCTTCGGCGAATTCGAGTTTGTCTTCGCATCAATAAAGGTCATCACCATAGTCGGACTAATTGTAGGCCCTCGTGCTTCACCTCATTCTCCTGATAACTAATACATGATGTTATTCAGATATTGGGTATCGTACTCGACCTTGGCGGTGGACCAACCGGAGACCGTGTCGGGTTTAGATACTGGCGCAATCCCGGCCCATTGGTTCAGTTCCAGGGAATCGCAGGTTCCAAAGGACGTTTCTTGGGTTGGTGGGCAGTCATGTCGCAGGCTGCGTTCTCATACATTGGTAGCGAGATTATCGCTGTGCGTTTCAACCTGTGTTGTTGGGACAAGCGTCTAACTTTGCTCCCTGGTTCCCTGAAACCCATCTTTTAGATTGCTGCCGGAGAAGCTAAGAATCCTCGCAGGAATATTCCGAAGGCAATTCGACGTGTATACATCAGATTGCTGTTGTTCTACATAGGTGGAACGACCGTCATAGGATTGTTGGTTCCCTCGACGCATCCGGATCTTCGCTTGGAGACGGGTACCGCCGCCAAATCGCCATTCGTGATAGCAATCAGGCTTGCCGAAATCAAAGGACTACCACACGTCATTAATGGCGCCATTATGACCGCTGCATGGTCCGCAGCTTCATCCGATCTATATGTCGCGTCTCGAGGACTTTACGGGCTGGCTCTTGCGGGAAATGCACCGCAGGTTTTCCGCATCACATTGCGCAATGGCCTTCCGGTTGTGGCAGTCGCATTCACTGCAAGCTTCTCTTTCTTGTCATACATGTCCGTTTCTGCAACGGCCGGAAAAGTTTTCCAGTGGTTCGTGAACATGTGTGCCGTCGCAGGCCTCATGAACTGGTTTAGTATTGCCCTCACATACACCCGGTTCTACAAAGGGTTGAAAGCACAGGGCATCGATCGAACCAAATTGCCGTACTACAACAGGTTAAATCCCCATATGGCATGGTATGCTGTGATTTCATGTCCAATCATTTGCTTCGTAAGTTTGATCATTGCGCACTTGTGGCAAAACTGACAATCAACTTGTAGTTCCAAGGCTACCACGTGTTCTTGAGAGGCAATTGGGATACGGCGACTTTCGTGACCAGATATCTGCCCTTCGTGATGTATCCTATTGTTTACACTGGCGCGCGTCTATACCACAAGGTGGGACCGGTACCTCCAAGTGAGATGGATTTCATCACGGGACAGAAGGAGGCTGAGGATTCGTCGTATGATGAGCCACCACCAAGGAACATTCTGGAGAGGTTCTGGCAGTGGTTGGTGCGTAGTATTTCGTCTACCGTACTGGCTGCGCAGTGGCTGATTGAATTTTTGCAGGCATAACGACTTCGATCTTCATCTATTTACGGGCGTCCCATGATCCGTCATTTTCTTGATATCCACAAAAATTCAACTCCACCTCTCTTAATCTATCGCTCTTATAGACAGACAGGAACAAATAGCTTACGTGAACTAACATAATCGGGTTTACGACTATTTACGCAATGAGGATGAGCGCACCCTAAGAGATGGTCACCTACGAAAGTCCTATTTCTCACGACCCGATGCCTCCCCTTTGTGGACTTGATAATCACTGCCTCTCGTGGGTGCAGACCAAGCGGTCCTGACATCCATGACACCCGCTGAAAGATTGGATGCACCAGACCATTTAGGCATAGCGTGACGTGTTGGCTCGCGTACCTAAGTGCTGGATGTAAGTAAAAAGATCCAGTGCAAGTATTGGATCCACGGCTTTCCGGGCCTTATTGATCGGAACATGGGCAATCTGGGGAAACAGTTGGCGGATTGCCGTCGTACTTGGGGTATGAGCATTTCTGACTTCGTCGTGATGGTGGGCATGGGACTCTTCATGACATCTACATCTATTGGGTGTAAGTCTTGCTCTGCTTTGTTTCAGCCGTCGCACATCATCTATCTTACTTGATGGTTTTTCTGGTGCTATTCAGCGGACTTGTCGAACTTATACGACATTTAATCCATTGCGGCCTTCGATTCCTTGGGAGTGAAATAGACCCAAGCATATCACGGACGAAGTGAAGCCCCGTTAGTGTTACTGAATCGTACAGGCTTAACCAACATATTACATAAGCGAGCGGTATCGGCTTCGATCTGTTTCCGCCGTTCCAACATGAGATGAGATCACCTTTTCCTATGCGATGATCAAAAGCCTAACGTCATCCTGCTGAAGTTCTTGCTGTAATATTCTCCAGGAAGGGAATGGGCTGCAATGCTCAGCCGATGGTGTACAAGGACCACCGGCCGTCGCTTTCAAATGTGGCTTCTTGTCTTGTATCATTGTAAATGGCGAACCTTAATGATTTCAATGTGCTCGCGCCGGCGCAGGCGAACCCAGGGACGACACTCTGCTACATAAGCGTTACTCGGGTCATATTCAGTGTGGCCTTTTGCTTTCCAGCCACTCGATACGAATGAATGGGCTTGTGGGAGTGATGCAGCTATCACCGTTTCGGAACTGTACACAGTGCGATCATCCACCCGAGAAAAGGCGATACTGATAGGAATTTATCCTTTGAACGGACCCAATGATACATGTGAGGACGCTTCTTCTTCATTTGATGTTTGTAGCAGTGGGTGGGTTCCCCCTGAACTTTCGCAGAAAGAAATGACAACGAGGAGCAGTTCGTTTCGGAGAATTAGGATTGCGGACTCAACCCGTGCTTCTTAGGCTCGCTCTATTAATTCAAATTGACAGGAATCGCTACCGCCCAACACCAACGGAGGACAGAGGTAGTTGTACTCAGACAAACGCATGTCTTACCAGGAAACCACCTTTATAAGCAGCAGGGGATCTTGTTGTTCAAACTGACACTAAACCTTCAGCGGTACGATTTTCGCCCTCTTGGATCTGACATGGCTAGCTTTGCCGAGGACATCTTATCCGCCTTAGAATTGCTCCTATCTTCTTCAGTACGTTTACTTCATCATCGATACTACAGAATCTCATTTTCTTCTTCCTTGTCGCAGTATCTGCTTGGTGAGCATACTACAATCCCCGACAGCCATCATCAATAAAAAAATGACCCCGTTGCTCTCAGCTGCGAGTTTTACAGTTCTAGTAAGTCTCAAATCCATGTAGCCGAAACGAATGCTGTAATGTTGTCGTCAGGTTTACGATTACCTGTTAACTTTCGAGGACGAGCGTAAACTAATCTGGATAGCACCATGGACAGTTACGAAAGTCCTATTCCTTATTATCCGATATCTCCCTTTCATTGATTTAACCCTCCCTGTCTTACGTGAGGCATTCTTTACCCTTGCTTGATTGTAGCTGACATTGTAATGTAGTTCCATTGCTAAAGGTCGCGTCTCCCAAGGCGTGCTCGGTTGCATATACGACCACAGCCTGTGAGTTCCCTCCTATTTTACCTTGTCCGAGTGTGATGGTCTAATGCAATTTACAGGGCTCTACATTGTTGGGTTCTCATCTGCGGAAGGTGTGCGTTCTATCGATCAAACTCTTTTGCCTGACCTCACCATTTCCCCAAGTTATTCTCTTAATCAGGACATGGGCCGTATGGGGGCGCAGCCGTAATATTTTCTTATTCCTCGGCACCTGGGCGATCCTCAGTATGTCTGCTGCATGCGTAGTAACTGAATTATCCTTGCGAGCCACAAACTGTAAGCTTAGTTCCGATGTTGTTCTCATCCAGCAAGAAGTAGCATCCTCATGTTTGCAGTTTTCGCCCCAAATAACGAGTCGTGCCTACCAGTTTCAACAGACATCCCCATCAAGTATGTCTGGGTCATATTGATGGTCTACGAGGCTGGTGGGTGTCTCTATGTAATCTGAAGAAAACGCCAAGTGACCCGCTCTCCATAGGAATCGTGGTACTGCTGGCAATAAAGGGGCTCCAATTATGTATGTCTGTGTAAAGCCCTCTCTTTGTTTCTCGGCTGACTCCCACGCAGACAGAGACCTGGCAGGTTCTGCTCTGTATAATGCCTTGTTCAGAAACGGTGCGTTTGCACCTGGGTACATCTCCACACTGACCGGTGCTGACGCCCCTCGACAGGAACGGTATTTTCTATCATTATATTCAGTGAGTACTATCTTCCTTTTGTTCCCCCGAGTAACCCTAAGTCGTCTTAGTATTATCTGTCGCGAATGTGATCTCGATCGCCATTCTGCCCGTGAGTATAGTATCCTCTCAAATCCACACTCTATTCTCATTTCGTATTTGTCCCAAACAGCCCGAGTCGTCGGCGTTATTTGTGAGGTTAGTCCGTAACAGTGCTTACTGTGAATGCCCTTGACTAACACGGATCCATTTGAAGCGTTGAACGAGTCGCCCATGCTGTCCTAACAGAACGCTTGCTCCTAAATCTACGCAAGGCGGCGTGTAGTCCGGAACCTAGTGAAGACGAAAGATTGGAAACGTTCAGAATCAACGACCGATTAGGTGCTATTGGAACGGTTGACACTATAAACAGACAAGAACCGTGATGGTAATCCGCACTGACTTGTGACCGCTGCAGAAATTCACTCTGTCCTGTGCCTTGGATTGCAGGCAGGCAAAGTACCATAGAGTCATATATCCGTTATTTGCGTGTTACTAGCGGGCTTCGTCAATTTCCATCGTTTCAATCGTCTGAGACCATGCGGTACGTTCCTGATATCACTCAAGCTGCAGCTTTTATCATGAACAAGTTCCAAACGGAAGCGGATTCACAGAAAAACCAGAAGAACCTGGTTAGATAGTATAGCCGCACCGGCGACTCAGCTATTTTGAGGGGAGAGACGAAACATTCTGGTTCCAGCTTCCGTCTCAACATTGTCGATGGCAGTTGCACCCTCACTGAACTTTAAGGTATCCAACCTCACTGCCTCGTCATGGTCAGCTTCGTGAGCTGCCCGGCGGAGGGTAAATAGTAATCGCTGTGTCAAGACAGCATGCAGAACACGTTCGACACTATGACAAGCAAGGAATTTAGTGTAGCTTCTTGCCTGGGAAAACGAGACGGACCTTGCAAGCATTGTGGACAAGTCACGCTGTAATCGTCAGCGTTGGTTGAGGCGCTGTTTGCTAGGAAATTACAATGCTCACGGAGCTTCTTGACACCACGATCACATTAGCGACGGACAAAGCTATTATTGTGTATCAATATAGGTTCAAGTAAGACAACATGCAAGATCAGACTTACCGAAGATATATGCATAGAAAATTGCCCCTGTAACAGTACTTCAGTGCACAGATTAGATCACGTAACACCGCACCTACCGTCTCGAAATACTGCCAGAAACAAAGCAGAACTTCCTATGTCGTTATCTAAACAGACACATCAAACACCCAGAAAATCGTTGAGGTCCGTCATGATACTTACAAAGTTGTACGCCTTTCAGCACCATTAGAAGCACGATGCCTGTGAGGCCCATGTCAGCGAATCGTTTCTGTGTACGTATTTGGTACAGGACCAATTACTTACCCGCTTCGTAGGTCATCAAGATAATCCAGACGCCCATGATGAGTGTATTTCCCGAGGCGACAAGGCAACCGGTGAGTCCCTCAGGTAAAGCTGTAACTAAAGGAGTTGGAAGAATGACTATCGGATGCGAGATCCATAAGCCACAGCAAGACGCACATTTAATAGACGTCATGAAGAGTCCCATCACAACAAAGTCGGCAATCGTATTGAGGGAGTACCACACGATAAGAATGGTAGCAATCGATCGACTGCGCCCCCAAATTGCCCATGTTCTGAGCACCAGGACAACTGATACAGGTACTGTATATCAGGAGGGATGATGATCAGGGACAATATGATGCGCACGCTCAGCAGTTAGAATTCCTAAGTTAATGAGCCCTGCAAGGCGTGAGCCTGTCTGACGTATTTCATGTAGTACAACCTGGGAGTCATCACTTACATCCGGCGCTCTGGTACGCCAGCCAGCATGAACCAGGCGTCATATTGTATCTAAAATGATCTGAATCATTCGAAACGTCGGCGTATGTTGCGAATATCCGGGAACAGAGTTGCAAGAGTTGAACTCACGGGAAGCGGTAATTGCCAAGTCCGCAAAGGGAAGGTATCGAATCATGAGGAATGGCACCTTCGTAAGTGACCACCTCCCAGACCACAGTAATCGGCATTCATCCTCGAACGTGAGCAAGTAGTCGTAAACCTGGTACAGTGTCAAGCCGCTATGTGATTGTCTTGTTCTCATACATACCAACAGGGCTATGCTTGCGGCTGCACAGGACATAATTCAGCTCACAGCTCAATGAATATGGAAGTTACTAAATCGCTCACTATCGACATACTGCCATAAGAAGTTAGAATAGACAGAATCACTGGAAGAGGAGAGAAAGACGACGTACGCTGGAGAGGCGAAGGCCATCCAGCGCATCGATAAGTGCGGGAATTAGTTCGTCAGAACTAGCCATGTTCATCCTGAATGAAGCGGGCCAAAGTGAAGTCTCTGGAGATGCACCTTGTACACTTTTAAAGCACGCCAATAATTCTCGTTGGTCCAGAATTCCCGAGCTTCGGGTACCTCCGCTACGAGAGGTCGCGAATAGAAGCAAGAAAAACAGGATGGAAACGGAAAATGGCCTGAACACTCGGTCGATAGCAGCATTTAAGGAGGTTGGATACCTATGCTAAGCACCAACTCAAGGAGTCTTGTTTTCTCAGACAAGCAATACCATCTCCCTCCTTCCCAAATCATTCTCTACGTGGTGCGAGCGTTCACCGCATACCAAACCTGATGACCATCACGTTTGGGATCGT
Source organism: Inonotus hispidus (assembly GCA_024712875.1). Taxonomy (NCBI): domain Eukaryota; kingdom Fungi; phylum Basidiomycota; class Agaricomycetes; order Hymenochaetales; family Hymenochaetaceae; genus Inonotus; species Inonotus hispidus. The sequence goes on along the minus strand of CM045714.1, from coordinate 3,644,849 downwards.
GGAAAAATCACTTTGGTGGAATCAATGCGACATTTGATAGCGTTTTGCTACGTATGAGCAAACGGGTAGCTCAGATATGAGACCTGTTCAAATAGGATGAAACAGATGGAGTAAATGCGGAGAACAGAGAGAACTTGGAGAAACCAATACCTTTCTAGATGTCTCAGGCAGAGGTCGCATATTCAACTCAGCAGGATCAAGTGGCACATACCAGCCACTGTCAGAAGTTCAGAACCTAGTCGTATCCTACGAATAAGGGCAGTCAAACACAGGTAAGTGGGATTGTCAATGCACAGAGTCCGCAGTAGTACTGAAGTACATCTCAAATTCCAATTACCTGTCCATGTATCTTTGATGTAAGAGCGAGAGAACAACCAGCAGAATACAATACAGTGCCACTTTGTGATCGGCAGTTGCCGGAATCTGCGGATATTGGTAAGCAATAACCCAACCCAATTTTACACCAGTACAGTACTAGTGGTTTCGCAGCAACGTGAAGAGCGCGTTCGCCTATACTTGGAACGCGATTTACCAACGGGTCAGAAAAAGGGCGTGCTGCTGCGGACTGTAGGTAGGAAACGTTAACGTGTAACAGGGGTCGTTGGTTGGTAAACCATCGGGACACAGCTCTGCCTGCTTTGTGGGTTTTGATGCATCACTGCGGCTGTGCCGCATAATTCTCAGGACGGGACAAGAAAAGTAACCCTCGGATTCAAGTTTCATACCTACACTTTGTCGCGGTACGCACAGAAAAAGAATCCGCCTGGACGTTTTGGGTACCGCCGGCGCCGTAAACGGAACGGATTCGAGATGATATTGATCTCATCTATATTCCATTCCTGCAGCGAAGATGATCATCTCTTCCAATCACGCACTTTGATTGTAGCCGCGTTTTTCATCATAGATGAATACTTTACAGGTTCCTGGTAGTTCCGCAAATGAGATCTCCATACTAATAGTGCTTCACTGTCGCGAAATTCAATGCAAGAAGTTTCTTGGACGAAGATAATAAACAATACATCTGTGATATATACTCCGTGAATTCTCGTTGTAATAGCCTTCCATCCAGACCCTATATTTATTAGTAGGATCAAAGACAAATATATGAAGGATGTGCAGATATAGAAGGTCAGTTAGCAGTTTAGCAAATAATGCAGCTACTCTCTTCGCATTCCGATGAGTCCTCCAATTCAAAAGCCGGAAAAGCAAAAGCCACCCAGACATTCCATCTCCTCTGTTCCTTGCACTTCCGACTCGCACGTCCAGTCATCCACGAATGCCATGGATACTTCACCTCCAACCCATTCCTTCCATCCGCTTCTGTTGTCTCCAAGTTCTTTGAAGCGCGCCACAGCGGTCCGTGTTCATACATGGCCGGTATGATGAGTTTCTGAGCCCGTGAGATTTGATAAGTCGTTGGTACGGTACTGCTCCAGTCGAATGGATCATTGCAATAAAGGAGCCCACCCTCGCCTGTTGGGTTAGATAAACACGTGCGGATGGTGCATGTAGTTGGGCTCGCATCGTCTGATGTGGACGGGATGGTCACGTCTCTAGTGAAACGAGTCGAAGTTCCAGGTCGGGCCGCCCAGAAGTGGACATTAGAAATGATCGTATCTTCCGCCACTCCCGCCTTCGTAGAGGTGCTGTCATGGAAGCGGACACGGAAACCTGAAAGATGATACACTACACACAATGCAGACGTCGAGAGTCTGTCATGTAAGTGAAGAAATGTGAAGAAATGAAAAATGCTCGTACAGTTACCGGACGACGACAACGACGTGCCATCGTCCTCCATGCCAGCTCCACCTTGCTCCACAGGACACCATGCAAACTTATAGTCACGGACATTGCAAGGAAAATAAGAAGGCAAGACATTCAATGCTTTCAAGGCAACAGCATCAGTCATGTGAGACGGCCTCATGCGAACAAACACGGCCCCATCGTTCCCGCTACGGACGCGCCCCTCGGGAGAGTCCACGAGTAAAGACGCCGCATAGCCTGGTCTACAGGTGACGCGTGTACGTTCGATGATTTCGGATTGGGAGTCAACCCAACCGAGTAAGCCGTACAAGACCTTGATGGCCTCACTTGCGTCTGCTGACGTGTCATAGGAAGCATTCGGAGGAAGGATGACAATAGAAATAGTATATCCCGCTGTATCGATCACATCGATCTCGCAGATTGAACTCGCTAATGAGGGCACAGATAAAATAAGTTCTGAGCCCTCGATCGAAGGCTTGATCTGTGTTGACACATATGAATTGTAGAGCACCAGCGCTCTGCTTGGATTGGAGCTGGTGATCAAAGCGAGGTCCTGGTCTTCGGTGTATAACAGGTTCTAGAGAAGCTTTGGAGTCGCTTACCAGCCTGTTTCTAAGGGCAAAATGCCCGCATGTCAGTTTTGCGACTGGTTCGTCGAATAGCTTGTATTTTATGAAAGTGCCTTCGTTTTGCTGCAGATCGAAGCAATAAACCCCAGCGTTTGGACCTGATTCAAGTTGACTAGTCAGACAGAATGCCATTAAAGTGGATGTCGGGAAGACCTCTGGTCGAAGCTGATATGATTATCTCATCCACCCCGTCTCCGTCGAGATCTTCGCAGAGGATATCTAGATTAGAATCCCCATAGTCGCTTGAGAAGTCGTCTATAATACAGTGGCTCCAGGAGATGTCGCGGAACTCGCGGCGCTGTCCGATACGACTATCCTTGCTAAACAGGGACACTCTTCCAGAACCACTAGCCTGGGGGAAATGGAGTTCAGCTAGGCCAGATGTGATACGGAAATCGGAATTATTTACCTCTGTCGATACGATGAATGCAACAGGATCGCGTGCAATCCTACCTGTGCGTAACTTTCCAGGGAGGTATCCCGGCAGAAGATTGGTGCAGTTAAGAGGTCTATGCAGCCATCTCCGCCCGTGATACCACACAACCGAGAGACCCTCTTTGCTTGAAATGAGAGCCGAGTCCAAGGCCCCCCCTGAACCAGGAATGACTAGAGAATCCTGTATGGACGAGAAGACATTCTCCAGTGCCGTAGCTACAAGCCAGTACTTTGCCTTGTACACATCAGGTGGTCGCGTAAAAATCACCAGAGGCGAGAAGGCTTCAGTCCGCGAGGACTTTACGACAGCCAGAAGTTGGAGAGAGTAAGTAGTCGTGAAGTGGCCGACTAGAATGAGGGGGGTAATTAGAGAAAGAAGGCCAATAAGCCACGAAAAATACGAGAACATCAACCTTTGATGCAATTGACACCTGGGAACCGACCAATTTCGTGACACGACCAGTCACCTTCGTTAGTACCGAAGTTCTCGAGCCAGCATATGCGACCTCCGTAAGGGTCGATGGCTTCTAGAGACTCTCCGTACTCGCAAGTCAGTACGACTGTCACCTAAATGAGCCACCAAATGACACAAGCGTCACGGTAAACGCACGGTCATTAAATCCATTCCCAGTAACATCAGCGGAAATGCACGACGACGGATATTTGACTTTCCGAAGGATAAGTTTACTCCAATGACTCAAGACGCTATCGTCTTCTATCCTAATTATTCATAATGCTGGATATTAGTGATCGGTTCCCATCCATGGCGTCGTTAACGTCACATACCCTTCGTCGAAGTCGAGGTTAAGAGGGTTCTCGTAAAATGAGATATCCGAAAGGTGGTTTCGACTTCCGGCACCAAAGACAACTAGATCATCTTTCTTCTTTCCTTTGACCCGATGTTGCATGGAGGCTATCCAATTCGGTTGACCTTCAGAAGGTTGGATCGCATCGATGACCTCCTGTCGAAAGTTGGGATATCGGACCTCGTGCATGTTCAGAAAATCGGTTCGTAGCAGCATGCAAGACAGTAGTGGTTTCAGACAAAGAGGAAAGGAGAATCAAAGAGCAGCGTGGCTCAGGATTGATCTATACTCAACCTCATGACCGCGGAAAAGCAACAGAGAAAACGATCGACTAAACGAGCTCGATCGGCATTTCCAATTTGGAGGACGACTTCGGATAGACCCGAACAACTGACGGAGTGAAAATGAAATGGAAATCATTTTTCCAAAAACAAATTACATCGGGATCATAACGAGACAGACCTCTCTGTACAAATCGACAAATGGAACGTGCACAAAGAAAAGACGCAATAGAGACAAGAAGGAAAGTGAAATGGAGATAAGAAGCTGTATATTACCCATCACCTCAGCTATCGAGGTCGACAAAGGATGGGTCTATTTGATAAAAGCCCACAGTATCATGAAACACTCGTCAATCCGGATTAATGACTTTGCATCCGTAGGGAGGCGCCGAGGCAAACTACGGCCAGAGGATTTCTTGAAAGAAGGACATCAGCGTATATCGCCGGCCAATTTGCCTGGGAATGCGGGATTTGTCGCGGAGAGAATACAGACTCGAAGACCCTTTGCCTTGATAAAACAAAAAGATCATGTAGAATGGCAATGCCAGAGGACAGAAAGAGAACACGTAAGATCGATCGTGAGGAGAGGAAAGGAAAAGGGGGTAACGGCCACAAAGTTCCACAGAGCGTTCGCGCCGCACGCCATAACCACATCTATATCTTGAACAGGAACTCATGCGATGATGCATCCTCCCCTCTTCGTAGACTTCTTCTCCCTCGCAGGCGGGTATACTAGACGTATAAGTCAACTTAAGTCCGCATGTGCGAAAGACAGCTACTTACGGACAGCGCGGATCGCCTCGTCGAATACTGTCTTCAGATTTTTCTGAGTCAGCGCAGAGCATTCAAGATACTTGACTGCTCTAATATCTTTCTGCATTTGCAGCCCCTGCTGGTACGTGATTGGAGCCATGCGCCTGATATCACACGGTCGGCTCAGAAAGGAGGCAATAATGAAAATGCGACATGACGCACCGTTCACGAAGCTTCTCTTTGGTTGCCTCGTCGTCACGGAGGTCAAGCTTCGTGCCAACGAGTAAAATAGCTGTTGACGGAGCGTGATGAGAAATTTCTGGATACCACTGATGGCAACGCGACTATCAGCTTTCTATATTTGAGGAGATAAGACTGTGCATACTTTCGTTCTCACGTTCTCAAAACTCGGTGGACTAACGAGGGAGAAGCAGACGAGGAATACATCGGTCTGAGGATACGAGAGCGGGCGAAGGCGGTCATAATCTTCTTGCCCGGCCGTATCCCAGAGACCGAGAGAAATCGTCTTGCCATCAATCATCACACTAGCTGAATAGTTGTCAAAGACTGATAGCAGAGAGGCATCAGTATGCGCTGTTGCACTTGGTATCATCAATGGCTAACGGACCCGTTGGTATATACTCTCCCTACAAAATGATAGAGCTTGGTTAGTCACCTTCTCGGACAAGCAGCACCGCAGCACTTACCGGAAATGCATTTGTGGTGTACGAAATCAACAAGCACGTCTACTCCCAATGACCATGAGCAAAGAGATCGCTACATGAATGTGGCGACGTAGCGATGGCACGAACCTTTCCGACGGCACCATCTCCTACGACAACACCTGCAAAAAAGCCGGTAAGGACCTCGGGAAGCTTAGCCGAGGTCGGATGAAACGTACACTTGATAGCTTGAACAGCGTTCATATTTGTTCCGCGCAATTAGATGACGATTGCAGCGGCGAGCGTATCAACGGAGCACGCGCGAATACTACCTAAAGAAAAGGAGAGCGTGAGTGAGTTTAAAGATGTACGAGGAGGGCACGAGGTTCGCCAGTGGAAAGAGGTTCGTGTATAGGAAAGTAGAAGCGACCCCGTACGTACGGTAAACTCGGACGTACCTTATCACTAAACTGTGAACCGAGAATCTTGCGGTCGAGAAAAAGTGAAGGGGCCGAAAAGTATTTAGGACGATGAAAATAAGAGGAGAAAGATATGAGTGAGTGCTAAGAGGAAGAGATGAGGGAAAGACGCGGTCGTTGTGTCCGATGCCATCTGCGGTAGCCTATTTAGGGTATATTCCCACGGCCTATTAATCCACGTTCACGTTCACCAGGAATATTTTCTCATTCACCCTCTTCACTTCATTTTCCATCATCTGCCTCCTATTGAGCTTTCCTAGTTCGTACCAGCACTCGTATCCACCAGACACCAGACACTATGAATGGTGTAAAGATATTGAATTCGCCACTTTACGATAACTCTACTTTCTCGACCAGAATATGTCCGCTGTGTGGTGGCCAGCCACTGAAAACTTCATAGCAGTGCACATGTTATAGGGGCCTTACTCTTGGAGCTATTTGCTCCCCATCGGAGCTTTCCAGAACAATATTAAACCGGATGAGAAAGCGTCAGCCTCGTACTTGAATTGCAGGTCCGTCAGCCCATTCTAGCCTTTCAATTAAAGCATTTGGCTCCGCTAGCACAGCAACTCCTGGTTAAGTTTCCTGCTATGTCCATCGATCTCACTCAACAAACTAATGGCTCCCCAGCGACTCCCCTATCCGTTCAACGGCGTTTATGTCATCGGAAACGTTCGAGCTCGCTGTGTGCTCTTGATGACCTCAGCCTTCCCTCCCCGCCTCTTTCTCCCAGCGTCTCCATCAGCTTCTCTAGGAACTCTGCTGCAACTGGCGAAATCCCCATCATATTTGACTTTTTGACCACAAGCCCCATGTCCTCTGAGGAGCGACAGTTCAAATTGGCAAGTTTGAAGCCGGAATTGCCTCCATTAGCGAAGTTTTCACCTATGTCTGCCTTCTTTCCGATGAGCGATAGTACCGGGACGCTGAATACAATAAGCACCGAGACCTTTAACTCAACGCGACCTTCGTCTCTGTGCTCTGAGACTAGCCAACAAAGATGCTCTACACTAAGCATTAACTCTGCGCCATACTCGCCCTGGGAGTCAGTATTTGGCCTTGGTTCGCCTACTGAAGTGGTCAATGAAGAACAACCACAGAGCCCTAAGCAATTGATGCCGACATCCTTTAGTATGCCGAGCGTCCAAGTTCAAGACTACGATACTGGTCAGAAGAAACTGGGCGATATCCCAAGTTTCCCGATCTCCGCATATCTAACTTCCCCATCTACGAACTCTTTTGAGTCACCCAGACTCAATGGGGCGTTGGAAGAGCTCGAAAACTCGGCTTCACCGAATAGTCTACTATCTGCTCCAAGTACGCCAGATGAAGATGACAAGACCCCCACGCAATCTATGTTTCTGAGCCGCTCCACTTCGAACCACGAACAAGCACTTTCTCTAGCGGAGGACCCCTCTCCTCAAAGTGGGATTAGCTTATCTGTGCATCCGTGTCCTGACTATGACGACGAAACACCTACTCAAGAGACGTTTCTCAAGCATCAGACAGGTGTAGAAACACCAAACATAGCAGCTTCTACGGTGGTTGCTGAGGATGAGTCTCCGCCCGGTAGAACTTCCCTGTCAATGCCTATCTCTCCAGATCTCGATGACAAGACTCCGACTCAGTCTATGTTCTTTAAGCGTCAGATCAGCCTAGAACCCCAATCGCAGCCGGTCACAAGGTGTGCATCTATTCAGTCTGAAGTAGTAAGTGTGCTAGTTCTTGCCTGTAATTGTCAAGGCTCCCAACTCTCATCAACAGGTATCGAGACGTGAAGAGAAACGCTTGCCCGCGGAGCCTATTGAAGAGAACCTAACTCAGAGCGCTAGTTCCACTGGTCCTGAAACGGAGGAGCCTCCTTCGCCGTTAGCATCTGTATCAAGGAACAAGCTCTCCGTTCCATGCCTCAAACACGCACAATGGCTCCGCGATACGGTCGTCGAACTCTGGATCGACCAAGAAGGTTTTCGAGCAATCCGACCCAAATTCTTCCTCGCATCCGTCAGCGATTGTCTTCCCTACACGTCAGACTATTATTATGATCCACCTCCCGCAGGCACGCTCGAGCTTACAGAAGAACACGATCCACTATACACAACAGTCGCAGAATTTTTGCCTGTCTCTCGAGCGGCGCATTACTTCCACCATGCGGCTTTTGATCGCGCACCGACGTTGCATAGGATAACGACGGGTAATGACGAGACGAAGGATTATATTTCTCGAGCTGCGAGTATTTCGTTAAAGGATAACGGTGTCTTTTTCGTGCATGGTACGGAGGACCACCGGATCGACTCAACCGGTCGTCCTCTCTCTTTCAGCGGGGGTACCAACAACGGTTATCACCCCTACCACCACCACTTCAATGGCAGTGGCCACGGCATGGGGACCACCGGACGGATCATCCGCCTCAACTGGCGCTTCGAATACTACGTCTCCGATCGTCGTCCAGACGGCCGAAGTGCCCACCGAGGCGAAAAAGTCATCACGCCCCTCTCATTCAGCTGTACACCCGCACTTCTTGATCGGAATCGTGCGAATAAAGTAACGGTGTTACATATTATGAAGAAGACGCTTTTGCCGAACCTTGTTGCGCAGAAGCTGGAGCCGCCGGATTTGCCGCCTGTGCCTGTGGGTGTGGATAGGAATGGGGAAAGGATGAAGATGAAGGGACAGACGCGACCTTCGGTGACGTCCCTGGCGAGTTTGTTATCCGCGAGCGAGTCATACGGTTACGTGCTCCCTCATAGCCATCACAACGCCAATAATAGCTACACAACCGTTACAGCAGCATCAACGTTATCAACAGTCCCGAAACTAGCCACCACAACGATCGTCACTAACAACACCCAACCACCCAAACCATTCATTCCACCTCTCCTCAATCCTCCACCTCGTCCACCCCTCCCACATACGAAACACCGACGCGGGAGCCACAGCGAGACAACACCAGAGGACTTCATCCGCCAACAACAGCGTAGTATTCACACCAGTTCAATCGGTAATCATGAACGGTCTCGATCTGCGTGTTCTGTTCCTGCGAGCGTCGGCCATGGAAGTGGAGGTGGGGGTGGGGTTGTAGGCCCTATCATCTCCCAAGAGGAACTGATGAGGATGCTCGATGCCAGTGGCCCGCCTGAACCTGAGAACCACGATCACGGAGGCGTTATTAGACGACCACACTCTATTCGTGTCGAAGTGGTTGATAACGTCCGTATGACGACCTTACCAGCTGCTCCCCGATACAGACAAACATAATTCGTTAAATGAAGATTACCAGAGCCTACGATCGGTTGGTTTATAGGGTGTGGTGTGGGTATATATTTGTGCGTATGTATTCCAGGTAGACAACTTGCACTCTCGCGCCGACTGAATGTACATATGAATGTTCAGAGTTATTATGTATGTTTATCGGTCCATATCTACGATGAATAACGAAAACCCTTCTCATCATCTCCTCATTCCTCTATCCCCATCTACGAAAAGATACCCTTCTTTTTCAACAAACAATAATCCCCGAATGAATTAAACGTCTGCCACCATTTGCCTGGTGCCCAAATTACCCGCGTCAAGAGTGAGGAATACCGAGCATCGAGGAACGGTACGCAGTGTACTCTGTCCCAATGCTCCGAGTCGACTGCGTAACGCGGTTCGTGAGGCGCTGAGGTCGGATGTTCTGGGAAGTCGAGGTCGATTAGGTAGTGACATGTTTCGAGAGGTACCTAACAAGGCGAAGAATGGTCCATTAGTATGAACATTGTTGGGAAAGGCGAACAAAGAGGAGAGGGGACATACATAGTGCCTAACATCCTCCTCATTCAAATCATTCAAGTCCTCGGGGACGTATCTCGTCCCGCTCCTCCTCCAAAGTACACTATTGGCATCCTCGTCCCCACTCGGCACAAAATGCCTCGGCAACATCCCATCAAACTCACTCTTCACAAACTCAACATTCACCCCATCCGGAACGAGGAAATGTCCCGGAAAACGATGCCACTCCTTCCCATAACACAACGTGAGATTCAGCGCTTTAACAGGCGCAAAATCAACACGCGGCGATTCGCTCTTATCGTAATGGTCGTTTTTCGCGACTGATGAAGGTGGTGGCGGCGGAGGGGGAGGTAGCAGACCCGTGACGTTCATCACCCTCACGAGCTCCTTCACCTGGAAATGATACGCCACCTCCAACGGCGCGTGGAAGTAATAACTCTGCGCGAGTATCCTTCCCACGGATACAGCGCACGAAAAGAAGACAACAGTGAGCGTCGTAAGCCTGAACAGGCTCGTGCGCGACGCTTGGTAAGGCGACCTCGTCACTTTGACATACGCAGCTTCGAGCCATCCGCGTATGAGATACAATGTCACGGCCGCATTAAACACGAGGAATGGGTACGCAGGAAAGAAAAATCGCTCCTCCTTGTGTGGTTGCGAGGACATAATCCCAAACCAGACATAGAACGGAGCGAGCCGGATAAAGAGCAGAGTATACGGGGAGCTCCGCCCTCCGATTGCTTCATCCTTTTCCTTATCCGCGTTAGATGTGGAACGCAACGGCCCGCCCACACGTTTGTTATCCACGAAATAGGTTACGAAGAGGGCTGGTAGGGAAATCAGTGCGAGTGGTGTAAGGACGTTGAAATTGAGGATGAGGTTGAGGATGTAGTAGTTCCACGGTTCAGTGCCGTACAAATCTGGCCCGCGGCTTGCTCCGCCAAAGATGTTATACTTGATAATATTCCAGGGAACGATGGTCAGGCGCCCATATGCTAGGGAGTCGATTCCAATAACCGGAATCTGTAATGAATGATTAATATTGATGCCCCGGACAGACAGGTGGACGAGTAAATAAACGTACACCCAAGAGAGCTGCACACGTGCCAGCAGTAAATAATCTCACAACGCGAGAGGTGAACCACGCCGTATATTTCCCAGGACGAATGCGATCAGCGCCCTGTATGAAGAGCTCTTCAAAGATGAACGGGATAGCCAGCGCGAGTGAGAAGGGCCAGCCGACAATACCGCCGAGAGCAAAGAGGACTGTCGCGAATAACGTTCGCCGGCTATTCTCAGTGGATGGCGTCTGCAGTGTGTAGGCGAAAGCCACAGTATTCGAAAGCATTGCAAAGGAGGATGAAAGGAAGGCTGAAAGGAATATTCAGTTCGCAGTAGAAGATAGTATCAGCTATCTCGCGCACCAGTGCTCGCGGTCCACATTCCTGCACTAAACAGGAGCATAAAGAATACGTAGCGGCCAACCCGGAAGTTGACCGTCTCCATCACAGACCTGTATAGCTTTGCCTCACATATCGAAGACACAAGCGCAAAGCATATACGAAGACCGAAGAACGCTGCCCTCTACAAGCACCAAGGTAAGTCTATTTCTGGACTGGACTGGATCAAACGGGACAGCGCACTTTGTCTAGCTTCAGTAGCGTCGGGATACCCGTTGCAGGATAAAGGTGCAACGCAATGTACGCCCAACTGCGGATCGCGTATTGTGGTGACGTTTCCCAAGTCTGGAACCCGTATCCTCTATCGAGATAGTGCAAAGGCTCCCAAAAGTTGTATACTATTTAGCATGCGCGAATCTCAGTTCAACTGACGTTTCATTTGAGGGATTATTTGTAATAACACCTTCGTCGCAATCCGAGATGTTCGAATACATTGCTCCGCTCACTCGAATGAGAATAAGGATTCGTACTGCAAGAACGAATCCTGGACACCAAGGTGGTCGATTTGACCTGGAAAGGATAAGCTGGCAATTAGCAGAAGCTTCGTTTTAGTATATAACAGTTGAAACGCACCTGCGAGTTTGGTCCTGCAGTAGACCGTCATGACGTGGTATTTGCTTTGGAATAGCCTTCTTCCTAGACGCATCGTTCGCTGGTCGAGGAAAGCGTAACGTTTCTGTGCCCGGTCGTACATTCATCTCGGCGAATTAGCGACCAAGTTATAGTCGTCGAGACAAACGGCTTGTTTGTAGTGGTGCTGGTGGTGGTGAGACGCTAAGAAAGGTAGCTTGTGACGTTGCCACTTGAGCCCAGAAATAAGAAAAATGAATTTTGTGAAAGTGCTCTCCGCGGAGACACGGACACGATGACGAAGCAAGAATCGGAAAAAGTGTGAGAACTTTGTGCGCATCACCGACGCACCCTCGGATCGGAATTTTTTATTTTATTTTGCGATTGCAGTTGCCAAGCCTCTCTTAACTTTTTACAGCCATCATCCGAGGGAGGGAGCTTCGTTGTCTTCCGTCTTTTGCAACGGCGGACTGTTCTCCTTTGAAAGCAGGCAAAGGCCTCATGTTTTCTGTTCCATTCATTAGTTAGTCGTGCTCGATACGAGGCTCGAGACATACGAGCTCGCTTACCTGTTACCGCTGCATGTTTCTTCGGCAACCCTTCGTCGCTTACCCTACGCGAATGTTTCCCATTCGCGGACTTGAGTTGGTATCTCGTATCTCACGCATGCGTCCTTTGACAGAATCGCCGACGACTTAAAGCAGGGAGGGTCAAGGACAATGCGGTGTTAGAGAAACGCGTCTTCTCGTACAACCCGCGAAATCCACCATTTGTTCCGTTTTCTATTCAGCGGGGCGTACTCTTTCAGGCAGATACACAACTTTACGTTGAATTGGCGTTACTGATTCGATCGATCGAGACGGGAGTCCGGCTCGCCGAGTCTATCTACCGAGGAGAATCCCCCCTTATATTCCTCCAATGGACACTGTGTTTCTCGAGTGAGGATCATCTTCAATTTCTGCAAAGTCATCTCACCAGGTAGCTCGGTCTGCCTTCACCCGTTTTCAAACGAAGCGAAACCGAGTATACTTGCAGTCTTCCATTGCTCAACTCTGCATCTTCCATTCTTGATTCGCCCCCTCGCCTCCGAAAAAACCTGGCTCGGGCGTTGAGGTTCTTCCAAGTGTGCTACCTGATCCCTGCCTTGCTACATATCAGGACGTTGCTCTCGTCCCAATGATATTAGTACTTCATCTCTCGTCTGAGCGAATTGATAGGTGCATAGTCACTCGATTCACCAAAGCCTCAGCTAAACGTCACCGTACTGCCGCTGCCGCTGCAACCGCCACCGTCACTCAAACTCGTTTGGAAATTCGTACGTACGTGCTGTACACATTCCGAGCCTATGATATTCCTCAGTCATCACTCAGGATTCACGACCGAGACTATAGTAAATTTCCACGTCAAAACTGCAAACTACCTTTGATGTTCCTTCTGAGATAAATGTGAGACTGAGGCCGAACGGACGGATGGTGGCGGTGTGGACTTTTTCCAGCCAGCTCTCAGGTCTAACATACGCGTATGTCCCACTCCCCGTCGCACTCGTCGATTCCTCATGTTCAGAATCACCGACACATCAAATCCAACCCAATAATTGGATTTCAGCGCCATCCTGCTCTGCAGCCACGTCACCTTCATCGCTGTCCCCCCACCTTCCATCCCCTTCCACCCTTCCACAGTGCTTCTGGTCTGCGTTAACAGACACTGGCACACGCCTCTGAATCGCCTCCCGCCGCGTCCCGTCAGCAAAAAGTACATGTATGCACTTCATGTTCATGTCCGAAGAAGCACTATACTCCGGTTCAGACTTCAACCTTCAACTTAAGTGTAAAAAAAAACTCTTAGCATCCTTCTATTCCTACAATGTGCTCTAGAGGGGAAGGGGGACAGATTCCTAACCTAATATCTATATTTTCCAAATTTCGATTTCCCAAGGAACGAGGTAGGGGTAGGGGCGACGCTGTACTGGTTCTGCAACCACGTAACCCCGAAACCCCCACCCAAACCCCACCACCTCACGAACGATGCTCCTCCCCGATAACAAGAATATAACGTACTCATAGCACACATTAATACTAACCAAGCTCTGATATACAACACTCAACGCAACGTAACGCTCCCAACCCTCCAAAAACGGCAGGAGAAAAAAGGTTCCGTGTTTCTCTCCCCTTCCCCTTCCCCTTCCCCTTCCCCTTCCCCTTCCCCTTCCCCTTCCCCTTCCCCTTCCCCTTCCCCTTCCCCTTCCCCTTCCCCTTCTCCCCTTCCCCTTCCCCTTCCCCTTCCCCTTCCCCTTCCCCTTCCCCCCCTTCCCCTTCCCCTTCCCCTCTCAAGATTACTTTTCCCAAGATTCCCTCGGCTCCGGGATCTCCGGATTAATCTTATTTTTCCGAGTAACACGCAAAAGATCCAGCACCGCCGTTAGTTATATTATTACTATAATTTACTTTATCCTTGGTTCCATTCCTTTTCATTCCAGGAAAATGCGAACCCACCTGGGTCGATACTAGTACTGGTACTGGGAGGTATCCACCTCATGTTTAGCAAGTGTAGGGCAGTTTCGTACCATCCATCACTATCATATAATTTATGAACCGGCCCATCGAGATAAACAACCCCTACCGGGGAACTCCACACCAATAATTAATTCTCTACCTCTACGAATCCTAAACCTAAAGCTACACAGATCAAACGAACCGATAAAGAAAGTAGAGGGCTTCTAACCCTCCTCGGAAATATCTACAATATATCCTTCCAAGTTGTTAGGAACCACGTTATAGTGGTGGTGGTATATTTTACTACCTCTCTACCGACTTTTAGATAGAAAATTGGTATCAAGAACTCGAGGCAAAGCAGGGGAAAGGGGAATGGAGAAGGACGAAGAACAAATTCCCCTCCCTTAATTCGAGTGACTCTCTAGAATATCGAAGATCAAAGCATCCAGGTTTATCGCACTTCATCCCTCCTTGTCAATACTCGACGTCTTTTCCTTTTCCCCATCATGAGTCGGGAACCTATCCGTATCCGACAAAACCCTGCCATGCTCCGATTTATCTTCAGGATCACTCTCGTCATACTGAGGCGTAAAACTCCTCATCTCAACGCAACTCGAACCATCAGGACTCCGAACCTCGCCACTCGAGTATGTCTGCGACGACAACATAGCAGAATCAAACGTCGTCGTAAGCGCGGTCGAAGTCGCACTCCTTCCATTCCCAACCAATCCCTTGACTCCCTGTCCTCTTGTCGGCGGCGACTTGACCGTAGGTGAATATGGCAAGGAGTTCTCAGTGGCACTGAACGGCCCTTTGTGCAAAGAAGACGGGCCACTATCGAAAGTGGACGTTCCCCCCGTTCCGTCAGTTGTATTCGCGTGGAGTGGAAGAGTATGCGTAAAGACGGTCGGCTGAGAGATCTCGTAGCCTCGTTCGCGCAGATCCAAGATCATCCGACAAGCAAGAATATCCGCAAACATGATACTGAGCGGGATGTTGATGGCCGACATCACAGCCTTTGGCCTATTACGCATGTCAGAAGAAATATTCGATCTATTAAAAATGGTGAATTACTGGAGGTAGAAAATTCCATTGACCTGTAAGGGGGTTCAGCACTGAACATCAGTGTATAGGAAAGCACCGAACGTACCAGGTTGGCAATTGAGATAAAGACGAAATAGAAGATTCCTACGTAGTACGCCGCACGTCAGCCAACAATCGCAAAGTGTAGGCAGTTCGATTTTACCTTCTCGGAGGAACGTCTGGATAAGAGGACTAGCCGCAGCTCCACATGACCGACGCAATTGGAAGGCTTTCCAAAGAGTCATGGAAGTGACGGTGGCGTCAAATGCCAGGGAAGCCATCTGACACATGGAAAGTCAACAATGATAAGCATGAAACCAGCAGAACACGTACGAAGAAACCTATCAAAGATGAGTAAACACAAAGATCAAGTTATGCTGTTGGAGTCCGATAGCTTACCAAGGATGTGAGCGGACCCCGGCTTGGACATTGGAAAGCAAGGACCTTCTTCCTGGAGGTCCGTCAGTTCTATTGATCCACCACTGTTTCAGAGCACCTACGAGAGGAGGAATAAAAGGCAATGCTGATGCGATGTTCAGTGTTATGCTTAGAGATCACCTGAAATAGACTCACGGAGCATCTCTTTGATGTCAACAAAGAGTTGATAGGCAAGCACTCCAGCAAGTCCCGCACAAAGCGCGACGAGGAGGTATTTATTCCGGTTGAAGAACGCATATGTACGAATTAGCAGGACGACTATAGCAGGAAATCTTCAGCCAAGTGAAGGGTGAGGTTAAGTCAAGAATTTACCCTCTGCTCCCGCCTGGTTCCACATGGCAAGAGCCACAGGCGACTATCAATGCACGCGCGTCAATACAAGGATAAAACCCGGGAAATGAAGTCTGACATACCCGGTACAACTTTTGGCAGGTCTCCCAAGAATGATTGGTCACGAAGACAGTCAGGATATACGGCATGACTAGTAGCACCCAATATCTTCAAACAGTTTCAGTCAGTTCAAACTCCGTCGCTTCAGTGGGGAGCCGATTACCTGCAGAAAATGTAGGAAAGCTTGGCGGAGGTCCAGTTCGACTATACAATTCTAATATTAGGCGATGGAGTGCCTGTAATTATGGGCCGGGGGTTTCGTACCTTCCATATCTAAGGACGGATCTAGTTCAGCAAAACGAGGCGCTTTCAGGCTCACCGAGACACCGAGACAACTCACAAATTTATATTCTCTTGGAAGACTGACGATCCAGTCCCAAACAACAACGGCATCTAACATTCGAGTCAGAGATAAAATTTCTCTGCCGTCGGCAACGGAGGATGCTCATTGCTTACACATGCCTAAACATACGCAGTCAGCGTCAGGCCCTTTGGATGAGACGGTACAAAGCACTCACAGCAGAAGTAAATCTGAGTTCTAAGGACGAGAAGCGTCAAAGTGATTAATGGCCACTCGCAGAAGATCCGTAAGACGACTTACACGAAGATAAAGTGCTGTGCCTCAATGGCAGCAGCAGCGAGAGCCGCAGCGGCATCGGGGTCGGTAGCGTCAGCCATATCCTCCTCGTTCCAACAACGACGTTAGTCAAGAGGATTGAGCAGGGTATAAATGAGCAAAAGTTGCAGTAGAGTGGCAGAATAACGGGAGGCCGAAACCACAGAACGTGGCCTGCAGGAAAGAGGGTAAGGTAGAGAGAGAGATTCAAGTCGAATTCACAACCACAGAATAATATAATATAACCAAAATACTAAAGTTGGAAGAGCGGCCTGGAAGCAAATCATTAATGTTGAGTGCGGCGTTTGTTTGGTGACGCTGACACCCGATTTGGAATTCGAGGCCGGTGATGCTTCTTTTCCAGATCCTCAAAGTTCGATCCGATCCCTCATCAACATCACAGATCCATTGAGGCATATCGGTATATCCGTGTATTTACCTCACCCTAGAGAGCACTGAGGAAACGCTCTGAACGTAGGAACGTAGTACTAGTGATCTGCCCTGCGACAACGGCACAATTTCCTTTCATCCAAGACAAAAAGACAAAAGGCGTAATATTAATATCGATTCTTCAACGGAGTAAAGTGAAACCTACCGCTAACCAGGTAAGGAATGTTTCGCAGATTAGCCAACTAGATTTCAACAATCGAGAGTGACAAAACGAGAGGCAAAAATAGCCTGATGAATGGCATTGGCTGAGTGAAGACGTGACCGAGGCTTCCTCGCATCCCACTAGTAAATCTGTGGATCTCGAAAGCAACAGAGGGAACTGCGTGTCCTCATGTCGTGCTCAGATGCTGCCATGGAACGGAAGCATTTTCTTCATTTTCACACTCAAATCGGATGTCCGGACAATTTTCCAGCCAGCAGCCACTAGCCTTCCCGCCATGTCTAACTTGAACTTTATTCGAAAATTGGATTACTCAGCTAATATTGGCGAACGGCAGGCTCAGGGATCACCATACTTGCCTCTTCCATTGTGCCTCCGCGGGCTATCCGGGACCGGCGCTCTTACTCTTTCTGCTCGTCAGCCACACAATAGACAAAAAGGACAAACCAATTCGATATATTGTCTAGCATCTTATCGGGATCAGATACGACGAAACATACAATCGATACATGTAGTATCCACCCCGGGGCGGAGAGCTCATTTTGACGACCTACCATTTCGTCAGTGTTTCGTCATCCACAGCTGAAACCAACACGTACTTCCCAATACTCTCAAAATACCTTACAAACTGGGCCACACCAGGACAAATCGCAAGCCGAATCCTTTCATTCTCCTCCCACAATCCATGCCCACGTCCTTCAAACCACTCTGTCGGTTTAACCGAACCATTGTTCTCAAGTTCCCGCACCATTCGCGCAAGTGTATCTTTCCGAATACACCACTTTAGACTCCGCACAACAGGCAGAAGCCGTGGCGAACATCCCTCCGCATCGGGTAAGATACGCGTGAGAGCCTGAGGTGACTTGCGCTTCAAATGAGCAGCAAGGACGTGGCGAACATGTGAAAAATGCAAACGTCTCGACGTTTCATACTGCTTCACCGACTACACTCCAAGAATGCAAGAAAGTCCCAACAGTTTCGCGGGAAGCAAGTAACCAAAAATGCCCAAGAACATATATAAATACGCATTGATACAAAAGTATTTTTTTCAATCAGCCAACCCTTACGGATTAGACCAAAGATGCATCGCAACATACCTCTCGAGAATTGAAGTACAACCCCATCCTATGGCGTCTTTCTATCCCCAGTCCCCTAAGCACATTCCGCAGCACTAGATCAGGGACAGTAGGCCGCAGCGCTCCCCCGTATGCGAATAACGCGTGCTGCACCCGTGATGGAGCCACAACTAGAATGCGGCGCCTATGCAATATCGGGTCTTGTGATAACTCTTTCAGGACCGTCGAGACGCGACTCAGCGCATCTAATTCGGGTAGGTCCAGATATGATACTGTATGATGCGAGAAATTCGTTAGTTTTTTAGTGTTTAACCGCCAGAGCAGAGCAGAGAGACTTACGTATATGCAGGATGACCTCTGGTGGTAAGGTCTCCAGTCCACTCTCTCCTTCCATCGTCACGTCTTGAGATAACATGCTTCCAAAGCATACACGACCAGCTCAGCTAGAGTCACATATATATGGTAGACATGGAAAGAAGAAAGATGCAGGCGTGTAGTTATGTCGTGCTGCGCAATCGCAGTTGTTCGTGGGTGGGTGAGCAGTGTGAACGCCTAGGCGCCCGAGTATAGAAATGCTTACGTCACAAGAATATATTTTTGGAATTGCCGCCGATCATGCTTGACCCCAAACGTTTTTTTAAAAACTATTCGGCACCATCGATATCGATGCTTTTCTTAGTCACTGCAGAAAATCGCCAATGAAAAATCTCATGATAGAAGTATGCGTCGACTCTATGGAGTCTGCTATCGCGTCAGTACACTATGGATCCATCTCTCAGTCCCATCTATCTCATACTGTTATTCTTTTGACAAAATGGATATAATAATTTATAGTGCTGTAAAAGGCGGAGCCAACCGCCTTGAAATATGTGGAAACCTTGCATTGGGAGGAGGGACGACTCCAAGCGTCGGACTCGTTCGCCGGATAAAACAGTTCTATCCTCCCACTGACGGCATCGAGTTGATGGTGCGCTCCGTTCCACCACTTCACTCCATAAATCCTCCCTCGGATGAATTCTCTGAACTTATTGTTATTGTAAAGTATACCAACTGACTTTTTTTTCTTTTTTTTAATGACGGCGTACACACATGTCTAGACGATGATCCGTCCCCGAACTGGAGACTTCATCTACACCTCCGAAGAAATCTCCGTCATGCTCGAAGATATAAAAGCATTCTCCGAACTCGATATCACGGGTGTAGTTCTCGGTGCTCTTTGTGCCAATGGGACGGTTGATGTCGCGAATACTACTATTCTTGTTCGAGAGGCTGTGAAATACGGCATGCAAGGTTCGGTTTTGCACCGTTTCTCCTTGGTGTCTATGAATGGGAATTGATGAATGCAAGGTCCCGGGTTAATATCTTATTATTGACATTGTCAGTTTGCTTTCATCGTGCTTTTGATATGGTTATCGATCAAGGAAAAGGTGAGCGCGACACTGCTACTCTTGTTTCCATCTCCTCTCAAGAAGGCTCCACGCTGAATTGAACTGCATATGTAGCTTTATCGACTCTTCACGAGATCCCAGGCATCACTCGTATCCTTACGAGGTATGCACTACCTCTGCTCCAGTCATAAATATTCTTACGTACTCACTTTCTTGCGAACCAGCGGCGGAAAGCCATCCGCACCCACTGGTCTCTCACAGCTCATCTCACTATGCGAACAATCACAATGTTCAAACGACACGAGCGTAGAGATAATGCCAGGATCGGGAGTAAACAAGGACACTGTCATCCCACTGTTACGTGCTCTCCTCCCGTATCAATGCTTCAACTCGATTCATCTGAGCGGTGGTGGCTTCGTTGAATCAGCCATGCAGTATCGACCGGAGGGCATGGGCATGGGTGTGGGTGGTGTGGGTGGTGCGGGTGAGTGGGGTATTTGGAGAACGAACGAGATTGCTGTGAAGGCTGTAACAGAAATAGTGGACAGGGAGAGCATGTGAAATAATCTAGAATTTTGAATTAGGCATATGAACCGTCTTTCGTGTATCTTGCACTATTTTTGCATAGGTTAACCTGGGGAAGATTCACGCGTCCCGTACTATCATATTCCCCGCTCTATTAATTGCGCTTGTCATATCGGGCGATCTTGACTTCTGCTCGATCAACCCATTTCCACTCTCGCAACCCTCAGCTGTCCTTGTCGTCTCCTCGCTGCCCGCGAATGCTTATTCATCCCCCCATGGAATGCAGAGGACGTTTCCCGAGCAAGGTCGTGAACTTCCCTCTTTGAGTCCAGTTCAGAGTGATCAGCACGGATAGAGTACTGGCGCAAGAGCAACGCGCCACCAGGCTAGAATAGATAGCACAAGCGCGTAAGAAAACCTCTAATGCCGAAGAAGATATGAATCAAGAAAAGCCCTACGTGTTCTCCGAGGTAGCGCGTGACGTCAACGGCATATCCATCTAGAATCACAACACATCGTCCCGGTTTCCCATTTACATATTCCCTCAAAGCGTGCTCATCCCAAACAGGACCTTCCCATTCGGATTCCTCGTCTTCCATTTCGGAAGAAGACGTCGAGGACTGAGATCCTGAAGATTCGTCACTTGTCTGAGGCCCGAAATCAGAAAATGTCTGGGGACGCGCATGATGACCGTGTAGTCGCATCCACGCTTCCGCAACTCTGATATCCTCGCTTCTCGCGCGACGCAGACCTGAAACAAGATCGAACCTGTGAAGAAGGAGAATGATCCACTTCGATGGATCCCAATTCAGCCGAGCAGGACCCGCTCGAAAGTCATGCGGGAATGCATGCTAAATTTAAACCCGCATTGATCAGATGGCAGAAAGACGGAAAACCACAGGACGTTGCGCTTCTTACGTGCTGTCATATATCGAGATAGTCATTGAGTATAGAGATACTAGAAGCGTAAGGTCAAGAAACTCGGCTACTCACAAAGTTATGACTGCCTTCCCCACACGTTAGCAGAGCCAGGAGCTTAAATGACGTTACTTGAATCTCCAAGTTTGTTACGCACAAACAGCTTACCAAGTTCCCTCGAGAAGTGTTTTCGTCAGTGTACGGCTGTAGACCATCCCAATGCGCCAAACTGTATGTCTGTAAATTCCGGACTCCAAAGCTGACGTGACTCAATACTCACGAGTTCACCAGGAAAGTGCAGTGCCATACTCAATACAAATGGAATGGAACTAAGGGTTTGCGGAGTCGGTTAAATAATGTGTTGCTTACTAGCAAGTCTTGAAACAAGACCGCCCCAAACGAAAGCGCCGCTAGGATCGTTCCATAAAGTACCAAGCACCACCGGAAGGAGGAACCCAGTAAGAAGAGCGAGAGGCACTACAGGAGGAAGCATGGACAGATGCATAAGGAAGTCCAAAGGCTAGAGCCACTGTACCATAGAATTTGTGCTGGAATCTAACGACTAGTGTATCGTAATGGATCAGAGATAAAGATCACTGGAATCAGTTGAAGTACATACTCGGATCGTTTTCTAGGTCGTCCCGATTTATAGTATTCATTTTCTCATACTTCGGCTTGAAGAAAATCCAGCCCATGTGCGAGAAGAGAAGCCCTCGGGTTGCGCAATACCTAACCCAAACGTGGTAAGCCTGCAGAAAGACGCCACGACGGAAGATCGACAGGTGCTTACGGATCATGGGCCGCATCATCAGTGAATCTCTGCAACAAAAATGATCGAAATACCATCAGAACCAAACCGGTCTTTTCGGGAAGAAAAATGGTCAGAACAAACATGATGTAACCTGTGTCTGAGACACCTAGGGGCATGTCACCGCTAAATAATGACTTAAAACGCATAAAGGCATACCACCACTGATCAGTTAATAGCGGTTAGATTGGACAAGGAGGCAAGGAGATCTTTGACCTACCTTGATCGAGCCTTGAAAAGCCATGGAACCGAGCAGCGATAAGACAAATCTGACGCCCACAGTAGCACGGAAAGCGCTATGTGAATAGAGACGGTGGTATCCGATTGTTACTCTGACCATATGCATGAGAAGCGTTTCCCTAGCAATGTGAGAGCATCGCGTACCCGAGGCATGCCAGTTGCCAAACCACGACTCCCAACAGCAAAGTGGCACGGGGTACAGACCATGGAGGTTTGTAGTATATCCCTACGCAAGCCGCGATGTGTATACTGACGAAAAAGATCGCGTTCGACCACCAGAACTCGCCTTTCTGTGACGGGCGTTGAGCGGACAACTTTGCACCGTCGGCCTTTCCCATAGTCGCAGGTGATGGTGGTAAAAAGCAAGGAGATAGGCCAAAAGGACCGCGCCCCGGAGGGCGTATTATATCATTAGAGATTACGCCCTACCTACGATTCTTGATCAAGGTTTCGGACTTTGCGCTTGCTGACGTGAATAGTTCTTTGATCGTCGCAACGTCATATCCTCCCTCATTGCAGCAACTCAGTTCGATCAAACATGACCCAGTACTAGTGATCGATTCAGCTTTATAGTCCTCGTCCTCGAGAGTCTCTTGTGGATTCGTTGGGTTGGGTGAAGCGGCTCATGAGCAAGAAGAAGTGTGATGTTCAAAATGAAGTCGCGTGAATCATCATGATTCCTTGATTATCGAATCACACTGAACAAAGTTCATCTTTCGTTTCGCCATCACTTCGTCTTCCAAAGCCGACACGTTAGGCCAACGATCATCCAGAGTTGCCTATACCAGTGCATTCGTTCGCAGGAGTCGGCGTCATTATCGATTACGGGACGCAAGAAGACATTGTGATCGACAATTTGATCAAGCTTGCCACCTTTGTTTACACATGTTTGGCCTAATCTATCAGTGGTACAGTTATTGCTTTCCTCACTTCTTCATCATTTGAAGCACCAATCGTAATCTCATTTCTTATAACATACTAACCCTTGAAATACTAGTAACAGCACGGGAAGCATCATTTACCATACTCCTCCGCCCATTGGCTTGTACGGCTCCTCGAGGTACTTCTGCTCTTCATCGGTCAGCTTCTCATGGACTACGGCTAACCCCATTGTCAATTTCAACTTCTGCTAGAACTATGATGTAGAAACGACGTACAGATAAGCTCCTCAAGGTTCTTCAGCTTCGTAGTTCCTATGATGGGTGCGGCAACAGCTACGCCATGACACAAAGGAGTCAGAACAGACCGTGTCTAAGGGACCCTCTCATCGGGACTCACGGTCTTTATTCAATATCCACAAGAGACTGACTTGGGCCATCGTCAGACCTCTCTTTTTCGCAATTTCTTCAATCCTGCGAATATCAACCAACATCCATTTAGTTACTCGTACACCCTGGAAATCGAAGAGACAGTCGCACCTTCGAACAACTTCCCTGTTCGCCTCATTGTCATAGAGATTGGCCCACCTATTCACTTCATTCAGAAACAACGATACCAAAATCGCGATGCATTGGCTTACGGATCGGATTTCGCCCTGATGGTATCCTCGTTCACGGGCCGACAAGTGTATCCGCGTGCAAGCGGGCTCCATGGAATACATCCAACTTGGAAATGCCTTAATGTTGGCATCATTTCGGTTTCTTCATCTCGGTAGACGACGTTATAGTGGTTTTGCATCGAAATAAACGGCGTGAGGTTATTTGCGATTGCGTAGTCTAGACGACTCTAAACATGAGGCCTGCGGACTGGATGGGTACAAACACTCACTCTGCATGATATGGACTAGGTGCGAGTTGCGTGGGTAGTATGTTAAGTCGGCAGTTCAGTACCTCTGAATAAATAAAGAGTGATGCTTACACTGCCATGCATAGCAAGAGGACATGCCAATGTAGCGGACATAACCTGCTTTTACGATATGATCAAGGGCGCGCATCTAAGAAACCGTGTTAACTTCAGTTTCCTCGAGGAACAAATGGACAACCAACAGTTTCTTCAATTGGCGTCGTTTCGTCGAAACGGTGACCTGATAATGCGGTGAGAAGGGCCAAATCTATGGCTGAGGAAGGATGTTCACGTACATTGCAAGACGTCAATGTAGTCAAGCTGGAGACGCTCTAGACTATGCTTCACCGAATCAAAAATATGCTAAGGGAATATTGTCATCACACCGTCAGCTCTGCGAAAAGACAAGGAAATGAGCATCAGTCACCTTCCGACTCAAACCCCACAAATTCACAGGGTATTCATGTTCAGTACCCGGGGTAAAAGACTTTTCGCCATATGTCTTGCCTATGGGTGAGTATAGCTCGAATATCGAAGAAAGTCAGAACGAATCAGAGTAACATTTGGTACGGCTTCTCATACCTTGGTCATGACTACAATCTCGTCGCGCGGAAGGTTATGTTTCTTGATCGCCTTTCCAAGAATGATTTCCGAAAGACCATTCGAGTACAACTAGAAAAGGCGTACGAGTCGCCAAAGTCAGCCTGACGCAATAAAAGCTTGAACGTAATCAAACATCGGCTGTATCAAAGGTCTGGATACCAGCGTCATAACTGTAAGAGCCCAGGTCAGCATAGTAGTATTTCAGAGTTCCGAAGGTACTGACGCCGCCTTGATGTGCTTCATGCCCTCGTCTTCAGGAAGGACCCAATCCATCCAACCAGAATCCCCGTAGGACATACAGCCCAGGATCAAGCGAGAAACTTTCAATCCAGACTTGCCCAGACGTACTGCGCGAAAGAATATCGCGTCAGTCCCATGCTGCGTTTGTTCAGAATAGACGAAGAAAGAACTTACCGTAAGGCATTGTCGTTTTTCGGCGGAGTCCACTAGACTGAGACATTAATATTCTGAACGCTACCGTTTACTGCTTGAATACGATGTACAGGTGAGTCGATTTGGAGTATCCATTTTGCCCTCAAAAACATGTCGCGTTTTATACCATTTTACCCCTCAGAATGAATGAATGCATGCGCTGAGTCAGCTTGGCTATCAGGGTCGCTGGTCCGCTGGTCCGCTCCGATTGAATCAACCACCCGAGAGGACGCGTCAACGCCCAGAGGACTCCAGAGGGACGTTCGTTGCTCACTGGGAAACGACGGAACTACTGAAACGGAAAATCTTGGTCATCACAGAACCGGCTGGATTGATAAGATGCACGCGCAAGCGTCAGCCGAGCGTGTTAATAATGCGAAGTTAAACAATATCCATATATTGTAGGTATAGACTCAAGCTAGTCACGATGTTGTTTCTGGGCGGGCGATACACCATGTTTAACTTGTGTCGAACCGTTGGAGATACCAAGTATCACATCCGCTTCGCGAGAACCAGCAGGAGGCACATCTTTGCGCAGTGATACCTCGACGGGGGATACGCCTTCGTTGTGCGCCAGAGCAAAGACGACGTCCATGTCTTCCAAAGAGCGCCCAGCCGTCTCTGGGAAGAACAAGTACACGATTGGGACGATAAAGGCATTCAGAGAGGCAAATACTGTGGACGTTCCGAAGAGTGAGTTATCAAAGGGAGCGCGAAATGGGCTGGTGATCCTTCCTCACCGATGTATGTGCCCCACGAAATGTTTTCAAAAGAGGGACCGGTGACCATCACGACCATGAAGTTGAAGATCCAGTTGGACGCGGTGCTCAGAGCATTAGCTGGCGCTCTGATACGCAGACCGACAATTTCCGCAGGCTGCAATCGAAAACCGTAAGATCAAGCACACCTACGATCGTAATCGGATACTGTACATAAAGCCAGGTCATGCCTAACCAGCCAAGCGCGAAGATGGAATTAAAAACAAAGAGCAACACGCAAGAGATGACTTGTGCAGCAGCCGAGTTGTTGATGCTTCCCAGAACCGCAAGCAGGACCATAGTGACGGTCTGACCCATTGCACAGTACAACATGAGCCTCCGTCGTCCAGCGCGCTCGATAATGAATATAGCGACGAGACTCGCTAAGAAGTACTCCGTTCCGTTGCAGGCTGCGACAATGCGTGAATTGATGTCGGACAGGCCGAGCCGCTCGAATAGAATAGTCTATAGAGCGTCTATTACATACCAATCTGTGATTAATTGGACAAGAGACTTACTGCATAATAAGTGATGATATTGATACCAGTGATCTGTTGGAAGCATTGGGAGGTAACTGCAAGCGCAGCTCTGCGGAAGTTCTGACTGCGTCCATGCGTGAAAAGTTCACTGAGGTTAGCTTTCTCTGATCCGTAACCGCCTTCTGCCAAAACTGTTTCATGGATCGCTATGAAAGTACGCTGCACTTCCGGATCCGAAATGTCTTTATCGTCTAAAGCGCAAATGACAGCAAGGGCCTCTGTATGCCGGCCATGCTTCACCAGCCACCGTGGAGATTCTGGAAGCTAAATTAACAGTCGGGTTAGGCGATCGCAATCGTGGTGCAAGTGGGAGCGTAGTGCACCCACGAATGTAATGCCAAAGACCATGATCAAGGCTAAGATGATCTGAAAAGCAATCGGAACCCTCCACTGAGCAGTGTTTCCGGAAACGAAGAAACTGGGAGCTTTGTTAGAAATGAATGATAGGACAACAAAACCGACACCTTACAATGCGAAGTCTATCCACTGTATTAAGGACATCAGCCACTAGAATATTGACCGATCACCAAGTTGTAAGGTGCACGTACATATCTGCATTGTGAAGCGGTTTGTTCAATAAACTAGCAACATAGGCAAGAAACGTGATAACGCACGAGAGTGTGATGCCTAATGCGATTAAAGTGCCTTCTATCATAATATAACTACCACGTTTATCAGCCGGACTGCATTCACAGTGGTACGAGGGCACAGTGGATGTCTGAAAAGAATGAGTAAGATATCCAATGGGGGGAGAACTCCCACTGTCCCCACACTAGAGATGACTCACGTTGATGCCATTGCCAAGACCTGTAATTATTCGAGCAACCACCATCATAGAGTAGCTGACAGATGCAGTCTGTAGAATGGCTCCAATAATCATGATGCATCCACCAAGGACAATAGTTCGTCTCCGTCCAAGTTTATCGCCTACCCATAAGTTAGACAATGCGCCCATCAAACATCCAATTTCCTAAGTCCCACTGATGAAAGACAATCAACGATGCAATGATTGAGAACCTTACGTAGATTGCGACGACAAAGCTCTGAAGAGTCGCATGGTTTCGGTGGTCATCGTCGATTTTGACTTGAGGGAAGACCCGTTCAAACTAAGAGATTAAGAAAGTCAACATTCACGAATGGATTGGTAGTTCAGGCACGTACGGACCTGGTTTGATGTCAAAAGTGCAGACATGACACCTTGATCATAGCTTGCTCAAATACATTAATGGCATGTGCAAGCAGAAGTATGTAACTTCACGTACCCGAAAAGCGTAAAACCTGTTCCAGCGACGATGGCGATGGCGTAGTTCAAAGTCTTTCCCTGGAGCCTCGGTCGAGTCTCATTCGTTGCCCGCTCAAGTTCGCCATTCCGTAAACCAGTCACGTCCTCAATTTGACCCAGCAATTCCTTCTCTTCGTAACTGATGCTAGCATCAACAGGTTTAACTTTGTCATCCACTGACATCGTGAGTGATAACGAAGATAGTGATAGAAGCCGGGAATGTGGGGAAACACCGAGAAGGGCTAGCTTGCTTTATTATGCTGAAAAAATGATTCCTCTGATGTCGGCTCGTCCGGGACGAAGCCTAGGAGTGTGGGATACGGCAGAATTGGGGCCGTTAGAAATAGATCAGACAAACAGCTTCTTTCCCCAGATTAGAAGGTCACTGGCTTCGGAGTGGAGCATACCAGATCCTGTGACGAGCGCCCATGAATATGAAACTTCAAAAGCGAAACCGTTATACCAAATTGTCGTGTGTGCGGACGGACCAAACGGCAGTAGAACGCATTAGAATAGAACCATGTCAGAGTTCGTCGCTTTCCGGAGGCTGAAGGACAGATTATTGCGTATATTGAGATGCAGTATCGCCTCCTGCTGCAAATGAGGAAAATGTATTATCGAGAGCACGACTCAGAACGAACTTAGGACGGACCCAGTTCATGGTGCATAGTAGCAGGACTTTTCTCGGTTCCCGGAAGAGGTAGTGTAGTTGATGAGCGATAAGCTGGCGGCTCATCCACCGTTGATTCAGGTGCTTAATAGTTATCGGTTTCCAGAGGCGGTGTCGACTACGAGGCGCATGGTTGTTCTAACTTTCCAGTAGACGGCTGGAACTGGAAGAGCATTGGGACGGGACCAAACAGGAGTCAACTGGGCTACAATTTGTACAAACAACACGCAAATAAGTAACACACGTGATCTGGTTAGTGTCACTGGGGCGGCAGCAAATATGGCCAGCCAAATACGCACCTAAAATTCGTTTCTTTAATATTCATCAAGAGCACAATGGTAAAGCGAGAGCTCGCTGCGGACTCCGAAATTGCTCTTAATGCGCCCCGGTCGAAGCGGCACAAGGATGAAGAGACAACGCATTCTCCTGCAGACAACGGCAACGATGGCCAACAGAGGGAAGCAAGTAGTGACCGCGAGGAGGAAAATAACACAAATGTAGCAGAGGAGATGCCTTCGATGAATCCTGAGGAAGTGCGAGAGGAGGGTTTGAAGGTTCTGCAAAGGCTCAAGGATGCAGTTAACAAAGAGTGAGTGATCATCCCAAGACGCGCCTCGCAAAGGCCCAACCGGTCACAGTACTCGTTATCCGATATTCTATTGCCATCCAACTGACTAGCGTCTTCTACTGGTACAATGTCTCTCGCGTTCACCGCTATACAGAGGACGTCAAATTTCATACGACTTTCTACGGCAACCGTCAAAGAGACAGTTTCCAGACTACTACGAGATCATCAAACGACCTATTGCCCTCGATGACATCAAGGCT
The DNA here is from genome assembly GCA_024712875.1 of Inonotus hispidus. Classification (NCBI taxonomy): domain Eukaryota; kingdom Fungi; phylum Basidiomycota; class Agaricomycetes; order Hymenochaetales; family Hymenochaetaceae; genus Inonotus; species Inonotus hispidus. The sequence continues at coordinate 3,615,761 of CM045714.1, read as the reverse complement.
CAGCTCGAGAGTCACGCTTACTCGTCTCTTGAGGCCTTACGCGAGGATCTCGAAACGTGCTTCAGGAATGCTAGGAGATACAATCAGCGGGAGAGTGTCATATGGAAGGACGCAAAGACTCTTCAGGTACATATGCTACCATCTCTTGTCCTGCGATGACGCTCACCAGCACGCTGAAACAAGAAAATGGCAAACAAAGAAATAGACAAGATTATACGGAGGGGAAAGGAGGTTGAAGAGGGTTCCGACAAGGAAGGCGGGAAGAAGAAGGAGAAGGGGGTAAACATTCATCGACTCATGAAGAACCGACTACTGAAGCTGGTGGCGAAAGACGGTGAAGGGTACGTCCGAATACATTTCCGGCATTTATGTCTACTGAAATCTGTCCACAGTGGTCGCAAGTTGTCGGATGTATTTATGGAGCTGCCGTCGAGAAAGAAATGGCCAGTATATTTCAAGATAATCAAACGGCCTATGTGCATCGAGGACATCTTTGTGAGGCTCTTGCACACCACACCTTCACCTCTATCTCATTGTTTGCTTCCTCAGAAACGGATAAAGCGCAAAGAATACAACACAATCCCCGATTTCATAATTGACGTAGATCTTGTCTTCTCGAATGCGATGGAATTCAACGAAGAGCATTCGCCAATATGGGAGGATGCCCTCGTTTTGCGGGTATGCACCTTTCCTAGATCCATGCCAAGTGGCTGTTGAGGATGATTCCTACAGACATATTTCCGTCAAATCATGACAGATCTTCCAGCTAAATACAACGTGAATGCGACAGAGGCCGATTCCTCGGCGTCACCGGAAGTCTCGCACAACAGGATAAAGCTGAAGCTTCCGGGTCACTATGTGGCGACCCATAGCGGTAATACAGAAACTGCGCAGGGTGAAGAAGCAAGCTCTGCAACAGTTCGCCTTCGCGTCCCTCCTGCGGGAGGCTCAGGATCAGGTGGCAACAATGGTGCCGATGATAAAGAAGTAAATATCACAGAGAATGTGACGGCAGCCACACCTTCTGTATCAGCCCCGGCTCTCCCTTCAACTGCGTCTATTTCGTATTCAACACATGCCTCGGATTCGCCTAGTACTTCAACCGCCGTCCCTGCCACTACCACCGCACCAGCACTTGCAATGCCAGCTCCCAAGCATGCAAAGGCTGTAGCACCTGCACAAGTAAAGATGTCGCCCCCCGCTCAGGCGCCTTCGCAACAACAGCACACTCCTTTCCAACATTATACAGCTCCGAAGCACATACCTGCGCAGAATTTCTACGTTCCGCCAGTTACTGGGACAGCTGCACAAACGCCTGCTCGTACTTCAGCCACACCCGGTCCGACTGTCCCTGCTCCTGCAGCTACCACTGGCCGTGCGGACGCTCCATCGCCAGTACCGCCAGCGGGTGCAGCGGGGTTCCAAAGCGTACGACTCGAGTGTTGTCCACCGAGCAAAAGCGATCAACGTCGGCGTCTCACAGTACTTGATAAGACCTTGGGCGTTCGAAATTTCGCCGTGCATGTACCGATTACAGAATCGAAATTATTGGTGCGCAACGTAAAGTTTGTGGTACAGGAGGTTGAAGAGAGCGATGATGAAGAGACGAAGGTGGTTCAGACACCGAAGAAACGAGGACGCGGTCGACCGAAGAAGGTCGTGTCGATTGACCAAGAGGTCAAGCCTCCTGAGATCCAACAAGAGCAGGCCCCTGCTCCTGCGGCAGTGACCGCTTCTACGTCTACGAACGATTCGAAAGACAAGCGGGGCTGGCGCTGGGCGACTGCAACAGAAGTTCAAGTGAAGCTCGACGGGCAGTCTGTAGCTTTAAACGCAAAGGAGTCGCAAAAATCAACCAATGCTCTTGTCAACGGAACCTCTAAGGCATCGCCGGGAATAGCTAGTTCTGACGAGTCCGCAAAGCCGGATGACAGCTGGTCCGTTGATTTAACTGCCGGACAACATGTTCTCGAAATAGCTCGGAAAGGGAATAACGTACCGTGGAGGGTGTACCTTACTGTTTCATGATTACCGGCTGGTTTGGCTCGTTCTTGATTTTTCCTAGGACTCCTTTCAGGATTCTTGGTGTTATTTATCTACCTATCACTAACTTTAGCGTACTCCAGTGTGAAGCTTAATTCGTCGTCTGAAATGTATCGTTTCTTGTACAAAACGCTTCTCAATTGAATCCATGCGCGGTTAACGTCTTGATTTATACAGCAAGTGTTGTATTCTGCGCGAGGTATGATAACAAATAACAAAGATGTCCATGGAGTAAAGGCAGAAGCAGCTAAGTCCGACGAAAATCACGATACGATCACAGCAGCTTCCGCTCCAAGCGGTAGCTCATCCTCATACTCTTCACGGCCGTCAGGTGTAGGTGAAAGCGAAGTCGAGGGTGTTTCTTGCTCACGCTCATACGTCTTATACCTTCCCGCTTCTTCACCCCTCGTCCACATGTACCGTCGCAAGATCGCCTCACGATCAACAGGGCTCATCTTAACCTCAAACCCCTCCGAACCTCGTCGCGCCCTGCGGCGCTTCCCCTCATAATACCGATACTCGTCGCTGTCACTCCTTTCGCTCTCCGAAGAAGAGTAATTGTTACGCGCCGTTGCGGGTGGCTTTCCGTAGTCCGGATGATAGGGTGGGACGTTCGCGATGCGTGAGCGGCGATTCGCTCGTGCCACACGCCGGCGGAAGGCGTTTGAGGGTTCTAGTGAAGGGTTCACGGAGCCATTTTCGTATGTCCACGGGGAGGCTGGTAAATCTAGCTCTTGATCATCGTCCTCCTCGTAGTTGAAGGTGAATGCCCTGTTGTCAGGGTCTTCAGGTGGCCACGGCTGGGCTTCACCATCTGCATTGACAAAATAGGCAATGTCAGTAAAAATCTCCATGAATGAGCATTTATGAGATAGTGAGGAATGCAAACAGCGACCACTAAAATACACAGGCAAAAGAATGTATGAGTCCTCACATGCGGGAAAATAGTGGGTTGGCTCACGGAACCGAAGCCCAGGCACGAATATTTGACGGTGCATCACGCTTGGTGTCCAGCATCTTCGCTGATATATTCCCGTTCCTCCCGCGAACGATCATTGAGCGCAAACCACCTACCATCAGCCTCAATTACACGAAACTTCATTCCGTTTCCTGGCGGAATCGAGGGACAGCACCAGAGGAGGGGGTTCTTGCCAAGGACAGATTCAAAGTTTGCAAGGAGTCCGATATTCTGCGTGGGTACTCTGGTAAGCATAGACTATCAACGGGCATCTTCGATGTGACACGCACGTAGGGGAACTTGACCTTAAGGGACGATGTTAGTTTGTAAGCCTAGCAAGGAGATGAGCAAAAGAGGCACACTTCGTGTATTTTCCCTCTCTTTACGAGTGTAGCGACTTTGTCTTTTTCCCAGCTCTCGATTGTAGTGGTGTTAATGCTGAGGCAATAGAAATGATATAAGCTGAAGCGTTCAAAGGTCAGATATCAATGACGCAGTCTTCACATAGTCAATCGGTATACCTGAAGCCTCCCACTGCAAGAAGTACCGGAACGCAGGTCACAAAATTGAGAATCATGAATATAAATTCCACTGTATCAGGGCCTTCCTAATGATGAGGGTCAGCTTCAGGCATGAAACTCAGAGATTAGGTGAGAACCAACCCAATATCTTGCATTCATAGCGTCTACTGTTCTGCGGACCATCATTGACATGTGATACGAGCATGCGACATCAACGAAGAAGAGAAAGCGAATGAAGTGTCCGTAGTTATAGTGACCAATACAGTTGTTCACCCAAGGGCAATGGTGATCCATACGAAGGACACATCTGCGGCATGACGATCAATTCACGTCGAAACGTTGGGAAACTTGGGCAACACATACTTCCTGCATTGCCTGCAATGATGTGTCCGCGGCGGTTTATAAGAATCGCACATTCTACAATATCGCGGATTTCCGGTAAGAGGTTTCACCTCATATCCTTCTTCTGAGCGTGTATCTGGTTCCTGTAAATGAAACCAGGCTGCATGAGATCGCTGAATCTGCAGCAGACATTCAAGAGACAAGCAGACCCATCCTCTTGGTACACGTCCTGGATCCGTCGTCACTGTAAGGTAGTAATTCCAATATAGCATTCCGACAAGGAAACTACCACATTCGAGTCAGCCAGACAACCATCTAGCCTATAGCTCCTGAAATATGACGGAAACTCACTTGAAGGGTAGTAGCAAATTGAGCAGGTCCACGGACAGTTCGCGTCCATACCAGGGCCATATGACAAATATCTGAGACGCGTAGGCAATGAATGCGATGAGACATGTGGTGAATCCGACCCATATTCGACCCAAAAGGCGACCCATTGCACGTCTATGCCAAAGTTTTTGATAGCGTCGTTGCGAGCTCGCCGGACACGCTGACACGGTAATTCTTGAGCACGTGATCGGCTGTGTCCATCTCTTTTTTTTAGTTGGTCAACAGTGTGGGGGTTGGCAATTCCAAAGTTGAACCCGTGCGCGTGATTTGCGTCGGAGCTTCAAAAATTCCCTTAATCGGCCGATTCGCGTAGATCACATTTACAGTAACCTATTGATGCCCACAACTCTTTGTACTTTCACCTTGGGGTAAAACACGACTATATGCTGTATTTCTGTACAAAAGTCTCGAATAGTAATGAATAATGACAGTTTTTCCTCCGAAGTAATGCATCAAGAGCTCCGGTAATGACTTGGCAGTGCACTACCCGGTGCTGTACACATCACCTTATAACTCTTCCACATCACCAAAAATCATCAATGTTTTTGCATATCTGATGTACTTCACATGAGTACTACAATCCTATGGAAGCGGAATTTCTACTTTTTTTCTCTTTCCGATCTTACATTAATTATTTCCCGAAACAGAGAAAAAATCGAAAAAGCGGGACCATAGAAATGTAGATATACATTTATAAGTTCACTATGCAAAATTTCAGAGCAATCTATGGAGCAAAGAGCAAGTTATAAGACATTCGAGACATGCATCCTCGTACTGTAACTTCTATTGAAACTCCGACGTAAGCGATGCTAGCCGAGACCGTGGGAATGCACGAGTTCAACTTAGGAATTGCCAACCCCCAAACAGTGTTAACCTCAACTTGCATGATCAACCTGCAACAGACATCTCTTGCTTGCCGAAATACGCGTGGAAATGGCGGAACACAGTCAAAACGGCATTATCGTTTATAGATGTCTCCCGCAAACTTATTGTCAGCCACCACGGTTCATTCTCGGTTGTCTTTTTATGTTTTCGACAAATCAATATCACAGAAGGACTTCCTGCGACTACGCAACTCGGAGTCTGTATGGCCAACATATGTTCCACGTATCGCTGGCTCGAAACTTGTACACGGTCGTATTTTTGTGTTGCTCCTATGTCCGCAAGCGAACCACCTACCAATTCTGAGGGTCATGCATTCCTATCCGATTGCATGGTAAATTTGTACTGAACGCCGTGGTATATGAGGATATCGCGTTTGTCTCTCTAGCCGTCAGCTGATCGAGCTTTGGGGTCCCCGTGTAAATGGTCGATCGGGTTTTCTAAGGCTGGTTATCAACACCTGTGGTGCAATACTCTGTGGTTCTTCACCCGCCCTTGAATCCGAACGACATACGTCTTTATGAGGACATTCTTCGCCGCCGACGCGGAAAATATCGACGGACGATATGCACTATTGCGACATCTCGGAATGTCTAGCCTGCTTATTCTTTCCGTTTCTCTGTCCTCACTGGAGCATGTTGCTCCATGATGGTGCTTCTCGAAAAGTACAGGAGACATATGACATTCACGCTAGAATATCGGTGTCTTTCCCTTCAGGCGCCTTTTTCCCTGAAACCAGGCTCTTGCGGCCGGCATTCGAGGAAGTCATTCGGGTGCGTTGCTGAGCTGTCCCTTGGTATTGAAACTTGTAACTTATCAACCGACGTTCTGCCTAGCGTCGGTGAAACCAGACTTTCGAGGATATATAAGATGACCTCGTTGGAGCCCAAAGTCCTCAACGTCAACAGTCCGACTTTCCTAGAAAATCTGAAAAAATGAGGTTCTCCGCCCTTGCCGCTCTCGTGTCTTGCGTCCCGGCACTCGTCAAGGCCGCAGGATCCGGAAATCCCTTCGAAGGTGCCTCTGTCTTCTTGACCCCATCATATGTCGAAGAGGTACAAGCTGCGGTAGCGAAGTAGGTTACCTCCACGCTCCGAATACACTGCCTGACTTTTGTATCAGCATCGCAGACTCCTCGCTTGCCGCGAAGGCTGCTCAAGTGGCGCAGATCCCAGTTTTCTTCTGGATGGACGTTGCCTCGAAGGTCGCCGATCTCGGTGACATTCTCTCGCAAGCCGATGCTGCGGGTGGCACTCAAGTTGTTCAGGCTGTCATCTACGACCTTCCCGACCGAGATTGTGCTGCCGAGGCTTCCGCTGGTGAATACACCATCGCTGATGGTGGTGCGGAGAAATACCAAGCGTACATTGATGCCATCGCAGAGCAAGTCGAGCGTGGGTCATAATGAAGCCCGTTAAATATCGCGGATTTACAATCTGATCTTCACCTCAGAATTCCCGAATGTTCGCGTAGTATTCGTCGTCGAACCCGATGGGCTTGCCAATCTCGTGACGAACCTCAATGTTGCTGAATGTGCTAATGCCGAGAGCACTTACAAGGTATGTTGCCTTGGAAGCCGCCAGTCTTCTGTAGCTTAATTCCTCTGTTGTAGGAACTCGTATCATATGCTATTTCCAAATTGCAGCAAGACAACGTCTGGCTTTACCTAGACGCCGGTCATTCAGGATGGCTCGGCTGGCCTGCAAACATTCAGCCAGCCGCCGACTTGTTTGCCTCCATACTCCAGGGTGCAGGCAGTGGCGCAGTACGCTCCCATTCTGCCCTTCTTGTCCTCGTTACCTGACGCGCATCAACCCAACAGACTGTTCGTGGCCTTGCAACTGATGTCTCAAACTACAACCTCCTTCGCGGCGAGGAAGACCCAGCCCAGTCGCCGAACCCGAACTACGACGAGGAGTTGTACGTCAACGCGTTTGCTCCTCTTCTTCAACAGAGTGGGTTCCCGGCGAACTTCATTGTTGATCAAAGCCGATCGGGCGTCTCTGGTATCCGTACTGCGGAGGGTGACTGGTGCAACGTCCTTGGCGCTGGACTCGGTCCCCGACCCACGACAGACACAGGAAATGACTTGATTGATGCGATTGTCTGGAGTACGTACAGTAGTACCTCTCTCAAGTAACTCTCGATCCCTTGCTAATGTGTTTCACTACGCGTTTAGTCAAGCCACCAGGCGAGAGTGACGGTACCTCTGACACGTCTTCTTCACGCTTCGACTCCCGTACGTCCTATCCTCTAATCATTCCCGATAAGTCGACTTATCGATGCTTTATTAGACTGCGCTCAGAGCGACGCTGCGCAACCCGCACCCGAGGCGGGCACATGGTTCCAAAGCTACTTTGAGGCTCTAGTGCAGAACGCGAACCCACCTCTTGCTTAAACTATTCTTGTAAAGCGGTGGAGGTTTTATACCTGTTATTTATGAGTTCTTCTACCAATCAAAACAGGTCACTTACGTACTGTACTGACTCTGTGACTGAAAATGAGTATATACTGTACACAAACTTACACAGTGCAAGCGGATGAAAACAAGTCAGTTTGTTTCGACATCCTGGTTTGATGGCTCGGACAATGGGACACATTGGCCTCTTAGTAGCACATTTAATATCGTGGATGTAGTTTGACAGGCTAATTGGTATGGAAATTCTAGTACAACCAGAGACGTAGCATAACGGGTACAAAGAAAAACAGGAATTATAAACAAGCATTGCATCAACCATTCGCACTAGCAGCTCTCGAGACACTAGCCCCTCTCGCAGCCTGCTCTCGCATCTCCTCCCGAGTCAACGGTAGCCTCTTATCACAAATTAACACAAACACGTTATTCGTCTCTCTCTTTGGCCTTCCATTGATCTGTAGCCTCTCAGCAACATACTTCTGATCGACTTCGAGTCCGCCCCACATGGTGTTCTCGCCTAGGAAGTCCACGCGGAGCATACCTTCGCCGAGGCGGCCACCTGGGACGTCTTCTGCCATGGAGCGGTTGTAGTGGTAGGACGCTGCGACGCGGGTTCGGTCGGCGGCTGGAAGGGCGTGGTAGTCCTCCGCGCCTGTGCGCGTAAGGAGGAAGCTGGAGAGTGTGTCGATTACGTCTCCGCATGTCACACCACCACCACCATCTCCCGCTCGATAACGCGAGGACGAAGTATTCGCGCGAACGTCGACGAACCAGGGGAAGGAACGCGATATGATTCGGATGTGAGAGAGCCGAGGGAAGGTTGCTGGTGCGTTTCGGCCTTTCATCCATGACTGATTTGCGCGCTCGTCAGAACGGTGGACGTAGGCGGGTTGGAAGAGCATGTTCCAGGATAGGTAAGGACGTTTTGTTGGGTCGTCTGGGGGTGGGGAGAGGAGAGGGTTTACTTTGAATGCGCAACCGATTATTCCTGCGAGGAGTGGGTCGAGGACCGGTCCATCTGCAGTGGATCAAATGGAATACTATTAGCTATGATCAAGATGCATGTAATAATCGAGGAATGTACGTACAATCTTTACCCGTAAACCACCTGGTATCAACCATTCCCAAACGATACTCGGGGCGATTCGCTCTTTCATATGGATAATCCCCTTCCTCAGGTAGGTATCCACCACCAATCCACGGTGTCGTATGCGCCGAGCGTTGACGTGCATGTCCATACGCTGCACGCGGCGGTGCATACAAAGCGTATGGAGACTGGTGCGGCAAAGGGTACCAAGGCGTCCCAGGAGGTACATGATCAGCAAATTCAGGCGGGATGGGTACGGGCTGCACTGGCACAGACCCGTGAGGTTGACCCGGTCGAGGCCCAATCCAATCATCCGGTAACCCATCGCTGTTATAATGCAACCCAGGTCCGCGAGAACGGGAACGAGAATGCGAACGCGAACGGTTGTGATAGGTAGGGATGACGGGTGCTGGTTGGCCGTGGGGTGGGGGAGGGGCATATCCTCCTGGGTGGAGGAACTGCTGTTGATCCATGCCCATACCCATTCCGTACCCTGGCGCAGGCGCACTCCAAGGATCGAGTCCAAGTCCCCGTCCGGCAGCAGGCGTCGCAACCGGATAACCACTCATAGCAGGTGCAGCAGGGTACCCATAATATGTAGCTGGATCAAACGGCGGTCCACCGCCTGCTACTGGCATTCCATTGTACGAGTTTCGTCGACCTCTGCCAGGGCCAGGATAAGTGGTTCCCCAGCCTCCATCAGCCCATGGACTTCCCGATGCTGCTGCTGCAGGTTGACCCCAAGCTGCTCCTGGGTGTGCATGTTGATTGGGAGGCTGAGATGGTGTGGGTGGGATTACAGGTGCGTTTGCAGCCGGGGATGCACCTGGACGAGGTGGGATGAAGGGAGTCGTTGGACGTGAGGTAGCATACATTGTACGCGCAATTTTTCTGAGGGAATTCAAATAAAAACCCCTAGTTGTAGATCAGATAGCAGCAGAGACTTGTTGCAATAGCAGATCAGTTCGTCAAAATGTCGTTACGTTAATTCAGCGATAACCTGGCAAACAGCTACATAGACAAGATGATAGTCGGCGGTGAGATGTGAAGGGAGGGAAAGTGTGTAGAGAAAGGGGGCTCCTGTCGAGAGTCTGCAAAATATTGACCATGCTGATGATGGATAATGGCTAGGATTGATGCAGAAACAACACGTGCAGGGCACTTTTCAACGAGCAGTGCAAAAAGTTGCGCTCAAAAGTCAAGACTATATACAATCCAAATGACTCAATTCCCAATCATATTCACTCGCCCAACTTCAGCTTGAAAACATTTGGCGCCGCATAGCCCAACCGCTTCTTCGTAAATTCATCATCCCGCTCAAGTCCGTCGAAGTACACCTTCGAATTCAGCCAGTCTACAAGAAAGAATCAAATTCAAAGATTACATCTCAGTCCATTCCCATCGGATGAGTAGACAAGCGAAAAAGGGTCGCCGATAACACGAAATAGACGGAGCTTACCTATCCGTCTACATCGACTGACCGGCACACCCGAAGAGCCCCACATTCCTGTAAACGCACTCCCGTATTCACCTGCTTCCCTTCGATGAGCCATTCTTTGAACCCTGTCTTGTTCGCGCGGCGATAAACCCTTGAACTCTACCTCTGTCAACGCAAACTCCGAGTATCTGATCAAGCAAAAAAAAAGAGAAGCAGAAGGGTCATCAATTCCAAATCCTCAAGCTTCCCCTTTACCAATCCGAAGGAAACGCACTCTTTCCACAACGCTAGGCAAATATTCGCCAGTGTCACCCCCTCTTCGTTCTTCACGATCGTACACCACGGACTCTGCTTCGTGATGATAACCAGCTCCGTAGTTCGCGGTAATGTAGCGACGTCATCTTTCATCGTGAACTGACGCTCTTCCTTGCCGTTGAAACCAATTGTTTGACCTGAAGTATATGTCAGACATGCATCGAGATGGCTATAGATAGGATAATGCGTACCAGTTGCAAGGTTAAATTCCAGCCGAAAATCGCTGCTTTTCTGTGCAAGAATTGGGTGCAGCTCAAGGTCTGCCTCCAGGAGTAGGATGTCCACCGGTCGCAGGACGGGACCAACTGAAATTCGGTTGCATTAGGAGGAATCCTTTCTTGATGCCTCGAGGGTCATGCAGCAAACGCACAAGCTATACCCTGCTTCCATCGCAGAGCATCCATCGTAAACTAAACTCCCAATATCTGAGTTGGTAGAGAAGAGTAGGGGAGAAGACGAGGATGCCGGAACTCGGGGAACATGGGGAAATCCATCATCAGATACCGATAGATTATAAGCAAGATCGGCTTTCTATTTATGGTCGAGGATTGTTTGACTCGTGTCCGCAGTGAGGCATCGCACCACTCTCGACCATATCGGAACAAGAACCTGCATCATCAAATTAGAGATGCAGCGTGGCGTTTCTCATTTTCACAGTACAGAGGCGCAATATGCGCTCATACACGATATGTAAAGGGGAACTGTGTAAATGAGGCGCGTCTGAGTCAGACGCCGGTCCCCTGAAATTCCTCAAGCAAACTTACTCACCAGATCATACAACTGTGAAGCCCGCCAAGGTCGGTCAGTCATCTAAAGTGAGGTTCTTGGTGCGCTCCTTCAACCTCTCCTCGATTTCCTTGTTTCGCTTCTCCAGCGCCTCAACCCGCTCTTCTTTCGTTGCGTCGAACGCCACAACCGTCTGATTGAACCTGTATAAATTGTAATCAGCACATTCAATCCGGCAAATAAGCTGCTTGTCGAAGCGACTCACGGATTCTCTGGCGATTTTTGGAATTGCTTGAACAAGAGTTCCTGAAATCCATTCATGTTAGCCGTCCGCATAAATGAAAGCCAAACATCTGATTGGATCTGACCTTGTACTGGTTGAGCCGCAGCCCAGGGCGCTAGAAAGAACTCTCATCAGTATCTACAGCTTGTGAAGTAGATATGCATACGCATACATCTTGTTTGAGGTTGGGTAACTCTCGCTCCTGATATGCCTCAAACGCAGCCTACAATCGTCGTTCAATACAGCCTTGATTAAGAGCATACTACATCACCATACCTTGAACCGACGCTGTATTAAAGCAGATCAGTGAAGACATTTACGTATACATAATACACTGCTCTAAACAAGACAGAAGAGCACATACCTCGGGATGCTTCTCGAGCCCAGCAGCAGCCTGTCCAACACTGGCTTTATCCTTCTTCGCATTCACAACTTGGAACATCTCGATCGCATCGTCAATATTCGACGCTGTGAACGATTCGATTTCCTGCGGCACTGGCGTGCCCTTCTCCTTCTCGACATCAACGCCACCAATCCCTCCACCTGCCGCAATTGCACCAGGCCCTGCAGGTCGTGCTGCCGTCTGCTTCTTCTTCGTTCCGGTTTTTGGAGCGGCTTTGGGCTTGGAAGGAGCCGCTGCCTCCTCCTCAGCGAGTAGCCTCTCTCGTTCAGCCTTAGCTGCGAGTGCCTGCAGACGTTTCGCTTCTTTATCTTCTTTGGCACTTTTCCCTTTAGCACCTTCATCCCATTTCGCTGCTTCTTTTCTTGCCTATTATTAATTACGTTGAATACGTCTTATTCGGGATATTCTAGGTATTATGAATCAACTCGCCTTTTCCCCTTCAGCCTGTTGCTGCTTCTTTGCTTCGTTCTCCGCTTTCCTCGCACGACCAGCTTCTTTCTTCGCGTTTCCACCTTTGGGCGCCATACTTTGGCAGACAAACTGAGCAAAGGAGAGATGAGACGGTCACCTAGTTCAGAGTTCCCAAAGTTATGTTTCGTGGTGTACCCAATCTAATCAATCAAGGACCATGTGACTTTGATTGGAATTTCGCATCACGAGATGTTTGACGCGTCATATTCAATCTCCGATTCAATCTGTTCTATTTCTCAAGTGAACGACTTGCAGCCCAAGCAACCTGGTAACAAACCCGAAACAGGATGGCCTTGTTCTCCCTGGGAAGGAGTTCAAACACGTTATCCATTCCATTATGTATATCAAAAACAGCTATCTGAGTATACATAGAAACCGATTTCAAGTTCGTCACGTTTGGAGGATGTATCTAATTTCTTTTTGAGCGTCATGAATTAATCCACCTACGCCTGAGTGACCTTCAGAATACTCAAACTGAATGGCGGTGCAGTAAGCACGAAATCACTGCTCGCATCAAAAGCCGAAGTCTGGGGTGTAATGGCGTTAGGTGCGTCCGGCGTGTTGCTGTTGCTCTGGCCTCCGGAGAGCACAGTCAACGCTGCATCAGGGGAGACGTTGAACGGAAGCGAGAACTCAACGTCCGCGGCGGATGCAGCACCGTTGGCAAGTTTGATGAAGACTTCCGAGGTGTCGGCATCGCGTGTGACGCTCCATTGAACTGGACCACCACGTTGTGGTAGAGTACTCGGAAGGTACTCTGTTCCTTTGTTTACACTGAAGAGCTGTGGGTGGATTCAATCGGAGTAGAACTCGGCTTACGGTACGAAGAACGGACCTGCTGGACGTAGTAGCTGGTTGACTTGACGACATTTCCTGCACTACAGAAAGTCTCAGCGGGAATGACGAAACGCTGTCAAAGTCCACGCACTTGAAACTAATCAAATTCGGAGTCTTCGGGGTGAGTCAGTAGTGGTCGGCAGGATTGCGATGAGGTCGACTTACCCACTGGGAGCTATCCACGTTCTAAGACAATATCAGACGGGTGAGGCAAAGAAGAATACCCTAAAAGACTACTTCTCGCACCTCAAGGAGAGGCGCATAAGCAGCCGCAAAGACGATGTCCGCGTTCCGCTCTAGACCAGTCATGAAGGCAGCTTCACCCGCGGATCCTGCCGAAAAGAAGATTCCATAAGATCATAGAGCCGTAGCGTGATCTTCGTCGCGAGTGAGACGCACCTGAAATAACAGGGAACACAAGGCGACCGTCAGCGGGTGAACCAAAGAGATTGTTTGGATTGGTTGATATCGCTGCATACTCTCCCTTTCAAAGAGAACCACGGTCAGCGGACTTGCAGAGTTCTAGGGCAGTCGAATGCATCACCTCGAAGTATTTGGTTCCATTGCGCTATACGAGACATTTAGGACTGGCTAGAGACGCGTCAGGAAACCACATACTTGGAAGTCATCATAGTAGAACGCATTTTGAAAGAACCATGCTACGACATATCCAGCTATCAAGGAGAATCATGCAAGCTAGAGCAAACGTACTCGGTGTTTGGTAAACGTGTACATCATAATTCTGTGGAGTCGGCGACAGGATTGGGCTCCACGCATTCGTTGTAGCAATAAACTCTGCGGGTGAAAGTTTCGTGTCACCTTACGAGAACTGCTGGACCGTAGGTGGACGTACCTATATCCGGGAACTCGGTTCGCAACCTATTGACGAACTGCGACCAGCGATATACCTGGTATGTATCTGCCGCAAAGAAGTCTTCGTTGCCGATCTCCACCCATTTGAGTAAATAGGGTTCGGGGCGTCCAAGAGAAGCGCGAAGACCCGCTGAAGGTCGAGACGGTCTGTTAGATTAAATGTACTATATTAATGAATGGTGCGTACCCGCTTCGCTCTGTTCCGGGTCTCCAACCACGAAGTTAATCTAGATATATGCCTATTGAACAAACTATAAGGTATAGCTCAGCAACGGGACAAACTTGATCGACTGCCTCTTGAATAAATGGTTCGAGGTCCCCTTCCGCAACTGTTCCTCCGAAAGAGAATCCTTGGATGAATTATGTAGATCAGTACTAAATGAGACAAATATATGTATAAGCGCACCGGCCCAAACCGCCATAATAGGCTCTGCGCCCACATCTTCGATAAAGTCAAGATACTCCTTAAGACCAAGCCCACTTTGAAACCACGATGTTCAATATTAGTTGATTGATAGAGAAGCTTGGATTCGTGGATTCTTACTCAGTGTTTATGTAGCCCCAGTCTCCCAATCGGCCAGGACGTTCGGTAAGCGGACCAACAGTGTTGTTCCAGATCCATCTCCCTGCAGTGCTTTCACCCTTCGTAAATGATCAGTTTCTCGACATTCTTCAAGAAATGGACGGTTCATACTTCCTGAATGAAAGCATTAGCCTGGAACTTTACGGATGTTCTGTGCACTCACCAGATTGTTGCCTCCTGGGAATCGGAAGAATGCCGGTTTCAAGTCGGCGAGAGTCTAGAGAACCTGTGAGATAAGGGCCCTCCTCTAGACAAAGAGAAGTATCACACCTGTGCGAGATCGACACGCAGACCATTCGGCCTATCGTTAAATGTAGGCGGGAAGAGCGAGAACAAGGAGAAGAAAATCGTCTCTCCAGAAGAAGCACCGCCGTCAACTGTCAACCTGAAAGAGTTATCCGTGTTTGGCGCATTTGCATTAGGCGTGAGCGTCACAAAAAACTCCGTCCAGTCTGTTGAATCAGCGCCGGAAACGTCCTGGGAAGCGGATGCGAATACGGTGCCATCGGAACCTACGAGCGATGCAGTCAGGCTACCTGTGAAGCTTGATCCTTCGGGAAACTTGAAGTTGACCGATGTAGTGTAAGTCCAGGACTGGTCGACCTTGATGCCTATTTTCATACATTGCATAAAGATAGAATATGGATAAGCCAGAAGCGCACTACGAAGTGACCAAGGAGTGGGTTACCAAAATAACCAGAGTTCGCAACGCCCACCGGGCCAGAACTACCGGAAGGAATCTGTACCTGGAGAGAATTCGGAATCGCAGAAGAGAGCGGCGCAACCGAGTTGACAACGGAAATCTGTGCCCCGTTCACCGCAGACCAAGCATTGAGAGCGTTCGAAGATCCTGGAACAATTAGAAGCAATCAAATGTGAGCGCAACGGGCGGAAGGCTTCCCGAGGCTTCCCCACCTGGAGTTACTTGCTGGAATGCTCGATTCTGAAGAACTGGAATTGAAGTCCGTGAGACTGAGGTTATTGCAGGTATGATCAGAAGAAACCCACGTTCAGCGTAGAGACCTCCGTCACCGCTCTGATTCACTTTTGGTCAGCTCGTAACTCCTGTGATTGAGAGTCGCTGGCGCTCACGTGCTAAGAATTAACCTGTCAGCACGTACGAGTGACTAGCGCAGATTTCGTACTAACGCTTATATCCTTTTCATACGTGACAAAGACAAACACTGTCAATC